>JAECXP010000005.1:0-600000 GCA_018152965.1 Scaptomyza pallida | reverse complement strand
AATGACAGGCAATTTTTGTGCGAGCTTCAATGCAACGTATTATATCGAAGAGTATTGACTTTCATTTAACAAGAATTTTTCTTTTAAATCTATTGTAATATTTTTAATTATGAAAGCGAATATGATATTTGTTAAATTCAAGCGGCATTCAATAGCAAAAATTGTCCCTTTTTTTGCCGGCAGGCAGCTTGCATGGACTTTTAAAATCGTCAATAAATGAGAATGTAGCAACTGACAGCCGTTCGCTGTAGGAGGCCTGGCCTGTGCCTGGCACAAACAGATAGCACAGGACATTACAGGATTTCATCCTCTTTTTTGTTGCGGATGTAGGTTAGCCGGGGAAAAATAACAAAACTATCAGACAGAATAGGTCACAAAAAAAAAAAGTTTGTAACGCATTTTCGTATTTTATGACAGCAACATTTTCTGATGTGCCAATCCAGAGCGAGAGAGAGAGATGGAGAGAAGATTTATATATATTTTAACGCTCACCTGCAGCAGGAGCCGTTCATCGGCCCAAATGGCGGCCTGTTTCCAATCGATTTTCGATTCAAATGGCAATACCCAGGCGTTGGACAATAGCACCGGAATGCAGCCCGCTTGCAATGCTTCGAGAAATCTGTAGAAAAATGAATAAAAAACAATCAGGGTATAAAGTAAAAAGCACAAGATATACTATATATGTTTGCGAGTGTGTGTATGTGTGTGTACAAATGAAATGGGCATGAGCTGTAAAATGAAAATTGTTTTGTTTTTTTTTCGCTTACCTGAAGGAACCCAAGCGACGTCCGCGTGGCACCAAACAAAACGTTGAATTCTGCAGCAGCGTCTCGTAGTCGTATCTGAAAAAACAAAAAGAATGAGGCGAGAAAAGGGTCAGCAAATAAATGGTACAAGTAAAAGTAAGAGAGGCAGAGAGCGAATGCAAGAGAGAAAAAGGGTTGGTCAGGAGGGTGGGGGAAGCGGGTGCTGTATATAGAGGATGTAAATTAGTAAGAGCCATGGCATTGCATAATGGCATTGTGCAGCAATTAATTGAACAATGGCCTTTGGTCGTCGTTGTTGTTGTTGTTGTTGGCTTCAAAAGGGGGATTGACAGCATGGTTTTCTGTTTGGCAGGAAGGACGGGGAAAGGGTAGCTCGTGTTGCATACTTGTTAAATTGCTTCAACCATTTAAACAGTCAAGTGCATTTGTAGCATGCTTTTGCTTAAAAGTGGAAGCAACAATTATTTTTGGGCGACTTGAAAATTATACCAAAAAAAAAGGAAGCTACCTCATTAAGTAAGAAGGTTCTAGTCAAGAAATTACGACTACGATATACCCTATACGTAACACTCATTTGTGTGTATTTACCCAGTAACAAAACGATATAATTGTAGCACTGGAAAAAGACAGCCAGACAGACATGGGGATGGTTCAAGGAATGACGTCTTGGCTGCTTGCAGCGCGTAATAAGCTTTCCCTGGATAACAAGGTCAGAATTTACAAGTGTATCCTAGCTCCTTGCCTCTTTTATGGCATTCAGGTGTATGGTTCTTCAGGCAAAAACTTTGCGGAAGATTACTGGGGCTCCTTGGTTCATGAGAACCAGCAACATTGAGAAAGATCTTAAGGTGCCAAAAATTGGTGACAAAATACAGGATATTGCCAAAAAATACTATGCGAGATTGAACAATCACTCAAACAGCCTGGCCAAACGACTAGGTATTGCAGCCCAAAGAGCTGCTAGCCCCCGAACTGGAACAAGAAGAAACTGAAACGCTTCCACCCTCAAGACCTGCCGGACCGGGTCTTGACGTAAAACCTTCTGTACAAATTTGTAAATAATTTATTCTCCCCCTAAGATATTAATCCTATGTCTGTTCTCTTGACATAGTCAAATTTGTTTATTTATTTTGTTAATTCAATTAGATTAAGCTGCCAATCTAGTTAGTAGAGAGCTAATTAATAAATATTTCTTTCTTAAAAAAAAAAAAAAAAAAAAAAAGTAATGACGCGTTTTAGATGCATTTTAAATCTGGCGCGTGTTTTAGCTTTAGAGTTTTGGTTTCCCATGGTACACTTACCGAGAACTTAGCATCCTTATGAATACCTACGATCTATAACACAAAGAGTAACTTCTATTTAGATTGTTGGCAGTCACTTAGTCAATTAAATTAAACACTTTATATGACTAAAGAACTCAGTTTAACTGCAGAAGTTATTTTACACTTAACAAAAGCTTAAATTTATCAATCTTAAATATTGTTTAACAACCTGAGTTCATTAAAATTGAATTACAAAAGAAACATCTTTAATTGATGTCAATAGTTTGCCAATTAAACAGTTGCATGCAAAATTTAATCCAATTGAAGGCATATTTAAGAAGCTTTTCAGCTATTGATATATAATTGGGCATTGTTTGTTGTTGTTGTTCAACTCAAAAGCTTTGCACTGTAAAATGACCAACAGCAAAGAGCAATAAATCTGTTATTCAAAGTGATTTAGTTCAATAAACGTATTTTAATGTCCCTTTTGTCTTCCCGTCAGCCCCTCCTGCCTTCGGGCGCCATATTGTATTTATTTATCGTTTGAATAAACACATGAACTCACACCCGCCATCCACTAAGCTTAATGTAGTTGTTGCTGCTCTTTAACATTATGCTAATGATGTAATTCCATCTTAATAGCCAGCAGCAGCAAATAGCAAATCTCTCAAACTGCCATGAGACACGCGGCGTATGCCGAACATTTCTACACATAACTCATACGCACACGCACACACAATGCATTTTGTGGACAATACCGCAATTCGTGCTTGTTGCTGATTTAAGCTTTAATGACAAATCAAAGCAACGGGCACTGCATATTAAGCATACGCCATGTAGCTCAAACATTTGTGCAGGTACAGAGAGAGTTTGAGGTCTCTAAGCCCTTCTACGCACGCCACCACCCATCCCACCCTGCTTTTAACAAGTTAAGTTGCGCGTAAAATTACATGTAGTGAGGCATGTTGGCACACGCCCCTTAAACCTTAAACCACCGCCCACACCACCCACACCGCCAACAACGACTGAACGATTGAAAGCAGTCCAACGCTGGTCAGCAATTTGAGCTTGCCATTTTAAAGCAAATTCAGCAGAAAAAGTGTATTTAGAAAAGTGCAGGCACAGCGTATTCGCAATGCATTGACAACGCGGCACAGAGTGGGGTTGGGTTCAGCAGCAGGGGTCGTTTCCCGAGGGTAGAGTGAAGGCAATATGGCATGCTGCTTCTGTTTTTGTTAGCCCTAGGCTTGGCTTATGAATATTCTTAAGTAAACAACATAAATTGCATGTTGGTTGGCTTTCTGTTCTTGGCCGCGCTGAAAAATTACAGTGCCAAATGCATAGGCAGGGCATGCTAAAATGGCCAAAAAAGAAATAAAACGAGAAGTCATTTGTAAGCAACAGACATTGGCTAACAGCAACAGGAATGTGATAAGCCATCAGGGGAATACCGAAAATGGAATGCTCTGGCCAAAGAATTTATGAAGTTGTAAGAAAGCAAAGAAGAAGTAGAAAGCTAGTTTGAATAATGTTTCCTGGGATTTTCTGGGTTATTATACATTTAATCTTTAAAGCTATTCAATTAATTGTTGTGTTTATTTTCCATTTTGTTTGTTTAAATTTAATTGTGGTTGTATTTAAATCACAAATTGACAGCAAACAAGCTGCGATTAAATATGTCACTAAAAAACAGTTTGTATTAATTGAAAAAACAATTTGTTCTGATTAACAAACATGAGAAATCATAAATCAGCTTAATAAATATATTTCTACCCACACTCTATGGTATACTCTGCCAAAGTTAGTGTATTATAGAGCAAGTTTTCTATTTAACTTATTTTCCCACTGCCTTTTAGCTTCTTCTACTTCAACTCCTCACGCTCTGAATAATATTTCATCTGGTTGCTTTGGATTAAGGATCATTTGAGGAAATTGCTTGCATTCGTTTTCTTGTTGTTAGCTTGAAAAATATTTAAGAATTTATTTAGATGTTTTCTTCGGTTTTTTTTTTTTCTTTTGGGCCAAAAGCATGCGCTGCATTCTAAATTTCGTGGTTGAATTCATATTTGTTTTTGCTATTTTTCGTATGCAAGTAAATTATTTTGCAACACTTGATATTCAAGACACGACTGTTGTTGTGCTTTGGTGTGTGTGTGTGCCACGCCCACTCTAATTAGTCAGTGATATGCCGCCTTCGTCTGTATATGCATTTGGCAAACAGCGAACACAGGTCACAGGTCACTGCACCCAACGGCTTCACCTGCTGTCTTCTACAATCCTTCTCTTAACTTCCTGTTTGGCTGCTGCTGCACTTGTTAGCTACTTGTTTAAGCAATTAAGAGCCGCTAACGGTGCAACATGACTGTATTTGTTGATGTTGTTGTTGTTTTGTTGCTTGTCTTGCTCAACTTTAATTAAATGATTTTTAGCTTCAGCAAGTTGAACGAATAGTTTAGTTTCAGTTTTGTTCTCTCCAGTTTCCTCTTTCCATTCCGCTTAGTTTAGCTCAGTTTCTGGCTATGTCCGAGCATCATACGAGTAAAACTTTTGCTATTTACACGCATTGTTGTTGTTGTTGTTGGCTAAAGTTCGCTGGCCGTTTTAGTTGTTTGACCCACCTCACTTCATTAGCCGATGAGGCGCCAAAGCGTCTATGAAGGGTGCAACTAGGTGTTAAATACGCTTCTAGTCCTTTTGAGCTGCAGCTGATGCAGCTCTTAAAGGGTAAACTTTTTTTATACTTTGCCATTCATTAAATGGTTAAAAGAGCGTACTAATTATCTAAAAGTGTGTGTATGTGAAAGTTAGTTTTTCTCTGAGATTTAGGACAGAGATTTTGTTTTGTTAAAGTTTAATTACACATTTTATGTTTGTCATTTAAAAAAGTTATGTCATTGTGGTTTAGTATTATTTATATGTAAATAAATAATTGCACAAGTCAAAGAAAAAAAAAATTTCTTTATAAAATGAATGCGCATAAAAGCAGTTAAATTTTTAATAATTTGTTTAATGCTAAATTCTGGCAATAACGTTTACTTAAAGTTAAATGTTATCTTGTGCAATTTTGTTTTCCCCCAGGAGTAGGCAACAAAAAACCTCACTCAACTCTGGATAATCTAAAGCTTAAGCAACGCAAATAAATCCGTATTTAATCTTCGTCTTTCTCATTTCCATAATTTTATTTTGCATTTTTACTCAGTCTTTAAAACTGTTAAAAGTATTTATTTTAAGTAGCATTTTGCAAAAGGAATTTTCAAATATGTTTTCATTTATACAGAAAATGTTTTTACACTAAAATTAAAAGCTTGTGTGGTAATTTAAGTGAAAGTCAGCAAACAAATACCAAGGGACTCTTTATTAAGTTTTCCCTTTAACTGCACTTGACGTCAAATCAAATATTTTTCACCTCAAACCTGTTGCCCAGAACTGACCAACCGCACTGCTAACCAACAAACACACACATACACGTACACTGTAATTAATTTGCCAACACTTTGCATAACTTCCGAAAGGCAGGCAACACACACAACCCAACTCCATGTCAATTGCTTAACTTTACTTGATGCCAAGGACAACACACAAAAATTAACATAAGTAGGAGGAAGAGCAAGCAAACAGCGGTAGCTGGCAGAACTTTCCGTGAGTTGTTAGTCCAGTTAGTAGGTTCTGGCAGCTCAGCACAGCGGGCACATAATTTAAGTGGTTTCCAGCTGTCAAAGGTGGCTCTGGCTCGTCGGGCGTCAGGTATGATAATTTGCCGTCTTCCCCTTCTAAGCATTCTCTACCTTTTTTTTTTATTTTTTAGTTGAAATGAAGCTAAGCTCATTGACTGACAAAACGACCCAAGTAGCACTGACTGACGGGCTGAGCTTACGTTATGAATTTAGTGCTGCACAGCAACAACAACAGCATAAACAAAAAGGGCCAAGTCCTTTTGTCCTTTTGACAGCTCAGCCGTTGGATTCAACGGCAGTGCAAACGAAGTTATAGAACATAGTATTAAGTAATACTTAATAAGTATACGACTTGCTTTTGCTCTTTAATTCTTGAACCTAAGTGAAAAACAAACCACTGAGAATGCCAAAAAAAAAGTGAATAGAAAAAAACTACTCGAAGACAACTTGTTTGAACACTTATTTAAGAGCTCTTTGAATCAAGCATAGATAAGAGTTTCTCAATCGTAACAAGCATTTTCGTTTACTTCAATTGCAATGATAGGTTTTTGCTTTTGGTGAGCTTCTTTTATTTGCTGTTTGTGTTTGCAGCTTTGGGGTTGAACAAAAAAAAGTGTATCGCATTTTGCTTTGTCATCGCCTTTTGGCTTTGTGTATTGTGCCGTTGTCGTCCTGACACGCAAATTGCTTGTCGTTCTGGGCCATATTGCGTATACGACGAACGTTTGCCTCAACATTTTTGTTAATTGCAAACGCGAAGCTGCTTCGGCCTTAGGCCGATTGCTTGTCAGTTGCAGTAGCAGCAGCAGCAGCAGCAACAGCTGCAGCCAACGAATGCAAAATTAATTAAAAACCCGAAAAAAAAACAACAACAACATGTCAAGTTGAAACCGCCTTAACAGAAACTCAAAACTTAAGACTCAACAGGCAAAAGTTGCGAACGCTTTAAGTGATGAAATATAAGTGAGTGGCACGAAAATGTGAGAAGGACAACGCAAGGCAAATGCGATGAATTTCAATGAAAATTGCATTTCTTTTTTTTAAAAGCAGCATTTGAAATAAAGACAATTTGGTTGTGCGTTCGGATGCCTTTGGATGGCAAAAAAAAAAAAAAAAACAAACAAACAGTGACAAAAACACAAACACAATGAGGGAGTGCAAAGAGAGAAACGCGCGGAAAAAAGCAGCTGTAAAAGTTGCCATTGTTTGTAGAAGAAACAGAATAAAGGGAAAAGTAGCAACAGCAGGACAAGCTCTGGCATTTAATATGGCGCATTAGTTACAAGTGCAAAGCGCATTGAGGCAATTTCCCTTTACCCTCGCTTACTTCTCCCACACACAGCACAGCTTGTCTTGTCGCCAGCTTGTGATAATGGCTCATAATGAATACAGCAGACCGCACTAAGACGTTTTTGTGCAGCCAGCCAAAGCTAAAACTGTGTGAAAGACCAAAAAACCCCATTGAAATTCAGCACACAATGCGTATGAGCAATGCAAGTGAGCTTAAGCGTGGCTAAAACTAGTTCAATGCGTATTTTGAACCCAAATAATACCCAGCAAATGGCGACAAAGCGTTTGTATAATATTAAATAAGTTTTCAGGGCTTTCATATTCAATTTAATTTTTTTAATTATAAAAAATCAAATTTACAAGAACTTAAAAAAACATAATTGAGTTCTAGGAAGAAACCTTTTGTAAGTTTTATTAAAAATGATTATACCCAAAAAGTGATTTTACTTTGATCCCAGCTAAGGAAATAATAATAAAACGTATACGTCTTTAAACTTAAGTAGCGCTCTCATTCTCTCAGTGGCTTTTTGTCTCTGCCTCTAAACGAAACTGGACACTCAGGCAATGACCAGCCATTTCCAGGAACCGTTTACTGTCGGACACAAACACAAATATGCAACACCCAGCCCTCCAAAAAATAGAAGAAGCACAAACACACAGAGCCAAAAGCAGCAGTGGCGGCAAAATGGAGAATGTTAAAATAAAACGAAAAAAAAAAGAATGGAATTGGCACTCAAAGAAATTGTAATGGGCCACGAGTAGAAAGCTACCTGGACGACTTGCCGGAGCTGCCGGTGCTGCCTGGTAAGTGTGTCGCCTTTAAAGTGATTTATGTGGAAATCTGAGATTAACGTGCAAAGTGGTGGGGTGTGTGTGTGTGGGTGTGAGTGTGTGTGTGCGACTGCTGCATTTAAGGCACAGATGCAAAGGCAACTGACGCCAAAAAGTTTGCCTGCGCCTGGGCTTGGGCTTGGGCCTTCAGGTCGCTGCTGGTGCTGCTGCTCCTTGTTGATAATGATGATAGTGTTGCGTACGTAAAAATTTATTACTCTGGAAATTGCATTATGAAAAATGCATAAAGCACAGACACACTGGCCCCTTGGACCTTGTATGGCAGCTGTAATTATGTGGAATGTGCACATATTTAAATTAAATTAAATGAAAATCAAGTGCTTTAGCCCAAAATCTCGCCATTGGTCTTGAAATAACATTTCTTCCTTAGAATAATATTTATGAATTTGCACAATAATTAAAGTTTATGTTATTTTAGGTTTGAACTATATTGATTGGCCGCTGGACATCAATACAGATGTCATTTTGTCTGCAGGCAATGTAAATGAGAAAAAACAAACACAAACAAAATATGTGTGACAGCTTGGCCATTTGCAGGTTGATTTATGTGTGCAAGTTGCTTAAGGCCATAATCTCAAGTTTAATAACTTTTGAAAGGAACAGATGTAAAAGATTTTCATATGCTTCAATGACAATCAATAGTTGGGAACTTCAGGGCCACAAAAGGATTGTTGCGAAATTAAAAACTTGCAAAATTGTTGGTTCAAATTAAAGACGCACAGCTCACAAAAAGAAAAAAAAAAAATGAGGAAAAGTTTTCTTTCCATGACCTTGTTGCAGACTGTTGGTTTTTTTTTAGGAAGATGAAGAGAAAGGGTGAGGCATAGCTTACGTGCTGCTGCTGCAACACGTTGCCGGCGCTGACGTTGCCATCTGCTTGACATGCAACGTGTCGTATACGTAATGGCTGCGGAAACATTTCAACATCGCGACTCGTAACATTGTGTTGCGTTGGGTTGCGCGGCGCGGCGCGCCTTCTTGTCTTGGCGAAAAGAGAAGAGAAAAAAAAATGTCTCAAAACTCAAACTGAAACTTTTGCTCAAGGACATTTCGTGTAGTGTCTCATTATTTTTCATATTTCCTTTAACGGCCAACCAAAATACTACTAGAAACCCAAGATACTTAACACAAAATTGCAACAGCCACACACACATATACATAGTGAAACTTTGTCGTTGCTGGCCACGCCCAATTGCTCGACACACACGCCTTTTTGCGCCATATCAGTTTGCTGAAAATGGCAAAAACCACAAAATGTCGCCACTTTCAGCGCTGTTGTCGCTTCCACCAATGTGTTGCTGTCGTCAGCAGCAACAGCAACAGCACCAGCAGAAGCAGCAGCAACAACATCATCATCAGCAATCTAAACAACCATCCGATCCTTAAACCAAACAGCAACAAAACCAACTTCATTGACACGAAACGCTCTCCTAAAAGTATGCTACATTTTCTGCCTCTGGCCAAAATGCATTGATTGTTGTAGTTGTTTGTGTGTGTGTGTTGGTGGTTTGCGTTGGCTTTGTGTTGCCATATGTTGCACGTTTAACATTCGACGCCGTAGGCTCATTATTGCCATCAACAACAACAACAAAGAGGAAAAAAATATGGCGGCGACGCGACAACACAAAAACCAAATTTTCATTAAAAGCAGCTCAAGGTTTGTGAATGCAGTTGTTAAAGTTTTCGTTTATTTTACTACTTCGCTTCTTTTTATGTTTTGTGATTTGCTGGCAAATGCAACAACAGCAGTAGCAGTAAAACTTTTAAATGGATTTTGCGATAATATATATAGAAAAAAACACACAAAAAAAACTTGCAAATTGTTGATGAAAGCTTTAACGAACTTAAAATGCACTTATTTATTGATTCATTTTCATATTGTTTTTAAGTGTTTCGAGTAGTTTAAGCATCAAATAAATATGCTAAATGAATATGATTTTAAATTCTATAAAATTTATTTAAGCCCTAAATGCCTTTGAATACCTAATATGAGTTTAAGATTTGGCTTAACAGAATAAATGAATTTGTGACAGCGCATTTACTTCAAATCGGTTTACATAAATCTCTTTTCATTTAGTTGAATTTTATTTCAAATATGCACAGTAAGTAAATATTTAAATTATTTGTTATAACAATTCTATTTGCTTGTCCAACAAGCAAATAAATCTTAGTAAAACACCTTTTGAGCAAGCTATATTAAAAATTCATGAATGCTGTTTGTGGAAAGAGCATAAATATCTTATGATACTCAAATGCTGGCCCAATCATTTGCCTGATCCAATAAACTCTGTTGTTGGTCAACAAAAAAAAAGTTTGAGAACTTTTTGTACACAATTTGATGTCATTGTCATATTGGGGAAGGCTGCTTTTCTCATTTAAGCTTAACCACAACAGCAAAGATTCTAAGAGCTGAGAGCTAACTATTCACAATTTTGCATATTAATGCAAAGCAGAGTCATCAAGAAAAAGCAGAAGCAGCAACAGCTCAGGATGAGAGAATGAGGTATATACAGAATGTACGGAGAGCATCGTAAAATATGCAAAAAATCTTGACTTTTGCTGCTGCTAGCTAGGTATTATGCAATTTTCTCGACATTTATAAATATGCGCCATATTTGACAGGTGCATTAACGAAGTTTCAGACACGGCCCCACACAGACAAACAGACAGACACAGACGCTCGAGATATAAAAAATGATGTGAGTAGGAAAGCAATTTGCTTGATTATGTTGAGCACCAGTTGACGAACACAGGGGGTGGTGCTATATCTAAAGACAGTTGCCCTTATATAGTCGCGTGAAACAAAATACATGCACGGTAGGTTAAGGTGCATAAATCGCTGACGCTTGACGCCAAAGCAGATCTGTCGCATAAGTCATGTCAAATTACGTGCATCAGACAACGAGAGCAGGGGAACTGGGGAATGAACTTACAGAAAAAACAGTAGCAGGAAAGCTGTAAGAGAAGCTCTACTAAGAACAAAAAAATGGAATGGCATGAAAAATTACATTCAATTAAATTTAAAAAAAAAACTCTCCGTTGACGTATTGATTGAAAATAATTTCTAGATTTATTATCTAAGAAATTGTACCTTTGATTTAAAGGGATTTGCCCTTTAAATCAATATTTCTTTCCGATACTATTTTTCCGCACTCAAATAACCCATTTTCACGCATTTTATAAAGCACCTGGCATTGAAATACAATGCGTACAAAATGAAATAACCGTAATTTATATTGTGAGGCCATCATGCCAATCAACAGGAAATCAGTAAAAGCTCAATACACAGTCAGAGTTGAAACGTGGCGTGAAATGTAGTGAAAATGTGAAAACGTTATATGGTATGGAAAGGGATGGAAAAGAACAATATGTATAATGTATTACGCTGTTTGGCTGTCACGAACCGATTTGATTTATAACAGTGTAAGTGTTTAAATTTATATATATTATATAATATATATTAAAAGCAGATGTTCTACTTTGATATTTCATTCCGTTTGCCATTTCTATTGATTAAACTATAAAGAATGAAATGTTTCACGCGAAAAATGTATCATTTAGTGTCGCCCCCAAGCCCGCCATTAAAGTCACAAGGAAATTGGTCAGACAGATGCTAAAAAGCAAAACGTGCGGCATTCCAAATAAGCTTCATTCCTCTTGTGTTTTGCTATTTAAATGAGCTTGTCAACTTGGATTTTTGAACATTAATCACATGACCCGCGACAGACACTGTCTGTAACTGTGTAACTGTGTTACTAGGGACTTTGAGCTAATGTCGGTTGGTTGGGGGTTGGGGGGAGATAGGAGTGTCCGTTGACTATTAGCATGAAAGCAAATAAACAAATTACATTTGGACTTAATGACAGCTGGGTAACAATATTTTTAAGGTTTATAAGAACCTCATTTATCATTGATTTTGTCACAGACTTACCTATCATATTCACGATTATCCTCGTCACAGCGATTATCCTGCAGTTCGCGCCAACTCTTGCCATGCCGGCAGGTGGTCACCATAACCATATCCCGTCCATTATGCAAATGGAAGAGCGAGTTGCGCGTTTCCGATCCAATGCCATGAACATAGCTGCAAGAACAAAATTCAAGTTAAAGTTGATACAGAAAAAAAGCAATAGAATGGAAAAATTTATATGTGTAAAGATAAAGAGTAAACATATCTTATCGTTGTATATGTGAATGTGTAGTACACAATGCTTAGGTCATATTAAGCTGGCAGATTGCAGAGCACATAAAAAGCGGTGTCAAAATCAATTGCAATAAAGCAGCATCAAATGTGTGTGTGTGTGGGCGGCAGTGGGTGGGGGCTCTTTGGGGAACGAGCAAAGTTTCAGCTTAAATCTGCGCTCGGCCGCAAGCAAAAGCAATTGAAACAAAAGATACTTACAACAATGGACAAAAGCACACACACACTGGCACACACATATGTACATTTAACGTTTTCGAGTGTATGGACCAAAACAAAATGGCAGCTGCTAGAAGAACCTAAAAACAAGAACAATAACAACAGCAAAGATTGCCGCAACAGCAGCACAAGTCGAGCAGAAAAAATGCTAAGGCAATGCCAGTCGCCTTAGATGTGTCTGATACACTGAGAGAAAAATATTGTTTGTGTAAAAAGAAGTGAAGTCTGATTGAAGCGTTAAGCTTAAAATATTGATGATATACAAATTATTTTTTAATATAACAGAACAGCAAAGTCATCTTATATTTTTCTAAGTGTACATGTGCTTAAGCTCAACATATACAAACCTAGGAATCAGTGTATGTGTGTGCCTGTATGTTTGTGTGTATACGTGTGAGCAATTTCCTTCTGCTTGGCTTGCATTTGAGCAAATTTCATAGACAATGAAGTACGCGCCACAGCAACAGCAGCAGAAGCAGCAGAAGCAGCAACAGCAACAACGCAGCCGACCACAGATTGGGCAACGCTGATTTCCGCTTTGGCTGAATGCTGACTGCCGGTTCGGCTGACCAGCAGCAATAGTAGTAACGAGTCAGTGGCAGTCCAGAGCCAAAGTAAGAGTTCACTTTACTTTCCTGACTGTTTCGGTTTCTTTTTTTTTGAGGGAGGGGATTGGTTAGAGAAGGCTTTAAGTGAGCCAAAGCCATAAGTTATTTGATTTAATCAGCGTGTCATTGAGGTTAGCTATGGATTTGAACTGATACAAATGTGCTTTACTTCTATGTACATATAGAAAAGGAAAGGTAGAATAGAAATGCGGCTAGCCAGGCCAGAGCACAGTTCTGTGGTTGACTATGGCCAAAATGGCAATGGTAAATGTTTGCTTTTAACCAAGAATTTTTGGGTTAATGCAGCCGCAAAAAGTCCGTTTTGATTTCTTTAAACAAACTTGTAGTAATTAAAATTAAATGAAATTGTTTAGAAACCAACTTAAAAAGCTGATCAAATATTTAAAGTTAATCGAATTTAAAGGAATAAAAACAAAAAACCATGATCGCTTATAACACAATCAAATTGTCAATTAAGGCTGTCAATTAATTTGCATTGATTCAATGCCCATAAAATGCTCAATGGCTCAACAGCACTCAACATAATAATCATTCGCGATTGCGGTGCGCGAAGGGGGCAAAATGTGCACATAACGTTTTATTAGTCAACTGGGATTTGGTGCAGTGTAAATTAATTTGGCACGCCCAAACGCGAGGATGGGGAGGGATAAGTGAGCACTGACGATGACAACATTAATATAAATTAAACGCATAGGCTGACATTTACAAGGACTTCCAACACAAAATGTGGATAAATAACAAATGCTTTTAGCGGCATAACAAGCAAACCAACGAATAACCATGCAATGCGTCCCTGCTTAAATGTTATTTATGCCCCACCCACACACACACACACTAAATGGGTCAATTAAACATTGATTGAAACCACCCAAGCCATCCGCACCACCAACCAGTTCTACACACAACAATTGAAATCATACCAGCTAAAAGCCAAAACTGTCCTCAACTGTCCTCGCCCCATTGTTCAATATATACTATATAGAGACAAAAGTGCAATAACCAGGCGTCGTACAATGAACCAACTTTTTCGGCCACTATATATACTACTACACTACTTTGGAGAGCCGGCGCGCACACTCGCTGACCACTAATCCAAACATAATCTAAAATAATTGACTATTGCACGACGAGCAAGGAAAAACGGCGAGCAACGCTATGTGGCGTCCTTCTTTGTTTTTTTTTTTTTGCCGGCGACACTCTGAATAATTTATGCGCGCATTAAATGTGCTTTTCAATGTGTCTGTGTGTGTGTGTGTGTAAGGGCACTGTAAAATAATGTGCGAGGGCTGCAAAGTGCATATATTTTGTTTGCCAGGGTTGACACATATTAAAAGTATACCATTAAAATATACTAACATTAACATTAAAGCGTTTAAGAGCTTTAGGAAAAATATTTTAATTAAAATCATAAAGTACTTAAATTAAACCAAGATTTCAGACTTTAGTTGAAGTGCAAAGAAAATCAATTTAATAGCGTTTCTAGATTTAAATGCAGTATTATTCTAGGGCTCACACCGAGACTTTCGAGAATCGGGTGGATTTTAAGTCGATTATTTTTCACAAATATTTGACATGAAACCTTGTAAAAATTAAATTTCTAGATTTAAATGCAATATTAATAAAGAGCGTAATACAAGACTTTTGGTGTATTAAACTTGAAAATTGGTTGAGTTTTGATGAAGCTTTAGCAATCGGAAGTTCTGTCCCATCCTTAAGTCGATTATTGATTAATTTTCACAAAAAAATTGACATAAAAATCGGGTAAAAATTAAGTTTATAGATTTAAATGCAGTATTATTCAAGGACTCGGACCAAGACTTTTAAGATGTTCCATTTGGAAATCGGATAATATTTGACAATCAATAGTTTTCTCCAACTCCCAAAACTTTCACAAATTTAGGGCATGGGTTTAGGGTACCTTATAGTCGTTGTTTTTCGAGAAGAACCTTCTTACTTTTTTTAATATTTGTATGGTCAGCTTTTGCTTTAGATCTGGACAGGCTTACAAGCGAATGTGGCATAAATACGGCTGTTGCTGATGCTGCAGCTGCTGACGCTGTTGGCTTATGCAAGCATCTTGGCGTCTTGGGATTCTTATGACATGGGTTTATGGGCCGCTGCTTTTAGCCATGCTTTCCTTTTAACGCCATGCATTGTCCAATAGGCGGCCATTAGCCTCAAGTTATGCAGTTACTGCAACAACAACTGCAACGACAACAACAACAGCAATGTGCCGGGACACAAACACCAACTCTGGGGCAGCTTATCTATGCAACTTCAAAGCTTTTGTGATGGCGCCAAAATGACAGACATGGGGATATGGGTAAAGCTGCAACGCGGCGTATGCGCAATATCTTTGCCTTTATATCTTTTGTGCTGTTGGGTGTCTATGAATGGTCGTGTCTAAGTATGTCTGAGTGTGTGTGTGTGGGAGAGAGAGAGCAAGCATAAAGCAAAAATTGTGTCGTCAACGGTCGCACAATGCAACAGCAAACTGCAAAACTGCAAACAGCGGTGCCGCCCCAAGCTTTAAATCAGTAAAGAACAACAACAACTGCAGCATCAGATACACTTGTGTAAAACAGGTAGTACTTTTACTTAACGAACACATATACATACATAAGTAAATATATTTTAAGTGCAGCACAACAGAAAAAGGCAAAAAAAAAAAGTTGAATAAAAAAATATATGTTAAAAGCAAACAGAAGACAGAATGTAAAAATATGTTAGTTGAAGACCCCAAAACAATAAACATTTGGCTATAAGGAAACTTATTAAACTTATCAAAAAGCAGTTAAAGTCTATGTTATAGTCCAAATGCCCATAGCAAGAGTATTAAAACTTTATAAGAATTTAATCGCAAAGATATTGGAAGGGAGATTGCATTCAATAAACTCAAGTGTTTGCCGTAAAGACATTTAATATTTGTTAACATGCCTTCAACAATAAAAATATCTTTTCTTCAACAAATAACATAAAAAAATCAATATTTATAGCAGAAAACTTTATTAAAATGAAGTTAATATTTTTGCCGATGGGAATTTAAGTTATTTAAACAGTTTGTTAAATGAAAGTTGCATAAAAACCGTATCAAAAAAATATTGTAAAATATTTTTTATTGAGCATCGTTTAAGTGTCGCTTAATCCTTGTTGCAGCAGCTTGCTGCAAAACTATACAAACATTCCTCGCGCCCTGCTCGTTAAGCGTAAAGTATTGCAATAAGCTGAATTAAGCTGAAACCTGAAACTGTTGCTATTGCAGTTGCGTTTGTCCAACGGACATCAGTTTGATGCAATGATATTTTCTCTCTCTCTCTCTTTTGCTGTGTAATCCCATCGGTATGTATCAATCTGTGTTGCATGTTGCCTGCCAATGTTGTCAAAGTTATTGTATCTATTGTGTGCGTTAGTCAATGGCAAGTGAGTTACGTGAATTAGGAGAGAGCAGCAAAATCTAAGCCAGAAATGCGATGTTATCAACGTTTTAGATACAATTTGCAGTTGATGTTGCTGCAGGACTCTCTAGTTGTTGCTGGTTTTTGGGTCGATGTCGGCTTTGGCTACTTGGCTTACAGGCAAATTTGAGCTCATACAATTTGCAGTTAGCCGCCTGCTGCCAACCAACTGCCAGCCTGCCTGCCTGCCTGCCGCCTTACGCTTGACTAACTGCCTGACTCTGACTCAACTCGACTCGCTTTTTGCCTCCCTGCAGCGTTCACACTGTGGGGGTTTGGGGTTTCTGGTGCTGTACAGCAACTTGTAACTTGGCGCCCTCTGACTGTATGTGTGTGTGTGTGTGGGGTAGGAGCTCATTGTTGTTGCGGCTTGTTTGGTTTTATTGTGTTTATATTTGGCTTAAGGCATCAATTTGCTTTTACTTCTATACGGAGTATATACATATATATTGAGCGCGACGAGTCTCCAGAGTTTACTCGAGCTGAATGCCAATGTGGCAGCAATAGCAACAACAACAATTGCGTATCGTTATCAGCAAGCCAAGCAATAATACAAATATGCATTTAGTATATACTTTCACACAAACACACATACTTACAGACGAAGAGACCAAGAGAGAGAGTAAATCCAATGGCAAATGCATCGATTACATAATCCATTTACACAAATGGCATTTTAAATACATTATATTGACAGCAACAACGCACACGCTGCGTATGCGCAATATTTGTATACACTCCTTGTGTATTGTGCGAAAAGCCCTTGGCAAATAATAATGTAGAGTCGTACACACACACACACACACACACTCTGAGAAGTCCTCGTCGTCGTTTGTTCAAGTGCATTAGCGTGCAAATTAGTTTTCATTGTGTTCTACTTATGCGCTTGTTGTTTAATTACAACGTCGAGTAAAATTGTGCAATCCAGTGGTTGAAGCAAGCATTAGAAAATGCATTTGCAGTTGGGTATTTGGCTTGGAATTTATGTTTGAAATTTATTTCACATTATTTATTGTTGATAATTTGGATGCAATTTGTTTTTAAGTGCGATTTGGCAACTTGAGCAATATTTTATTTAAATCAAGACATGCAATCAAGTATAAGTTGTTAATTATATTAAGACTGACTTTATGCTATTATAATTGTAATGTAAATTAATGGGCTATAAGGTTTATACTTGTATTTGAGTAAAAATAACGATAATAGTTCCGGGAAATTAATGAAAAATTAACTTCATATGAATAAATACTTATTGTATTGTAAATTTATGTAATTTAAACAATTTCTAAAATGGAATTCAGCATAAACATTTTTATAAAAACTAATAAACACCAAAAATCATGCCAAAACTTACATTTGTTCAGATCCCATTCGTTCATAATAACATTTACCATTGACAAAGTGAAAGACCGTGAAAAAACACTAAAAAGCTTTTGTCGTTCAACAATCAATTTGATTTATCAAACCATAAAATTACTCTGTCAAATCAATATAATTTCGTTTAAATTATGCAAAACTCAAGTGCTGAAAAAACACTTCAAATTCATGCACACCATATGCGCAAACAACATATTAAACACTTTACATCGGAAAAGAGAATTCATTAAAGCAAATAAATGTCAATTAAACACAAACATTTCCAACACAATGCACAAATTCTAATAGCGCCACCTGTCGCTTTTACACAACAAGCAAACACTCAAGTGCAATGTGTGAACAGCAAAAGCTGATTATACAAATATTAGACACCTTATCATGGTTATCATAGCCCATTATTAATATCATAATTTCTATCACCACTAGCAACGTAATCATGATAATCATAAGCCATCACTGTCTTCTGCATCATCATCATTACCAACCTTATCATGATCATCATAACCAATCATCATCATCAACATCATAAACATTCTTATCATGATTATTATAACCAATCATCATCATCCCCATCAGAATCATCATCACCATCATCAGCAACCTTATCATGATTATCATAACCTATCATAGCCATCATCATCACCATCACCATCACCAGCATAACCATCATCATCATTATGAGCATTATTGATTGCTATCAACAAAATAAAGCACGCCACAAAGTCATTTGCACAAAAGCCGCTGACCAGTCTTCCATCAACGCACGTTTCGCTCACCAGATGGCGCTAGCCTATCAATTGCCGATGAGCCGTTAATTAATAAAAATGCAACCAAAAACAAAGAAAAAAAAACTGCATGAACAAAAAAAAAGCGTCGAAAATATTAAAAACATACAATAAAGTGAAGTAAAATAAAATAAAAGCCGCTCATTAATAAATATTAACTCATAATTGAGCACGAATCATTATTATTGAAAAAAATGCCTGCTGGCGGCTGATTTCGTTTTTATGACTTTAATGCAGTGCAATGATTTAACAAACTTTTAACAAAAATTTAAGTAATATTTAAAAGAAAACAGCACGCCATCCCCAAGGTGCAAAAGTATCAAAAAATCGCATACGGAAATAATACCAACGATAAAAAGGAAGGAAAAGGCAATAACACAATATCAACAACAAGATAGAAACAAAGATAATAATAAAAACCGCAACAGACACAAAACCAGCCAGAAACTAATGGAACTAATTGTTTTGACGAAAGGCGGCCACATAAGCAGGCAACAGAAAGGGGGTATGAAAGAGAGTTTGGGGGTATAGCCATTGTCTTAACCGAAAGTGAAATGCCAATGCCAAGCGCAAGCGCTAACGAAAACGAAAACGCAAACGACTGCAGCTCAGTTAATTGGAGCAGCAGCAGCCGCAGCCAACTGCAGCTAGTCTTGGCTGCAAAGCATTTTCAATTTCCAGCTAACGTGTGAGAAAAAAGTGTATAAAATCATGTGCTTGGCGCGCAGGCGCCGGCAGTTGAAAGTGGCCAACGATACTGTTAGTAACTGCAAAGCGCGCGCAAAAACCGCCAAATCAACTGGAAATAATACAAATACAACGCAGACATTTTGAACAACAAGATTTGTTAGCTAACAAACAACATGAGGAAGCATTGCGTAAGTAAACCAAGAAATGAACTCTTTTGATATGCCAATTTATGCATTTTGTGGCACACACAGATCTGGGGAAACTACTTTTGGCCTCTAACAGTGGCCACATTGTTGCTCCTGTTGCAGCTTGGCAGTGGCGATCAACAGGCCGAGGATCACAGGTAAGTGGCAGTTACGCGAGTGTTCGAACGTATGTGGAACTATGTGAAAGTATTTAAATTAATTTAAATTTAATCATTGAATAAGAAAGAAAGTGTTGTGTTTTACAAATTCAAATGGTCTTTTTTGATGATAAAAGTTAACTTTATAAAGTTTTGTTCAAAATACTTTCGTTTAAACTCGTTTTCAATAAACTAAGTGAGAATTCATAGGATACTATATAATAATATAATATAAAGTTTTGTTTAAAACAACTTTGCTTAGCATCTGATCAGGTTTAAGCTCGTTTTCAATAAACTATGTGGGAATTCTATATAATAATATAACAGAAACATGTAATGTATGCGTTTGAGATAAAAACAAACATTTAAAACCTAAAATGAATAATTCAGAAAAGAAGAAGAAAGGGCCATAAATGAATATGTAATATTAAAATCATGATCAACTCTCATTTCAATTCTCTTCTCCATAATGTTATTGTCTTTTCATTATTTTTCATAGAATTCAACGACGTTTTATGTGGCAACAAATGGACAATTCCGTAATGAGTGGCATCATGGGACGCATGTATAGTGGAGCACAAGCCGTAAAAAGTATGTTCAGTGATTTCTTGCCCAGCACAGCGGGCTATGCCAAGACCATGATGGATTTTATGCCAACGGAAACAACGCGAGTGAAGTACATCATACGAGATCCACATACAAACAAGCCCGTGAAGATAATCAAAATGCGAGGCTCACAAAAGAAGGTTGTAAAGTTTATCAGGCCATTGCCGAAACCTTTGGTAACCGAGCCGACACAACTGCAATATGAGAACCGTATGCGACAGCTGGAGAAGGAACAGGAGCTCATAGTGGAGGGCAAGGCGCCAATGAGCAGCGATGACGCATTAATGAATAAATACTTTAAGCCAAAGAAAACTTCCAGCAGCAGTAGCAATAGTAACAGCAACAGCAATGAGATTGTCACTGGCAAAATAATGGAATATCAGAGCTGGAAACCAGTTTATAAGAGTGGAGAGCAGCCCAGCTCCTTTGTGACAATGCGTCCACAGGCATTGACTCAGCTTCACACACAAATCACCTCAAGTAACTCCCATCACGATCACGAGCAGGGTAGCTATGGCAGCTACGGAGGCTACAGCAGTCACGAGCAGTTGCCCAAGCCGGAGAAATTGGTGGGGCATCGTCCCGATTTGGAGGAGGAAGATGATGATTTTGAGCAGATCGGTGATGACAATGAGATCGCCAAGCCAAAGAGTCATCAATATGAGGTTACCGAGCATACAGGTGAGGCAAGCGGTGAAGTGCAATCTCTGGCGCCCATGGAAGGTGGCTTTGTGCCGTCAAAGCTGTATACCAGCAGAAGTCCAAGTGGCAGCTCCAGTAGCAGCCACACCGACAACAATCACAACGATAGCCCAAGTCATCATATATCACGTCCACGTCAACGTGGTGTCATCGTAATGAGCACCACCAGCACCACAACCACCGAAGCGCCCAATTATCCACCCGCCTTTCTCAAAAAGTATCGTGAAAGAGAAGCCACGGCGACTATAAAACCCGCCAGCAAATCAAGATCCAAACATCATCATCATCATCATCATCAGCACAAGGAACACCCGAACTACAGCGATGATAATGCCCCTTCCAATGTAAGCTATGCATTGAGCACATTCCGTGCTCGTCTCCAGGAGCAACAGCGTCTGACGAAACAGGAGGAACACGATGCCGAAATGGAGGCAGCACTTGTGGACGCAATGAAGGGTGACAAGTGGCCAACGGAGGTGCAACAAAGCACGGGCGACTATCTAAGCAGTCCCATTGGACCCAGTGCAGTGGCATTCGAGCAGCCGTTGAAGCAGCCAAAACCGACGACGGCGGCGCCATCGCCAACACGCAGCGAGTACAAAAGAACGCATGGCAATGTGCGACAGCGCGGATCCATTAAGTTTAGCGATAATCCAAGCAACGAAGAGGTGTAGCACTTGGGGCTGGCACTTGTTGGTGGGGAGCAGTAACCAAAGCATAGCCAAAGCGTCGTGTGTTAAGCGTTTTTAATTGCCTAGTTGTAAACATAGTTTTAAACAAAGCCAATAAGTAAAAGGAAAAGTTACAAAAAAAAAACATTCAAGCAATACGAAAACATTTTCATTTTCATTTGGGAAAAGTCATTGAACTGTATGCATGCAATCGAAAACAACTTCATTATTGTGTTGCAAGTGCGTCTTGATCGTTGTTGCAAGTGCATTTTAATTATTATTGCCATGCGTTTTCTACGAGTCGCTGGCATTTATCGCATTTGACACAACTAATTTAAAATACTTTGAATTGCCTTCAAGTTGACCCCAAAGAAAATCTAAAAATCCCCTTGCTCTAAAAGTGGGTTAAACCTGCTATAAATTCCAGTGACAAACCAGAACAAAAGACACACACAGCTAGGCAATAAGACATTGTGTAAGCTTTAACATTTCCAGAGAAATAACCACAAGGGCACTTCTTCACCTTCCTTTGCGAGCCACCTTGGTCTCCTTTCAGTTTTGTTGCTGGCACGACAATAGCAAAACAGAAAGAAATGCAACAAATGCGGTTTTTAATTAAGTAGCCAAAGCAATGGCGACAACAACTGAATTAAGGAGCCCAACAACTGTGCAACAACACAAAGGCAACAGAACAACTAGTAAGAATGCTCATGTTGGGAGCGAAAAGAAAAAATATAGCGACTGGAAGATACTCTCGAATGATTTAGTGAACCTTATGATGTATAAAGAAAATCGTTAAAGTTTTTGATGTTGATTGAGAATTTATGTACTTAATGGTGTCGCAAATGTTTTTCTGTGCTTAAATAACTTCATTTTGCTACTTAGGGTATAAATAAAGGAATTTCCAACAGTTAATAAAGCCAGCATGAATAACAGAAGCGGATGCTTAACTTTGTTACAAATGGAATGCAATTAATTTGTACTTTTTTTTTGCAAAGGATAAAACTTTATTAAAGTCTGGCACACATTTTTCACATTTAGATTACAAACCATAAACATTCTTATAATAGTGAAATGAATAAAGCTATATATAAAGTGTTTATAAAGTCTGCAAAGATAATAAAATGCTATGGGTATGTGGAGCAGACTTTTAAACAGCTTGCGCTAAATATAAAATTCAAAATTTTAAAAATAAAGCAAACATTTTATCACGTACGAGATCAATACCAAGAAATTCGTCTATTTTACGAAACATTTTTAAAGCAGGAAAAGATACATTCTTGTTCATATATTAAGTATGATAGCCTATTGAAATAACTAAAACTTTTTCTGCTTTTATATTTTTATTGCCAGTCTGGGTTTGGTTTGCATTTAACCGAATTTTAATTCAGTTATATACTTAAAAAAAATCTTTTTAAGCGACAAATAAAAAAAAGACAACTTTTAAATGGATTATGAAATAGTTAAACAACACACACACCAGATTAAACGGAAATTGAAAATAAATCTATTTGGGACAAGCTTTATCCGGTTTGAGTTTTTTACTTGGCAACGATTAATTGCCAATCTATGGATGCTTGATATATTTATACTATTTTTTGCTGCCCGTTGCGAAAGTCTTCTGCTCAATCTAAACGATAGCTAATCGTTTGCGTTTGTAATGTAATAATGACACTGTACTTAGGGTCCTGCGGCCTTGCTGTTGGCCACGTTCAGCTGGTGTCATTAAAAGCAGCAATTGACTGTCGCACTGAGCACTTAGTAGTAGTTGGTTATGCAAAGCGTCACCAGAAATGCGATTAAGATTGCAGCAGCACCTAACTAAAAGCAGCAATAACAAATCGCTGGGTAACGCGCCCCGAAACTTTCAAGGACATTATTGGGCACGTGGCTTAAGGATCTGAAGATGGCGATGCGAAACCCTAATACTGCCACCTGTCCAAATGCCCGTTGGCAGGAAGCGTGTTCACCATGTCCCCAGGTTCTTCTGTCCTCGACTCTCTAGCGCTCTCTCTCTCTTATTGTCGAGTGTGGCAAATACAAATTAGAATTTAAATGAACAATGCAACCAGAGCGGAAGTATGTGTATGTGTGTGTGTGTGGGTGTATATGTATATGTGTTAGTGACATTGCACGTACCGCGCATTGGACAGCAACAGCAACAACAACAGCAACTGACTGGCAATAATGTCATGCAGTTTGGCGCGTAGTTTTCTAGCAGTTTTTTTTTTTTCTTTAACTTTTTCTACTTGTTTTGAACAGAGCAAAATAAGTTTGGAGATATTTACGCTGTAGTAAAACAAACTAGGTCGCTAACTCGACTGCAAAATGTCAAAGGGATAATGGAATTTCGCATGGAAAATGTGTTAAAGTGCGTTTAAATAAAATGAGAAGCAAAAAAAATTGTATCAGAGAAGTTTAAAAGCGATACATTCAAGGCTGAGGTTTATTTTTAATGAAAAGCTCGAAAAAAAGTGAAGCTAAAAAGTGTATAAATAATTAAAAGTGCTAAGAGTTAAGTTTAACTTTGGTTTAAAAAGAGGAAAGCTTAACTTATAAATAATTAAAAGTTGTAAGAGCGGTAGTTTGAGTAATGCTTAACTAACAGTTAAACTTAAGATGGCTTTAATAGAGTATTCAAAAAGCACAAAATCGTTAACCCATTTAACAATTTGAATACTCTCAGAACGTCTGTCTTCAATGGCTATTTAACAGGAATGTTCCTTACGTTCTCGTTGGAACGATCTCAATTAAATATTTAAAGGCAGTTAATTGTTGCGTGGTAAATGCCATGAACGCCTCTTGCTTGCCGCCACCTCCTTGCTTCCCCGCCTGTCAAAGTGAAATTTATGAAAGTAAAATTCGTTTAATTAAAAAACGTCAGCCAGCCAAATGACAGTTGAAAAATGGCGCCACTTGGTAGATAGCCCCAAAAAAAAAGTGTGTGTGTGTGGGTGGTGATATTAATTATGGCTGGCAAAATAACAAACCAAATTGGCAAAAGGACGACAACAGGAAAAAGGCCAATTTGAAGCACTTTTCTTTCACTTTTTTTTTCTGTGCTCATGGCGTGCATTGAACTCGCAATCAACGAGACGGGTTTGGCAAGGAGACAGGAAGGCAGGAAGGCAGGAGGGCAGGAAGGCAGCTGCCCATTTAGCATAGAAAACATTTTGTTTGCTTAATAAAACACACACACACACACACACACTGCTGCATGTTGGAGGCGTGAATGCAACGAGCGACAACGTTTAGCGTCAGTTTAGAAGTGCGAAATGTTACGCTGCATGCTACAAAAATTAAATATTCAAATACAGCAGAGCAGCAAGGCAGGGGCACAGACAGGAGTAAGAGGGCGGCAGGACTGCAGCCAGCCGAAGCACTCGAACTCGAAACTTACAGAAATTTATAGGAATGCATATATGGTAAACGGCACAGGCACAGGCGACAAAAGCACAAAATTCAAAGTAATAAAAATAATTTTTAAATACAATTTTTCCTTGGGGTTTTCTTTTTCTATGCTTGTTCCCCCAAATAGTTATTTCATCGTATACGCTAATTTTAAGTATGTAAATAAATATCTAAGTTGAAAAGGCCTAATTCTTTGTCTAAACTCTTAAATTATTGTAAGATACCATTCACAAAAATTTTTTTTAGTTATAGTTTTAACAAAGAGTTAAAAAAAAATTGAATTTATTAAAAAATTAAAGACAAATAGAAACATAACGTATGTTCGAAAGCTTTGCTAATGTGAAGAACGTAAATTGTTTATATGATTTACTGTTTATGCATTGTAAAAATAACCTGCGTTTTTGTATAAATTTTGGTCTAAGTCAATGACCCAATTTTGTGTTATTTATTCTTTGTATCATTCATGAACAAATGCAATGAATAAACAAAAGATTTGTATAAAATCTTGCAATTTAAAGTAAACTGTGTCAAAATGGAAGAATAACAATCAAAAGTTGAGCTATGGCAATGATGTTCTTATTCGTTTCGCTTCAAAATCTCTGCAAACTTCATTTATAATTCAACTTCGACAACTTTGTCGCCTGACCAAATGTAACACAAACAAAAGAAACACACATACAAACGTGTGTGTTCACTAAATCTAGAACAGTTAAAAGCCCAGCGGTCCCATTGCCCGAGTTGTCGAGTTTGCCTGCCGAGCGCATAAGCCAAAGCCAGAGTCAGACACGGCTCTTAATGCTTAAACAGAATCTAAGGCTGAAGTTTGGTTTGGACGGCAGGCAGTGAGGAGTGATGCACGGCACAAGTTTTGTGAGTGTGTGTTGGTCGTTCATCTGCGTCTCTCACTCTGTCTCTATGAGTGAGTGTGTTAGTGTGTTAGTGGCGGGCTGTTGAAGTGTAATCAGCGGCACGGCGGCAATTACTGCAGCATATGCATGGAGTACTCACAGTTTTGTAGTTTGCACTTGGGCTGCGTCATGTCTGCTTGCCACACACACACACACACACATGGACTCATGCATATATGAAAATGCAGCGCAATTTGCAGCACTGAGCGGATTTTCAAAATGCTAAATGCAGCAGCTGCTGCAACAGCAACAGCGGCAGCAACAACTGCGGCAACATCGTTCAGATGCAGCAGCAGCAGTGCATCATCAGTGGATTGCGGCCCTGTGCCACTGTGTGTGGCAGCCACATAGCGGTTGCAACTGCGGCTGTTGTTGACTTTGATGCACTTGTAGCACATACTACAAGCAACAAACGTGCACCAAAAATCCACAAACACAACATCATTTTAATGAATATTACGCTTAACGCTATATATAAATTGAATTCGTTTCACAACGCAACGCTTAAAAGTGGGCAGCGCAACTAAGAGAGAAAAATGTTGGCCAAATTGTAAAACAAGTTGGGCTGCCAAACAACATGCCACAAGGGCAGCATGGGTCTGATGTAGCCAAATATTATGCACATGAGGTCAGGTAAATTATTAAGAGATTTAGATTAAAGTCATAAAATAACAGAAGAAGCGAATAACTTACAAATATTATGTGTAAAAACTTGTTCAATGCAGTCAAAATGTTCTTGGGAGCGTTCGACAACAATCGATTTTGTATTAATAAACATTACCTATCAAATTTGTATGGTCTGCATGTATTTTTGACATTCACTTAAAGTAGAAACCTTTCATTTGTTTCATTATGTTAAAAGCTTGATCAATGCAGTTAAAATGTTCTAAGGAGCGATCGATAGCAATCAAAAGCTGTGTCGATAAAGATTACTTATCAAATTTGCGATTGCCATTGCCTGCGATTAATCGTGATTACGTTTGTTTGCTTTTTGGCCATTTTGTCGGTTAGTGGGCCATGTGAAACCAAAACACTAAAGCTAAAACACGCTCGCGATTTTAAACGCGTCTAAAACGCTTCATTCCTTGAACCATCCCCATGGCTTCCCACCAATATATATACCAGCCAGCATTCATTTTTTAAGCAGACTGGTTATTAAACGCTCACAAAACGCGTTGCACTCGGCTGCTTTTTTCAGTGCTACAATTATATCGTTTTGTTACTGGGTAAATACACACAAATGACTGTACACGTTACGTATGGGGTATAGGGTATGTCCTAGTCGGGACTAAAGCCTTCTTACTTGTTGAGATTGACTTGTATTAGAAACCTTTCGTTTAAAGAATTTTTAAGGTTATTACTTTTTCTAAGATTGCTTTAAGATTTTCCTGTATTTTCCTTTCATTGAATCTCATTTTGTTAACACTTTTGCTGTTTGATTGGATTTTGCGTTATGTGTGAACATGATTTCGAGTACTTCTGTAGGGCAGTGTGTACAGTAAAATAGCTAACAAAAAGCGAACCGAACTCTTGGGTTATTGCTTTCATCAACCACGTTTGCCCCAACTCTCTCTCTCTCTCTCTCATGGTCATGCCGAGCGCTCAAATAGAAAGAATTTTTTTTTAGTTGAAGCGCAAAAGAGCTATTCAATTTTTATTTTATTGAATAACTTCATGCATGCCAAATGTTTAGGTTGCAGCGGCAGCAGCACTGAAGTGGAGTAAAAGTAGAAGAAATAAGGAAAGAGAGAATATATATATGGTGGAAAACGCACACAAACACTTGAGCTTGCTTCTAAGGACGACCTGTCCGTCTGTCTGTCGTTTCGTCCAGCTGCAATTGCTCTGTCAATAGCAGCAGCAGCAGCATTCAAGCGATTTTTATAGATACACCAAGGGGCAGCAGCAGCAAATCGCATATTATCGCATCATGTTGCACTGGTGGCGCGGTCTGGTTTGGTTTTGGCTGGGGCTGGAATGCCAACAACGGCTGTGCCCCGATCATTAATCTTTACAAGCTGCCAATGTGTGCGCCTTTTTCGGACTTAAATTGCCGCTGCTGCACGAACATTGCCCCAATGCAGGATGCTTCACAGCAACTATGTGTGTACGTGTACGTATGGGTGTGTGTGTATGTGTGTGGGGTAGTTGCATTAAATAGCGGATGGAGTCCATTAGAAAACCATTGAAGCACATTCTGTCGATTGCAGCCAGTCCATATCCTGAAGCAAACGGATGTGCAGCTGCCAAAATGTTGTTGAACATTTTCTTTGCGGCTTTAACTAAAAAAATAATAATCCTAACCTCAATATACAACTTTAATGCTGTCAATTTTTGACCAAACTCAACTCAAAGGCACAGTATTAACTGCTTCTTCGGGTAGCATTATTAAATTTAATGAATAAAATGAAAGCCAACTGGGCAATTCGCCCCTTTTTTTGTGCGTTTTCGGTATTTTGTTTAATTATCCACATGAAAAGTCCTTAACACAAAAAAAAAAGAAATTCCAAAAGACTTGACCCAACAAACACGCACACACCACAAGCAACAACAACAACGAGCTTGAAATCAAATAAACAGTAAAATATAAAAGCAAAACTGCGTTAGAAATGCTTTTTGGGGTCCAAGCAAAGTGCAAAAATGAAGCCAACTTTCAAGAGAGATAGCAGTTGCGAAAAAAACAAAAAAAAAATCAACAAAAAGTCAAGTAAAAAAGGCAAAGATGGCCAACTCTGGTATTTCAAGTGTCATACCAAAAGTTTCACGAGAAATGTTTACAGCTTCCAAATAAAACGAAATCCCAGAATGAGGTAAACAGCTAAAAGAGATTTGCTTTGGCGGTGATATTTATAGTATTTAAATGATTTTGCTTTACATTTTAAAAGCTTAAAATATTCTTATTTTTTTACTTTTCAATGTAAACGTTTTATTTAAATGCATGTTAATTAAGTTAGTTTATTTTACTGCTCTAATTGACTTTATTTGTGGCATATACAACAACAAAAAAGAAAAGGAAAGACCCACATGAAAACGGTATTCAATTTTGTTAGCCCTATTTTTGCATCTTTTTTTGCCCGCAAAGCCGCAAAGTTTTAAATACCCAAATGCACACAAAAAGAAACAAATAAAAGTTAAAGCCAGCGAGTTTTTTTCATGGCAGCCTTTAAAAAAGATTTCAAAAAGGGTTGTACAAAGTTTAACAAAATATAAAAAGCAAAACAAAGAAATTTCAATATTAATTCAGTTAGCTCAGACACAAACCTTAATTATTTAGAAAGCCTTTCAACCTTTTTGTTTAGACTACAGGGTATCTATTGGTTCAGTCTTTTCTCTCTATCATTCTTTTTGTCTGCTCTCTCCATTCTATTGACAGAGATATTTAATTTAAGTTCTTTTTTGAATGGATTTTTTCTTCTTTTGGCTTTCGTTTCGTGCAGTTCATTTGCTAAAACCGAGCAATCTAACAAAAAAGTAAAGAAAAAATGTTCAACCCGCCGAGTAAAATTTAATTAAATCGACTTTCGTGTATGTCTGTGTAAATGTGCATGTTTGTATTTATATAATTATTTATGTACTTTAAAAATGAAAGTGTGCCTTGAGTTGGTTTTTTAATTTGATTACAAAATCCTTTGGCATATGGTTTGTGTTGTTGTTGTTTTTGTTGTTGTTGCCTGTCTGCCTGCGGCCCCAAAGACAAATGTTAATGAGACTGAAGAACGCGAAAAAGCGAGCAAAATTCAATTAAAAAGCGCTTCACAAATACGTATTCATTATGTCTGATCTAATGTTGTTGTTTGTTTGTTGTAGCTGAAAAGTGGGCGCTGTTAATTAGCGCACAAAAATCAGCTGCGGTTTTTTGTTTGTGTGTGTGTGTGTGTGTTTGCATAATAATAATCATATCAAGGAGCCGCCCCGCGCCAAGAACAAATATGAATAAAACTTGCCAAATGACACAGCAGTTGTCGCAGTTCAAGATGTAGATAGAGCAAAAGAGAGATAAAGCAAAAGAGAGAGATAGCGAGAGGAAGCCTGTAATGTGGCAAAAAGTTATGCCCATGTTTTATGAGTAAAGTTCTTGCTTAAAAACCACTTGAAACAGCTCACAAATTGTGGTTGAATGTTGTTACTCGAGCGCAGTGGTTGTTGTTTGTGTTGCTGTTGTTGCTGTTGTTCTTTTGTGGCATGATGAATTGTCATGAAATTTAATCAATTTATGTGAAACGTGCAACGGCACGAGACGTTTTGGCCCATAAATAACGCCCCGGCTAAACTAAAAATGTGACAATGCCAAAGTGCCAAAGTAAATAACAAACAATGAACATACAATAACAACAACAATAATAGCTTTAGCCGCAACAACAACAACGTCAACAACACATAGACTTTGATAAAAAACGAGATGAACGCATAAGGTTTCATTGTTTGGCAACAGTAGACACATTTACACACACTCGCACACACAATTGACTCGATTTTTTTTTAGCACATCCTGTGACACCATTTTGTTAACCATTTTGCAGTGTATTATTTTAAAAAATGGCGTTTAGTGCGAAAATATTTAAATTACAAACTTTTGTATACCCTTTTTAACATATTTTTTGTAACTTTGTTGAAAAAAATCAAGTATACACAAACGAAAGTGTTTTTATACCATAAGGCTAAGATGACGTGCAACAAACGCCACACTCTAGCTGAGATACCCTACACATATTGGTTAAACAAGGCATTTGTAACCCATACGCATTGAGTAGAGCATCGTTTCGAAATTCTTTACAAACTGCTTTTGCTACGCACGTACACTCCAACTCTTTCTCCGGCTTGTTCCCTGTTTTACTGCCACGCGCATTTGTCAGAATCCCCACCGACAAATCCCCACACCAACAGAAACAACATTTTCTGCCATTATTGTTGGCAAACTCACAAACACACACATACAAAGGCAAAGCGTTTATAAATTTATTGTTTTCTACGCGTGTACTCAAGTGTTGCTGCGTGTTTCTGGCAACAAATTGGCCAAACAACAGTGCGAGTGAACGAGGAAATGTTAGCTTACATTTTGGCTTTTGGCCACTCAACTCGTTGTGCGGTGACGCATTTTATCATAATTATATTAACACGATGCCGTTGAGCGTCTATAGTTTATGTTTATTGTTCTGCCAAGCGCATAAATTTTAAAGCGCCCGCAAAAGTAGGCAACACATTTTGTGAGCTCTAGCTTTAATTCTTGCGGCCTGCCAAAGCATAAAGCATAAACTCTAATGAAAAATGGGCCAAGTGTAAACTACAAAAGCATGACTTGATAAATATGCTGTAAAATGTGAGCAGCAAAATAAAAATACAATGTATCAAGCATTTTTAACGATTTAAGCGTAATCAAAGTCTATTTACTAAAGTTGTGCTTATGCTCAAGTAGCTATAAATCGGATATGCCTTTTGCTAAGGTTTACAGGGTATATACGAAAATTAATGCACAACAGCTAAAAGAAGAGCAACAACAATTGCCAGTGAGTTGTTGTTGTAGGTTCAAAAGTGCACACATGACATATTATTATTTCAGCTGTATGTGTGTGTGTGTGTGTATGTGCAAATTGCTGTTGTTGTTTTTTCTCTTCTTTTTTTGGCGTAAAATTCATTTCGCGCCATATGCGCATTTAGCACGGACACAGACCACAAGCAGCAGCAGCAGCCGTGCCAAGCAAGGTGAGTGGCAGGGGAGACGGAAATGAGAGAAAGAGAGGGGGAGGGGGGGGAGTGCTGAAGCAGCAGCTGGCAGCCAAGTGAAAGAACCAACAAACACACATTCGCATAGGCATAATTAAAAAAATATTTTTTTTAACAGCAAAAAACTCACTCGAGCGGGGTGGGGGGTTTGGGTCTTTGAGTTATATTTAGGCCAAACATGTGAAGAAAAAAAATTGGTCAGACTGGTCTAGTTACCCCTAGAGCCCACCCACAACATTATCAAATTAAATTACAATTAAATTAATTTAATTTTATGACTGCGCTTCCTTCCGACTCGCACCACACACACACAGAGCGAACAACTGGTCCAAGCATTATGCGGATACGTAATCACAAAATGAAATGCGAAAATTGTGAATGGTTTGGGTTTGGCCATTTTGTGGCTAAGAGTGGTTTTGTTGGTTACTTGTAGCTGCTGGTCGCACCACTCAATTAAGCCACAATTGAATTATAATTTGTCCCTTTTCATCTGAAGTGGACTTTTGAGATTCTTTGCCTATGTGTGGGAAGAATTCATATAATTAGCTGAAATGTGGAATTCCTCGAAAGACAAAACTGGTAAAGGACTTGTTTGAGTAGAGCTCGCTCATATTAAAGTTATTCCTACTTCTTAACTCAAACTTCATGCAAACAAGAAATTCAAGCAAGCATCTGTTATCACCACGACGGAAGACGGAGAAGGATACCCGATATTTTTATTGGCAATCGTGAGCGATGCTCAAAGCTTTAAAGATATGCACAACATTCCATATACACACACACACACACACACATAGAGATATCTAGCAATGCCAGAAATTGATTTTGGTCTACAGAAATGTTTAGAAACATTCTGTGCGCTTGGATGCCAATAACCAGAGAAGTGTAGTCAGGCAGTAACCTTATCTGCCCCGAGCAATGCGAGGCAAGCTGCCAACCCGCCACCGAGCACCAACAACAACAACAACAAACAGTTGAATTGGCACTTTTACTTATGACGTGTAAGCGGCTCAAACAGTTTATGTGATTTATTTCCTTATTGGTGGCACGTGCCGCGTGCGGCTTTGCAACCACCAACTTGTAAAAAATAAAAACCACTAGAAACTGAGCCACAAATTTAAAGTGGTTGAGTGGTAGAGGCTTCTTACAGCTGCACTGAGAGAAACAAAGCAAAGAAAGTGAGAAAACTTTTATAAAAAAGTTTTGCAAAAAAATATATTATTTGCAGTTTTAGAATTTTTATTAAGATTATGGGAAAAATTCATTAAAAACAACATTGAATAATTACTTTGAATTTTTTTTTTAATAAAATCCAACAATTTAAACTTGTTTCCAGCACTTTTCATTCAAAATGTTTGCGTGTGATGAATTAAGTTCCCAACCCAACAAATAAAAATAAAAATAGAAAAAGCATTTCGACCTTGAATCTATCACAGTATAGAAACTCATTACGTGCCACGTTCAGCATTATCGGTGTCTGGAATGTGGGTTTATCTAACGATGCGACATCCCATTTGATGGACATTTGAAGCAGTCAGCGCTGAACTGGACAGCCGCCACCAGCTATTTCTAAAACTCTTGCTAAATTGTCTCAACATTTTTGTATTTTTTATTTCGGCTGTGCTGTCGTCGGGGCCATTGTTGGAATGACATTAACTCGCATTTTTCTCTCTATCTAACCATTCCTGCCCTTCCTCCCCCGCTCTCTTGCTTTGTATTCTTATGCAGATTCGGGCGCCTTAAGTGACAACTTTGGGTTGATAAAATCGTGCAGGGGAAGAGAGTGAGAAGGAGAGATATTGCCGTTTGCTAAAATGAAAATCAACTTGAAGAGCATAAATAATTTTTTTATGTGGCAGTCAACGTTGCGGCAAATTAACTTTCAAAGCATTTCAAGCCAACAAAATGGATAAAGAAGAAAACTTTATTAGACCAAAAAGCGATTGATGCGTTGACAATTCAAAGCAGCTAATCAAATGATATAACATAATGGCGAGGATGGGATACTTTTTAATGGATACATCTTTGTTTATAACGAAATGTTTAAAGCACATCAATATCGGTTTCTGCGTAAACAAATTTCAAAATAGAAAAAATTCTAATAAACATGTAAATTTTTGCACATTTTTCTTGTGTGCTGGTCAAACTTTTGACCCTGATACGTGGAATTTTGTTTAGCATCGTGTTGTGTAACAGAAAAATAAAACATGCAAATATAATGCTTTCAACACATGTTTGAAAAGAATGTTATGGGGTTACTAGTTTAAGGAATTTTCTATAAGTAGACTTTACAAAATGTTTTTAAAAGCTTTGGCTCAAATCATTCAAGGTAAACTTATACAGGAGTTTAACCATTTCCAAATGAATATATCGATGTATACGTATTTGCCCAAATAAATTAAGTCAATACAAGTGGAAAATGGCAATGGGCAGCCCCAAAGCTGATTTTAGAAACAACAACAACAGCAACGAAATGCAACCACATCGAATTGATTTGAGCAATTTGAAAAAGGAGAGAGCGCAAAAATGCAATTGGCACGGGGAGCACCAACAGCATGCATCGGATATAAAATACGCACAAGCCTGAATAGAGAAGCACAACAACAAATCCACCCAATGGTCCATTTAACCCAACCAGCAGCCAGAACCGACATGTGCTGCATGCCAAAACTGCTCCAACCCCTCTCCATCGCCAACAAAAAGCCCAAAAGCAATATTCCAACTCGCAGCGAAGAGAGTGTGTATAGTGTATTGTAAATATTCTGCGACCACCAAAACGAAAAATACATTCCACTTTTTTTTGCAATCCTCCTTCAGTCAATCAAATCGCTGAACGAAATTCGAAATTTCACTCCCTCTCCCCCTCTCCATTCCGAGTCCAACATTCATTCAACTACTTGCTTTGTTGTGGGTAGAGAAAAAGTAATGAATTTCTATTGCCAGCCAAAAAGTTGCTTTTAATGAGTAGCGGCAATGAATGTCCTTACTTACAGCAATAAAAATAGCGTTCGAAAGAAATATTCCTTTGAAAACATAAAGCTATTTTTGAATTCCTTGTAAAATTGAATTTAGAAGATATTTTCTTGAGAAAATCCAACAAGAATGCTAATCAAATTATTTCATTAAATACTTAAGTTAGGAAGCAGTTAGGTAATGCATGAAGAAGTCTATACTTTATCGATTTTTTAAGCGCAGTCTGCGAGCGTGCAGTGTAATTGGCTCAAATACGGATATAATAACAGGCAAAACTTAAACAATGGCTGGAAAAGGGGCAAAAAAAAAAGAACAAATGTCAAACCTAATTGCAAAAAACGGAAACTCCAATAACTGGGCCAGTAAACAAAAGAATCAGCTTTAACTCGATGTCGCCATAATTTGTGCTCTACCCTTTCTTTTTGGGAACGGTGCAAAAAATGCTAAAATGAGAATGGCGTGTGTGTTTGCAAATGGTGGAAATAGCTGCTGTAATATGTTTGTATGTATATGTGTATCGAGCATATGAAATTCACACATCATGAACTCAAATATGAAAAGTTAATAAGAAGCCGGCTACGTGACAGGAAACATTTTGGGGCAACTGTGGCAAGCATTCACTTTCAAGTTGTGCCCCCACAAACACGCACACACACACACAAACACACACACACACGAATAGTGTTGGTTAAGGTGTGAAAGTTTGGCTGTGGGTCGACTGTATATAAAAATGAATTCAAATGTCAGGGGACTCAAATAAAATTGTTGCTAAATTGATTTTCATTTGCTGTCAGTCGTCGTCGTCGTCAGCTTCAGTTGCAATGCCATAAAAGTACAGGGTACACATGTATAATGCGTGTGGTGTGTGTGTGTGAAAAAGCTAATCAAGAAATATTTGTGTAAAAACTATTTGGGCTTTTGCTTTTGAAAAAGGTGTAAAAGACAAGTTTGTTTGTAGAAATGATTTTTGCTGAAAGCAAATACATAATTGAACTTTAAAAATGTTGTTTCTAGAAAAATCTTGCTTTGAGTTCAAAGAATCCATTAACATTTATTCCACACACAGAGTTTGTGACAATATTCTAAGCACACACAAAAAAAAATCCCAGCTTGTATCAGCGATTAAAAGTTTCATTTTTTATTACATTAGCAACACGTTATCAGTAACCTTTTTGGTCTATGTGAGTCAGCTTAATAAGCTGCTTAGCCTCACATTAATGAAAATATCTACACACACACGAACCAACTGATAGCGAACAATTTTCAGCTTGATTATTGGGCCAAGTAAGCTCGTGGGATCATTATCATCGTAGATATTGAGGGTTTCGCCCCATGCAGAGATGCCAAAGTGCCAAATGCAGCAAGCCCCAACCACAGATTAACTCACAGCAAGCTGTGCCACACACACACACACAAAAAGAGAAACGAGAAAGGAAGAAAGAGAGAGATAGAAATAGATGAAAGATAGAGAAAGAAAGGAGAAACACAGCAACGACAAGCAATTAAATGCGAAAAGAAAAACTTTTCATCGCAAAAAAAAAAGGACAGAAGGCAGCAGGCAGCTATGTATGTAAATGTGTGTATGTGCGGGTGTGCCAGTGAAAGTGTGTGTGAGTGAGTAGAGATTGTAAAGCTGAAGAACGCATAGCACATGTGTTGTTAGGGTAGTTATTAAAAACTTATAAGAATATAAAAAATAAATTGACAAAAAGTAAATTTTTGTAAAAATCTTATCAATTTGTTTCTGCGGTAATGGGTGAAACATGCATGAAACAAGCGTGAATCATTGGTGAAACATGATTTAAAAGCAGCTTTGAAGTTATTTCTTAGCTAATTTATCAATTTTAAATTTTGAAAAACTTTCCCAGGATAGCTTGCAGTCAAACCATCTTGTTGTTGCTGCTTGGATGGCAGACAAACACACACAAGCATACAATAATTGTAAAGTGGCTGGGCAATGTGTGTTGTTGCTTTCACTTTTAATTGTTCATGTGTCCAGCGCTCGAATGCCAGGACAACCAGGACAACCATACAAGACTCAAAATCTACTGTGTGTGTAACTGACTGTGTGTGTGTGTGTGTTTGTGCGAGTGTTATTAACAACTTTAACATCACTTTGGTGTGCCCTGAAACGTGTTTCTGTCTGTTGCTGTTTGACACTGCTTGTTGTTGTTTGTTGTAATCTTATGGGAAAATGTCGTCCTCTATTGTCCTGCCCTTCATCCTGCCACCCAACAATGCTGCAGTTAACTTAAATGCGACCCAAACATACTTACACACACACGCACACTTACACATTTGCATGCTGATGGCTTCATTTTAAACGGTCTGAAATTAACAAGGAGTCCGCGCAGACGATGACAACGGTTATTTCCTTTCGTCCTTTTTCATATAAATATATTAATTGCCGCCAACTCGCTGCAGATGTGTGTGTGTGTGTGTATGTGTGTGTGTGTGTGTTAATTGTGTGCGTTTCGCCACTTCAATTAATGAAGTCCTTTAAGAATTGTAGGCGACACCCGTCTCTCCAAAAACCGGGAAATTCCCCTGTTCGCAATAAATTATTATAAGCTTTGCCTTCGCCAAAGTTTTTAGTCTGTGTGCTTAGTGTGTGTGTGTGTGTGTGTGCTGTTGTTGTTGTTGTGTGGGTGCAGGATACAAAAAGCAAAAATCAATTTTAAATTAGACCAGAATGAGCTCATGTGCACTGAGAAAAAAAAAAGCTTTAAAATCACTTTCAACATGAAATAAAAAATTTTTTTCTTTGAAAATTGAATCGAATTTTCAAGTTTTTTTTTTTATTTCTTAAAGCATAACGACATTCTACATTGTATGCCTCGATTTTTTCTAGTGTAAACGAAGTTGTGCTAGGACAAGGAGTCCGCTTGTTGACCAGTTTTGTTGTCGCCAGGCGCAGGTGGTGACTCCCACAACAACAGCAACAAAACAGTGGCAACAATGACGATGACAACAAACAACAAGCCAGAGGTCATGTGAGACTCACCTTGTCTTCCACACCGCATCCCGTCGACTGGTCGCTGGTCTTGTGTCAGCCTGGGGCACTGTTATTGAATCGAGTTACATGTCAAAAGAAGCGCCTGGGGCAAAAGTGGGCGCTACAAGCGAGTAAACAACAATAAAGCGAAGACAAACAAAAGCGCAACAAAGGCGACACAACATAGAGGATGATGGGAGTGTGTGGCAAGTATAGCAGGTGGACTCTCAGCATTTGGACATGATGAATGGGTGGCGCGTTGCTAGACAATTTTTCAATTTGAATGCCACCAAAAATTGGATTGGGGGCAGTTTGATAGTTTTGCTCTCTCTCTCTCTCTCTTTACTGGCTGCTACATATTGCAATCGATCGTTGCAACCTGCAATTTGCCGCCTCAACGAACCTAACAAGGCAGCTGCAGCAACAACAACACAACCCATAAAAAAAAAAAAAATGAAATAAAGTTTTGAAAAAACTGGACTAAAGTTAGTTTTTTAAATTACAAATGCATGAGAAAGTAACTAGTTAGGCGACTAGTTCCTTAAAAATAAACCTAAGCGAAGTCAAAACACAACAAATATTTAAAGCAGATTTTATTGATAGCATTTACACTTTAAAAAAAAATCCAGAAAAATCACAAAAATCATTTTCGCACTTACCGCTTGCCCTTGAATGCCAACAAATACTTTTTGTTGGCCGGAAAGTTGTTTGATTGCACGGAACCGGTGGCGCCGGCACGTAACGGGAACTGTTTGTGAAAGAGCGGAATGCTAACATCAAATCCATGACGCATCTGTAAAACACCCATGCTGGCCTTGGCCAGAATAGCTTCACCCGCATCAAAGCCCAGTGAATGTTCCGCATAATCTGGCCAAGTGCCTGAATACAAATTAAAGATGATATGATTCCGTCCATTATTCCAATGTGGTAGACGCGCTAAACGCGACGGTACATTGCGTACATAATCCTCCGATAGGGAGTCACGATCCAACGTATCAATGCCCAGCACAAAGAGGCAGGCGGCGGCGGGATCGTTGGTGTGATAACGTGACTCCTGTATGGCAGTGAGTATCTTTTGATAGTTGGCTGAACTGGGCGGTGCAGCACCTAGTGAATTCAGCGGCTCCGGCGGGTAAACATAGACCAGAAACTGATCATAGCATTTGGTAAAGTCAAAGCATGTTTCCATGCGGCAGGCAATGGTTTTGGAAGGCGTTACAACAGCAGCAAGACTCGTTGTTGTATTGGCGAGTGATTTGCGCTGCTCGAAGCTGATGAAACTGGGCAATTGGGCGTATGGTTGGATGCCGCCATCCTTGGCCGATTCGTGCTGGGCACGGCGCGGGCGATGTGGTGCCACTTTCAGTCGATAGCCGCCAAAATAGCAGAAGGAAATCGCGAGAAATGCACATGAGACAAAGACCAGAATATAACGCTTTTTAGCCTGCATAGTGACAATGGGTCCAGCTGGGTGCTTTCTTTCCTGCTGGGTATTGTTGTTGCTGTTGTTTTGTGTGTGGGTTGTGTGATGCACTAAAAGTTGATTTTCGGTTGATTTAGGGAGTGGGAAAAGGAGTGCGTGCTGCTTCTTGTTTATTCTAGCCTTAGTCTAAACGCATTTTGCTCTGCTTCTTCTTATTTGTTATTGTTGTTTGCAGCAGCATAAGCAGCAGCAGTAACAGCACCACCACAAGCAATGAGCCTCTCTTTCTCTCTCTCACTGCTGCTGTGTTTGTTGTTATTGTTATAGTTATTGTTGTCTTTGCGCGCAACGTTTCCATACACATTTCACTTGCACAAAAATGAACACAGCGTTTTTCGCATATTATTATATTTTTATTCAATTTTTATTCATATATTTACGCATCTTTTCTATATGTATATTTTTCGTTTGCGGGCGCGACGATTGCGGCGTAGACAGCGGCAGCGACGGCAACAGCGACCACAACGGCGATAACTTGGCAGCTAGCATTTCGCATGCATTCTTACGCATTCGCGCATCAATCGTGCGGCTATATTGCACAATTTAAACCACTTTACCACTTAAACTAATAATAAATATAATTAATTTGTTTTATAAACAATGCGAACGCGACGCAACGCAACACGAATCATTTTCTGAAGCGCGGAGAGCCACTGACTGTGAGAGCCAGAGCGTGTGAGAGTGGGTGAGAGCGTTAACCAACTGTCAAAACATTGGCAGAGTTGCCACACGCCGCCACAGTCCGACAGCAGTTATTATTTAAACAATTTATTCATATCTATTATAATAACTATCAACTGCATTGGCAAATGCACTTTCTATTTATATTGATTGTATTTTTTTTATTTTTCACTCTCACATTGCATTTGTTTAATTTTTAGCTCGCTTCCATGTTGCATCGACGCTCGCGTTGCACTGCTCAACAATATGCAAATTAACGCCGCCAGTTTATATGCGCGCATCAGTTGTGTGCGTTTTAAAAGCTCGGCGTGTACTGTCACAAACATCTCAGTTGCTTTGCCCACTGAGCCTTGCTTGGAAATGCATTATTTTAGCTCCTGGAAAGCAAAGGCATGCGCACAACGCGCGCATCATTGTGCGCACGCAACAAAGTGGCAACGCCATGCACTCAACTGATCAGCTGTTCATTCAATTCAACAATTCACGCATTTTGAGCGCCTGAACGTGTGTGTGTTTGTGGGTGGCTAAAGGTAGGCGGCAGGCATAAAATTATAAATAATTCCCGCGAGCGTAATATGTTTGTGCAACTGCACCACAATAATTGATGACATTAAACATACATAGTTTTAATGCATGTTTATATTTATATGTGTGTTTGCATTTTTAATTACACCTCGGGGCGCAAAACTTATTATTTATTTGGCTACAAATATTATTGTAAAAGTAATTAGCAAACGAATGAACGCGTAACGTAATTACATGCTAAATTCTCTCTCCCCCCCCCTTCCCTCGCCAACACTAAAAACAAACAATTTTTGGACATTGCTCGCTTGCCGCATCCGCATCCGTCTCCGGCTTTAAGCTCTCTCGTTCTCTTTCGCGCTCGCCGCGAGTTTGGCCTCGCAATTTCCCGTTACAAACGCGTTTAGGCTGGAATTTCAATTATGCACAGGAATGCCTGACCCGCTGAGCCCCGCTTCCCGCTTTCCGCTACCCTCATCCGCAATTATGATGTGCCCACAAGGCTCCTCCACCTACTCCCTCCCCCATCCCCCTCCACAAACAACAACAAGAGGCAGCTGCTGCTGCTTCTGGTTTTCCCTTTATGGCTTTATAAGTTGTTCAAGTTTTGGGGTTGACTCGCATGCAAATCAAATCAGCGTTGGGCTAATAAAAAATAGATCCTGTCGCACGGAGCACTTGAAGCATCCTGTCCTATATGTATAAAAGAACTCCAAACCCCAGACTAGGAACAGAGCCCGGAGTGGCCGGGGCTGGCAAGTCAAAACAAATTGCAGCCACACTCAACTTTTGTGTATGATAGAATTTAATTTTGTCGTCACAACAGCAGCAGCAGCAGCAGGCTGCATCCTTTACATGCATGCCAGGCGTATGCTCTGAAGGGGGATGGCAGGGGGGACAGGCAAATGAAAGCTGGCTTTAGAGATGTGCAGAGTCTGTTTTGGTTTCAAATCGCTTTTACATAACTCTTGAGTTGAACTAGAAAATGATTTAAAGAAATAGAAAATTTATTCGTTTAGGAAAAGGAATTAGATAATTCTTCATGACAAAATGGATTACTCTCTTTAAAAGTAATTTTTTATAAGATCATGTTAATACTTTTAGTTTTAAGTTCTTTCTTTTCTCACAATCTTTTTTTCGCATCTCCATCTGCAAGCTGCAGTCAGACATGCCCCCAACACACTCCCCTTTTTTTTGCCATGGTCATGCATTTCGTTTCCGTTTCCGGCGCTTCTAATTAAGTGTCAGTCGTGCTTCTCGTCATCGTCTACGTTGCAGTTTTATTGCCTTTTTCAGATACCCTACAATAAAGAAATGGCTTAAGCCTAATAGGGTATAAAAAAGGTCTAACTAAACTTTACTAAATCGATAATATTCCAACTTACTTCGAACTAACAAATCTTCAAATCTTTTCTCTTTTGCATTTTATTTAAGCCATTTTTATAGGGTATCTACACGTTAAATGCTCGCAGCTACATGTTTTCTCACTTGTTGTAAGCTAGATTTTTTTCACTCCATTTTTTTTGGCTCACCTCCTTGTGCATTTGTTCGTTTCTTGTGAAATTACAGGATAACGCCCACGAAACTTAATCAATCATGCACACGCTAGCCTTCTTCTTCTTCTATACTATATAATCAGAGCATACTTTTAGGTGTTTTGCAGCTGCTGCTGCTACTGCTGCCCGGTACTATGGGGCAAAACTTTGATGAATTGTGCGCTCTTCGTGTTCTGCGCTGCATGCTAATGAACGAATTCGATTTATTCGCCACGAAAAAAAAAAAACTGCTTTTCGGTAACTTCGTGCAGCTTGCAGAGACTTTCTCTCCCTCTTACTCTCTCTCATAATGTGCTTCAAGCTGACTCTCACATTAATCAAGAACCCAACCACATAACAATCATGGCTCTTGGTTAAAGTTTGCAGCAGCAACAACAACAACAACAAAAACATACATAAATTCATTAGTTGCTAGACAACGGATTGCAACAAAAGCAGGAGCAGAAGCAGGACGCTGATTCTTGCTACTTGTGCACTCATCCCAACCCCCCCCCTATCACTCCTTGCCGCCACTGTTAAGTAGCTACAAAATTTATGACGTCACTTTTAGTTGTTCGATGGACTTTATTTCATGGCAGCAACAGAGGGAGGAGAAGAATTTTGGAATGCTATGTGAAAATGGAGTTTTCGACTTAAGACTCGTTCCTCCAACAACTTGAACTCCATTAGTAATCGGCTTTGCTCGGCCAGCACTATATTTCATAGATAAAGTATTATGATTGTATAAATAAAATAAATAAGTAAATAATATAGGCTGCCCTTATACGTGTAAAAAATTCTAGTAGGGTCGGCCGGCTTATGATATTTTTAGTGCTTTGGAAAAATGATGCCTTTCTCTTCATCTCACCACATTAGAAAGGCTGCCCCTTACGTGTGAAATGAATTTTTTTATATGTAAAGGCCCTTCTACTCGATTCTCAAAATTGCTAGTAAGGTTGACTTTTTCAGTAATATGGCTTGAAAAAAAGTGATTGTCTTTGTGGCTTCCTCTTCAGCTTTTTAGCCTCATTAGTTGGAGCCATACGTGTCCCACAGTCTCCATCTTGCTATCTCTCTTTCTCTCGCTCTTTGCTCTCTTTCTCTCTCGCCCTCTGATCTACTTTCTATTGTATCTCTCTCGCTCTGCACTCTCACTCTATTTACTCTCTCTCTCTCTGATCTACTTTCTATACTCTCTCTCTTTCTCTATCTTCTCTCTTTCGCTTTCTCCTCGTTTTCCTCTCTCTCTTCTCTCTACTCTCTTTCGCTTTCTCCTCTCTTTCTCTACTCTATCTTTCTCTCTCTCTCTCGCTCTCTCTACTCTATTTCTATCTCTCTCATTCTCTACTCTCTGTATTGCTCTATTCTCTCTCGCTCTCTATTCTCTCTTCTCTACTCTCTCTCTCTCTCTCTCCCTCTCTCTTTATCGCTTCTCTTCCAACTTTATGGCTAACAAAAGAAAGCTAAGCTCAACTTAATATTTATAGGAAATGCATGTTTTTAAGAGCCAAAACCCTTACTACTTTGTCTCTGTCTTAAGATCTTAAAGTAACTCAAGCAACTTATGATTTTTGGCTTTAGAAAAAAAATCACTTCCATAAGCATCCATAACAAACATGCATGCATGCAGCGAACCTGTCTGTTCTGTTATGGCCACTTCTGTGTGGTTTAGGACATGCTATAAACAACACACTCGCTCTTCTTCTTGCCTTTTGGGGAATATAAAAATGGTCGTGTTATGTTCTGATTTTGTGTCTTTTACGAGCCGGATGTGAACGATTATGGTTTGAGGTTTGAGCACCTATAGGTGTTAAAAGCAGGTAATGCACAATCTCTTCGCTCTTTTTACACTCCCCCTCTACATCACACTCTTTATCTCTCTAGTTATATGCAGTTTCCTATAAACGTGGCACACACATCTAGTGTCAACTGCCACAGCATGTCAGATTTGTTTTGCATGACAGGCGCCGCCATAGACGTGCCAAGGATAACGCCAAAGCCAAAAGGATGTCACACGAAACTTCCACAGACTTGCTGGTGTCGCAGGGGAGGGGAAGTCTGGGGAAAAGGCGTGACAGCTGCCGTTACTGTTACTGTAGCTGCTTTAAATACAAATGATTATTAGATGCAACCGGTCAGTGGACAAGCGCGAAATCCAATCAACGCTGCGTATACTTGATGGGAGTTAGGAACAAAAAAAAAGTTAACTTAGCATTAGGGATCGAGAGGGCATCCTTGTGGCAACCAAGGCATCATTGGCTGTGTGTTTTTCACACTCTGTGCACTAAATTCGATTTGGCAAACATCAAAGGCAACAAGAGAACAGACACTTGAAGCACGCAGCAGCAGGAAAAGTAAGAAGAAACACGAAACAAGCGGCAAGCAGACGATTTTTGAGAGTATGATGTTCTAGAAAATGCCCTGTTTAAAGTTAAGAGTCCTAACATTATAAAGAATTTCTGTTGGGATATTAAGAACAGTAAAATCTGAAGATCATTAAAGCAGAAATCTTAAAGAAGTATAAAGTAAGTAATAACGTTGAGAACTCTTTTCCATGCTTCATACAAGTTTTCCCTGCGCTGCAGGGTATTCAAATAAAACTGGCTTCCAAAAATTACGCATACGGCACGTGGCGCGACCAACAAACAGTCAAATGCCAAGTGTATGTATGTGTGTGTGTGTGTGTGTATGTAATTCAATTTGTGCGCCAAACCAAACGCATAATAAGAAACATAAAACAGTCCAATGTTTCGTTTACTTATTTCCATGCAAGTAAAAACAAGAAAAAATCCACAAACCAAAAAAAAAAAATGTTATGCATAATCCTTGGTAGCAGGCACATATCCTGGCCTTGCTGTTAGCTGATGTTAGCTCAGCCAGAAAATATGTTATTTTATGTGCAATGTGCTTTCAAAACAATTTCGTCAGTGTTTTTGTTGTTGTTGTTTTTGCATCTTTAAGCAAATTGTTGCTGTTCTTGTCTTAAAGCTCCAATGATTTTTGCATAACATTGTGTGTGCGAGTGTGGCATGCAACAGCCGCAAATAAATGTCGAAGGTCCTGCGTCGACAATCAACAGGATATTCAATTTGCAATTTGCCATTGGTTTTTAGGATTTTGGTTTGTTTCCTTAAGCTTTAAGTTCACATTTTGCTTATGCAGCAGCAGCAAAAAACTCGGCAAAGCCAAATGCTATGCAAATAAAATTTAATATGCTCTCCACACAGAAGGCAGAGAAAAAAACATTTGTGAACGCGACAGCAAGAAGTTTTGCTTAGCCTCCAGTCAAAAAATGGTTTCATGTTTGTTGGGTGGGGAGCTTGGGGAGCTAAATGTGGCATATTGCCAGGGTAGAAGAAGAAGATACGTATGCCATTTTTAAATGCTATAAATAAACGATTTATGTTTAACATTAAAACGATCAAACGAAAAGTCGCTAGCAATTTAAATGCCTTCAAGCGGGATTAACAATATTTAAACCGGGCCCCCACACACAGAGCACTGAGTCAGTCGAAGACCATGTCAGGTGTGGCTGGCAGTATCTTATTCAAACTTTATGATAAGCCAAAATAAAAGCAACATTAAGCGCAGCAGATTAAAATATTTAACATTTCAGTTTAGCTTCAAAACAAGTTGTTGACACACAGGCACAAATAAAATGAGATCTTATGAGCATCAATTTTAACGAGAAAAGTACAAAAAAAATCCACAAATAAAAATTCAATTGGAATACACTTTATAAGTAAGCAAAAAAAAATTCTGTTGAGGTAGTAAAAACATATATTGCAAGTGAATAAATTAACTGATATGAGTACAATTAAAACTAAATAAAATATTTTACAACTCAAGTTTAAACAGTTTTTCGCAAAAAATAAACTTAATTATCAAAAAGAAATGCATAAATGCAAAAATGTAATAACAAAAAAGTGTTTTAAGAAACTTTTACAAAATATTTAAAAATTATAGGATGCTTATTGAACAAAAAAAATGTATATAAGCAATAAAATATTCCTATAAAATATAAACTTTTTCCGAAATAAAAATTGTTTAAATTAAATTTAAAATTCAAATGCATTAAAAAGTAAAAATATAAAAATAAAAGTTAAAAAAAATTATTTTCGATTTTTAATTTTACCCTAAAGCAAATTTCAAGGGAAATATCTTGAAAAACATTAAAACTTAATATTCTTTAATTTGCAATACAAATTCAAACATTTAATTTAAAAAATTTTTGGGCACAAAAATTACTATCATTTCCAAAACACACACACAAAATGTTCTATCAACAATTCACTAAACCACATATTTGTCAATTTAATTACAATTTCAAATTAAAATGAAATATATGCTGCATTAGCAGAGCAACAATTCCGAAAACTATTATAAATTCCCAGACCCAATCATAAGCAAAGTCAACACACTTGAAAACCCAACCAAAAAAAAAGGGGGCCATATTCAATGTCATAGTATATGATGTCTGGAACCAGAAGAAGTATGCTCCAAGAGACTCTTCTCCCCTCTCTCTTTTGTCAATGTTTATACTGTGGCCATATAAACATTTGCCATTTTGCGCATTGAGAGTCCTGCAGCAGCAGCAGCAAAATTAATAGCCAGGCTTATGAAAGTACAGAAGCAAAAGAGGTTTCTGGCCAAGAAGCAGCAGAAGAAGAAGCTGCAGTCAGAGTTTTGCTGCAACATATTGCATTTTAATGGGAATTTCATTTTCATTGTCAACACTGTTTGAATTATGAGCTTGATGCGATGCCCAGGCGCCAGGACAGCCCAGGACAATCCAGAACCAACCAACTGAGTCGTAAATTTCTGGCTTAGATTAACACCAGACGAGATGATGCTCTGCTCCGCCGCCCATGCTCTTAAGTCTGCACATTCAATTGAATTTAAGCTGCAAGGCACTTGAGTTCATATGCGTGTGTGTGTGTGTGTGTGAGTGCTGTGGCTGGGCATTTGACACTTTTCAGGTTTAATGATGCAACTGCAGACTGCAACACACACACACACACACACATACATACCAAGTGTAATCTGGAGTCTTTTGGCCATTGTCTTTCGGGGCCTTCCCGCTTTTGCCGCACATTTGCGGACGACGTGTGTCAACGCATTGTGCAGTGTAAATTGCTTGTCCTACTCATTGCAATGAGAATCAAACATCCCCACCCACTCCTCGACACGTGTCCCCCCGCTGAGGCTAACCAATGCAGAGTCTACGACAACTACAACACACACAGTAAAGATTCACGTATGTGCAAAGGGGAATTATGAAAATTTCCTTAAAAGTAAAAATTATATCAATTATTAAATTATATATAATTTTCTAAAATGGAAATAAGTTTAAAAATAATAAAATAAATGAATTTTATCAAACAAAAAAGTCGCTTTAAACTTTATTGATATATTTTCAAACTTAATTTTTTTTTTGTGAAGTTTAAGAACTCTATATTTTGTATCTTTCGCTGTTTAAATTGTAGAAAATCTTGATAAAGGATAAGTTATTACTTCTTAAATCAAATTAACATTTATTGCCTTAAATTATTCAATAAAATATTTTTTTGTTTTAATTCATTACTTTTAAACCTACATTTAAGAACTTGTATAGCTTAAAAATGTCAAATCTGGCTAAAAATATTTTTAAATCTGTGTAAATAATTTTTCAAGCGTATTTTTTTATTGATTTATTATTAATTTGATTTATTGATTTATATTATCATTGTTACAACTCTTAACTTGAAACTCTCGTCTAAATATGAATACTTCAACCGATCGTTTCTCCAAGTGTACTCAACATCCCGACCCCCCTCCCCCACGCACGTTGCCTGCCTTGTTACTGTGCGTTGTTGTCTTGTCTTGTCTTGTCTTGTCTTGGCCCCGGCTTGTGTGACAAGTTGTGTGCATAAATTGCAAGCTGCAAGCTCGTTCTCAACTGCATCTGTATACAAAACACGTGAAGGATGCGTCTGATGCTGATGCTGATGCGACGACTGCTGACTATGTATGAAGCATATCCTTGACGTTTTGGATTTTGTTTGATGCTTAATAAAGGCATAAACCAGAGCAACAACACATCGCATGAAGTTTCAATGCTGCCGTCGACCACCCTAACCATACCACAACACACACACCTTGCCTCACCGCACCTCACCTCACCTGTCCTTCGGTTCATTCTTCAACTTGCTTTGCAATCCAATACCATGCATGCCACTTGTGTGCACACTTGCTTCCGGTTTGACGATGTTGCAACTGCAACTTAAATTGCTGCCACAATTACACATGTCGCTGTCTGCTGCAGCTGCAGGGTCAATGCTGCTGTCAGCCAACCTGTGTTTAAATTGTTTCTCTTAAAGATGATTTTTGATGATTTTTGCTTTTAAAGGTAATTTATTAATGAGTTGGATAAAAAAAACGAAACCTGTTTGTTGAAAAAGATACTAAAAATGTTTTATTCAGTTCATAATTTAAATGCCAAAAATCGCAAATGTATTTTTGAGTTGTAAAATGACTTTAAAAATTCTATAAAAACTTTTTTACTTAACTTAAAACTAGCTTAAAGATAAATTTAATGTTTTGTAGGGATACAATTTACTATTTATAGCCTCAAATATGTTTTAAAACATAATATTATTAAGCTTAAATCTAAATAAGTAAGAAATAAATACATTTCATGTAAAATTTTATTAATCAATATTTAAATACACGCAACTGTCAGACAAAAACATATTTTTAACCGACAAAACCAACTTCAAAATAATATTTTTCCGCTACCCTTTATTTATTTTTAAATATACTCTCAACTAAAAAAAAGTTAACGATTTATGTTGCGTCCAAAATAATTGGATTAGTCACACAACTTGCCAAAGCGCACGCTTCGATCTTTTTTTTCTTTCCCTTTATTTTTGCTGTCTCGCTTTTATAGCAGTTTTTAGTGGCTGACCTACCTCAAGGCTTATAAAAGCACTTAACCTAGAAAGTTGACAACAACAACAACAAACTACAGTAGTTACTACAGTAAAGCTTAGCTGTGGGCTGTGGCTTATGTGCATGCCTGCTGATAAGCCATATAATGGCTTTATATGCAAGCAGACAACAAACATAACAACAACAATGAATCCAAAACACAACGCAGAACTGTTAGCCCCGCTAACCAACATAAGTTATCAAAAGTAATTATCAAACCCGACAACAACAATAGCAAAGCAACGTTAGTGAGAAAGTCGAGAATTTGCGAAAGGCAAAGGATAGAATGTTAAAGGGGCGTGGTTGCCTGCAAAAACATGACTAAGTCAGCGTTAATTAAGTCAGGCTACCAAAAGGAACAAAAAAAAACTGAATAGAAGAGTGGAACAACAAATGGCCAACGCGCCCAAAAGTGCACTCGAAAAATTAAACTAAAAAACATATGTATATAAAATCATGAGGAATTTGTTTTTATGGCTCAAAGGAAGTAGGGAAAATAAAAGTCTTTTTAGGATGATTTAAAGTTAAGTACTGATAAAAGTAAATCAAAGCTTAACTGATATTAATTTTTGAAAAATTTGAAAAAATTTCTCATAAGAAACTTGTTTATCGATCTAAAGCCTAGACTAATAAATAAAAATTCCATGGATGCCTGTGTCAAACTTGTCAGTACCATAACTATTGCAAAACCTGACCTATTTTAAAAGTAATGTCTTACTCTTTATGTTTTGACATACAAAAAAACCTACATTTAACGTTAGAAACCTGTTTTTGGAAAGCTTGAATTAAACAGTTTAACTATTTGCCATATTAATGCACTTAAGATCTGTTGAAACTTGTGAATGTCATAACATCGTCAAAACTAAATCGAAAACCTTTCGTTTCTATGAATAGCTTACACTAAAAAACATTACTGCATTTCCAGTTTAAAACCAAATTTTTACTTCAAACATATGTTGAAATCCCAACTTCATTCAAAGATTTACTTCACACCTGATTTCTGTCATCAGACATGACATTCGCTCAACGGTTTCACACTTATACACACATCTCGTAAGGCATTTCAAAAGATTTATTGTATATATTATTTGATTAGCTTGCTCGAATGGATATAACTTAAATGGGTCAATAAAATATGTATGAATGCGTACACAGCATACGCTATTTTATATAGATTTATATGCAAACGCATAAATTTCCAGTTCACTTGTCACTTAAATCGCTGTCCACATTTACCAACAGAACAGCTGTGACTGTGACGATGACAGCAAGCACAAAATTCGCAATTCAAGGACAACGCGGCGTATGCTTAACCCACAATGTGAAGGACATTGGACACATACTTAGTGGAAACTTGGGTTACGCGTTCTGCGTGCCAAAAGGAATGCAATAAAATAAGCAGCACATTATGCACAGACAGACACACAAATACACATTTACATATAAAAAAGGCTGCGATTTGAACACTTTGTTCTCGAAAAACTTGTCTATATTGGGTGCGTTAGTGCGTTTTGGCCAACTGCCAAATGGAGTGCGCAAATATTTGTGCTAACCTATTTGTGTAAATGATATATGACAATTTGAGGAGGGTTGTTTGGCATAAGGAAGACCAAGAATATAAGGACAGATAAGCAAAGGAATCATAAAAGTATATTAAAAATACATTACTTGAAATATTTCTAAAACTTTTGAAGAATTACAAAATATTGGAAAGAAAATTAAGTAAAAATTCGTTTTCAAGATCAGATACAAGATACAGTTATATTCCAGGGCTAAATACAAGACGTTAAGGATATTCTTTTTAAAAATCAAGCTAATTTTCACAAAGTTATGGCAATGGAGAGTTCTGTGCAACCCCTAAGTTGACTTTTTGGTGAGAAATTTTTAGGATGATAATTTATAAAAAAAAATCGCGATTCTAAATTTTAATGTAGTTTTTTTCTAGGACTCCATACAAGACTTTTAAGGTATTGCATTTAAAAATTGGGTTTATTTTGACAAAGTTATGATAGTCAAAAGTTCAGTCTTCAGATCAGGTTATCTCCCAGCCTTGAGCTTTTGACTATAGCACTCTTATTTTGATACCCTTAACCTTAAAATGGGTAAATAAGGGTGTAATGGTTTTGTGCAAATGTATGTAAGAGACAGAAGGAAGCATCTTCGACCCCATAAACTATATATATTCTTGATTAGCATCAACAGCCACCAAGAACTGTTTACGTTACGTAACGGTTAAAGGGAAGGTTCTAGTCGAGATCTCTCGACTAAAATCTTTTTACTTGATTTGTTTTTTATTTATTATTTTGCTGTTATCAACATTGTATGTTCTGTTCGCTTGATGTTTGTTATTGTTGAATGTCAATGCTGGGGAAACGAATTCGACAAAACCAAAATTTCTATCTCTCGAGAACATAGAAGATTATAAAAAACACATTGAAAGTTCAAATAGAAGATTGTACAAAGCAAAACATATAGGAAGAGCTCGACTAGCTGATACCCTAAGCCGGAGACATGAACAGTAGTTCATTTTGTGTTTCTAAAGCTCAAAACATTGTCGTTATCAATCTGTCGAAACTATATAGCCCCATAAATTGTAGACACAAAGAAAAAACATTAATTCAAACCACGAGTTTAAACATGAAATATGTTGATGACACCAAAGTCTTATCAGCAATTCATGCGGATTTACCATACTGTATACAAATATAAATATATTTCAAATCAAAGTTTTTTGAGCTTTAAAGCGGTGTGATTTAGCTTTCACTTTCAGTTTTATTTCGCATCTAAAAGAACCTGGCAGCTGGAAATATTAATCCACGAATACGTTTATTTTAATCTGTACATACATATATAATATATATTAAAAAAATGATTAAATGTGCTTTGCCCCTATTAATTATTGCCACGTGTATAGTTGGCATATTTGCAGATGATGTGAATTTTTAAATTAATACCAATAAAATAGCTATTAACCATAATTCGGAATCCAATTTTCTTTGCTTTTCACAAAACTTTATATTCCTAAACAGTTTTGTGAAAAGCAAAGAAAATTGGATTCCGAATGCGCAAAGTATTGCTATCAGGTCGCAAAGCCTTTAGTTCAAATGGCACCAATTTGCCATAACAAAGACGCAGTGATAAAAGAACTCAACATAAAAATAGCAAATCTGCAGAATGAACTTGATGTCTACAAGCATCAGGAAAAGAATAGTTTAAAAGAAGTGAAATTAAATGAAGATTTTAATGCAAAATTAGCCGATATGCAGAATAAACTGTTTTATGAGGAAAGAGAAAGGAAAAGCAAAGAAGAGAAGAATAAATATAATGAACTAAATGAAAAATTTATAGAGCTGAACAAAAACCTTGGTATTTATGAATATCGAGAGAGGAAAAGTTTAGAAGAAGGGACTAAATGCAATGAACTAACAACAAAATTAACCGATCTGCAGAATAAAATTGTCGTTTACGAGGAACGAGAGAGGAAAAGTTTAGAAGAAGTGAAATTATAAAAAAATCTTAATGTAAAATTAACCGATCTGCAGAATAAACTTGTTGTTTACGAGGAACGAGAAAGAAAAGTTTAGAAGAAGTGAATAAATATAATGAACTTAATGAAAAATTAGACAGACAACTTAGAATACTTTTAAATTCGGAAGAACGAGAAAAGAAAGATATAGAAGAAATAAAGTTAAACAAACAGCTTAATGTACAGTTAGGCGAGGTGCAAGAAAAGCTTGCCGATCGCTTAAAGAATATCGTGTAAGGTTATCTGAACTTGAATTGAGCAATCTTGCACTCAATATCAGCAATCAGAAGTTAAAAGAGGATTTGGGAAAGTTTAATAATTATCCAAAGTATAATAATAGTTGCATGAAGCAATGGCCTGGTGTAGACACTACAGGTTCTGTTGAAATAGAGGGAATGAAAGCCTTTCCAGTTCACTGCGTTAACGATTTAAAATCTGGTCCTGGTTGGATGGTGATACAGAAGAGAACAGATATACGTCTTATATCCGCTTATATCCGCTTAAGGATCTCGGCAACTATACTCCAGACAGTAATGCAGGCGGTGCTCTACGGGACAACATCAACATGAAATTCTCCACATGGGATCGAGATAATGATAATTTCCCTAATACCTATGGGCACCATGATAATATCGGGAATTATCATTATCTCGATCCCATAGTGGCTGGTGGCACAACACCTGTACAAGAGCATAAGTTTTAAAAAAATATATATAAATTGGTTGTTTAATATTTGTTTTATTTCAACATTAAAGTTATCTTAATGGCCGTCAACATAGACGGAACGAGAATTTTAAAGGTAGCATTTGGTGTCTTTCACCAGGAGTTCCATTAAAAGTAATTAGAATGCTAATTCGACCAAGGGTGAAAAATTAACATAAGCGTTACGATACAATAATAGTTTAGAAATTAACTTAATAAACCAAACTGTTGTTGAGCTATGTTATCAAAACTGTCAAATTATAATTTTTTTGACTTTAATTCATGTAATCAAAATTATTTGCTTCTCATTGTTGAATAAAATTGTTAAATACATTGTTAAAATACATCTTGGCATATTCTTCCAAAAATTAATTCAAAAATCGGTTAATAAAGCACCGTAGATATCGCAGTTTAAAGTTTGGTCAAATTGGTCAATGGGTAAGTACACACAAATGACTGTACGGGTTATATATGGGGTTAAGGATATGTCCTAGTCGGGACTCGACTAGAGCCTTCTTACTTGTTTTTCATGTTTATTTTATTTCTATAACTTCATCTGATCTTCTAGTACAATAACAAACTTAACCTTTAACATGACATTATTAAAGAGATCACGTATCCGCCACTTAATCATCCAAATCATAATTTTTCAAAAACAATATTAATATGCGCTCATTCATTGTCATTAGTTTCGAGCATGTCAATCAACAAAAAATCAAAGAAATGCAAATGCAAACGAAAAGGTCAATGTAAAGGCGAATAAATGTCCAATGGCTAAATCCATCGACTAAGCTGATTGTATATGAATAAGTATGGCTATTAAGTGTATATAAATAATTAAATATTTTTACGCTGTTGACTGAAAAAATGTCAAATCGCTTTAGCCCTGAGCTAAATAAAACCACTGCACAGCGACGAAAAGGCAGCTGAAAAAGAAACAGAAATATTTGCATAAAAAACAGCAGCGATAAAAGAGCGAGCCGGCCAATTTGTCAATGTAACACCCAACAAAAAGAAGAAGACTTGAAAGCCCCAACTCCAGGTTGAGAGTGAAAGAGATTCGCCTTCGCTGCAGTTGCGCCCAACATATGCAAATTAGTGTGCTAATTTGTTGAAGGCAGCTCTCAAAATAGAGCCATAAATTTGCGTTGGAGTGTGTCTGTGTATGTGTGTGTATGCGGGCCAAAACGCAACAAACATAATCAATCAAATGCTTTTAGTCAGATCCACTGCCTTTGGGGCCGTTATATTGGCCATCATTATAATTATAAAATTATCAGTAAAATGCCAGCCGCATTTTTAATGATGATTGTGAGGATGACGATGATGATGATGATGATGGTGTTGGGCGTTGCGTGTATGAACAACTTGGTGCGGTCTCTCACCTTGAGCGCTTAATACATATATTGATTTCAGCAACATCAAAAAAAATAAAAAAACTTGTCTTTATGGGTTTTTCGTCTTGTTCGAAATCAAATGAATTTCAGAGAGAGAAAAACCAACAACAAATACTAAACTCCCTATTAGTTACAAACAAACAAAAGACTCTCGAATGCTTCATTGCAAATGCGGTAAGCATTTGGAAAAACAAACCAAACAAAAAAGAAAATAATCACAAATTATTGTATTTGGGAGGAAGAGAGAGGGCGAGAGAGAGACAATGCAGCCAAATGAATGGGGAAAAGAGTAGTGAAACGAAAGTGGAACGAACGGATGTGCCACAACCACAAAAAAAACAGTGGAACGAGCTATAAACAAAAACTATTACTACCTATAAGTCCATACGAACATGATTTGCATACTAAAATGCAACTAATAAAAATTGTTAAGAATATTCTTATGGAAAGCCAAATGAAGTTGACTGATTTCACAATTAGTTTCAAAGTACTGTTACTTTCTAATTGATAAACCTACAAACTGATTCAAAACAGATTAATAAGCAGTAGATAATGCATTCAGCTGATAAAAATCTTGCATCATGTATTAGTTCTCACATTAAAAATTCAGATCTAATTGCTGTCAGTGCTATAATCAAGATTATATATGCAAATAGTATATATGGCATATGATTTTAGTTTCAGTGAAAAGTGTAAACAAAGCTATTAATTAATTCAATTAAGCTTAGATGATTTTATGGTTCCGTTTGTGGTAATGAACTTTGAGAAATTTTGATGAAAGCTTGAGGAAAAATTAATTATTTGGAAGGATCGAAAAGTTTGAAGTATTTTTTTTCTCAAAAGCTTTTTAAAATTGCGATATTTCTTTCCATATTCTATCAGAGTTTTTATTATAGACTATCTTACTTTTGCCACTTGATCTTCTACACTCAGCTCGTTCTTCTTTAAACCAAAGTGTTTTCTTAGTATTAACCTTTCTAAAAATAATTTGCCAATAAACAAGCATTTCAAAGATCTTAAGTAATCTTGTTTTTATTATGTCGCCTAACCAGAACTCGACCTTTCGAAAAAAAAAATAAAAACCACTTAAGATGTAAATATGTATCTTAAGCGTAAACACACACACTCTAAAGTCATCATCATCATCATCATATTTTTCAGCTGTTTTTCCACACACAACAAAACTTGTTCGACTCACTGTGCGTGGCAGAGGGGCACTTAACCAAAAAAAAAAAAAATTGCATTGCCCGAGTCTCTTTTTTTTCACTACTTATTTCTCCTGCAATGGTACGCCCCGCATGCCCAATCTTAAGCTAGCTGCGGCTGTTGTTGAGTTGTTATGCCGTCGCATTTTCAAAAGGGTGCCCCACAGTCAACGTAATGCTCCGCTTACTTCCTCGTAAGCGCAAAGAAACCAAAAAATACAAAAAATCACTAAAAAATGAAATAGTACATAAGACACATACAATCGAAGCTTTCAATTTGCACAAAAACTTCACATAAATTACATAAGATGACCAAAAAAAAACCAACAGAAAACAATAAATGTGAAGACCAACAGCTTACAAGAAAGAAAGAAAGATAATGTGATCTTGTAAAAGGGAGCATCCATGCGCCGAAACTGGTTCAACGCAACTGACCAACTGACCTTGAGGCATGAGATGGGATGGGATGGGTATGGGTGCTTATGCAATGCAATCTTCAGGGCTGGGCAGATGACGACAAATTGCAGTTGTATGAGATTGCAAAATGTACAATACAAATTTGAAATACAGAAAGCCCAAGATCGCATCTCAAATGCACACAAGCCGCTGACAACAACAACAACCAACAACCAAAAAAAAAAAGACCCAAAAGTGAAGCGTTGTCTGCGCCGGCGTCGCTGCTTACCAATTGCTGCAGCAGCAGTAGTCGTGGCTTAATAGTATTAGTGAGCTGTGCTGTGTCTTCAAGTGTGTTATAAAAGCAACTCAACCTGGCTGCCAACCAGCCATAGTACAAAGTCTACTTGCAGCGTGCACAGCTCGTGTCCAAAATATAAAATTCAGAAATCGTTGAAATAAACAAAATTCAAAAACAAAATGTTCAAATTCGTGTTGATTGCCAGCCTGCTGGTCAGCGTTGCCCTTGCCGCACCCGTGAGTGAAAAAAACAAACAAACAAAACTTGGGATACATGTAGACATATATATATTTTGTAAAGATCGAGAGTATTTAGGAGCGCACACACTTGGGTCGCTTAGTGCTGCGATCTGTTTCGCACTTTTCGAAGCTGCCGCATTTCACATTGCCACAATAGCTGCCCGTGGCACCAGCTAAACAAAAAGCAAAAACAAAATGTTTATAGTTTCATTGATGAGTTTTCATCTCACTTACAATTCTTGCTGCTAAATGGTGAGCTATCGCCACCGGAGTTGCCCAGCAGATTGGATGATGCACAACTGCGTCCATTGCATAGATTTGGACAACATTTGCCGCCCATCGTGCTGCATTCGGAGTCATGCAGACATTTGGGCGTACAGTTTGTCACCTTTGTCGATGAGGGGCAATCTGTGTAAAGATATATTGTATGTGTTGTTGGCTAACAAGCTTTGGTTGGTTGACTGTAATGGTCATGACTTACCGCCGGCTGCCAGTGTAATAGCCACAAAGGCGCCAATCAAAGCCAACAACAGCATTAACTTGGCTATAATAATTGAACACAGCGTGTTGAAGAGAGAGTGTTAGTTATGGTTTTTTATTTCTGGAAACCTCTACGTACCCATATTTTCTTGGTATTTTCTGTGATTTCTTTTTAGTTGAACGTCCGCTTCGTTGCTTAAGTTAGTTGAGACTGTCGCCGGCTCGGCTTTATACAATTTGCCCAGACCTGGGGCATACGAATACGATCACGCCTACTACTCGAACCAGTTTGTTGTTTTGTTTATTGTCGCCTTTGTTGCCTTTGTCGCGTGATTAAACAAAAAACTAAAAACAATAACAAATGAACAACAACAACGGCACTTATCAATTTGACTTTGCATTTGCATAGTATCGCCAAAAATGTAGTTGCGACTAGAGACAATCGTGATGAGCTCTACAAAAGTTAAAACTGATAAGATTGCATTAAAAAAAATGTACAAAAAAAAGTTTGAGTAGAATTTCAAGATGCTTTCATTGAGAAGAAGTGAATATTGTACATAAAAATGTTAAAAAAATATTTTCTCAAGTTTCTTTCTTTTTTCAAGCTTCCTCATTCTATTAAAAACAATTTGCAAAAAAAATTTTGAGTAGAATTTCAAGATGCATTCATTGAGAAGAAGTGAATATTGTCTATAAATATGTAGAAACAATATTTACTCAAGTGTCTTAAAGCTTCCTGATCTTTGTTTTCGTGTAATATGGTATTCAAAATCTTAGATGCATTTAAAAGAGTTGAAAGAAGTTAAAAATATCTACAGATCTTCATGGAATAAAAACTTTTTGTCTTACAAAAATTCCCAACCTATAACAACTGTAGCTCATTCCTTAGACTTCATCAGCCGATCTGACACGAACAGCTTCGACATATCATTTTAATTAACGTTTCCGTTCATGCATTTAAGCACTATGCCCTGAACGACATAAGACAAATTGGAAATAAAAAAACAGCTTCAGGCGCCGAAGCGCAAAAAAAATGCAAAACAACTTGAAAAGAACTTGTTTGTGCAACCTCCACTGTATGACAAAGACCCTCAATGGGAGGTCTATTCAAATTAAGAATGACTCAGAGAGTCTCAGTTATAGACATGTTAAAAAAAACCTTAAACGTTATCGACATCACTATGATTACAAACAGACAACTAGTTGATAAATTGTTTCAGTAGAAAATGTAATGACTTCATTTGAGCACGTTACTAATTGATTTACAAATTCTATTTCACAGATTGATGAAGAGGAGTCTGACGCCGAATTGAGAAGAAGACACGAACAAGAACAGAATGAAAGTGCCCAATACAGTTTTAGCTCCATGATCGATGACAAGATCAACGATGGACAGATTCAACGCTCAGAGACACGTGATGGCACAAAAGTTTCGGGTCACTATCAGTACAGTGATGGTTTCGTACAGCGTACCGTATACTATGAGGCCGATGAGAATGGCTATCGGGTTGTGAAGGAGGACATGCAAGAGATTGGCAATGGCCCCGTCTTCAATGGTGATGGTCAGGCCGATGTGGAGGGTTCCCTTATTGGTAAATACTCCATCAAGCTGGACAAGTCCGATGATGAGAAGCATTACACGGATGCTCTTAAGCATTAAATAGGCATTTTCTAACATTTAGAAAAAAGAACTGAATACAACATAAACAGGTCGAAACTATGTTGTTATCGCATTAAAAAGTCAATTAAATCTGAAGTTTTAACAAAATAAATATTGTGTTTTCCATTATTTTAAAGCATATTGTTAGACAATTTTGGATCCATAAAGCATGTTAACATATACACATATATCGCAGATCTAATACATTTATATAGCATATATATATAGTTTCGATAACTAAACATCTTCCTGCACACATTCCATTGAATTATTCGCCGATTGTGTGATAATTAATGCCTTCTCCGAATCGGTTAGATTGATTAGCTTGAGCTCCTGCTGTATGGATGAGAGTAAATCGGGTGAGCCGCGACCTGGTTTCATTATCAGACTATCTCGATTGTTGGCCTCCGTGCTGCCAGTGCCAGTCACATCGTAGCTGGGCTCCACAATCGTTTCCATTTGCACCGATTGCCGCTTGCGACGCACTCGCTTCGAGCCGCGTGTAATGAGCACCACGGCTGGAGATTCGAAGGGCAGTGCTTGGATGACCGTCTGCAGTAGTTTGGGTGGCGTTTCCGGTGTCTTGGGATTACCGATAACAACATCTGCCTGTAGAGCACTGCGCACCCTTTCGCGCTCTTCCTCCTCACGCTCACGGGCTGCATTCTTGCGCATTAGTTGACGGGCACGTTTCTTGAGGATGGCCTGTGCCGTTGGATAGTAGGCAATGACTTCGTTCAGATCCGATTTGGACAAAACAAATAGATTGGAATAACCCTTGGAGCGCACATCGGCTGTGCGTCGATCGGCGCCATTGATGCCAAGTAGACTAATCTCGCCAAAGACGGAACCCTCCGTCAGAGTGGCTAGGACGACATCGCTGCCAGGTCCACCCATTACCTGCACCTGGCCCAGCTTCACAATGTACATCTCTCGACCAACTTCACCCTTGCGACACACAAAATCACCCGGCAGAAAGGTAACTGCTCGTAGCTTTAATACTAGATCCCTAAGTAAAGCCTCTTCACAATCCGCAAAGAGTTGTACCTTGGACAATGTTTGTATATGCACCGAGATGGCAATATCAGTTTTCAGATTGATTGGGCAGTGCATCCAGAATGTTGGATTCGTCTGGAAAAGAAGGGTTGTTAATCGTTAAACAAGATAATCCCTTGGTACTTACCCAAAGTACGCTGTTGCTCCCACGTAAATTGAAACCACATCTTTACCCTGGACTGCACTTCTTGGGACAAATTTAATCGGCGCATATACTCCAATGTTTCATCCTCCAGCTGACGATACTCATGCCTATTCCTGGTAGCCGTTGAAATGATATCCCTTATCTGACCGATAAGCAGGGCGAAAACAAATACGCCCATCAGCCAGGCGACTGTCATGAATACATATTCTCCCTGTCGTTCCGGCTTGGGATTCTTGCCTATCGAAGTCGCCGTCTTGGTGGCAAAGGCAAAACATCTAACATAGGGATGTCCCTTGCCGCTGAAAACCCAACGATTCTGGCCCAAACCCTGATAATCACTATAAGCGTAGTACAAGGCAGCTGTTATGTGGATCATATAAAGCATATACGTTAAGGTCTTGGCCACGCGAACCTAGAATATAAAATATCATTAATAAATTGCCTGAGATAGCATAGTAAACCTTACAAAATGTGGCGAGGAGATGACACGATCTAGAAGACGAAAAACCTCCCAAAAACTTTGTATCTTGAAGAAACGTGGAAAACGTAACCAAACAGCGCCAGTACCCAATCTTAGATAGAATAGTTCCAGAGGTAGTAATGCCAAGAGATCCAACTGAAAAATAGGAAAAGTTTAGCGGTAGGAAACCTAAATTATTGTTTTTTTTTCTCACTCACCTTAAACTGCAACTTTCTCATATAGTTTTTTCGCGTTAGGTTTTTATTCTTGACCCAAAAACCTTCGAATAAATACATGACACGATGTTTGAAGAACACCACATCCAGCAGATATATGATATCTGCACAGAAATCGCAGGCAAGCCATATGTTTGTATTCTCCTTGGTCTGAAAGGGAAACGATGCACGCAACGGAATGACCCAGGCATTATACAGAAACGACAGGGAGACAACACACAGCCATGAAATGTAGATCTTGCCCTGTGGATCCAATGTTCTCTCATCGTTATTGGCACCACACAAGCTCGAGCAGAGCCAGACATTTGAGCGAGGTGTGTCCGCCTCGAAGAGACGTCCACGATGCGGCGATTGTCCGGCTGGCACCAGACGCACTTTATGCTCGGGCGATGGATGCAGACTCTTGGTGCTCGCATGCAGTGCACCTTGTGAGTTTGCTTGTGGTGTCGGGGAGCTGGCACTGCTCGAAGAGGGTGTTGGCGGCAGCTCAATGCGTGACTTGACCTTGTTAGCTCTGGCCGTAAAGCGTCGCACCAAATGACGCACTTGATCCCGCAGAAACTGTTGACCCTGCGAGTCCAGACTGCCCGTACTGCTGGCTCGCGGATGCACATTTGTCTCCGCTTCGACAACAGCAACGATTTCACTTTCATTAAAGGAGGAGGAGCGTGTGGTGCGCATATTGCGATCATTGTTCTGTTGCTCCGGTGATTCATTATAACAGATTTGCACATCCTGCTCATCCTCATCCTCATCCTCGGCCATGGGCTCTGAGCTACAATCGGGCTCGGTTTGCTCCAGCAACACCTGTCCGGTAGCGCTGCGTAACTCAGCTTCTCGCTGTGCTAGAACTGGATCTATGGGCTCCTCGACTGCACCAGGGAGTGGTGTTAGTTCCACATATTGTGGCTGCAACACACGACGCACACTATCCGGACTAACTAGAGGTTTCTCATGCTTCAGTATGTGCTTGACGAGTGCATGTGTGCTCTCGATGTTACTTATCTGTCCGGAACGCTCGGCATCCACACAGCCAATGCGTCCATTGCGAAAGTACAAGCGCGAGTGATAGAAACGTGGACTGTTGGGACGATGACGCTTTTGTGGTGCCTTATAGGCATTGATCTTGTAGCTAATACGCTTGACTGGACTGGGAGTCTTGTTCTCCTTGTCACGTTTGCGGATTTGAGTTGTGGCTTGAAGTTCCTGTTCCTTTTCCCGTTGCATTAGTTGCTCTGTGGCGCTGACAAACTGCTCAATCTCCTGTATATCCTTGGAGATCTCCTCCAGGCTGCGACGCACATGCGCCTCCTTCTCACCGGGCGTGGAGTAGCGTCGCTGTGGCTCCGGCCGCGTATTTATCACATTCCTCATGAATGCATGCCGCTCCAGCGTCTCACAGAAACGCGGTGAGGCTGGCCTCTTCACCTGACCTGGTGCCGTTGCCATGCGTTTCAGTTGAATGTGTTCCGTCGTGTCGTGAAACTCGTCGTATTCAAAGTTCTCCAAGATGTTTGGTGATGATTTCAACAATGCTGCACTCGCCTCCGTATCGTGCTCCTCCTCGCTGTGCTGCTGGTTCAGCTATGAATGAAACACAAAACTTGTCTTGATTCTCGGTAACAAACAAAATAACAACGAAGGCAAACCAGCGGTTCGGTTCAACACGCAATTGCAATAAATACAACAAAAATACTTGTGCCTTGCATGCTAATTGCTTTGGGACGCCCGCACAATCACTTTGAATCGTTTAAATGGCAAATGCCAGCCGCCTCCCCCACAGCACGCCCCATCGATCAGACAACAATTGAAGCGTGTTTTGCACACTTTTTTGGTCAATGAAGGACACTTTTAATCAAACCAATTGGTTCTTATAACTAACCTATGAAGTTCATTGTTTGTCTAAAGTTATTATCTTGAGTCTGAACTTGGCATTATTTGGGGAACATTTAAGGGTTTAAGTGTTTGGTTTGTTGAACTTTGCCTTTGAGAAAATTTCATCCCTTTGTTTGAAATGGAATTTTTAAAGATATTTTCTTTACTTTCTTTTTACGGATATCAAATTTTCTTTATGCAAAACTTTGCTTGTTTTCTCTTACCTTACGAAATCGGCCTTTGCTGGCCATATTGTACCCGTTGTTGTTGCTGTTGTTGCTTTTGGGGTCTCTTTCTTCTTCTTTGCTCTTTGCTGTTTACTTCCGTGAGAAGTTCACTGCCAGTTCAAAGTTCAGGGTCGTGTGGCCTTGTCTGTAATTAAAATTAAAATTGTCGCGTGGCACACGCAGCGTATGATTAATGCATGCTAAATGTCATTACGCTCTGTCTGTAATCAGTCTTATCAGTCCGAGTGGCGTTCAATGGCCATATGTTTTAGATATTATTGATTTTTCAAACAAGCTGCAGTTAGTATTAAAATCTTCGTCGCAACAGGTGTGCGTACTAAAATGTTATTTACTTGTTAAAACTAGTTTGCAACACTTAGTTTAAGAGTACTCAAACTGTATTGAATATTCCTTTAATACTCCAACTTCACCTTTTCCTTGTTTGAGCTGCATTGCCATTGCACTTGAAAACTACGCAGAAAAAAAAAAATGGAGACTAAGACTTACCTCCTTGACAGCTGGCAGACAACCAACAAACTAAGCGAAGACAATAAAACTGAACAGCGGCAACAGCATCAGCTGACTTGGTTTGGTTAAAGGTTTTGTAAGGATAGCGCACGCGCAGGCACAGTGGTAAGAAATGTATTAAAAGACAGCTAAAGTAAATGAAGTTGAAAGTTACAAGTTTATAAGCTAAAGGTAGTAAAAGTTTTATGTAAATTACATAAAATGTAATATTAGAAGATATTTCATGACTTTCAATTTAAGTTGTTAATAGAACCTTTCCCATGCTCTTCGATCGTTTAAGCAATCTCTTATCTAATTTAAATAATAACCGTCCGTTAACAGCACAAACAACAGTAGAGTTAACTGTTAAAAGCTTGTTACATGTTTCGTACGAGCTTTCGAAAGCTTTAAATGAGGTGCACAAAAAAGAAAATTGAATTTTTATATGGATAACAAATGTGAAAGATTCGAAAATATAATGCAAATAATTATTTCAATATATTTCATTCATAAAAAATTATTATTTCTTTATAACTTTAATGAATAAATTCCTCTTTAAAATACTTAGCCATTTATTCTCCATTTGTTCATAATAAAACAAGTAAGAAGGTTCTAGTCGAGAAATCCCGACTAAGACCTTAACCCAATCAGTCATTTGTGTGTATTTACCCAGTAACAAAACGATATAATTTTAGCACTAAAAAAAACAACCAAGTGCAACGCGTTTTGTGTGCGTTTAAAAACGCGCCAACTAGCCTGCTCTAAAAATGAATGTTGGCTGGTATATATACTGGTGGGAAGTCATGGGGATGGTTCGAGGAATTTACGCGATTTAGACGCGTTTTCAATCGCGTGCGTGTTTTAGCTTTAGGGTTTTGGTTTCTCATGGTTAAAATTTGAAGTTTGCAGTCTCTATCTCTTATAGTCTCTGAGATCTATGCGTTCATACAGACAGACGGGCAGACATGGCTATATCGTCTCGGCTGTTCATGCTGATCTAGAATATATTTACCTGATGGGGTCGGAGATGCTTCCTTCTGTCTGTTACATAAATTTGCACAAAATTGTTAAACACTTATTTACCCATTTTATGGGCTAAGGGTATTAAACGATAGACCGATAGATGCATGAATGTTGTTGTTGTTGTTTATGCTATCGGTATTGGTGGCATAAAAATGCAAGAATATACCCGTTATAGTTGTTATTGTTGCAGCATTAAAAGGAGGGCAAGAAACCTTAACTGAAACTAAAACTGTAACTAGATGAATTGTAATTTTTATATAATATATGAGCTCATGAATTTGTCACGCCAATAAAAAAGAACTAAAGCTACGAAGTTACCTTTGGAAGAGTATGCCAAGATGTATTTGTACAATGTATTAAACAATTTTATTCAACAATGAGAAGCAAATAATTTTGTTTACATGAATTAAAGTCAAAAAAATTATAATTTAACAGTTTTGATAACATAGCTCAACAACAATTTGGTTTATTAAGTTAATTTGTTAACTATTATGTGTATCGTAAGGCTTACTTTTTCACCTTTGATCGAATAAGCATTCTTACTTTTTTAATTTAACTTCCGGTGAAAGCCACCAAATGCCAAAGCTTTGGTCGAATTAGCATTCTAACTCTTTTCAATGGAACGTGTGAAAGCCACCAAATGCCGTATTCTCTAAACCCGTTTCTTCCAAGTGCCCAACCATTTAGATTACTTAAGTGTTCCAATAAAACAATTATTAAACAAGCAATTTATATGTATATTTTTTAAAAACTTACGCTTGTGTACAATTGTTGTGCCACCAGCTACTAGCATACTCCCAGGCACAATCAACATTTGGGGAATTATCATTATCTCGATCCTTTGTGGAGAATTTCATGTTGTTGTTGTCCCGTAGAGCATCGCCAGCATTACTGTCTGGAGTATAGTTGCCGAGATCCTTAAGCGGATATTCCTCCGACTCGTTGCCCACACGAAAGTTATCGTAATGAGCAAATTTCTTGTTTCCATCCCAATCCTCCATATCGATATATAGCTCATGTGGCACCGCATTTGTCAACCGATACATTTTCTCAAGGCCAATAAAAAAGTTGTCATAAACATCACCGAAACCATCGCGAAGTTCGGACCAACCTCCTTATAGAAGATTATCTTTAAAACCTTCTATTCTCTTCTGTATCAGCATCCAACCAGGACCAGAATTTAAATCGTTAACGCAGTGAACTGAAAAGATTTTCATTCCCTTTATTTCAACAGAACCTGTAGTGTCTACACCAGGCCTTTGCTTTAAGCATATATTATTATACTTTAAATAGTTATAAAACTGTTCCACATCCTTTTTTAACTTCTGATTGCTGATATTCAGTGCAGGATTACTCGATTCAAGATTTGATAACTTTTTACGATATTCTTCAAGCGATGCTTTTAAACTACTCTCAGCCTTGCTATAAATTTCCTTACTCTTCTTTTCTCGTTCCTCACAATCGGCAAGCTTTTCTTGCACCAATAATTTAAAATGAATTTCTTGACCTTGCCTAACTGTACATTAAGCTGTTTGTTTAAGTTTATTTCTTCTATATCTTTCTTTTCCCGTTCTTCTAAATTTAAAAGTATTCTAAGTTGTTTGTCTAATTTTTCATTAAGTTCATTATATTTAGTCACTTCTTCTAAACTTTTCCTTTCTCGTTCCTCGTAAACAACAAGTTTTTTGTTCAGCTCGTTAAATTTATCATTTAGTTCATTATATTGCTTCTCTTTATCTAAACTTTTCTTTTCCCGTTCCTCGTAAACAATAAGTTTATTCTGCAGATCGGTTAATTTTGTTGTTACGTTATTGCATTTAGTCCCTTCTTCTAAACTTTTCCTCTCTCGATATTCATAAATACCAAGGTTTTTGCTCAGCTCTATAAATTTATCATTTAGTTGATTATACTTATTCTCCTCTTCTTTACTTTTCCTTTCTCTTTCCTCGTAAACAGCAAGCTTATTCTGCATATCGGCTAATTTTAAATTAAGATCTTTATATAATTTCACTTCTTCTAAACTTTTCTTTTCCTGTTGCTTGTAGACAACAAGTTCATTCTGCAGATTTGCTATTTTTATGTTGAGTTCTTTTATCTCTGCGTCTTTGTTATGGCAAATTAGTGCCATTTGAAGTAAAGGCTTTGCGACCTGATAGCAATATTTTGAGCATTCGGAATCCAATTTTTTTGCTTTTCACTAAACTGTTTAGGAATATAAAGTTTTGTGAAAAAAAGAAAATTATTATGTTAATAGCTATTTTATTGGTATTAATTTACAAACTCACATCATCTGCAAATATGCCAACTATACACGTGGCAATAATTAATAGGGGCAAAGCACATTTAATCATTTTATTATATATATATATGTATGTATGTACAGATTAAAATAAACGTATTCGTGGATTAATATTTCCAGCTGCCAGGTTCTTTTAGATGCGAAATCAAACTGAAAGTGAAAGCTAAATCACACCGCTTTAAAGCTCAGAAAACTTTGATTTGAAATATATTTATATTTGTATACAGTATGGTAAATCCGCATGAATTGCTGATAAGACTTTGGTGTCATCAACATATTTCAATTTATAAACTTGTGGTTTGGATTATTGTTTTTTTTTTTTTTTTTTTGTCTATAATTTGTGGGGCTATATAGTTTCGAGAGATCGATAACGACAATGTTTTGAGCTTCAGAAACACAAAACGAACTACTGTTCATGTCTCCGGCTTAGGGTAATAGCTAGTCGAGCTCTTCCTATATGTTTTGCTTTGCACAATCTTCTATTTGAACTATCATATGTTTTTTTTAATCTTCTATGTTCTCGAGAGATAGAAATTAAATAAATAATTCGATGTTCTCGAGAGATAGAAATTAAATAAATAATTCTCAATTTAATAGAATATGTAAGGGTCGAAATTGGTTTTGTCGAATTTGTTTCTCGAACAGAACAAACAATGTTGAAAGCAGCAGAATAATAAATAAAAAACAAATCAAGTAAGAAGATTTTAGTCGAGTGATCTCGACTATGACATACCCTTAACCCAGAACGTAACGTAAACAGTTCTTTGTGGCTTTTGATGCTGATCCAGAATATATTTATATGTATTTAATGGGGTCGGAGATGCTTTATACTATTATACCCTTATTTACCCATTTTATGGGTTAAGGGTATATAAAAACCAAACGATATAATTGTAGCACTTAAAAAAGCAGCCAACTGCATCGCGTTTTGTGCGCGTTTGAAAACGCGGCAACTAGCCTGCTTTGAAAATGATTGCTGGCTGGTATATATACTGGTGGGAAACCATGGGGATGGTTCAAGGAATGAAGCTATTTTTGACGCGTTTTAAATCGCTCGCGTTTGTTTTAGCTTTAGCGTTTTGGTTTCCCATGGTCCACTAACCGACAAAATGGCCAAAAAAATCACAATTATATCGACTCGACTGATGCTGATGGAATATATATACTTTATGGGGTCGAAGATGCTTCCTTCTGTCTGTTAATATTTTCCAAACATTATAATGGGTCTTCTAAGGGTATAGAAAACACACACAAAAGTTATTTAATGTTTTCAATTTTTGTATTTCTTTATATATTTTTAAATAATATTTCCGTTCAGCTCTACATTTACAATTACATATATTGTAATATTTTGTTGGTTTTTCTTTGTTGTGGTTTTGTTTTGTTATCAATTAAATTACATTTATATATTTATATATACTTATGTATATATTAAAATGTATATATATATATAACTTGTTGAATTGTTGATTTAAACTTTATAAATTGTATGTTATTAAAGTGAAAACGTCTGCTAAAAGGACAAATAAAGGAATCGTTGGATGCATTCCCAATGGCGCATCATTAAAAATGATTTCCTCTATTAACTGTGGAACGCTATGCATTAACATTTACATTTAGATGCCGCGAAGAGAAAAATTCAAAAATAAAAATAAATTGCTGAAAAAATGTGAAACCAAGTTCAAAGAACCTTACGATCTTGAACTTGGCGAATGAGAAATCGAAAATAATAAAGGCGATAGAATGACATAGTAAAAACCTATAAAGAAACAGTTGCTAATTTTTTGTTGTTTTCATATTCTTTTTATGTTTTTTTTTTGTTTTGTTTTTTGTTGGTGTTTGACTGTAAATTATCTTGTAACTTATATTATGGTTGTTGGTGTGGTTTTTTGTTGTGTGTTTTAAGTGCATATTTAAAGGTTTAAGGTTTTCCATCATTTTTTTTTTTTTTTGTTTTTTCATTTTGTTTTTTATGTCACTTAAAAAATTACATTAGTAAAATGTATTTTAAAACTGATGCCGAGCTAAATGTGTGTATGCTATAAGCATTCTATTCGCTCTCATCCTCCTCATCCTCCTCGGAGGACTCTTTCTTCTTGACCTTCTTGGCGGGCTTGGCGGCCATCTTCTTTCGCTTCTTGGGCGCACCAGTGTCAGTGCCGCCATTTGCCTCATAATCCTTAACCGCCTTATTGTACTCCTCCTTCATTTTGATGGCTTTCTGTTCCCATTCCTAAATCAATAAAAATTTATAATTATTAAATGTTTTTAGTATAATTTTTTTTGAGATTTACTTACGGTCTTGTCTTTCAAGCCACGCCACAGTTCACCGCCACGTTTGGCAATATCTGTGACCTTGCTGCCGGGATTCTCCTTCTTGATACTTTCACGGTTCTCATTGAGCCACAGCATATACGCTGACAATGGACGCTTCGGACGCTCTCCACTCATATTTGATATTTGTTTTGTTCGGTTTACAAGTTAAACTTCTTTAGATTCTGTAAATATACAAATGACAGCAAATGCTTAGTTAAATAGTTGAAGGTAATAATAAACAAGTTCTCCGAACATGTAAACCTCATTGAGGAGAATTTTTGACGTTGGGTCAAAAGCCAATTATTGAGAACTAAATGATTTTTGTGCAAAAATCGTTGGCAGCTGAACGAAAGCTTTACTCTCCTCGCACCCCATTAAATATTCAATAATTGCATATCGAATACACAAAACGTTCATCAAATATTCGCATGCATATTGTGATGGCAACTGTACACGTTTTATCCACACACCCACGCACACACATACTGATACAAAGAGACAGCAATATATATAGGCAAGAGCTGCAACGGTTTTTTGTATGCACATAAGCTCAATTATTATGTGCACATATATGTGTACATATTCGCTTTATATATATTTTTTGTACATAATTTACTCAATTATGCAGCAGTGAATTGATGCGTTGCACCTGTACATATACATATACATACGTATATACTTCATGTAAAATCAGGACAATGCACTTTAATTTTACTTATGTGTAAAAGTATCTCTTACGCATATGCTTTGTCCCTTAAATACTTATGTTGCATATAGAAATGGTTCAAATAGCTTTATGTTAACTATTTAAGTTATCAGGAATTTAATCCAAGATTTTTTGCAAACTGTTTTGTAAAAGAAGTTTTCAAAACTGAAGTTGTTGAAATCGAAAACCTACAAAAATCTTCGTATTAACATATGTATACTCAACAAAAAATCCAAGAAAATCAATCCAAAATATTATTTTGTTTAATCTCATAACATTTTGCTAACAAGAACACCAAAATTCTTAAGATCCCACACCTAACAAAAGTAGACAAGTCATACCACTGCGTATACGTTATGCAAATGATATTTGTGTGTGTCCACAACAGCATATGTTAGACAACATGCTCATCATTGTCATCATCATCATTATCATGCAGCAAGAGGAACACAAGGCATACGCATCAGACAATTCGCCTTCCATGCACTTGACCCAAATACTGTAGGAGCAGCAATACTGACAAATAACAACGCAAAACGCAACGCGAGACACGAGACAGCGAGAACAACAACGATGATGACGATGATGACGACGATGACGACGATGAGAAGGAGCTGTGGCAATTTGGGTTAACAAACCACACAGAAACTGACGAGCTGACGACGACGTTGAGGGAATATATATACAAAAAGCAACAACAATAAATCAACGACAGCCAGCAGTTGCTAGAGGCAGGCTTAGGCGGCAAAGTGGCAAGGTGGCAAGGTGGCTGCACTCCATATCAATCACACAAAGACAAATTCACGCACTGGTCAGTGCAACAACCAACCAATACACCCACAAGCTGTGTGTGTGTGCGAGCAACAGGAAAATGGCGGCAAAACTTGTTGTTAGTATATCCACGCGCGGGCAGAATTGTGTGCTGCAACTGTTATAGCCCGCAGACAATATATTCAGACCCCCCACCAAGCTACCACACACACATACACACGCAATGACGTTGTCAATGTCGCCACACGAGGCGGCAACACGTGATGCACAAAAGCAACAGCAGCAGCGACTGCTATTCCTGACATTGGGGGGCGAAGCTAACACCAAAAGATTGCTCCAACGACTATACAACACACACACACACACTCACACCCACATATGCGAGAAGCCACCTAGAAAATCGAAAGCGAAATCCATTTCGTCTGGCGCTGAATGTGCGTATGTGAGTGTGTGTGTGTGCGTGGGTGTATATATATTCTAGAAGCTGTCAGAATTGGTTTAGGTGTAGCAGAAGTTGAAGTAGGTAACTAGGCAGCTTGCGAGTTGTGCAAGTTATTTATGTGTGTATTGCGTAGGCGGCTAAGCGAGGGAGGCGAAGGAGAAACTTTAAGCTCGTTTATGCTTGCGATAAGTCATAAAGTTAACGATTTTGCGTGTAAGGATTGCAAGCTGATGTGAGGCTTTGTATTTTGCAGTGCGCCAAGAAGTATGTTGCAAGAATATGTGTTTAAAAAACATTTTTTTGTCTATTGAGAAACTAATTTTTTAACTGTTTTGGCTGGATTTAGTGGAATTTGTTTTATATTTGATGAGTAAAATAGATTTTTGTTCTCAGAAATGCTTTCAAGTGGATTTCTTATTGTTTTCATTGCATACTTTTAAGGGCAAACAGTATAAAATGTGAATAAAACTCTCAAAATTTACAATTTTACATCAAAATAGTCAAAATTTTATCGTTTTTGATAGGATAAACCTATTTTCTATTTTCTTATCAGTTTTATAGATTTTATGGTCTAAATAAAGTTTTCAATTGCCAGAACATCTGTTGTCTTTAGTTATGCTGTCATAACAGCATTGTGGCCATGTTTATTTTTAAACAATCAAGCACAAGGTATTAAAAACTCTGCACGTTACGCATACGCAGCGTGCCGCGCGCGCCACTTCCCACAAGCACAGTCATGCATAATAGATAACTAGCTGGCTGGGGACATGAGCAATAGCAAAAGCAAAGGACAACAAATGATATTAAATGGCATACAAAATGAGGCAGGCAGGCTGGCCGTTCCGACATTTTCAATGTTGATCTAAAATTGAAAAAGCCAGCCAGCCAGCCAGCTCGCTATCTAGCTAGCGTTAGCGTTGACGTTGGCGTCGCTGCTTGCGTTGAATGAAATGTGAAATTGCTGAAAAGGAATACTACAGTTATACCAGCAGTATACACAATAAACACACACACAAGAGGGCAGGCATAAAATTACCGCTGCCTTTGCGGCGGCTTCTGCTTATCTATCCAATTCGTGTAAGAGCAGAGCGTTGCGTTCCGTTTGTTTGTGTGTGTGTGTTTATGGCATTTTTAATGCCGACAACGCAGCTGCTGACGTTGACAGCGCTGCTGCTGCCACTGCCACGCCGCCGCTGCTGCCGTTGTTCAGTGGTTGTTGTTGTTCGGACGAACCACCCAACAAACTGTAAAATGTTCGTTGACTGAATGCGAGCTTGTGCGCAATGACAGCATTTTAGGGTAGATACTTTTACAGGGATTTGCGCAGTGGATGTCGACAAAGCAAACGAACCGTTATACATATAACTTTCCGTACGTATGTATGTGTGTGTGTGTGTGTGCATTTACCGTTAGGCGAATGCGTAGAGTGGTGACTTTTAATGGCATTGCCAGCAACGTATTTGGCCTGACTGACAATAATTTATTAAAGTTCTTCCTACGCAACTTTTTCGAAAAGTGTAGTACAGTCGTGGCACAAGCAATGAGCATGCCCATACTATTAGGGGAAAATATTGATCAATCTCTTAACGAATCTAATTGCAAATAGCACTCAAATCTCATATTCTCTCTCTTGTTATTCAAGCGTACGAAAACAAAATGTTTTTTTGATAAGAATATACAAATAAATATTTATTTTGAACAATGCCCCTCAGCGATTAGCTAACAAAAGGCGAGCGTAAACATTCTCAAAGCGTAATGAGAAATGAGAGAACACAAAAGCTTTGCCAAAACCAACAAACAACAAGTACACACACTCACACACACATTAGACAGGCGATGATCGGCAAGCGACAACAATAACAATACAAGGGCACAACACGAAGAGAGATCTTTGATAACGTGTTCACAAAAGCAAAGGTTCGCTTTTCAAGTGCTTTAATGAAAAAATTGGCGCGAAAAAGATGACTTTATAACTGTAAAAAGAATTGCGGGCACTGTGTGTTACCCTCTCTTTTAAGCTCTCTCTCTCTCCCTCTCTTATTTTTATTTATATTGTTGTTTTTTTGTTGTGTGTGCAGGTAGTGTGTCAAAGTTTTGGCGCCATTTTTAGTTTGTGCTCGAGTGTTGGCGAAACGAGTGCATAAGCAAAGCGCGCACGAAATGCAAGAAGAAACAATAACAACGTCAAAAATAAATAAACAAAAGAAAAAACGCGACACTCAAGTAAATAACATGCGGAAGTGGATTCGAAGAAGAAGAACCTTACGATTTTAGGGTTTGTTAAAATGAGATTCAATGCAAAGAAATCGAAAGTTTATGTAGAAAATCAGTTGGGAATTGTATACTATGTAAGAAGTGTATTATTTACGATTTTTACAAGAAAAGAAACCGAAAGCTTTTGTATAAAATCAGTTTGAAATTATATATTATAAAAAAATATTTTTAACGATTTTTTTTTTTTTTTGAAGAGAAGAAATCGAAAATTATGTAAAAAATCAGTTGAATATTATATAGTATAGAAAAAAAAAAATTTCTTAACGATTTTATTGAAAAAAAAGATATATAGAAAGTTTATCTAAAAAATCTGTTAGAAATTACATATTTATAAAAACATTCTTAACGATTTTTTTTTAGACAGGTTTCAAAGTTATTTTTGCTAGATTTCATTTTTTAAGCATTAAAATGCAAATTTCGATCAATGTTTTTAGCATAACCTCAAAAACTACTCTTCTTTAAATCAGAAAATAAAGTATTTTTGGAAAACTTTATAAAGTAAAGTTAGGAATAAAAACTTTCGATAGTATGAACATCTCGGTATTCGCATTAAACACTCTAATTTCAGAAAATTCTTATTTTCGAGAGTTCTAATGCGTAAGCATTCACTGTATAAGGAAACTGTGATCGTACGATAGAAGCTTTGAGGTTACCAAGTAGTTAAAGTGTTTTAGTAACAACTTTTAAGACAGTTTTTGTATACCGATCGTATACTCTACACATCAAAGACGAAAACTCTTTTTGCAAGTACAAATTGCAATTATTTCAACCCTTAACTGAAGCTTGTAAGTCTTGTAATTGAGAGACCATTTTGGCCAGTTAAACAACAACAAACTCAATTACTAACCGCATTTCACGGTCAAAGACTTGAAAACTTTAATTATAAACGAGACGCAAGTTCAACGGGACGAAACGACAAACATTTTTGCACACGCAGCTGCAAAATGCGACTAGAGCTAAATAAATATGAGAAAAACTAGCCAGTGGGAAAGGTTAGAGGAATGGAAAACGTGACCACTGACAATCGTTGAGACTTGGCGACAAATGCAGCCAAGGTGATAAGGTGGCAAAAAGCAAAGGCAAAAGACGAAGAAGCATCAGAACATCAGATGCCTGGACATATGCACATGGGAAGAGGATTAGTCAGTAAGTCCATGGAATACACATGTTGGTTGTTTTACGGATGCCTCAAGACAGCGCCCAGGGGAGCACAAACACTTTGATGCAAGTGCCACCAAAGCGGCGTCGACAGGTGGGTGGCGCCACCAGCAAGGTTCGGACTCTAGGTCCAGAACAATAACTGAAATCGAAAACGAAAATGCAAAAGCAGACGGCACACAGTGTGCTGCTCCACAATGCAGTGGGCGTTTGAAGCTACAGTGGAGGCAAGCCATATTGTGCTAACATCAAGCATTAGCTTAAGATGGGGCTATATATTTTTAAATAATTTTTCTAAAGAACATAACTTTTTTTGTGTTAATTTTAAATATTTACAAGTGTTCAAGTTTAACAAATTATTTTTTTTTTTCAATTCACTCAATTAACATTTTGCACAACAACAATAAATTATGTTTTGAAAAATATTTTCCATTAGCCAAAGTAATAAACACGATAATTTCATCACAAATTAGCATACATTAAATATATGTCATTGAATAATTAATTAATTATGACTTAAATGAAATCAAACTAATAATTTAACACGCTTTGCTAAACAATTAAATCGCTTAACAATTAAAATGTCATGATAACATCTCAAAAACAAATTAAACATGTAATTGTCACACAGAGAAATATACATATGTTTAAGGTTGTCCAACTTATTTGACCGCACACTGTATAAGATGAGACGCCCCATGGGCCAAACACTAAACGCCAGTGTAAAAAATTATTACCCACAGCCAGAATGGCCTGTATAGACAACCGACATCGACATCGTCGACTACTAATGAAAAATACTCGTATTTCGGATATCTACGTACTTTGCTTTGACTGCTGCTGCTGTGCTCACTTTGGCCCGACTTGGTCTCTACTACTACTCTACAGCACACTAAAATATATGAATTTTGCTTCGCACTGGTGGTACTGGTACTGGCAATGGCACTGGCACTGGCACTGTGAACAACACTCTGAACGCTGAACAAAATGTACTGCGAGTGTCTATAGAAAACTGAACTGAACTGAAATTCAACTGAAGCAGCTGTACCAAGCAAAGCAAGCAACGGCAAACGGCAAAGGCAAAGCCAAAGCAAACCAAAGCGAAGCGAAGCAACGCAACGCAGGCAGGCAGACGGTAGAAGGCAGGCAGGCAGGCAGAAATAAAAAGCAACATACACACACAGGCAGGCGAGACGAGGCGAGGCGAGACGAACCGAACGAACGAGTGAACAGCGAGACCATCAAATAATACACACAGAGACCCCAGTGCAGAGCGCGCACACAGCAGTACGTACGTACAGGCAAACGCCAGCTACAGCTAAAGTATCTGTATCTGAGAGTCGAAAAGTGCCAGCCAACCAACCAACATACAGCGTCGAATACGACGACGATGAAAGCAGCAACGGCAGCAGCAGCGAACAACGATGATAGCGGGGCGGGCAACGAAGCTGAGTGAAACGAACGGCAGGCAGACGGGGCCACAGTGGTGGCAAATTACGTGAGCACAGCTGCTGTTGTTCAGTGTTCGTTTCGGTGCGTTTCTGTGTGTGAGAAAAATAATTTGCGTTTTTGCGGTGGCCGCTACAGTAGCGTACGCAATAAATTGTATACAGACAGAGTACGTTGGGGTGTATGTACAGCGCATGCACAGTGCTGTCCCAAGATATTGGCAGGGCGCATTTAAGAATTTAATAGGGAATAATTATGTTTGATAAGAGAAATCAAAAGTATAAATGCATAATATTTAAAGAAAAAAAAATATTTAAAAATTTTTATTTTGTTAAATATTTTAACCCACCTACAGAATAATCTATATGATTATCATAAATTATTTATGCCATAATTATGCTCACACCCTACCAGGTACTGCAGTGTAAAACTCTCACACGTTTTGGGTCTCTTGCTTTCACATGTTAGGCACACGCGCATGTTCAACTATTTTTGACGCGACTGTACAATCGCTCTGGCCATACAAAAAAGCGTGGAGCGAACGAGCTTTGTGCTAACGAAATGCCAGTAGCATTTTGCCGCGGTAGCAGCGGCGCCGCTGCCACTTGCCTATACCCCGCCCCCCCTCCCAGTCCCGCGCTACTCTTCTGCCCCTACGTTGATTACCCCTCCAACTGTCCCTTCAATCTATGAATCGTGTCATGAACGTCGTCGTCGTCGTCGCCGTCGTCACATACATATAACCAAATATGCCGCCCACCTGCCCCGCCTACCCACCGCCAACCCACATTTGCCTTGCCTGCCATCACTCACGCGCTCAAAATCTAAAAAACACCCCACCCCACTCCGCTCACAAACAACAACAGCAACAATAAATTAATGTTTAACTAATTTTACAACACTAACAATTTTCGAAAAAAGATACTTTTGTGTGTTAAGATCATTATTTGCAATATCTTTTAGTTCTAAACTTTATATTTATGGATACGCAATAGGGCAGGCAGGAATATATTTTCAAAAAATAACCGTCAATTTAATGCGCGCGCCATTCAAAAATTTAAATTCTATGCGAGAACAACAATAAGCGCAGTACCAAGAAGAAGAAGAAGCAGAAAAGGCAGAACAAACAACACAAAAAAAGAGAACTTTTTGGATATCTCTTTGCATTATTAGTTAGTTTAAATAGTTTTTTGCTAAATCATTTGTGTTAAATCCACCTTTTGCGCTTTGTCTCTTCGATGTGTCTGAATGGCGCCCACAAATAAATATTTAGGTCGCTTTGTAAGTTGTTTTCGTTAAAATTTATATAATAAATGAACGCAATGGCGTCGCATTTTGATCAATTTGTATAGTTAAAACAATGAGAAATCAATCATAGTGAGACACTTTTCACTCACCCGTACGAAAATGTCGCGTAATTTGCAATATTTTGGTTTAATTGTGAACGTACTAGTATAGTATTTTTGGTTTGGTTTGGTTTTCGGTTGGTTTGCACTGCAAACTGTTGTGTGTTTTTGTTCACTTGAATACAAATTTATTTGCTTCGCTCTCGGTCTCGGTTTTGCTTCGAACGAACTAGTACAGCTTTTGCCTTCAGTGGAATATCAAATACACAGAATGAATGCCAGGCCAGGCCAGTAGTAGTGCCAGCCAAGCAGCCAAGCAGCCAGCGAGCCAGAGGCACACCAGAGTACACCAGTGTATACGCAAACGCAGGCACTGAAAACTTGTATATGTATGTGTGCAATTCTCTATGCGTGTGCCATGAGAGTGTTTCAGTGTGTGTGTGTGTACGTTTCGTTGGTTTGTTCGCTCTACTCTACTCTATATGTGCGCAAAGCAAAGGCAAAGCAGCTACAACAGCACAGTACAGCACCAGGCAGCAATCCACACACACACACACACACACACGTACACACAGATACGTTGTAAGTGAATACGTGTGTATCTGACTCTGGCTGTTGCCATCGTTGTATGCGTGCTGAACAAAATATTTTTCGTTCGTTCGTTATATGAAAACACACACGGCAGCAGCTAAAGCAGCAGCAGCAGCAGCCACATCACACTATGGCCAGAGAGGGACAGTGCAGGGGGGAGGGGTGTGTGGAGGTTTGCTGGCTACAGCAATAGCACTGAATATGGCTGCCTTTGCTGATTGTGGCTGGTTTTGCTCTGGCTCTGGCTCTGGCTTCTGGCTCTTGCCCTGCGTTCGTTCAGTCAAATCGTTTTGCTTTGGAAATCTGAATGAATTTTGTTGATTTTATTTATTGAATTTTGAATGAAAATATTTTGGGAAAAAATTTAGAAAAATACAAAAAAAACTTTAGTTATATTAAGGGCTTTTAAAAAAATATTACAAGTTTTTATTTAATAAAGGAAAATTAAATAAATAAAATACATTAAACTTGTCTGGTTGTGGACGGGATAAGAAAACTTTGATATTTGTTGAAACTTTTTTATATTTATTTTTATATTTTTATATTTACTTTATTTTAATTTTTTTAACTAATAAATATTTTTAAACTATTTTTGAACAATGAAAAAATATTTTAATTTATTTATTTTATTTTTTTGAACTATTAGGGACAAATAAAATACATATTTAAATTAACTTTTTTTAACACAATAAATATTTTTTAGTCTTATAAAGCACAGTTTTGTTTTAAATATTCAAAAACAAAAATACATATATTAATTTTTCATTCCAACTAATTTAATGAAAAAATATTTTTAAATATTTTCACAAAAAAAAAAATTATTTTTTTAAAAGTTTTATAAGTTTCTGGATTCGGATTAAAAAGTTCTTAAAGTTCAAATTCTATGCGAATCCAAGGTTTTTAGAAAACATTCTTATCGAAATTAAAGCTAAATATGATTATTAGATACTTTTATAAAGCGTAGGAATCGATTAAGTTTTAGTATTGTGATGAAAAATTATTTAAAAATAATAAACAACATTAGATGAAGATTTTTTGTATAAATAAATATAAAAATATATAATCCATATATAAAAAATATGTTGATTATTTATTTGTAGTGTACTTTGTATTTCGACCTGTTTTGAAGCTGTTTCGCTGTGTATGGCGGCTGGCTATGCGACTAATACAAGTACAGGAAAACCTAACGGACAGCAGGTCACACAATTTTGTCCGCAAGAGGGGTCCGCTAATAGGGGAGACATTTAAATTTTTTGTAAATACTTAGTAAACAAACGTAAAGAAACAAAAACGAAAACACAATTTATTTGCATGAATTATGTTTTTTAATTTTATATTTGGAAAACATCCGGGTAGATTCAAATTTGTAATTTATCAAACAAAAGGATTAAAGATTTTCATACAATTATACATAGTAATATATTAAATTTAAGACTTATAAAATTGTGTAATTGTTGACTGACGTAATTTATTTTGGTTTTCCTCAAAAACTTTATCCTGTATGTGCGTTTCCAAATTCTTTAAATGTTCAAAGGCAACGTAGTCATCTTTAAAAATTTTTTAAATTTACAGTAATTTTAATGCTTCTTGATTGAGGTTCGCGTCCGGATAAGAAGGTTTTTACCACGATTTGCGTAAAAAACTGTCCGCGTCCGGTTAAGAGGGTGTCCGCTTAAAGGGTTAAAATGTTCCCGAAAATATAAAAAATCAACGTTACACAATTTTTGTCCGCTTAAAAGGGGTGTCCGCTTAATAGGGGTGTCCGTTTAGAGGGTTTTCACTGTATCTCGCTCTGTTGAGAGCACTGAGTACAGCCAGTTGTTGTTGCTGTTGTAGCTGAGGCCCGCAACGAACGTACGAACGATACGTACGTACGAGAGTCAGGCGAAGCCCAACGAGCAAACGAATGAAATAGGCAGTGGCGAATGCAGAAGGCACTAAAGCAGAGCATGAGCAATGGGTGTTGTTGTTGTTGGGGAGGGGAGCGGAGTGGAGAGAGAGTGGTGCGATGACGGCAACTGTTGTTGTTGTTGCTGTCGTCGTGTGTGTTGTGTGTTTCTGTATCTATGGAAGAGCAAACAGCAAACGGTCCCAAAACGGGCCGCCCCTCTGGCAATGTTGTGTGTTGGCTGCACTGTAAAAATCAATATGCTCCACTTAATGTAGGGTATACAGTGCCAGGCGATAATGCAATGCTAAAACATTAAACGTTTTGAACGTGCGAATATCATCGTGAATATCTGTTAAACCAGCAACAATGTTCCAAATGACATTCGGTTCAAAGATTGAGCTTTAATTAAAGAGATGATTGGTGGATATATGTATCAATTAACAAATTAATATCTAATGTCATATGCATATGGAGTATTTAATATCTAAGAGCTTATTTGACCTAATTAAATAATGAGCTTTAATTAAGTTCCTTTAAGATCTGTTTTAAAAATATATATTATCTTTTTTTAAGCTCTTGGACTTTATTTGCAGACTTGAATGTTTTTTTAAATTGCTTAAAAACTTTTTTACTGAATCATGCCATCCTATTATTCATTATCATATCAAGAAATGAAGAATAAGAATCCAAAAAATTTCTTTAAGGATATCTTAAGATATTCTTAATTTTAAAAATAAACTTTTTCCTCAAAACTTTAATCAAATCCATCGATTATACAAATTTTAAAAACTGTAATAAATAAAATTCTCCCATAAATAATCTCATATAAAACATCCATTAAATTTCTTATAACATCTTTATCATAACAAAAAACTGTCTGTAGTTGCAACTATCCCTAACAGTTACTAACTTATTTATTTAGTTGAAGGAAAATCAAGTTGAAGACACTGTAAAATGCTGCCAGGCACCGCAATAATCTGTTGAATATATGTATGGCAAATTTACAAAATTGTCGATTAGGTAGAAGATGTTCGCATCGAGCTCGGCCCACAGTGCAGTGGGTCGATGTCGATTATTCTCTGCTTGTTTGTCGCCCAGCAATGCAGCAATACATTCGAGTGTGTGTGTGTGTGTCTGTGCCGAAGTTAACGGGCCGGGCCATTGACATTAGTTGGGTTTGGGGGTGGTGGGTGTTATAGACTCGGCCCGTTCTGGCGCTGGCTCTGGACTGCGCTGCTGCTGCGAGACGGCTGCAGTCGATGTGTTCTGGTGGTGGGAATATATACGTATGTATGTATATGTGTATGCTGGTTCGTATTATATGCAAAGCCAAACAGCAGTGGAAAAGCAAAACGAACGAGCTAACGAGCCGAACGCACACTCGACAGGATGTCCGTGTGTGTGTGTGTGTGTGTGTCCTCTTCTATAGCTGCGTGTGTGTCAGAGCATAGAAACAAAGTGCAAACTGGTAGGCAGATTGTATAAAGCATAAGGATAAACACTGAACAGCATGAACTGCATATACCCTTTCTTTTTCCAAAAAAAAGTTTTTTCCAACTAATTATATGGGTGTGACGGATCTAATTGCATACTAAGTAAGAGTTGACGAAAACTAACTGTAGTTTAATTACATGTTTAGAGAATGAAAACTTAAAACTGTTATTAAGTGATTATTAGTTCAACCTTTTGAGTTTTAAACTTTTCTCGTAAAGTGATATGTAACAAAAATTAGAAAAGGCTTTGAAAGAGTGGATTTTTATAGGGCTCCAAAAAGTTTCGAAAGAAATGGATCCAAATCTTTCTTTTATTTATTTTTTTAACTTTTTTAGTAAGAGTATCTTAAAAATCGTCCATATGTTAAAAAATAAGTAAAAAGTTTTCGAAAGAGGAAATTTTTAACGGGCTCCAAAAAGTTAAGAAATGGTAAATGTTTTTATTTAAGTTATTTAAGTAGAGTATCTCAAAAATCGTCGATATGTTAAAAAAAAAAGGTTAAAAAGGCTTCAAAAGAGGGAATTTTTATAGGGGGTCTCAAAAAGTTTAGTAAATTTCATAGCTAAATGTATTTCAAATATAAAAAGAGGCTTAAGGAGATATCGTCAAAAAAAAAGTCGCCATGCTGGGCATCTTTTAACATCCGATTCGAAAGAAACACTACAAAGATGTTTGGAAAACTTAAGTCTAGTACCTAGTTTGATTTCAACGAAAAAATACTTTTCATAAATCTGAAATTCCCTAAAACATCTCTAAAAAAAACTTTTTTCGATCAGTTCCAACACAAAACCCACATGCTAAACCTCTCTTCAAGCATAGCGTACCTCGTTACGTTTTATTTTTTTTTTAGAATTTTTGAAACCGGGGTGGTCGTATGCTTTGGCTATGGTGCTTAACGGTTGCCTTGGATTGAAGCAAGCATCGTCGTCGTCGTCGTCGTCGTCCTCGCCTTCCTGTTTGCCTGCATGACGGACGACGGCATAGTTTGCCAGCTTAGTTTCATTTTGTGCGTGCTACTTGGGTTTCGCATATGCCACATTCTGCTATGTGTGTGTGTGTATCTGTGTGTGTCCCTTGGTATGACTTGCACTGCGTCTGACTGAGTGAATCTTGCAGTTTTTCCTGCAAAACATATCCATTCATACATACATATATGTACATACATATATGTATGTATATTTATATTACACACAGCAGGATGCAAGTGGCAGGCACTTGTTGTTGTTGTTGTTGTTGTTGCTGGTCCACTGGCGTCTTGTTGTCGTCGCCTACTTGAGCCAATATGCTTGCCATATGGGTTTGGCAATGTTATATACCGTTACGTTATGCCTATGCCCATGCATATTTTATTCCCATATTATTCAACAGTATTCAGACACAATACAAATTGTTGTAATATTATGCACAGAGTTTTCAAATAGTTTAAATCTCCCCCCATTGTAAAAGTTTGCAAGACCTTTAATTGTTAGGGGTTGTTGGGGCTTTTTTGTTGGCCAACAATAAATAAGCTAAGTTCTGTGTGCAATTAGTTACAGAAAGGTTAGTAAATACGAAACGATGATTAAATTGAAATTGATATGGAATGATGTTCAATTTCATGGTTATGGTATTTATCTTATTGAAATTGATATTCAGAATCGGAAACTTAGGATGGCAATCCGTTTGGGGTAAGGTTGTTTTGTTTGAGTTGGATAAATTTGAAATCAGTTTCTATATTTGGAAATCCTAGACAATGATGAGATATGGGTTGGACTGTAGGACAACTGAAAACAAAGAAGAAGGAGTTTATTAATACGATATATAGCATAATATGATACTTCTTAACCAAATATCAATATTTTAATAGGAATATCTCAAGATCTTCGCTTCAGATTTCAGAAAAATGTTAACAAAATAAGGAGCAATGAAGATCCTATAGAAATATAATTATTAAAAATTTTTAACTTAAGGTTTTGCGGTAATATGCCAAAAAAGAAGTTAGATTCTGATTCAATTTCTATATTTTTCCCATCATTATTGAGATTATATTCTAGAAATTTGGAAATCCTAGACATTGATGAGATATGAATTGGAAAAAGAGCTTAATAATATAATCCATAACATAATATGATCATCTTAATCAAATATGAGTATTTTCATTAGAATATCTCAGGATCTTCTTGTCAGATTTTGGAAAAATTTAAACAAAATGAGGAGCAATGAAGATCTTATAGAAATATAATCATTAAAAATTTTTAGCTTTAGGTTTTTTGGTAGTATGCCTACAAAAGAAACTAAAGAACACAAAAATCTATTGATAAAAGTTTTAAGAAAATGATTAGATTAGTATTTATCTTTTTTTTTCCTTCATAAAAGGAACTTTGTATTCTATCAGTTTCCTATACAAAACTATTAGCTCATCAATTCTTACCCTAAAGTGAAAACCCCAATCAAACCACCTGAACCTTTGTGCTCGAATGTTTGTTTGTTTTCGACTTTTGCTTCTGATTTGTGTGTCTCCTGGCAAGCAATTGTCTCTGGTTGCTCGACACACAGCAAAAACAGCTGATGATGCATATATGCAAATGCCAAGTGCGATGGAGCTAAAGGGCGTGAGTAAGTGTTCTCACGATGCGGATATGGAGGTTTTTGGCGATGGCGATGCGGATGGTGCATGTGGCACGCTACTTGGATGCTGTTGTGGCTTCAAGGGGGGAGAGAGGGCCAACATGCCAGACAGTTGGATGATGGTCAGGTCGAGACGATAGAGAGAGCAAGAGAGTGTACATGTTCTCTCTCTCTCTTTCTCGCACACAGAGTCTTTCAAAGGCCAAGTTCAGTATCTTGAAACACATTTCATATGCTGCCTATTGTTGTGGCCAAGAGTGTCTGTATGTGTATGTGTGTGTGTGTGTGTGCCGCGTTTTGTAACAGCAACAACTCCAGTTTCGATGACTGCTCTGATTCTGGGCCAACTGCACCCCCACCATTCTCCCGCGCCCCCCCCGCTGCTGCTCGCTGTGTCATGTGACCCAATTTCGTGAAAGTGAAGCTCGAATGCAACTTCGTGACAGGACTTTAATGTCTTTATTGGTGGAAACTAAGGAATTTCGGGATCTCTTGAAACGCAGAATTCTTCCAATGTTCATATTCTATATTATCTTATCATTAAAAAGTGTTAAGTTTTTTATGAGACAATTGCATAGAATTGTGACTGAAACAACACAAAAAAGATCACTTTGTAGGGTATATTGTTGTTGTTGCAAAATGTCAGATAAGCATGTGCTCATAAAACAGCAACAAACATCACCAGCCGCAACAAAAACAACAACAACAACAATAATCACAGTCAGCAGTTCAGTTCGTTGTCGTCCGGTTTTCTCTTGTTGCTAAAGTCTGAGAATTCAACGACGATTTCTGCACACACACACACACACACACGCACACAAACATGTAATCCGACATCGCATGTGCATGTGTGTTTGTGTTTGTAGGGTATTTGTGAGTCATGCTGGCCGTACATATAACCGACAAACAGCTAGTTTTGCGCCATCATTTAAGACCAAATTTGTTAAAATATGTTATAGCGCGAAAATACCCACATACATATGTACATACAGACGGCGAAAACAACGCTAGCACAACAAACACTATGCTCACCCGCACACATTTACAGTTTATGCGCTCTATCAGTCGCCCTCGCTCGCGTTCGCGTTCTCGCTCGCACACGCACATAGGCGCTCTCTTTAGTTGTGCGCTCGCTTTAACTGTTTGTTCGCCGCTCTTAGCTGGCAAAACGTTCGCGAGCAAAAGCAATATTCATTCTGTGTACAGTACAGTACGGTTTGCTTTCCTTTTGGCCTGTGTCTCGTCTCTCTCGCACTTCGGTTTGCTTTTGCTTTTTGGCACAGTAGCTTCGTGTCTTAGCGTATGCTTTGCTTTGCTTTGCTTATGCTTATGCTTGTCTGTCTGTCAATTGTAATCGTTGCAAAATAGAAACAATTCTGCATAATCAAAATGCTCGGGCGACGCAGTCAACCAGAGATGTTTGCGTGTCGTGATTGCGTGCGTGACACGATTAAATGAAAAATGAGTATTTTTTTAATAGTTTCTTCCTTACAATACATACATATTTAGAAATTCATATTATTTTGATTTGAAATCACTTAAAATAAATAAACTTTCGTTAGTTGAGTAGTTTTGCTTTAGTACATATTGACCTCCGTGGTATCACCGCCAATCCGACGACGTTCGGTCGATAGCATGTGCTGAATTCGCGACTGCATAATCATCGCATTCGATAGTGGCATACTGCGCAACTGGGCGGCAACACTGAGTCCAAAATATGTAAACTCATCATCGCTCATCGCCTGCAATGCCTTTGTTCGGGGCAATGTGGAAATATCAATCATTTGTGTTGGCTGTAGAGCCGCCGGTGAACCTGGAGCTGGAGCCTGTGTTTGGACAGCGGGCGGTGTAATGAGGCGTAGTGGTGGCGGTGGTGTTAGGGTTGTCAAGGGTAGTGTTGTTATCGGTATGACAACCTGTTGTTCTGGTTCGGGTTCCTTTTTTATTTCGGGATGATCATCGGACTCGAGCGGCAATAGCTTAATCGGTTTTAAGCGTGGCAATTTGATTTGTAGACGCTTCAAAGGTTTTATCGGTGCAGAAACCTCTTCTTCTTCGAGTTTAGTCTTAGGAAATGGGATGATAAGCTATAGAAATACTATCGGATAAATGTTATTTGTGTATACCTTGTCCAGGAACTGTGCTAGAAACTGATGTAAGGGCGCAAACCATGCTATCTTCGGCGTATAGCTTGGATTGGCACGTATCTTCTTCAGCTCCTGATGATATCCCGTACGCATATTCTTTATCTTCGTCTTGACACCCTGCAGTGTCATCGGAATCTCCGAACGTTCCGCCTCAGCATTAATGCCCAGCTGTATACGCTTGTAGGCAGCATTGCGAGCACCATACAAATACGGCCGACGATTCCACAAGCAAGGTTCACGACTGTAGAGCTCCACGAATTTCATGTGTCGTTCGTCGGTGAACCGAAATGGTAGGCCGCTGCTAGGCATTGTATTGTGTATTTGCTAGAGAGGGAAGACTGCAGAAACCGTTAGGCAACCACGCCGCTTAAATGCTTGCTGTGTACTGTCTGAACAAACGAATTTCTTGCTTTTCTGCTCTCTCAGCACACATTTCGTTAAGGTTTTTTTTTGTTGGCGTTCGGCTTGCTGGCGTCGTGCTCGTTGTTGTTGGAGTTTTGCTATTGTCGTTTGTCTGCTTTTTCTCTCGCGCTCGTGCTTGTGCTCGTGCTCGTGCTCGTGCACTTTGCTGACATGCAAAGTGTTTAAAGCAAAATATTGATAGACTCCGCTGAAGATTTAATGAAAAGAATGTCCAAACTAATCTACCCAATATCCTTGTTTGATTGAGACGAAACTCAATCAGACTGCAGGAAATTAATCCAAGTCTTTTTTTTTTTTTTGGCTACAAGATCCGGTGCAGTAAATTGAGTGTTGAGGACTTAAAATTGGAGGCTTTAATTTTTTGACACCCAATAAATCTGAAATGCCATTGATGACAATCAATAAATTATTCTTGGGTTTTTTAAGAAAATCGCAAATTGCATTGTTTTTTGGGTCCTTCATATACGGCCTACCTACACCTATGCAGCCCTTAGGGTTTTCGAAGGAATTTCGAGCCTCACACTATATGCATTTCCCACAAGGCAAAAAAATGCAGCTTAGTCAACGAAAAACACACACAGACACACAGAGACAGAAATAGCATTCGAGTGCGCTGCCTGTTCCCAGGCTCTGTATATGTATGTTGTTCCTGTTGCTGCTGCGGCTCATTGTGAAGTTCAAACAGCGCGTGACATCGTTATCCTTTGTACGGTTGTTGGCTGCCTCCCTGCCCTATAGATATTATACGAAACTGCAACGCCATTTTCCCATCATAATTGTATGGCGGGAAAATGCTTAGCAGCCTCTGAAAACGTTCTATGGATAGGATAAACGACGGCGAAATCTTTGTTGTGCTATTTAACCCTAAATCGTTGTTACAAACAAACCGTTACAATTGCTTCAATGGCCCTTGCATCAAATTGTGTAAGGAAAGGAAAAAGATTTATTTGAATACATAGATCATGATTTAAGAAGGTTTTCTGAGTATTTCTGAGTCTACTTTGTTATGAACAAAATTTAAGTTAAAAATTACTTCCATATCTCAGCTGAGCAAAATAAGTTTCTATTCAAATCATTTCTATACGTTAGCAGTACTGAATATAAGTGGTATATATTTGATTCTTTGTTTTAGACTTGAAAAATATTACAGCATTAAAATTGCGTATAGTTGTGACGTCACCAAACAATTTCAACCTTGTTTGCTGTCGTCGTTAGCACGCATGACAGAAAGCTGACTGTTATACAACAAGTTGAAAGTATTGTTCATCAGCAAAAAGAAACCAAGAACGCAAGAGAAAGGCAAATAATTTGTATCTTGTTAATTTTAGCTTGATTTTTGTGTTTTGAATTATTAAATACAGTTGCAGGTGAGTTAAAATTTTCTATATATGTATGATATGTATATGTACTGTACATAACCAGTTTGTGCGCGTGTCAGTATTGAAGAGCCAAATACTGAGAAAGCAACAAGGTTATCTCACTGAAAATTTGGCAATATTTAAAATCGAAGCTAAAACAACATGCACATGTGCATATTTATGTAGTTACATACAATAAATTCATGTGTTTATTGTCTTAAATATGTTTAAACATTTTCTTGCCATATTAAATATGCTTTTGTTGTTTTGGCGCCATTTTTAAATGAGGCCTCAGTCAGACCTCGTTTTGTGTGTACCAGTATACTAGTAAGAGAGAGCCATAGGCAGCCGTTCTCGCCTTTGTCGTGTATGTGTGAAGACATTACTCCACCCGGGGCTATTAGATATGAGGACATATTGAGCAAATTGAAGATGCTTCATATAAGCTAAGTAGCTTATTTGAATTTGTTTTTATTGCAAATGCGCTTTGTGTTTGTCATTTATTCGATTTACATTTCAAACACACTATTATTGACGCTATTTTTGTTTTTACATTGGCATTTAGCGGCGTTTCTGCTTTAGTTTCATGCTTCTCATTTATCTCAACGATGGTCTCAGATAATTTGCCGGCTGGCCGTCTCAGTCGCTCTCTCATAGATATGGTTACGTGTCGTGAGCAACGTTCAAAAATCGCAAAAAATTTTTCTTAAACTGAGAAAACTGAAGAATAATAATTGTATATAAGAAATTCCAAACTAATGCAGAATGCTTTACAGGAGTTTATTTATTTGTTAACTGATTTTAATGCCTTCAGGGTTAAGAGTTTTACGACGGTCGTGTTAAGTCGTGAGTCATTTGAGCGCATGTGGCCTCACGCACACATCTTGAACAACAGTGCTGCCTGCGTCGGCAGCGACGCTCTCGACAGCAAGCAGCTGCTTGCTTTCGTTATAACCGCGAACTCTGAGTCCGTACAGTTAAAATTGAGCAACACACAAGAAAGGTTGGTTTTGTCTTTAAAAATTTTTGTGCAAAATATAAATATATATTGAAATGTGTTTATGGTGAATTAATAATAAGACACGCAAGACTTTTATACAAATATTTTTTTAAAAAAGTGCAGTGAAGCAACATTTACTCGACAAAGTAGATTAAACGACAATTTTCAACATTTATCATTAACGCTTTCGCCGTCTTGTGAGCACTTGAGTTCGTCGCTGTGAAAAGTACGACGCTGCTGTACCACCAAGAGACCAAAGCAAAGCGTTGCCATTTCGGGCATTTTGCTCGCCGTGAGCGGCGCTATGGCAATATGGCTGCCTAGGCCATTAATTTTATTAATTTTGCATAATTATGTTTGAGAGTTTTGTGTTAGTTGCTTCATGAACAATACATATTGTTTATTAAGGCGCGCGCAGTTAACCAAAAATGCGCGCCTTTTTTAATTCCACCTATTCACATATTTTACTTTGTTTCCGTATTTGTATTTGTTTTTACTCGGCATTTAGCTGCGTCTCTTCTTTGCCCTCGCACTCTTTTGTGCTCTCTCTCGCTCTCTCAGAGAAACTGCCTTGCCGGCAATTTATCTGCTGCTGACGTCGCTGCCGCCGTCAGCAGGCAACGTTGTCGTTTGCTGCTTTTAGTTTCCTTGCCTTTCTGCTAGCTTCACTCAGTACAGTTGAAGTTTGAAAAGAAACGTGAAAGGTTGGTAAATCGCAAACAACATCTATTACAAATTTAAAATAAATTTGTGCAGGCAAAATACTTAATTTAAAAGTGTGACACAATATTTCAGTATCTTTTGTTGAATAAGAGTTAATAATTAGAGGCATTAATAATTTTTGCAAAAGCATTCAATACTTTTGCAAAGTGAAATATAAAGTTTTTTTTTTAAATAGTCAAAGCATATTTTAATTTATTAATAATAAGTAATTGTTGCTTTTAAATCATTGCAAAAGGCACATTTTCTGTACATTTTCGTCTGCTGCTTGGCTTTTTCCCATACAAATTGCTCTTTGTAGTACATTTTTCATACAAAACGTCGCTTGGCGCTGTGCAAAAGAGCGCGTCGCATACACGACGCTGCTGTACCATACACACAGGCAAGGCAGCCAAGCAAGCAAGCAGCCAGCCAGCCAGTCCGAGGCCAGTAGTAGTACATACAGAAAAAGTGTTGCCATTTCGGTCGTTTGCACTCGCTTGCTTGCTTGCCTGGTGTGTTGAGGGAGCAATAAAAAAGAAAGAAAAAATGGCTGCTAATCATACGAAAATGCTGCAATTTGACATTTTAAATAATTGTGTTCCGTTTTTTGTTTATTAAATATATGCAATTAATTTCGATATGTGATTATTATTAGCTGCGCGCACACTGCTCCCGCTTGAACTAGAAAGACGCGCGCGCGCGCTTTTCTCAAAAACGTTGACGCTGTGCCAACCACACAACACAGTACAGTGTATGTGTAGTATAGCCATCTCTCTTGATGCGCCGCATTGTGCGGCCATTGCTTGCATGTATGTGTGTGTGTTGGTTCATTGGTGGTGGCTTCTTCTCTCGCCTCTGCTGCTTTGGCTTGCTCTGAGCGCCAGTTTCGTTCATTCGTTCTTATGGTTGTCGCTTGCTGTGTACAGATAGCGTGTATATAAATTTTTTTTTTTTTTCATACAATGGGATACACTAACGCATACATTTTTTTTTTTTTTTTACAGCTCGAAGCTAATAGCCAATTAATTTAGTAACTTACTACAACAACAACAACAAAAACCACATTAGAAATATGGCCGATAAACCAAAACGTCCACTATCAGCATACATGCTGTGGCTGAACAGCGCACGCGAATCGATCAAAAAGGAACATCCCGGCATCAAAGTCACCGAGGTGGCCAAGCGCGGTGGTGAATTATGGAGGGCAATGAAGGATAAGTCGGTAAGTAACTCAGCAAAAATGCTCAAAAGTTTTCTGTTTTACTAAATCTTAAAAATTTTTTGTATTAGGAATGGGAGGCAAAGGCAGCCAAGGCCAAGGATGATTATGATCGCGCCGTTAAGGACTTTGAGGCCAACGGCGGCAGCAGTGCTGCCAATGGCGGTGCCAAGAAACGTTCAAAGCCAGCGAAAAAACCAGCGAAAAAAAGTAAAAAGGAGGAATCCGAAGATGATGACGATGATGAGAGCGAGTAAACGATTCAGCTTATATAGGTGACATCAAAAAAACCAACCATACACCAAGAACATCATAATATGGTGGACGACCGAACCCAATACCCCAACATCCTCCCCCTCTCTGTCATCAAACAACACTCCAACAACGATCCAGCCATACCACCAAACACCAAGGAGTTAAACCCTCCTCTACAGGTGTAGACACAATTTTCCAAGTTAAAAAGTGAAGAAGTAAAGTGTTGGCATCTCGCGTCAGTTAAAAGAATAAAAATTGTATTTATACATAAGATTTTAAGTTTAAACGTAGGCGTTTCATTTTAGTATACAAACACAAACAAACACACACAAACATTTACACGAATGAGGACATATATATAGTTCTTAAGTTTTGAGATCCAAACTCTGTTGTGTGGAATTCATTTGAATTCTGCTTCTTTGTGTAACTTGCATAAAAAAAAAAAAAACAAAAAACTTTGTAAATTAAACAATAACGTAATTCCATTATAAATAAAACAAAAAATCCAAAAACCACAAATTGTTCTACAAAAAAAGAAATATTGCTAGGGTCTTCTCCGGCCAGACAGACAGACAACACGGCGTCTTATATATGTACATAAATTTATATATATATATAGATCGATATACATATATACATGTTAAAGTGATTGTACAAAACTGAACAGAAAGCGTTTAAAGAGAGACAAAGAGAGCTTTTTTTCACCACGTTCACAAAAAGATGAACGAAATTTCGCTCAGGTTTTTGTTAAGCCCTCGAAAAAAACACAAGAAAAAAAAAATGTATTTGCATTTATTCTGTAGTCTTAATTAATATATATAATTTAATTCCAATATGAGAAACAAATAAAAAAAAAAACATTTTTAAATGCGTTAAAAAAAATATGATGTAATTTTTGTTAAGGGATTTTTGGGGGTAAAGATCTTTTGGCTTAAAGTGCTTTCATCAAAGCTCGGAAGTTGATTTTGGGTTTGAATGCGGTTGGTTTTTATTCGTGGCACAACCTTGATAAAGTGATTTTCTTTGATGGATTTTTTTTTTGGCTGCAAGCTCTTCCATCAAAGCCCCAGATGTTCCTGCATATCTAATATTTCTTTAAAGTAAAACACTTTAAAAAGTTTTATCTTATTTATTGTTTGTTTTTGTTTTGTTTTTTTAAATATCATATCGTTAATTCAATAATCGGTTCACTAAAACTAAATGATTTCATCTTCAAACATATTCACTTAAAATTCATAAGATGCATATATTATATCATTATCTCTTTATCTAACTTTTTGCATACAAATACCGTTTATGGGTTTTTAAAGTTTCGCTATCTTCATGGGTTTATGGTTAACAATGTTTTAAGAGCTTACAAAACTAACGTTTAACAAAGAAGAAAAGCACACATAGAATTCAGATCAAGAAGTTATCAATGCGCTATATATATATATAGTCATAGGTTTTACCACGTATAGAAAGTATATCAAAATAATATTTCAGTGCTGTGCTTTGGGTTTTTTTGGTTCCGATTCGAATACACACATACAAAATATTGAAGTTTACAAGTTTTTGGGTATCCACGATGGACAAAACATATATAATGTTGTGCTTATTTAATTACATAACTTATAACAAATATGGCATAAAAAATAAAAAATGAACCTAGAAAAAGTCTCTCTCCTCCAGAGCCCAGATGATGGTAAAGAAATGTATGTGTGTGTGTATATATATGTGTGTGTGTGTGCAGCAAACAGGAAACAAACGAAGAGGAAATATAGAAAAAATCAAGCACCCGTCAATTAAACACAATAAAAGAAGTCCTGATCTTTAGTTGCGATTCAGCCAAAAGATGGTCTTCAGCACAAAATACGCAAGGCCAAGGCAATAGACAATCTTTTCACGCTGCATACGCTGCTCATTGTTGATCTCAATGTTGAGCACACGACGATTGAGTTTGGCCAGCTGACGACGCAAATAGAGTATCTCCTCGTGCGGTGTCAATTCGCCCATGGGTGTACCCTCACGCTGGGTCAGCATCGAAGCATCCAGATTGTTCTGCAAATGCTGCTGTTGCTGCAACAGCTGAGAGCGTTTGCTAGCGCTGCCCGTGGTGAGCTATAAAGAATAAAAAAGAAAGATCATTAGTTTACAGTTATAAGATAGTTGTAGCCTAACTTACAGAAAAATTGGGAAGAACCATAGTTGAAAAAAATAGTTTGTTTGTCAAAAGTTTTTTTTTTTCGTTTTTTGAATTTTTATGGAATGTTTTGGATTAAAATTAGAAATCAGAATCAGAAATCTCATATCACACAAACAAGCAGCCTATACACAAAATTTCTAAAATAAATAAATATCGAAATTATGTCACAAGCGTATTTTTTCGAAACTGAAGATTTGGCCAAATTGGCTCTCTTTACGGATGCACTTAAATGCGAACAAAGCGGACATATAATGGAGGCCATACTACTCTACGATGAGGGCATACACAAGCTCAATCAAATGTCCATGTTGGAGCCACACAAGCAGGAGCTCTGCCTGAAATATCTGGCCATGTATGAGCCGCGTGCCAAGCAGATAAGGGATCAGGTAAAGGAGCATTTGAATAATAGCAAATTGCTGGAACGCATCACATTGGAGCGAGATGCGCGTGGACGCAGCTATCAACGTTTGCTTGGCGTCTATCTGAATGACAGTGTGGGTGAGGCGCATCTCAATGAACCGCATCTCAGCGAGCCACAACACTACAAGAATCTCATTAACTTTCTCGAAACGCTGGTGAAGAATTGTCGCTTTCTGAAGTATGTGCGGCTGACAACACGTCCGGATGCCAAGGCGCCGCAGGAACAATTGCAGATACTCAAGAAGATACGTGATGATTTGTCCACGGGCAACATATATATGCATTTCCTGTTGGATGAAACGTTGCATGATCGCAAGATCGTATTGAGCTCGGGCATTATCATCAAGATTGGACGTGGTCTGCATTACTTTAAGCCCACGGAGCATTTGCATACGCTGGGTGAGTGTGATTATGATTTTCGCAAGTGCTTGGCCACCGAAATGGAGGTGTGGAAGTGTCGTGCCTTTGTCAAGCCCATCAAGGATCAGTACAAGCAGCCCATGAAGGATAATGTTGAAGTAACAAACTGCTCAAGTGATTAACATTTCCCTCCCCCTATTCTCGATTATGCTAAAATTCAATGTGCAACAAAATAAATTATAAATAAAATGCGGTCACAAAGCGTTTCGTCATCAAGTGTGTGTCTGATAATGAAACAAGATTACAAAGCTATTGAAATGTTCTACGATCGTCACGAAATCGATTGTGACGTAACGAGCTCACCTGCGAATCCGACTCCACGGAGTTGGCATCGTTGCCATTGTGATGAAAGCCCATGCGTATGTTGCCATTGGAACGCACATATTGTGTGGCATCATCATCATGATCATTATAATTATCGATATCGAGATCGGGATGAGCATAGAGATTACCATTATGTTTGTGTGGTGAACTTTCCTCGGATGCCGTTGGAAAATGATGATCGGTTAAGGTGATGACACGCGGTGGCGTCTGGACGCGCACAAAACCCAACGATGGATTCTTCGGCAATATGGAGTTCTCCAATTGGATTTCACGCGGTGCCGAGCGTGTCTCCAGATGCTGATTGTGGCCCAGCACAACGATGCGATCCGGCACATTCATATCGATCTTGTCATGATAATTCCATGAGCTAATCATACCATTTTGATTCGATAGCAAACGATCCTCGTCCGAGTACTCGCCCGTGGCCTTGATGCGCTTGGGTACGCGCATTTTATCGTTGATCTCATGCGCATATTTGGCATCATTGTACAAATCGTCATCCAAACCGTTGAACATTGGTGTGGGTGATTGTGGTGTGACCATTGTGTGTGCTTCAGAACTCAATTCGTTTTTTTTGCTATCCGGCTGCTGCGCTGTTGTTTGGGGCACGGCCAAATAAGTTTTTTTTTTTAAGGAGAGAGAGAGACGTTTTCATAACAGTTACAAATTACTGGTAATTTATATGTGTGGATTGCACAACATTTTTACTGTGTTTTGCACCGAGGAATTTAGTTGTTTTTCTTTTGTTTGTGTTTATTGAATTACTTACATTATTCGAAGTGACAGAAAAGCGTGTGTAAAGTTTCTTCTTGATTTTTAAGAATTTTTCTTTTTTGCTTGCTTCCTGCCTTTTGTTGCCTTGTTCTTGTTTGTGGAAATTATGTGTGTGCGAAAAGGCAGCTACCGAATGTGCTAAAAATGACAGCAAATGCGCTAAAAATGCAAATGACAGGGTGGTCGAGTATTGCGCGTATACAATGCAATTTGCTTGGACATGAATAACGTAAGTAAAAAAAATATATAAAAACGAGTTTTTAAAATTATTTTTAAAAATAACAGTCAATCGCTTACTTTATTCTTTTTTTGTATTAAAAAATTACGGACAGCAATTTATTTACCAGTTTGTTAGCAGCTCTTGTGTGCGCAGCCATTCACCATGAAACGCAAACACGTTCACACAAGCGCGCGCACATGTAGACATGCTAACGCGTTGCCGCGCTCATTTACAACAAAATTGCTGCCGCATCCAGACGAAGCGACGAGCGTCTTTTCCAATAAAGCGCCACGATAAGCAAAATTAATGTCTAATTTTAGTTAAAGTCGTGTATTGTTCAAAAGAAAATCGATAAACGAAGCTAAACATTGGCAAATATCATACAAAACACAACAACGGCTGCCGTTTAATTGTAAGTGAATTTAAGAGAACGCAGACAACAATCTTGACGCTGCAGTCGCTGCGCTGTCGACGTCGCCGGGTACAGTACGCGCCGTTAAGTGTGTGCCAGCTGAACAGTGTGTGTGTTGTTGTAGACACGGCAGGGCGGGAAAGTGTAAATACAAATGTGCGTGTGTGTGCATGTGTTGCACGTGTGTGTGTGTGTGTGTGAGCGCGCTCTTTGCAAAACTATAAATAAAATATAGAAATCGTGCCGTTTTTAAGTAATATATCTATTATATAAATACATTCTCGTTTTTTTTTTTGCTGTATTCCACTTACAGCACACTCGCGGCCACTTACATAGAACAACCTAAACAGAATGGATCGACGCCTGAGACGTCCGCGTCGCGCCGACGATTATGCACCAGTTGCTGCCCCTGCTAATGCAGCTCCAACTCAAACCAGACGCGCCAGCTCCACTGCAGTGCCATCTGTTGGCGGTCCAACGCGCACACGTGCTTCACCCACCCGCAACAAGGTGGCGCCAGCAGCAGCACCAGCTCCAGTAAACACAACAGATTTGGGTCCACGCACTCGACGCTCGAGCCGACCACGCTCTGCTGCTGGGCAACCCACAGTGCCCAACACTGTCAAGGCCACAATTAAAGCTCCAACGCCCATCAAGGAAGTTGATGAGGTATGTATATTAGTGTGTGTGTGTGTGTGTATATAGATTAATAACCGGTTCTCTCTCTCTTAGGTCCAATCTCCTGTGCGTCGCATTAATAACAGCAGCAGCTTGCCCATGACGATGACAACAAACACATCCTCACGTGCACCGAATCAATCAATGATTACCTCCTCGGTGAACAGCCCAAACGTAAGTCGCACCTACAGCAGCAGCACAACAACAACACAACGCATAGAGATACGCCAAGAGGGAGGCACCGGGGACGATGTGGATACGGATTCGATACGTAAACGTTTGACGGATCGTTTGCGCCGTTCACTGTCAAAGACTTTATCGCATGTGACAAATACAGAGGATGCCGGCAGTCGTTATAGTCGTTCGGCCAGCCGTTCCGTCTACGACGATGATGAGAAGAGCTCGAAGCGCAGCTATTCCACCGGCGAAGAGGACATTGCCGAGGAGAATGAACAGCAATTGGAGGAGGAAGAGGAGCAATTCCGTAGCTTCAATGCCACCAGGCAATCATCGGTGACACCATGCCGCCAACTATTGACACCACGTGAATTTGGTGGCTGGCTTGGAGCCCTGTTCCTGCTACTGATCATACCCGCTATTGTCTACTATCTGACCTGGAGCTGCACGGCACGCAATGCCTGTCAATTGAAGCGCACTAATCTCACAGCATTGCTGGACTGGCATTATCTGACCAAACAGGTGTTCCAAACCCATGTCGTTGGCGTCTTTACGGCCTATCAGTTTGTGGTCTTTCTCCTCGTGGCCCTGCTGCCCGGTCGCCGAGTGCATCTCACCCGTGAAACCTACAATTTTAATGGCCTTGGAGTGGGTCTTACCCTGCTGCTGGCTGGCGGCATTGTGGAGTATCTGCGTTATCCCATTGTCAGCTTTGTCCTACGGCATTATCTGCGCTTTTGCATCTATGGATTGATTAAGTGCTTTTGTGGCAGCCACCTGGAGCTACTTTCGTGTGGATACCAACAAGTACAATGTGCTGCGCCAGACTCTGGCCAATGATTATGGACGCAGTGGCAGTTTCCTGGTGGACTATGCCTTGGGTCGTCAACTGAATCCCAAATGGTTGGGTCGTGTCGACTGGAAGCAATACTATTATCGTCTGTCCCTCGTCAGCACCCTGCTCTATGCCGCCTGCTATATCTATCAGACGCTCCAATGGCCCCAATATCCTCCAGGCCCAGGAAGGGTATCTCTATCTGGCGCGTTACTATTGGAACAATCTCAACTATGATGCGGGCACCCTATTGGCGGCCAGCTGCTCTGCTCATCTATGTGCTGGATGCTTTGCTGTTTGAGCATCATTTAAGCTGTTCCTTTGAGCTGCAACATGAGGGCTATGGTTGCCTCCTCCTCCTACGCTATGCCGTCACCCCGTATCTCCTCAGCTCCGTTAGCAAATACTTTTATGAGCAACGTGTGCCGATTAGTTGTCGTTTGGCGCCTTATGGAGTGCTGCTGCTGCTGCTCCTGGGCCTGATCATCAAGCGTTATAGCTGCGCTTTTAAGTACAAATATCGCTTGAATTCACAGAATCCCATCTTTGCGGATGTCGCCACAATTCATACGTATCAGGGCAATCGCTTGCTGCTCGGCGGCCTTTGGGGTCGTCTGAGGCAACCCAATTACTTGGGTGATATATTGGCCATGTGTGCTCTGGGTTTGCCCATGTTGCTGCGTCCCGCTTGGCCACCGTTGCTATCGTTGGGGCTGCTCGTACTTGTGCTGTTGCATCGTGCCACACGGACTAATGCTAGGAATCAGACACGTTATCATTCGGCCTGGCATCGCTATTGCGTTCAAGTACGCTACTATATTCTGCCCAAGATTTATTAATTTGTTTGTCTTTTATTTTTTCCCACCGTTTATATTTTTAATTTTCATTCGAATTATTTGTATATATATTCAGCATATATCATTCGATTTTTTATTTCTGTGTGCCTGTTCCCCCCCCTCACAATCCCATTTATATCATATTTTTTTAGTACAAAAATTTTCATTTTAATGCAAGACAACAAAATTATATAAACAAAAAATTATACAAAATTATAAGCTATAGCCATACAAATTATATACTACTTGTTTAAGTAGGCATTTTTCTAAGATCTAGTGTCTATTATTTAATATCTCATTACGATGTTAGTTTATATACACAAATTTTAAATATAAAAACATATATATATATATATACATTTACCATGTAAATATTGCAATTATGAAATAAACTTAATACTTTCGTTTCTCAAGTCACAAAAGGAGCGCAAAAAAAAGTTCAATGTTTTATAATTGTGCGTTTGGTTAAGTTTATTTCTTAGTTTTGTGTCGAATTTTTAATTTTAAATGTTTAATAAGCGACATTTTTAATTTTAAATTGTAACGGCTGCACTGGTTTAACTAAGCAGTTTGCACGGCTTGCCTACTGCTTTGCCATTTCCGTCAAGCAGTGCAGGATAAAACCGCCGCTTTCTGTGGCTAGATGGCGCTAAGAAGTTCTTTTGGTGTTTTAATTTTTCAATTTTTTCAATTTGCAATTTTCGAGTCCAAAAGTGACTCGATTTTTTTTTGTTTACCCTCAAAAGTCTTGTTATTTTTTTTAGAAAAATACTGCATTCTCAACTTTTTTTTTTTTTTCACTTGTTTTGGCGGAGTTTTTTTACTATTGTGTTTTTGGGGCGCTGCTAGTTTGTTTCAGTTAAACATTGTATTGGAGTTCTTAAGGAAGTGCTGTCGTTACAATTTGAAATAAAAAATAACGTTCAAAATTTTTAAATTACACAAAACTAATAAATAAACTTAACCAAACCGCACAATTATAAGACAACAAACATTTTTAACAGTTTATTTATTTCAACAACCTACCTTACCCCTCAATATTCGCTACAGTCGCATACTCCCACAAACCACTCATATTTAATACTCTGTCTGCAATCTTACCCAATCTGATGCCTCAGCTCCACAATCTTCACAACGCTCATTAAAGTCCTGGAAAACGGAACTAGCCCCCCAAAAATGCTCATTGCTTTTGGGGAAAGTTTTTATTTTGCTGCGTCCGTCGAACAATTTGCTAATGTTGACGCCGTTATTGTATAATTTTCGTTCAAATGGGCGGGGACTGTCAGGATAAGGCAACTAGAGACGGGAGGGGGTGGCAAGGGGGCAGAAACAGTTTCATTATCAACGCCGTCGGTCATTTGTAAAACCAAACCGCAAAACGGCGGCGGTTTTCCATTTTTTTTCCTACTTTCTGCTCTCTGTTATTTTTTGACAGTTTCCGCGTCATTTTTCTATTGCATGTTGCAAGGAGTGTGGCACAGAGCGGAGGGTGGGAGTTGGGTTACGTCGTTGTGGTTCTAGGCATCGTCATTATTTTGGCATTATGTGCGGCCAAGTTCTGTGGAGTGAGGGGGAGGGGGGAGTTCTCTCTCCTCTCTTCCTCTTTTTTGCTCGGCAAACATTCGTAAATGTCATTAACAGTTGTAACGGCTTTGGGGCACGCCTACGAAATGGGTGCGGGGGGTGGGGTGAGGGCAATGGTAACAATTCTTTCTTTTTTTTTGAACACAAAATTACTTCTTTTGTGCGGCGTAGAGACATTCATCATCATCAACATTCAACGTTCTGAATGCCCGTGTAAACGCCATGAAGTATGCTATATAATATATGTATATTATTTTTTGGTTTGAATTCAATTTGAAGTTTTTGGTTCCTTAAAGCATTGCAACATTGTTTTAATTAAGCACAACACAAAGCGTTGCCAGAGTGTTAAACTAGATTGAGGCACTTGAAAGAAAAAAAAATGGGAAGTGGAAGGATTAAATAGAGTTAAGAGCTTTGAGATTTAAGTTTTTAGTTTTAACCAGTTTCTGGTAAATTTTTTAAAGAACTCCATCTTAACTATAGTATGTCTTAAGATCTATAAGCTTTGACTTCTCGAACATTTTACAATACCGTTTGGCCTCTGAGTTGATAGCAGTTATCGATTACATTGAAGTCGAACTTCCCTATTAAAAAGTTCTTTTTATAAATTAATTAATAAATTAATTTCCAGCACGCTGCTTTTTGGTTTCATTCAAAACCTAAGTCTCCTTTAACAAACTCTTGAGATTCCCTAAATTCCTAAGCTCGACTGTATCATCTATTTTCTTTCAGTGTGACCGTATTCCATTTGCTTTCTGCTGTCCGATTTGTACAAAATGTTGCCAAGTTTCTCCTTTGTATTGTGCTTTGTTTTGCTTTTGTCTGTATTTGTGTTTGTTTCTTTGCCACAAAATTACAGTTAACAAATTTGCAGCAGCATTTAGAAAACTTCTTCTAACTCCTTGCACTTCCCTACCCCCCTCCTTGTGGTGTATAAAAACTTAATTGCAACTCTGACTTGGTTTAGATAAGAAAGCTTAATACCAAATATTATTAAGTTTTCCCTCTTTGTGTGTCAACGAACTGGAATGAATATCTTATAAACGTTCTATCCACTTCTTTTAAGCGCTTTAACTACCCACAGTATTTTTCGGTTTAATGACATTTTAGTTGAATTCAACACACGCTTTGCCAAATGTGCTATAAATCACGCCTCGTGTTGGCATCAGATAACGTTTGGCATAAATTTAGTTTTAATTGACTTAATGCTTGTACTTTTATCAAATAATTAATTACGAACAACAACAAAAAGTGTGTGACAAACTGCAAGAAGTTAAAGTTTTTTGCTTCACTGATTTACGAGAGTTTAATAACTTTTGCTTAGCGTAAATGTTGACTGGTTATGTGCCACATTTGGTGTCCACTTCCAATAACTGGTTGTACATCATGGGCAACAAATCAAACTGGACTTGAAAATATCTCTGAAAAAAAATATTTCCAACTATCTTATTCTTTTTCTAAGCCAAAAGTTTTATTTCCTCAGTTTTTTCATTCTTTCTTTTCTTTATTTTCAAAACACCGAAAACCCCTCTTCTGCATGCAACACTCATTGTGTGAGTGGTTGTTGCAACTGGTGACAGGTCTTGGTTGGTTTGGTCGAGACACAAGCCTGCCACAAGCCGCAAGTTTTGTGTGCGTGGGTGCCACGAGTCTTTTGCTTTGCTTTTTCCCCCCATTTGCAGTGACGCTGCTAATTGTGGAACTGTTCTGTTGGACTTGCAACATTTTTAGCTGCCAGCCGGTGGCAGTTTGTTGTTGTTGCTGTTGACATTGCTGGCATGTCAACAGCAACAACAACAACAACAACGACATCGAGATCAATATCAATATATATATCGCGGCTGCAGTTTAGTTGTCTTTATTGTTTGTTTATGGGGCACCAATAAAAATTGTATTAAGTGTAATTAGTTGTATAAGTGAGTTATTTATGTACTCTGGAGTGCAAAATGCATTTTAATTAACCTCGAAACGCAAAGTTTTTAAAGTTTTGATTGATTGATGGACGACTGTCGAACGGTTTTTTTTTCGAAAATTGAAAGTTGTTTTCTGTCGAATCGTAATTGAAATTGACTTATTTGTAGCTTAGGGTATAAATCTTTCAATTTGGGATACGTTTCTTAAAAGAACATTAAAATTTTTGATCAACCATTCAAGAAAGGTTCTTAAAACTTTAATTTTCTTTATTCTTTACACCTTTCAATTGTTCAAAACGCTTTTGAACGCTCCAACATCCACAATAATTACACAATTCTTAGCATTTTCTATTGTTTAGTTAATTGCATGCCATTTTTGTGATAGCTTCAATTAACATCTTTTAAATGCGCGCCCGTTACTTTCATTGAAACCTGCTCAACAATATTCTGATTGCAGCTGGCCCTTTTGTACCGCTACACTCAATTGTACCATCTGCTTCCCCCACCTTACTGCTGGTTCACTTCATTCATATTCATTTTGGAGTCACTTTTGATTTGCATTCAATTGGCATCACTCAATGCGCGGGGCTGCAAGAGTGAGAGAGAGAGAGAAGAAGTTCAATCTCGCGAACTTTTGGCGCTTTGTCTTTTGTTCATTATTCGTTCTTTTGATTTAATGAAATGATAACGCTGCCAAAGCAGTAGCAGCAACAACAGCAGCAACAAAAGGAATAGTATAAATTTTATTGTCATGACATTTTTCTGTCATATACCCTGCAACAACAATAAGAGCGGCAGTAACAGAATCAGTGAACATCTGAGAGTAACTTTAAAGAGAGCTGGAAAAGTTCGGTAGTTGCCACTTTTAAAAATTAATTGTACCAATTTGAGCAACGTAACATAATCACATGCCATGCCTTAATGCAGGTGTGCCAATTAGTTCCAGCTTGTAAGCAGTTCAACACTCTTCGCTCATCTGGCAGCCCTGCGTGGGCGGCTCTCAATATCGGTAAACGACTTACGCTCAGTAAGTGCGTCGTCTTGTTGGAATGCAATTAGCTGCGGACAATGCAGGTCTATTTTGAACGCGTTTTATATTTAAAATGAGATTTACTGGTGTTATTATTAGTTATATTAATAGTAAAAGTGTTGAAGATCAATAAAATAATCGATGTGATATGTTTATGCAAGTTTTTAATGTGAAAGTGTTGTGTGCAAAGTGCGTGGAAAATTTTTTTCGCCGCCATTTCTTTTTTTTTAGTCTTCGTTGTTCCCGCTCAATTTTTTTGTTTTTGTTTTGTTGTTGTGTGTTAAACAAAAATTAGCTGCTGATGCGTTTAATGAGAAAGAGATCAGGAAATTGCAAGAATGTAAATGTATGTAAGTGCACTTATTTTATTATATTTATTTAAAGTACCAAAATTTTAGGATCATTTGTAAAACAAAGGGTATCTTTTAGTTGGTAACGTGTGAACTTTGTTTTATATTTTTCTTGTTGTCTGACAATCAATTTCGCTCGCGCTCGCTCTCGCTCTCTCTCACTCTCTCTCTCTCTTGTTTTGCACGCTGATGTGTGTGGCATCTTCTCATTCTCTGACTTTCTCTTTAGCTTTTACTCGCATCCTTCATGCCCTGAGCACGTTCTGTTATCTTTTGTGTAGTTGATTGTTTCCGTTTTGCGTAATAAGTTGCTTCCCGTCTCAGTTCTACTATCTCTTTCCAATCTCTCTCTCTCCTCTCTTTGTGCTTGTGCAGAGCTCTTTTCTTCTGCTTTATATTTATTTTTTGTTGCTTGACTTTCGTTTTCGTTTGTGTTAATTACCAATTTAAATGCAAACTTGGCCCCAGTTTCGTGACGAAGATGAATGTGCAGTGTTCTTTTGTTCCCACCCCTCCCTCTCTCTCTCTCTCACATTTTGTGTCTCACTTGACAAAGTTGTCAAGTCCTTTTGAGTTCTTGCATACTTTTTAGTCTCCCCAAAATTGGCTTAGCACTCGTTTGTGTGTGTAGATGTGTGTTTGTGTACATTACATAAATAGTTGCTGTGCAAAAATGCCATTGATGACGAATGTCCATTCCCTATGTCAACTGAATGTTAGATCAGTCACAATGGATTAAGTGATTTGAGGTCAAGCGGATCAGCGCTAGATGGCGCTTTATTGGAGTTCACCTAAGTTTATTTTAAAAGATTATATAGGCATAGAAATCGACGACATAAGATGCGTTTCAAAACGATGATTCGCGCGATCTTATGTCGTTTAAACGACATAAGTTCGCCGAAAAAACGACATAAGATCGCCGACCTAGATTGCTCTTTATATAAGGTTCGCGCGATCTTTAGTCGTTTTGAATTTTGAATTCGCCAGTTATAACAAATATTTACGACAATATTTAGGTGTTTTAAAATTAAAGGTCGGAGCAGATCACACTATCTGCCGTTTTCAGCACGTCAGAAATGGCGCTAATTATGTATGTTTCAAAACGACATAAGAATTCGGAGAAATTTTAGATGATTATATATTAATTATTATTGATTATTATTTAGCTATATTTATATAAGACCCAAAAATTGTACTGGCGAACTTATGTCGGACTTATGTCGTTACCCCGATTATATACCATACATTTAGCTAAATTTGGTTTTAAAGTAATATATTTTCCTTACCATTTATGCCACACAATTGAATTTTATTACCACTAACCCAGTGCAAAAAGGGAAAAACAAATCTCAGCCACAAATTAAAATGTCAAAGCCATGGCAATTACATTCAAATGCTGCATATAAGCCCTTTTCTCGTTTTCCATTCACTTACGCCGTTAAATACTGCTGCTGCTGTGCTTTCTCCCTTAGCAGGTTAGGTCAACGACGTTGTTGCCCAAGAGAGAGGACAAAAGGCAAAAGTCAGATAGTTAATAGCATTATTGCGATTATGAATGCACTTAATTTATGCCACCTTGGAAATGGAATTTTAAATGAGTTGCGTTTGCTTTCAATTTCAATGCGATGTCTGCACTGAAAGAAATTTGCATGCAAAGAGAAGAATGTTGCAAATTCTGAAAAGAATGTTTGATTTAAAACCTGATTTTGAAGCTAAATTATCTTTGTTTTGTTTTCTCTGAGTGCATTTCATTTCAAGGTCCCGACAATATATCACAAGTCAATTTCCCATGTCCATAAATCAATGAGAGCCAGTTGGTGGTGTTCAATTTGTGCAGATCCCAAGCCAGGAAGCAGATGCATTCCAAAAGCAATCCACACTACACTACATACATACTTACATACGATATATACTATATAGAAGAAGGGTACTACGATATCTATCCATTTGTCTGGCAAGTTTCCGTTTGACAATTATAAATTGTAAGCTGGGTCTGTTGTTGCTGTTGTTGTTGCTGCTGTGACATAATCGCGATGATTCCTGAAAGGGGAGCGATTCATATTTTCTGAACTCCAACCATGGATGAATGATGATATCACAGACCGATGGATGCAGCTGCAATGCGCCACTGATTGAGTTATTGGCAGACGAAGGAAGAAGAGGAGGAAAACATGCAAATATGATAACAACAACACCTACAACATGCCACAGACTTGTAGCTGCAACTTGACTGGCCAAGCATGGCCAGCAGTCCAACTGCATCCCATGGGCCAAAACACTTTACTGTTGTTGTTGTTGTTGCTGCTGCCACTCTAAATACACAAGAACGAGATCCTAGTTATTCCTGGCCTGCTGCTGTTGCTGCTGCTGCTGCTGCTGCTGCTGCATGTTGGCAGTCAAGCCTGGCCGAGTCGGCCTATTGTTTGTCCAGACTTGGCCATGTTCGTTAAGTGGAACTGGAGTGCAGCAGGCAGTCAGGCAAAGTTAGGACAACGAAACAAGGAACACGACTCGTTGTTCAGTAATTACCAGCAGATGCAGCAACTCCCCCCTCCCCCTCCTTTTGCTGGCAAGGACATGCCAAGGATGTGTCGACATCGAAGTAAATAAAACTCTCTGTGCCAGACAATTAAGTTTGCTTTTAGCCTCGGCAATATTTTCTTTTCCATCCAAGCCAAGTAATTTGACGTAACGTTTATGGTTAGAACTTCTGGGTTGAATCACTCGCACCTGATGTCTGTCTGGCTTGAGATGAGGATTCGTTTCGATATTTGAGCCAAGAAATTGCACAAATTGCATAATTGTTGGTAAAAGGTTTTCTTTGGTTGTGTTTCGGTTTTAGCTATTTGCATTTATTTTTGTTGATTTTATGCAAATGCAATTTCAAATCTATCTAAATCTCTTTCTATTGAAAAAATTAAATTAAAACTGAATATATAAACTGTGCCAAGATAAAGTGAAAAATAAAATATTACATCTCAAAGACATAAATGTTACTTATTTAACAATCTAGAAGGCGACAATAATTCAATTTATTTCTTAAAATAAATGTTAACTTTTTTAAATTAAATTAAAGTGAAAAAACTCTCAAATGTTGCCCTTACACGCTTTTGCATTTATATTAAATAGCTGTAATTAAAAAAGAAACCAGTGTTGTCTAACTTTGCAGACATTACCTTATACTTAATATGAATTTAATCCTAAGCTTGCGTTAACCCTTTTGCTCACACACCCACTTTTCCCTTAACTGGCAGACAAACTTTGGTAAAAACCACTTAAATTCATTTTAATTCAAGCGGCATGCAAGCTCAAACTCTCCTCTACACCTATATTCATATTTGTTTAAATGTACTTACATACATATATCATCTGGCGAGACAGCAGCCCTTTGCACCTTCTCTCTGTGTTTGCCAAATTTTGTACATGCATATACACTTGCCATAAAAAAATTTTATACATTTTTGTTTGCCGCTTTCTTAGCTTCCTTCTTTTATTATTTTGGCGCGTGTCTGGTGCGTCTCAAAGGGTTTCGCACTATGTGGGTGTGTGTGTGGCCCAAAGCAAAGGTTGCATATGAAAAATATTTGTTAGCAAGAATTTATGTGACTGCCTGTCCACGTGTGTGTTTGTATAAGGCCACTTTGAGGTCGCATTGTAAATATTTAAAGCTCATTTTTGATGATTTTTAATTTGATTGCGTTTCCTTTGTGGGAATGGGACATACAGGTATGAGGTGTTTTAATGTGCGTGTGGATAATTTTGTTTAAAAAAACTTTAAAATTTTGGCATTTGGCATGGGAAAAAAAAGAAGTAAATACTTTATACAAGAGTTTTGATGTATAACATTTTAAAATCGGTTGAGTATGATAAAGTTATGGTGATCGAAAGTTCTGTCCCACTTCCAAATCGATTATTGGTCACAAAAACTTGACAAGAAAATCTGTTAAAAACTTGGTTTGTAGATTTAAATGCAGTGTTAATCAAGAGCGTTAAACAATGCTTTTGATGTATTAGATTTAAAAATCTGTTTAGTTTTAACCAAGTTTTGACAATCGAAAATTGTGTTAAACCCCGAAGTAAATTTTTCACAATCTTTTTGGCATGAAAATCAAGCGAAAATCGCGTTTTCAGATTTAAATGCAGAATTTTTCTAGGGATCAATACACGACTTTTAAGGTGTTGCATATAAAAATCGGATGAAATTTGGCCAAGTTATGGCTATCGAAAGTTTTGTCCAACGCCCAAGTCGATTTTTCCGTTTCTAGTTTGTACCAACATCAAAGACAAGATATCTCCAGGGGGTTTCTAGTTGGGATATCTCAACTAGAATCTTCTTGTTGAATATGTTATGTTTCTCATGTGGCGTTAGACCTTTGTCACCCTGAGAACAACTCTCCTGCCATACGCTCTTCTTCTCATTTTACATCAAATCAGTTGTTGGCCTAACAGTGTTTGACATTTGGCCCTCATGTTTGCTTGTCCGATCTTGTTAGACAACGCAAAACTACAAATTTTCAAAGTGTTTGCACTAAAAAGCAATTAAAATTTTACACGAACACTTTAATGCCCAAGACAATTATGAGAACGTTCCACCAAAGTCCAAACAAAATGTGTAGCTTCCAAGCGCTTAGAGCTGGCCGCATGCCACATACCGCATGCCACACACTGCAGTCGACCGTCGACCGCCCGTTGTACATGCAAACATGTATCTAGAAGGCATAACACCCCACAATTTCCACACATTTACGACACGCCCGGCCAGGTGGCAGGGACCACAGAACACTAAAAAAAAAAACGTCCGCTGCAAATTGAATTGTAACCAAAGTCGTGCCCGCAAAAAAAAGGAGCAAAAGCAAGACGAAAGACGGGAGACACACAGAGGGGGGACAAGAGGACTTTATGTTATTGCTAAGCAAAGTCTGGCAGGCCATTCAGTTTAGTTCAGTTCTGGTCTCCCTCGATCCCTACCCCAAAAACGAGGCCCATTAGTTGAAGCCAAGTTATGACTCTATTAAAATAGCTACGCCTCGCTGCACTTGGCACTGTTTGCAGTTGCTGCCGGTGGGAGCGAGACTCAGAGACTTTTTGGGCTCTATCGAATGTCGTCTGTGCTGCCAATTCGGTCAGCTAAAAAATCCCAGCCTACCAGTTGGCCGCACTGCTAATAAACATTGGCATATTAAATGCCTTGCAAACCCTGCGGCTAAAAAAGAAAACGAGAAACGTGGAAGTGAAGACGAAACTATTTTGGCTACCGAAGATCATAATCATAGATAAATGTTTAATCTATTGTTGCAAATGCCTGGCAGGCAAATGAAGATATTCATTTCTGGAGAATGTGTAAATGCTTTAATTCAAGTTTATTAGTTTACGCTTGAGGCTCTAGGCTCTAGCGAATGAGGAAGTGTTTGGCAGCAAACCGCAAATGTTATTTATGTTTACAGCTCGAAATCTATTGTCATATTAATAGTTTCACTTGACATCTTATCAGACCACTTACATCACATAAATAAACCTCAAGGACCAAGTTTAAAGCAAACTCTCATTAAAATCCTAAAGTAATTTTCCACACCATATCACTCGATGCCATGACACATATATCAAAAATTTATGTGCGAACCGCCAAAAGTTTGCAGAACACAGCAGCAAATTAAATACATTTTTGATTATGATTATATGGTGGGTGAGGAGCTGGAGCTGGGATGTTACGCAAAACTGGGTAACCCTAGTCAAAAAGCAAGTCAAGCTGAAAAACAGCTTCCACAACAAACACTTGACACAAAAAAGAAATTTTTTTGCTGTTCGTATCTTGCTTCTTGACATGCAAAGGCATATTTTAATACATGCAAAATATGAGTTGGGTGAGTCGAAAGTGGGGGCAGCAATATGATATAAAACATGTGCCCAAATATTTGCTCAGCCCATTTTATAGCTGCACTCAAGCATTTCATAACTTTAGCCAACAAATATTTGGTCTCAAATTTTTGAATTCCCATTTCAATTGCAACCTTTTCCGCTACTATAATCACAGATATCACTATTATACTTTATTTGCTGGTCGTATCTGCCACTATCTTTATCTCTTTGGCCATTTAGATTTATTGTGCTCATTGGCGCCGACATTTGCCTTTGGGGCTGGTGGCGTTCATGTCATTTTTGGTCACAGTTTTTTTGACATTCATTGGCCTTTTTTCCATTTTTATACCCTTAATTATTTTGGTAAATACTTCCTTTTTCTTGCTTCAGCGACAGACGCCACTCAAAAGTTAAATAGAAATGAGCGCATGAAGCGTGAAATTAAATTTGATAAATTCTATTTACGTAAAACGATGCAAGATTTGTGGACCAGTTTGGTCTCCTTTGGCAGTTTTTTGTCTGATGTCCGTTGACGCTAGGATCTCAAATTTTAAGTGCTAGAGACTTCGAACTTGAGTTTTAATTCCTATACCATAAGAGCTCAAGTTTGCTTTAAATTGTCGATAACTCTTCTGGTTTCCGATATACACTGTTGAGGTCGATAACTAAAAATTCAAATAATTAATGAATATTTGAAAAAATGGATTTAAACCGGATCAGAAACACCGAGATATCGCAGTTTGAATTTTATGTTATTTTGGTCACTGGGTACAAATAGTTGTTAATATGGGTTTGAGGACTTCTGAACTAGAGCCTTGTTTAATTTTTTGTTTTTTGCATTCTTTTTCTTGCTTAAAAAACATTTTAGACTAGTTACTAACAAAACTAAATAAGCGTGAAATTAAATTTGACTTAATTCTATGTTACGTAAAACTGCAAGATTGGACAGTTTGGTCTCCTTTGGCAGTTTTTTTGCTGCTGTCGTTCCTAGGTCAAATTTTAAGTGTATCGAATGAGTTTTTTTTACGCTTCGTTGTGCTTTGTCCACAAAAATGGTGGAACTAGGGGTATAATGGTTTGTGTAACTGTATGCCAAACAGATCGAGAAATGGAAGCATCTCCGATTTCATAATTTTTGGGGTCAGTATTAAATAGGTTTGAGGACTTGTTTAGCATGCAACAAATCGGTTAATAACTGCTTTAAAAAAGGCATTTTTTTTCTAACAAAACTAAAAAAACAAAGCTTAACTTTTCTTGGTACAATATCTTGGAGTTTGGATTAAGAAGCTTTCACAAAAATCTTCTTAACTTGTTTTCACTTGTAATCCTCTTTTATCACTCAAACCCACAACTTCAATCTATAATCTGCGCTGCAACAACAACATCTAACATCAACAATGACAACACGTTTTTAAACTCAAATGTCTCCATTGAGCTGTCTACCAAAAAGAGTGACGAACACCTGCAACGCCACAGCTCCACAACCTCTGCTTCTTTTGCATTCAAAACAACAGCTGCCTTTTGCTATTGTTGCCAAACTCCACTCTTGACAGCACACAACAACACTAACACTAACAACAAGAAGCGCTTCAAGCAAACAATTTGCCAGTGTTCAGTATGCGACAAGCAATCGAAAAAGCCTTTGGCAAACCAAACTCCAATCTCCATCCACCCACGAGCAACATTGCCAACAGCAACCACCTCTCTCTTGGGGTCATCGAGCAGAAGCGCTACATTTTGCGCTTTATGCACATTGTTTATGAATTTTCGCGTACAAAAGTTGGCCCCCAAACGTTGTTGCCGCCTGTTGGTGGTGGCTGCTGCTGCTGTTGCTGTTGCCTCTCTCTTGTGCTGTTGAATGGTTTTACGATTATTAACCCATAAAGTATTCATTGAAGTGAAGCTGAGTGTGTTGGCTCTGCCTAGCAAAAGGCAAAAGCCTCGCCACGCAAAAGTGCAATAACAAACAGCCGCAACACCAGCAACAACAACAACAACAACAACAGCAACAGCCCAGTCTGCTACAAAGGCGCCACAAGTTGTAGTCATTCTCTCTCTCTCTCTCACTCTCTCTTTGTGTTTTGCTGGCTTCATTTCCTTTGCATCCTTTTTGCATTTTGGCCCTCCGCGCTATGAGTCACTTTTTGGCCGTTGCGGCCTCTTCAGTTGAGTGCCTTTCATTGGTTTCGACCCTTTTATCTGCTGCAACTTCACTCCACTCCACTCCACCCACTGTTGCTGCACTCCATAGTCGAGTGGCTTAATTTATGCAGCAACCAAGAAGAGTGAATATTAAAAGTTTTCAATGTTTTGTACCTTTTGAGACATCCATCGTTTGGTCTCTTTTTTTTTTATATTTTTGGATCTTGAGGTTTGCTCGCTTTTGCACTCCTGCGGCTTTTTACACTTTTGCGCTCTCTTTTGCGTGGGCTACCGCCATCGCTTTTGCCTGATTATGATTGCTTTTTGGCAGTGCATTCTTAATGAACAGTAAAGTCCAAAAGTGCCAGGCATATTAATATGATGCATTGAATGGAAAATAAATGTCTACAATGTTGCAAAAGTTAATGTTGAAGGGAATTATAGAGATCTTTGCCAATCTTTTAAACTCTATATCGAAAGTCATCCAATTTACAAATGCAATACCCTTTTGAGAATAGTTTAACATCTTCTCACCAAAATTTATGTTTTGTTTTATTCTCTATCAAAGCAACCCTGTAGACCACAATTTTCAGTTAAAAATTACACTATCTATGGCCCTGGTAATTTAATTAAAGCTTCATAGCTTACTGCCAGCCACAAAGTAGTTGCACCATCAACCATTAACAAAACAAAACTTTACTTTACACACACACACACAGCCTGCGGAATGGCAAACTTGCCACAACGACCGCAACGATGCAATGGCGACGGTTTAGGGGTGACAGGCGACACGACAAGTTCACCTTTTAATGAGGCAAAAAGCAGAAGAAGACGAAGAGTTGATGCCACATAACGAGGCCATTATATGTCATTGTGTGGGCTGGTCTTTGGGTCTGTGGCACGCATTGACGCGTCGCGTCCCCTTTTTGGCGGCAAGATTGAGGGACTAAAGCGCCAGGACTCGCGGCTTAACAAGTGCTAAGCAACGGGTCAAAGACAATGCCAGAGCCTGGACAAAGCTTTATTGTTATTTTAATTAGAAAACTTGATGTCAGCTGGGGTCAGTTTTTCATTCGTTGACTTCAAAATGTGAATTTTAATTGAAAGCATGCTATTTATGTTGAACCACTATTAAAGCAGATAAACCGCTTTAAACATCAAAAACTGCGTTCAAAACGTTTGCGTAAACTAGAAAAAACAAAAAACTAAGACGAACCACAAAAATTTGTGTGTTCAGAGCAAAGCATGCGGGTAAATGGTTAAAAAAAAACAACATGATACTCCCAAAAGTATGCAACACGCCCTAACAACAACACACACACACATACTAGCCAGGTGTTGGTGCAGGCAAAAACCAAAGACGGACATTGACTGTAGCAGGATGAAGGATATATGTATGTAAGAGAAAGGTGGACGAAACCGCAAGCTTTGGCCAGCTCGTTGCAAAAGTAGCAATTTTTTTTTTGTGTGTTGTGTTGGGTTTTTTTGAGTTGGATTTTGTGTTCCATTCGTTGCGTTGGTTCGTCCCGCCCTTACGTATATGCGAAATTGTTTTATAGTTGCCCAGAAACGGTCAGTCAGTGCAGAAAAGCAACAATGGCCAGCTGAAACAACAACATTTTTAAAGTAAACGCAACGAAACTTTGGTGTACCCTATAGGTGCAATATTTGAATATATTTTTTAACAAAAACAAATGTAGGAAACTTTGGTATTGCACAAATAATTGGGAGAGCAATGTTTAAATTCAAGCAAGAAAACATAAAGCATATTTTAAAAAAAAACAAAATAAAAGGATCAAGATATTTTTTGAATATGCGTTCAAAAACAATTAAAAAAAGAGATTTGATCAAAGATTAATCAACAAATATTTGTAATTCGAACTTTTCTCTGCAAAATAAGCAAGTTATTGAAAGCTACCTTTATATAGATTTATTTAATATTCATCATCATCATGATAGAATGTTAATTTAAATTCTTACATCTTATCTTTATGTTAAACTTTTTATAGCAACTGAAATACCCTTTAAATGCGGGTTTTCTAAAACGGCGTTGAGTTTGTTTATGACCAGCTCGTTGTACTAAAACGGATGTGCCTTTAAGTTGTATATCCGTTGGCCTCAAACTGTAAATGTATATGGGTTGTGTGTGTGTGTGTGTATTTTCTATGGTAAAGTTTTTGAGCATGCAGTTTGAAGCTGAAGCGTTTAACAAAGCATCGTAAATTGCATCAGGCGTGCAGTTAGAAAGCTCCCCTAAAATAAAAATAAAAAACAGAGAAAGAAAAACCGAAAACTCTTGCAACATGAGCTTTGTACAGAGCACAGGACTAGCATTTTATTGAGGTTTTCTTGGATATCTTCTTCTTTTTTTTTTTTGTTAGATGTGTGTGCTTGTACTTTTGTTGCCAAACCATAGGATAGCCTATGGTTTTAACCTGCTGTGAAATTAGATTACTTGAAGCTCTTCCATTTCGATAGATAGCAAATGTGTGTAAATATGACAAAAGAATGTTAAATGGTACTAGAAATGCGGTTTAGGTAAATTGAATGTGGTTGGGATGCCATTTTTAAATGATTATCATTCTTACCTGATGTCTAATGCAATAACCTTATCTGTTTACATAATCGTTTAAAGCTCAACTCGTTTCGCTTGGCCATAAATAAGTTATTACATTAAACAAAAAATCGATGAGCAGATACCAAAACCAGGTTTCTCAATAGATGAAGTCATCATGCACAGTTCTTCTATAGACTCTTTCCACGCATGTGCAGCAAACTTTAATTAAACTCACAGTGTTTCAGTGTGTTTCAGTTTTTTTTTTAATTACAAGTCCAGGCTGAAAAATGCATTTGATTGTTGCGATAGGCGTTACTGTGTAAATAGCCAAGGCAGCAACTGTTAGCTTGGCGAAGCATGGCATGCAACGCCTACCAATGCCCACAGAAGTGGGCGTGTTTGGTCATTTTTCGCGCCAAGTGCAAACTGTGATCTTTCTCTTCTCTCTCTCTTTCAACTTTGTGCAAATAAGCAATTATTTGGCTTAATAAGTCAATGGGGCTGGCAACCGGTTTGACTGTTGATTGCTGCATGGGCTAATAGAATTTGCTACCTCTTCTCCGAACCGTTTCCCTCTGCCTCGTGTGCCAGTCAACTTTTTTTTTTTTTTGCTAAATAGTCCGCATAAAAAGTTGAGCGCAACAAAGTTGAAGGCACAAAGTAAATGAAGCTGCCGACGTCGCCGATGCCGCCGCAGCCTCAATTTAAAATTAAGCTCATGAAAAGTAGTTAACCTCACGCGGGCGGCTGCGGCCAAAAGCCACCCCGAAAAGCCGGAGCCAAAGCCAAAGCCGTTAACTACAGCACAAAGTCAACGTTGGCAACGACGCTGATGAGGAGGAGTTTGGAGCTGGATGAGGTGGAGGCGGAGAAGGGGGCAAATTGGCTGTTTTTCACATTAAAGTAAGCATGAAATTAAAGCTAACCCCAAAGGCGACTTGCAAAATAAACTGCAGCCTTCACAAACGACTCAGAGAAGGGGCATTGGCAGTGAAGTGCTGTTAAGCGGGGGGTAGAGTCTAGTTCAAAGGGAGGCGAAAGGGTGCTCTGCAATGTTGTTGCATCAAATTAGCAGCCATGTTGTAGCATAAAGGGAGAAGCGCGAATTTCTGTTGTGTTTTTGGGCCAAAACGTAAACAAAAGCAAGTAGAAAATAGAACATTTAAGAAGTTTTGTTAAGTGCAGTGTAAGAAATGAAGTTTAAATTGATTTTTAATTGCTGGTTTTAAGTAAGCAATGAAAAAACAGCATAGATTATTGATTTAGTTTTTGAAATAAGTAAAATCAGATTTTTCAAAATTTTCTTCACAAAAACTTTTTTATTTTTATACACAAAGCGCTTGGAACATTCAAAAATTTTAAAAGTATTTTTTATCGACAAAATTCTTTACGAACGAAAATCCAGGAAATATGTATTTCTTTTCTCTCCCTGTATGTAAGTATTTCAGTCGCACGTCTTTTATATTAAAGCTTAAGATTCCTCAGTCATTTTCTAACTGCACTCATTTGTTGTGTCTTAAATTTTTCGTGCTTGCAACATTTCACAACCCTCACAGAAGAACTAGAAATAAAAGACGTTTTGTTTCCATTTCGTACTTCGTGCCATTCATTTTCTTAGCGTTTTCGTTTCTTTTGCTTCAATATTACAACACCCAAAGGTGTAATTGAATCAAATGAGCAAAAATTTCAGATTACTTGAAAATGTTGAGCGCCAAGACACGAAACTCATTTCGCAACACTGGGGGCAATCAGCGTCAGACGGGTAAGGGAGCCATTGGAGGCGTTTAAATGCAGTCGGATGTTAAGGTGTGAGTGGTAGGAAGTTGCTTGGAGGGGGCATGGAAACTGGTCCGATACCCGAACCAAAAGTGTTGTAAAGTGAATGGCATAAAAGTGTAAGAAAATTCAACATTATTTATCTTAACTATGTGCATCATTTATCATTATTTGTGAGCAATAATAACGTAAAGATATTTGTTAAGGGTATTTCTAAGTCTTCAAAGCGACAGCTGTCAGAGACCAAAAGTCTGATAAACTTTAAGGGTTGTTGCATATATTTTAAATTTTTTTTTTTATGTTAAATAATTGATAAATATACAAATGAGCTACAAGTGTTAATAAATATGTAAATGGCAGCTGCAATCAGTGAAAGTGCTCACCACAGGCGCCTGACGCATCCGGTGCTCAAATGCGGAAAACGGAAGTACGGAAGAACCCAACGTTAGATAAGTAGACTACAAAAGAAAAACACAAAATAAAAATACTACACTTCACTCACATATGCACCAAATAATGCCCAGCAACCAAATATTTGGCGACAGGAATTATGAATGGCAAAAGACAGTGGCAAGACTTTTGAGACAACAGCGGAGGAAAAAAACAAGAAAGCAGAAGAACAACATTTTGCAACAAAATGGAATTTAAGCAGCTTTCGCCAAGGGTTTCCAGGGCTTTGGTATTTTTTGGTTGGGTGAGTGGGTAGCGTCAGTCTGGTGATTTATGTGCACTGTTGAAGGTTCAAATAAGCGTTAAGTTTTCATTTCCGCTGGCGCCGCTGCAAAAAGGACCAGAAACAGTTACAACAGCAGCAGTAGCAGCAGGAGCGGCAGCAGCAATACTAAAGTGAAATATCTGCACAAAAATGAAACTGAAAAGAAATATTGTTTTGTGTTGTTGCTTATTTTTTCGAGTTTCCGGGTTGGGGGGGGCAACAAAGCGCCACATTATTACAAAACAAATTAAGAGAAATGTTAAAACAAAGCACATGAAGCCCCCAAGTTGAAGTTCAAGCGGATTTTATGGCCAAGAGTTTTTTTTTTCGCAGTCGGCAACTAGAAAATAAATTACAAAAATATATTTTTTACAAAACAGGTAACAAGAAAGAACGTTAGAAGAATAACCGTTACTAAGGAAATGGGATTTGTTGCTTTGTTGAGTTCAATGAATGCTTAAAGCATAACTTGAGAATTTAAGATAATTATTGCCAGCAATGCAATGCCAAAAATTTCTCATTAAAATATCTTTCCTTATGCCAAATTAACACTAAAATCCCTTTGAAAACCTTAATAAATTTTAATATGCAGAAAAAAATAGTCAAAGGTAACGCAACAAAACTTCACTACATTTTGAAATTTATTACGTTGGTAAACATTTTGTGGCTGCTGCTTTTTTGCTGTTGGAAGTGCTTAAGAAAGCGCAACGCGCCACGCACAACGCCGCGTATACGCAATTTATCACAAACATAACGGCAATTAATTTGTGCACTGCCTTCACTGTAAAAAATAAACTTTTATAAATCAAACGTAACGAGCGTGTAACCTAACGGACAGGTATTAAGCATAACAAGCATAACTTCTCCCCTCCCCCACCACCCAATTTGAGGGGTGGCTTTTCATCAGGTGGTGGATGTTTTGCACAACTTTTCAAATAAAACTCTGGCAAATGGCAAAAATATTTACAATTGTGTGCCGCTTTTGTTTGGTATTCGTGACTTTGGCTTTGTTTCGGGTGCTACACGCGGCGTATGAGTTATTTATTTTTGAATTATTGGCATTTGAAACTTGGAGTGCTAATGCCTGTTTAAAGCTTGTCTGAGTCTTTGTCTGGGTATTAAATTAACAGAAGGGAAAGAGAAATATTTTGATGCCAGCGAAAATCGATGAAGCTTAAATGAGATATTTTTATAATTTTATTTTAAAGCACACTTTTGTTGATTGATCGTTTAAATATATACTTTAGGTACATTAGTAGTTTTTAATATCATGTTGTATGAGGATAAGTGAATAGGATATTAAGGAGTTTAGCAGTCCGACGAAATTCGTACGATTTACAGTAAAGAGACCCATAATTTGAACTTTTGGAGGATTGCGTACCAGCTGCAGTTGAAAGCTTTCAAACTGCAAGAAAGTAAGATTTACTTTAGGCTTAGAAAAATCAAAATTTCACAACTTACTGCTTTTTCTAAGCGTTTATCAAGACCCCTTGCAAACGTTGGATATTCGGCCACAAGTTCCACCATTTCGGCATGACGATCCTGAATGTAGTATATGATTGAGTAGTTAATATGTGTGTCCGTAAGATAACAAATGACACCAACAATGAGTAACCAATTGTGCCATTTCCACCATTCGATGCTTGACAAGCCATATTTAACCGCCGAGTAGCAAAAGTAAACGCCGGCAACCAAGGATATATCGAATATGGTACACATGGAAAGGGATTGAACGCCAAAAATTTGAAGCATACGCTCCGATAGACTCTGCAAGTTTGCTTGTAATCGAGCCAAACTATGCAAACGTTTGGCTAGTGAAATACTTAGATCGTATCGAGGATTTTTCTCTAGTTGTTGTGTTTTAGCGATAATCAAGCGCAACTCATGATTGAAGAGTATATAATGTCCATGTATAGTCAACATCGAGAAATAAAATTGACCAAGTATTACATTTAGTAATCCAATAATCATAAAGAGCAATACCATAGTCGACACTGTTAGGGTATTCAGCTTTGCTCGCAGTGCATTTTTAGCCAACAGCATGTGAATGCATTCTGTTAAAAGTCCACTAAAGAATTTGCTGATGACACCACGTCGCCACAGATGCATCACTTGTGGCTGTTGCAACACCATGCGACGATAGCTTTCCAGCAATTTAAGGATTCTCTTTCGTTGCCACCAACGACTCCAGATCGTTACATAGACACAGCTAATACGCATGCCAATCAATAATAGAAACACATCCTCATGCAATCCATTCGTGTGCGTCCAAAAAACTTGCCACAAGCGTGTGTGTATCAGCAATGGCACCAGACCCAAGATCAATACGTTCACAAATGCGGCATAGATCGTTGCAGCTTTACTTAAGCTCACACGTCCCGTTTTCAAGTCAAACTTAAAGTTAATCACCCCGAGCAGTCGGCCATAGAAATAGAATAAACGTAGCAAGAACTTGACCAAGTCAAACATATTCACGCACTGAATTAGTTCCGCATGTTCGAACATGTCCTGTCGTCTAATGTAAAAGCATTCGTTTCGATTAGATGCGTGGATAAACACGATAGTTTCTAATGAGCTGATGATTGATGTCCTGTAGGGTCGACCTTTTCACCAACTTAATGAAAATGTTTGTTAGTTAATTAAACATGTTTTTATGTTTCATTATCCATAGAGCATACTATTCGTTAAATAATATAAATAATATGAAAATATCAAACCAAATATTTCAGTAAACCATACTTGACTCAAGAATCTTTTTGTATTGTCAAACCAATTACTATAAATGATTATGCTAGTACCCTGTATTTAAGGAATGAGTAATGGGTATGATTAGATAATGTCATCAACCAAATGGTCAGGATAGAAAACATTTAAATACAAATTTTTGGTTGGAAAAAGTTAAGGAAAAAAGTATAAGTTTGCTTAAGAAAAATGATTTTTGAAAATATTTTTGGCTTGAAAAAAATGTCAAAGGTTTCATTTTAAGTCGAGCAAGTCCTAGTTTTAAGTTCATAAAGGATATAACACACATTTGCTTTTCTGTACGTACCGCCAAGTGCCTCGAATCACCCCATTGATATTTCAGTTAGTTAACCATTACATCATTCGAGTACTCTCAGTTCAAGCGCACTTGTTCAAACTAATACCATTTAACTGACAACAACGACAATAACAGGAAAAAAAGACAGCAACTAACTGAAAAAGATGAAGAGCCTTTTCATATGTATATCAGTTTTGGAAATATATATATAATGCGTGCATAAACCAATTAGTGGAAACACAAAATGCATATGAATGAATGTATATTCGGGCTGTTGTTTGTCATGGACTGAAGCGTTTCGTGGCACACTTTATCCGTTTATCGCCGTCAAATGCAATCGTGGCAGCCATTTGTTATGTTGTAGTTGTGTTGCAGGCTCTCGTATCATGGATTTGCATATAAGTGGCATGAAACAGAACGAAAAACCGACATTTCAAGCTTGGCCCCAATCAAAAACAAAAGGCATTCAATTAAAATGTGCACTGTTTGCTGTGCAGCATGGCATACAACAAAAACAATGGACAAAACATTTAATACAATTTACGCAATTAATTTCGTTGCAGAATGCAAACAGCAGCAAATCATTGCCATTGAGAAGAGCGATATTTTAAAATGTTTATTTTATACAGACAAAACGGCATAAAACTGCTGACACGCATAAAAAGATAGCAAGGCAATCGATTTACATACGCAATAGTATAAGCGTAACAAAAATGCAATATTAATGGCCATATAATAAAATGGTCCAAACTATCAGGCAAAACTGATGCAGCTGCTGAAAACGGTTAGTACAAATATTATTGTCCGTTTTTGTGTGTGTGGCAAAAACAATTTGCGCAAATTGCAATTGCACAAAACCGAAATATGGGCCAAAAACACAAAAACCAATTTGTCGTATTGTTCTGTCAATGGCCATACAAAGAGAGAGCGAGTGAGAGAGAGAGAGAGAGAACTTCAAATGGTTTTGCCCTTAGTACCGGCAATGAATGATGTTCGAGTCATTCATCTTTTTCAATGGGTCGCCAGTTACGTGTGTTGTTGAGTGTGTTTGAGTGAGTGTGTGTGTGCATTTGGGTCAACACAAATAATAAAACCCCAAAACTACAATGGTACAACGAATTTTTGGGGTATTTTTTCAAGGTACACAACAACAACAACAACAAACACAATTAAAAGAACAATGAGAAATTGAGGCAAAAACAAAGAAAACGATTGAGGGAACAAGTAAACATAAACATAAGCACAAAACAGAACAAACATTGGGACAGAAATGCATGCTTAATGTGGAAATCGAAAACTTTTAAAAACAAAGGTTTTTAAGCAGTTTTTAGATTTTAAAATGATGAAATAAACGTTTAATATTGAAAAACTAAAAGATTTCCTCAATCAAAATGTGGCTTTAGGCTCTTTTAACTCTTGACATTGCGATAAAATCTTTTTTAAAATCTTTATAGCTTATCATTTGCCCTTACTACTCGATCATAAATAATTATATACCCAGAAATATAACACCACAACGATAAATGATCCGCACTTAGTATAATCTATGCAATCTTTAGGAACTAAGATCTGGCACATTGTTACCACCATTTTTTTGGATCCACCTCTCTTTGATATTCTTTCGATGGCTATCTTTATGGAGCGTTAACAGCCTGTTGTTGCCTGTGTTGCCAGCCACCTGCTGCTTACCTTGAAGTGCTTGCGGCGGCATGCAACGCCCAGCAAGCCATCAATCAATCGATGGTGCCGTCTCACAAGATGCTTTAATTAAAGCCAACAAAAGCTGAAAACCGCATTATGCATTACGATTGGCGAAATAAATCTTTTCGCACCGCGACACGAGACGCATTCAAAATGCTAAATTAGTAAAATGTCACTTTCGCTTTTAAGTTGTTGCAACACAGAATTTTTAAACAGAGGGAAACACAGAATGTTGTCGGTTGTTGTTGATCAAAGTGATGTGCCGACAGAGGCGGCAACCACATAAATTATCGCTGGCTAAGCAGCCACAGACAGGAGCCAAAAAGGGTGTGAGGCAAAACACAGAGAGTGTTGGAGAATGTTGCACATGTGGCATGTAGCAAAAGCATTGACATACTTCAAAGTGTTTACTCAACGCATTGTTTAGGGTGATACTCCACTGAAATAAGTAGTGTATTTGTTCGTCTGTCTGTGTGTGTTATTTAATTCAGCCCAACTTGTATATGGCACATTATAAATATTTGCAACGCTTTGACAAAGTTTGATATTTATACGCAACTGCAATCTCTGCATGCTGCAACATTATCTGTGCCTTTTGCAGCTGCATCTGCATTGCCTTTTCTTTCATTTTAGTTGGCCAAAGGCGCCAGTGCGCGCATAAAATGAAATTCCTTATCGCGCGGCGCCCTATAAAACGTTTTTCTCTCTTCTCTCTTTCTGTGCCTTGTTTTTTTTTTTGCTTGCATCTGTTTAGCTGCTGTCAGGCAATTTGCTTTTTTGTGCGACAAAATGGCAACACGAGCAACATCATCAACTGTTGCACCAACTGCTGGACCCTGACCAGCCCTAAAGTGTGTGGCTTAAACGTGTACCGCATGGGTTTGAAATTGAATTTTGTATGTTTTTTTGCTAAAAAATTTAATTTAAAATAATGCTTGTTTGATAAAGTTTCTTGAAGTCGTCATATCAACGATCATTACATCGCAAATCTTTGCTATAATGCGATGTAATGTAGAGATATCTGTTCATTTCTCAAGTTTCGTTTGGGATTCTTTGGGTTGTTAATTTTATGCATTATTGCAAAGGTAACTTAAGATGATGCCTCCGTCTTATGATGCAGCTTATGTGTGTGCTTTTGAATAAGTCTGTTAAACAGGTTGATTAGTATTAACTTTCAGTGCCATAGCTTAGATAAACTATGAGTTAAAGTTAACTATAGCTTGATAATAACAAGCTGTCTCATCAATTGAAAAAGTAAATATGATAATAAAACTGGAATTGTATTCCTTTTAGTATTAAATTGTATCTTTATATTCAAATACCCCTGCTAAACATATTTCTTCCACTAGAATAACTAAATTAAAACAAAATAACGACAGAGTACAACAAGAAATTTTAAATTTGCCTTGAAGTTTCGCTTTCTGCGTTGCCAAATAAAAATTTCTAAACCATATCAGCCTTAACTATTCTATTCGTTAACAGAAAGCAGCAACTTCATTTACAGCTCTCACCTTTTGACCTACACACACACAGACAGATTGCCTGTCTAGCCAATTGACTTCTTTTAAATGTAAAAGTAAGTCTTTTCTTTTTATTGCCACATTCACATTTCCTCCAAATGAAATGTGCACCCACGAATGCAATGCCAAACTAATTTAGATTCAATTAATTAACTGCACACACACTGCGCACACAACGAAAATGCAAACCGAAATTCGTATTCACATTCGAAATCCACATTCATTGGCGGTTAGCCAAAATGGTGCTAGAGCATTTTTAGCCAGCGGCGATCTCTGCAGTTCCAAATGTCTGTACGGAGTTTGAGGTTTGCGATTTAAACGATAAACGACTGGACCAAACTGCCAATTGGAGCAGCAGAGATAGAGAGCGGAAAAGAGAATCATTCGCGCACTTGGCACACATTTGCCGCAAAAAAAAGAGCTGTCTGTGGCCACTTGGCAGACTTTTGCTGCCAATTGTATCGATAAATATTGCAGCTGGACCCTCGGGGGCATGCAAGTGAACTCGCACTCGTCTTGCTGCATTATTGGACCGGAGCTAATAAAACGTTAGCATGCATAAATCTCAAGCTGTTTATTGGCCAAAAATGCATATCTATAACTGTTTGCCATTTGTTTTATGGCTTCCTATTCAATTGTGTGTTAATGCTTGGCAATTGTTTTTTTTCTTTTTATCACATGTGAATCGATAAAGAGAGAAATGGCTCTAATTGACTGGGAAATTAATCAGATAAATTCTATGAGAAATGACAGGAGACAGACACTGGCAAATTATTTAAGATAATATTTATGAAAATAGATAAATAAAAAATTATTATTGCCAACATTTAATATTTATAAATGAGGTCAATCGTTTTAAATTTGCTTAAAAAACAAAATCGTTATAAAAATTAAACCATGATATATATTTTTTGTTGCTTAGCTACTTGGTAGTTTTAAGTGGCTTTTAAGAAAGCAAGCAGGCAAACAACAAACGAACGAAAAAAGTGCGAAAACTTTGAGATAATAATTACAAGCAAACCGCGGCCAAATAGGCAAAAATCATTCAACGGGCAAGCGTCAGGCAGCATATCAAAAACTTTTGCGTAAAACCCATTTAAACTTTTCAACAACTCATGCCGAGCATGCTGCATAGATGCAGTGTAGCAGCAGCAACAGCAGCAGCATCTGAAGCAGCTGAAACAGCTGCTGTAAAAGCAATCTTTTGCGCCTGACAACAACCAAACGTTTATTAAAAGACAACCAAGCGGCCGACAACCATTGGACCGACCCACCAAAATGGATTACGGGGAGTAGCCTCGTTGTGGCTGGAGACATGATGTACATGACGATGACGATGACGATGGTCAGTTTGAGTGAGCAACGATGTAAGGCGCAGAAAAACTTTTGCCACGACACACTTGATGCTTGATTAAAGCCTCTCGCAAATGTCTTCCTCAACATCTTTGGTGAGAGCTTCCCACTTGAGTGCATCTACTACTATGGAAAAAATAATAATATTAAAAGTGGGTCTTCCCGACCTCCCCCCACCCTTTCACATTCGTTTGTGTCTCCATTTAAATGTTCATTTGTTATGCTGTCGTCGGGGGCAACACAAAAGACAATCATGATGATGATGACGATGATCATCTTTTGCAAGTGCTTCTGCAACGCGAGACTTTGTTCATGTTTGTTGTTGCTGTTGTGTGTGTGTGTCTGCCACAATGCCACTGGCAAACAGCCAACAAGTGTCTTCAAACACTCTTCCACTCGTCTTCATGCAGCTGAGACGCCGCCGGGGTTGTCTTCACAAACAAGCCCGCTGGTCTTGGTCCGAAGTGGCTGCCGGTTTTGCGCATGCAAATTACTTTGGCCACAATGTTTTGATTTTATTCGCATTTGATTATTTTCTCCTGCTTCGCTTCGCTTCACTTCACTTTTTTTTTTTTTTTGCAATTTCATCGCTCTACTTATAGATTTCTTACGCGCAAGCCTGAACAGCAACAACTGGAGTCCATTCGAAGCAGCTGTGCGTGGGATTAGGCCTAGAAGTCAGCGTCTTCATCATTGTAACGTGGGCTTTCTTCCAAGTAGCCAAAGTGTGTGCGTGACATGTGTTCGAAAGTGCCGCACAGAGACATTGTACGCATTGTACAACATTTTCTACTCAACTTTTGCAATTCGAATGAGTTGCACATTGTTGACTCTCATCAAAAGTGTGCCAGACATGTTTACCTTTCGTTAATTTATATGCTGTTAATTCTCAGAAACATAGAAAAATTCCTAGAGATTTTTTATACTTTGAAGCTATAGAAATTAATGGTATATATTTTTTTGTAGTAAAAAAGCGCAAGAATACTAAAGGTGGTAGATAATTTTTCAATCACAAAACGTAGTCTTAACTTTTTTCTCTCAAACAACCAAAACGAACTAAACTAATCCTCCACAAGACTCTGCTCGAATCTCTGACAGCCAGAGTAAGAAGAAATCCAGCAACTTGCAACATTTTACCTACCTGTCTGCCTTTCCAGGCCAGGCCAGGCACATCCGCCCAATTAATCCAATGCGTAAAGACAACTTGCACAAAAAAAATTAAAGGCAGAAAGAGTAAAAAGAGTATGAAATGAAAGAAGATATGTAGACAATCTGCGCCTACCGTTTTATAAATTCCAGCGTGGAAGCTGCAGAAGCGGCAGGCAGCTCTTTTCTCATATGTGGCATTGGATAGGCTGGTTGGGCGCCTCCGTTTGCAAAGTTGCACGTTGCACGTTGGATGTTGCTGCAGCGTTTGCCAGTTTCACAGTTTTTCCCAGCAAGGATGGCAAACGCATGATCAAATGTCACAATCAATTTCAATTTGGCGCTCGAATTGAGCTTCGTTAGCGGCAGCTGGCAAAAGAAAACGAGCTGCCAACCAGCCAGCTAGCCAAGCCATTCAGGCAGCCAGGTTGAATGCAACGCACTGGCACAGGATGATGCCAAGCGAATCTAAAGCCAAAAAGGCTAAAAAGCCATTGCCAAAGACCAAAGTCGAAGTCAACTTGGCTGCCACTTTTTCTAATCAACCAAAACCTGCGCGAATAGCGGCTGTAATTTAACTAATTTGTAACTGTGTGCGCTTTGTGAATGTGTGTGTGCCTTTGAGCTTGATGCAATTGTCTCACGTTGCAAGTTGCATGCAGCCAACTGGCAGCTTTATTGTCAACTCTTGTGGGCAGAAATTGCAAATTATTTGTTGCCTTTAAAGTTTTAGTGGGGACTCAAAGAAAATAAATGTTAAAAATCATTAAAAATCTATCTATAACTGATTCTTTCAACTTTCAATATGTTGGTAAGAGTATTAAAATCTTTACATTACCATTTCAAAGTAGTTGAACTGACCAATGCGGATTTTCGCTACAATACGAAAAATGCAAATATCAAAAGAAGTAGAAATCGAATAGTTATGAGAGTGCGCTGCCTTTTGGCACGCCTTTTAAGGCGCACAATCAAATGTCAATTATGCAGATTTTATGCAGTTAGCATTGAGAAAACTTAAGTAACTCCTTTTTTTTGCTTCTTCTTTCTTAGTTCAGTTCTTTGCCAGCACTTTTGATTTTTTGTTTTTGTTCCTGGCACTGAGAGTCTTTTGTTCGTTTGTTGTTTACCCAAAAACGTCTAGACGTTTATTGTGATTGGGCGTGGGCTGCATTACAAAACGCATTGTTTGGTAGTTGGTCCAGAAAAGCAGTTGATAAAAGTGTTAAACTCGTTTTTGGCAAATGATTTTACGTTTCAGTGAAATACAGTAGGTAGAAAGCCAAACAATAGCTACAAGTTTATAATTGCAAATGCAAAAGTTTCTTTCTTTTGGCAACATTAACAGACTTTGTGGGTTCGAGATTATAAAGTGTGGTGTTAAGTAAGTTCTGAATGTGGTGTTTGGAAAAGTGTTAATTTGAAGTGAAATGGACTTTGCGTAAGTTTTTTTTAATGGTTTGTTTTTGATAAAGGAAAGTTATTTATTTTCTTCAAAGCTTAAATTTTATCAAATAGAAATTTATGTACTCTTTAGACAGCTCATCTACATTTGATTGTTCCTTTCACTTTATTTACATTTCCCCAGAGATTTGCGTCAAACAAACTAAATGTGTCACCTGTACACTAAAACTATCTACCTACTTACTAAACACGCATCTGTCTGAGTTATTACACAAGAAAACCACTTGGCAGAACTATGCAAATAACTTTGAGGGTGTAAACCTTCTGCTTCTGTAAAGCTAAGTTGAAGACGTTTTATCTGCTTAACTTGGCGAAATCCCCACATGAATAATTACAGCGCAGCCAGTTCATTTAATTTTCACTTTCTGTCGAAAGGGAAAACCCTTTTTCGTTGCGGGGGGTGGCGTCGTCGGCACATGAATGAAAATATTTAATGAAGAAATTTATAACAAACTTTCATGAAATGGCTGCAGGCAGCAGCAGAAGCCAGTAGAAGACAAGAACAGAATCGCGGAGGCATTTTAAAAATTATGAGCATTAAATGCAAATTATGCTAATCAATTAAGACCGTAACGAAATGTTTTCAGTGTACCAGACTTTAGACTTTAGACTAAGAGTTCAAAGTACCCTTTGGAACACACACACATTTCTGGGCCATTTAATGTATAGCGTCGGCAATTAGGCAAGAAATGAGTGGCTGAAAGTCGATACTCAAGCAGCCAGTGTTGCTGCCAACCATTTCTGACAACTGCTTGTTGCAACCCTCTCAAATGACCGATATTAATGATTAAACAAAGGCAACGGGCAGGATCAGCGGGAGGGGAAGGAAGGAAGTTGTGTAGCATGCAATGCCAACCCTTTTGCTGTCGTTGTTGCGTGTTCCTCTGGAATTTGTTTGGACTTCGACTTGGTCTTTACTCACTTATTATAGGTCAGTATTGCGTTAGCTCCAAACCGATCCCACCCTTTGGAAGTTTGCATTTGCCGACTTAATGATTGGATATTAATTTGGCAGGCTGTGTGTGTGTGTGTGTAAGCTGGAATTGTAGCTCGACAGCTCGCACAATTTCTGACAAATTGTCGTCGATTAGAATGTTCGAGCTACACATAGTATAATGCTATTGTTTAAGCAAACAATGCCAATGTATATAAATAGTAGATGATTTCCAAAGGTAATTCAACTGAAGCTTGGCTCGTTAAGAGCCAACTTAACTGCTTGCCATTAGTTTAAATGGTGAAATTGTCGTGTAGTGCGAGATACAATTTGCAAAACTATATTGAAGGATGTGTGAGTTGATTACTTAACCATTTGTCTAGTCACTGTTTAACTCACTATTGATAAGGGAGTTGGCGTGTTTACAGGTTACTGGGAGGGTGTATAAAGGAAATTATTTACTGGAAACATTTATGACTTTAAGATTTCGAAGCTCTTTAAACTTTCTTGGCTTGCAGACAACGCTAAAACACCTAAACGTTTTTTTTTTCGCGTTGTGTGCTGTTTATGGGTTGTTCCGACCGTAGTTGCATCATCGAATATTAAAGGGGGTTATTTTAATATTGATTTTTCTCCTACTTTTTTTCATTACAAAATAAGCTTCATTAACTCAAATTTAACACACCAATAACTAATATTTGACTTTTACAACCGCCATATAATCCATTTTGACAAATTATTCTGTTAAATGGTTTTATGGCGCCAACGCATTTTAGCCGCCAAAAACACTCAATGTTAAGTTTAATTGGCCAAATAATAGTTATTGTTTGTCGCTGCATTCTGTAGCCAGAAAATGGCACAATGAAATTTTAATGGGTCGCCTCAAACGAACTGAAAAATCCATCCATCTAACAAAATCAACAATGCGACAATAAAAATTTCCGGCTCCCGTCTGTTTGCGGGTCCTTCACTTTTTGAATGGGCCTAATCAAATTAAGTACTAATCCTTGGGAAAAACCGCGAACAATTTAAAATGATTGTAAGTAAATTTCCCAAAACAATTAAATGTCACAACTTGGGTATTTCCGTTATGACCAAACAGCTGTTGAGAGAGACACAAAGAGAGGATTCTGCGCAATCGCATGAAAAATGAGAGTAGCGAATAAGGCAATAGCTGTCCTTTTTATAGCATGCGATAATCTAGACTTCTCTCGCATGCGTTTCAATGTTTGCATTTTAATTACTTGGCCAAAGACATTTGCATATGTGAACTTGGCTTAGTGGAAGTAGCTGGTCACAAAAGCCAAAGACAAGAAGCCATAATGACTTGGCCCGTCTGGTTAGGGGCTAGTGGTGTGCATTTAGTTTCAAAGCTAACTGTACCCAAGGATAATCCATTTAACAGTGCAAAATTGTTGCACACGAATGGGATGAGTGTAAACTTTAGTAGACAACAAGGTTGCATACATATATAACATAGACATAGTTGTAGTGCAAGCTGAGAAATTGTTTTATTACCCAGCGTTGAGAGCGTGTTGACTGAAAAACAAAGGTGCGCACAATAAATTACATTGTTGCACGAAACTTGGCAGCAGCAGCGGCAGCGTCTGCAACGGGCACCAGCCAGGACACGCGACAGGCGGCCAGGACACCAGGACACCGGACGCAGGAAGTCAGCAACAAGCGTCACGTTAATGAAAAGGATTTTCATCCACATATGTACATTGTACATACATATGTCTGCAGTTAGTTTATAACTCTCCACAATCCCCCTGCCGTTCGTTTGTTGTGTGCACTTGAAATGACTTTGTCCCGAGGTTATTTAAATATTTAAAGGCCAGACCATTGAAGATTTTCGCTTCTTTGATGTTTTTGGCCATTAGTTGAGGTTTAGACTCTTGCATAAATAACTAAACGACCTGAGTTCCATTAGAAAGTGTCGCTTTATAGTCATCAACACATTGCGTTTGTGAGTGTTTTGGTGGCAGGGTCGCTTTTTGCTCTTAGTTTTGCGGTTAGTTTTTGGGGTCTGATGAAATGGCTGATGTCTGTGTGCATTTGAGTGAAAGTGTCATAAGTCATCTGTGAAATGTCTAGGTTAGAGAGTTCCATGACGAACCACAAAAGACACAAGTAGATGATGACGCCTGCAGAATGTGCTTAATATTGGGTACACATGAGAAGAATGATAAACTTTAAATAGAAAAAGATGGCAATCAAACTTTTTTACATCCCAGCAATCGTTGCCAGAACATGCTTTTAGTTAGTTTCAGATATTCGTTACAGCTAACTTGTCAAAATTCAACAGTTCACATTCAGCATCAATTCAATCATAACTCAAACTTTTAGAATTCTGCGTAATGGGATCCGTTGTGAGTGAAATGCAGCTACCAAAGATGATTGTCAGTATGGAAAGTCCTGTGGCGCAATTCGTACGCCAATCGATCGGTGACAACAAAGTCGTCATATTTAGCAAGAGCTATTGTCCCTTTTGCAGCATGGCCAAGGAACAGTTTCGCAAGCTAGATGTGAAGGCCACTGTGGTTGAATTGGATATGCGTGACGATGGGGATGAGATACAGGCGGTGCTGGAAGAGATGACTGGAGCACGGACTGTACCACGTGTCTTTATCAATGGCAAGTTTGTGGGCGGTGGCACTGATATTAAAAACCTATACGATCGTGGAATATTAAAGAAATACTTCGAATGAGGCGCAGTAGAAGCCAGCAGCAGAAGAAAAAGTTATGTTTGATTGAGAAATAAAAGCAATTTAGGTTAAAGAGAACTCAAAGCTTGATTTTTTGTATACATAAAATCGATTTTTATACACACACAAAAAAAAAAAATATGTTAAGGATTGCTGAAAAAAATCAAAACATCCACAAATCGATGAGCCAAATTACGCATACGACACGTGTGTGCATAACGCTACACCTGCAAAACAAAACAATTGAACAATTTAATGGGACACTAAACTAAAATTCAACATCGCTTGTGTAAGCAATTTGAAAACAATTTTCAAACGAAATGTCAACAAATTACAGCAATTTATCGAGCACAAATTCAATCAATTATTTGGCTGCGATTTAAAGTTGTCTGAAAACAAATGGCTATTGACTTTTAGACCAGACGACGACAACGTCGACGTCGACGATTGGAATTGTTAAGAAACTTGGGTGCAGTCGCAGACAACGCGACGTATGCATGATATGATGTGTGCTGCCTTTAAAATGTATATAGCTGCGATGATGGGCATCATGCAAGTTTAATGACAGTCTGACCGCCTGACGTTGACCCTGACGTGAAGCGAAAACAGAAAACGAAACGAAAAACGAAGCGGTGACACAAAGATGTTGAGCTTTTTCATTCATTGTTGTTTGTCAGCTTGTGAGTCTTTTGCACAGAAAACAAGAAAACTCTGTCGACATTAAACATGCACAAAAAGACTGACTGGCATCCAGGCATACAGGTAGACACTGTATGAACAGTCAAGCCTCACGCTTTTCATTAATTGTTTTCCTTACAATCTGAATCCAGCATCCACCATCCGCAACATCAACCCTCAGGATGCAAGCAACTTAAGCGTTATATTGAGCAGATAAAGGCTTGCGTTGCACCCTTTTGTTGTTGCCACTGATGCACTTATTGTTGCACGGCTTTTGTTTATACCAAAAAAAAAGGCCGCTCGGCTCGAAACAAAAACTCAGCAGAGATATAGCAAGCGTTTGCTTCCATTTATTTTCCTGTCTATAGAACAAAAAACGTGAATGGAAACTTTTATATAAATTAAATTTCTTCCCATCAATAAGAACATTGCTCAAGTTTTTTTTGCTACATATCTTAACCGCTTGAATAAAAAATTGAATTTCATCAAGCTTCTTTTGGTGGTTTAATGGAAAATAAGTGATGGTGATTTAATTAAAGAATGTGGACTTCAGGATACTCTATGCATTTTTCATTTCTTCCTTTACCCTATAGAACTTCCCAAGTCGACTATACCCCCTCGCTTCACTTTATTGACACAGGGTATGGGCCGCCACGCGTACTTGCTGCACTTGTCTGTTGGAATTTGTAATCAAAATTTTGGGCAAAAGCCATCCCGTAAGGCAAAACTAATAATAAACGCTTAATAAATCGTCTATCAAAAGGCGTCTACCAGAGTTCCCGCTGCACTGCGCACAATGCAGACTGCAAACACACACACACACGCACATACTATATATATGTATATGTATGATATATGGTCTAGCCAATGTCTGGCTGGTTTCAATTCCAAACAAACCTCAACTCCCACATTGACGCCCGGTGCTTGTCCAAAACTGAAAAAGTTTTGTGCCAACAGAGAAAATATTCTAAAAAAAAATAGTGGTAAAACTGCTAGATAACAAAAGCTATGCGTCGTTTTATTAAAACCGCAATTCAGTCAAGCGAAAGAAAATCGACTAATAAAATTTTGGAGCGTCATCTCAAATGGACTTGATGCAATATTAATTGTGGGCGTTGCTGGTTTTGAATGAATGGGTCTAGTTTTAACGCCAGCATAAATCATAATTTGTAATCACATTGTTTGACAAACAAAATTAGCAAGAGAATGTGAAGCTGGAGTTGTTGATTGCAGAATACCCTGTAAATGTTATTTTGAATAGTTGCTTAGTTGAGATAATACAAGTTTATAAGTCGTAGAATTCACTAATTAAGCTACTTATCTTTATGATCCTATCATACCCACACCCATCAAGGGTATCTAAGCACACATGCCTAATGATGTGGCCATAAAAATGGTCATGAAAAATTGTGTTTGGTAGCCAACTGAACAAAAGGGATTGACCATTAGCATGGTCATAAAAGCAAGGCGACAATGTTGCATGCAACATTTAATTGCATTGCTAATTGCACTCAGTCTGATAGCTAGTCAGTGAAGACAGATACGTATAGTAGTCTAATGTACCAATCAAAATGTAAAATACCAATTTTTTTATTGAGTTTGTCAAACAGTTTGGACTCGTCAAAAGCGGAAGCAAATTAAAACCAGAGTTACCCACAGGCAACTGCATGAATTTATGCAAAAAAACAGAAAAAAAAAGCTTGAGCCGCAAAACAAAGTTTTCAAACAGACAAAAAGAAACACAAATGCAAAAAATTATGACCAAGAGTTGGGATCGTAAAAAATTTCCATTGCAGTTGTAAATGCTGCGTGCTGGTAGCATAAATATGTATGGCCATAACGAGTTTTTACGCTTGATAACTCAGAAAGAGAAACAAAGAGAGAGAGAAAAAAAAGAGAATAACAAGGAAACTATGTTTACTAACCATAACTCCAATAAAAACATTGTGCATTTGTAATGCTGTTTTAGACAAAATGGCAATGGACAAAAGAAAAAAGCCTGAGATGACCTTCTAGGAATGTTTGGTGTATCTAAAGATACATTTTGCTCATCCTTAAGTCTTTTAGACACAAATGTAGGACCATATATATTAATAACCCAGTCAACGGTAGTTATAATAAGTATTGATAATCAGAAGACTTTTTGGTTTCAAAGTTTTAACTTCAGGCAAGTTTCAACGCTGAACACGTTGAATAATATGCCTGCATAATTATATATAGCATCCACATTAACATATGTACAATATATGTATACAACTCTTTTATTTTTGGAGTGACCATAGCATGTCATGCGAAATGCTAGACACACAAGGAACGTCCAATTCCCATGTTTGTGGAAAGCCCGCCCATCTTGAAACCTACTCGAGCTATTCATGTCCAGACGAAGCTTTTTCCACCTTACACATGGAAACATGTATGTATACATACATATATACAGGTATAGTGTATCCTGTTGCTTTCGTGTTAACAACAACAACAACAACAAGCAGCAGAAGCAGGAACTAAAAACGGACGATGCAACAACAAGTACAACAGCAACCCGGACAAGTTACAATGTCACGCACACATATTTCCTGTCATTCTAGCGTTTATTTCCTCACTACGCTTTATTTGTACTGTATTTTATTTTTTTATTTTTATTATCGCATCCTTGTTAACACGTGCGTTTTTCTATTGTTGTTGCTATTATTATTACGGTGTGTGTATGTGTGTGTGGTGTATTGCAGTGCGTCCTGTTTGGCCATGCCCCAGGCTATTCAAGTTTATCAACGCAACGATCTTTGTTACAACAAGAGGGGAGCGAGACTTTGGCCCTGCCTTGGGTGAGGTATCAGCTTACCCATTGAAGACCAGCGGGTTGGAAAACAGAGAAAAAAACAAGGAAATATAACAATCATATAATTATATGTTGGCATGACATGTTACGTGCAAGTGTCGCTTTGAAAAATTTTAACACATTTCTTTGCCAACATTAACTGACGGAATGTTGGGTGCTCTCAGTTAGTTGGCGATAAAGAAATAAGAGTTAAATTATATTCGACTAAGTGAACTTTTGGCCATAACTTCTAAGCCGCAATCATAATGCACAATTGCTCCGTTAGCTAAAACTAAACCACAAAAGTGTTGTAAGCCAAACATTCCCAAACGTACCACAAGCTAAGTAACATCCCTTAAACACAACGCAACCTTTGAGATGGGTAGCAATTTGATACCTTGCGATATCTTTTTGGACAAAACTTTTGACTTTGAGGCCATTAATCAATTAATTAAGCATTTTATGAATATTTCAGCCCACAAAGCGGGAAATTGGCATTATAATCGCTAGGGAATGGGGCAACAGAAAATTTCCCATTTTTCCCTCAAAACTCCACGGGTCCACAAGGAGTTGTTGTTACCTTTGGCTGGGCCACTTAGCAATGCACATGAATATTTAACGCAAACGGCGAATATCTAAAAGTTATGTTGCTGTGGCCTGGGGTTGGAGTTTGTCTATGACCCATGTTTGAAACCTTTGGTGCTTGGTCCTTCGTCTTCTGGTCTTGGCATAATCGAGCGCATGACGATGATGATGACGAGCTGCCGTTGACGCCGCGATAATAAGCAGTAGTAGCTATGCACAGAAAGGGATAATGACTTGGCCAACACCCACCAGAGCCCAGCCACCCAAGAAGTTGATGAAAGCGTCGTCGTCGGCGAGCTACCAACTTTCTTGGGAAGAACAAAAACTTTATGACTAATTAATTAAATGCGCTATAAAAATTCGTTCGTCCGCCATTCGTTTTCCCCTTTCGCCTTCTCAGTAAAACTTTATGCATTTCCGAACCGTAAAAATATGAGCGCCAAGAAAAATAATTATTTAAAGAAAATTAACGGAGCAAAGCGAGAGAAGGGGAGGCAGAGAGCGACAAAACGTTCTGAGTTATGTACACAACAAGTTTGCCATCTCAACGCTGACAAACTGCTGTTGGCCAAATATGTATGCAGGTGTTTAAATAATTTTTTGAATTTCTTGTGTTTTGCATACGCCTTGGCAAAAGTTTTTAATGAGTTTGCCAAATGCTGTGAAATGCGCAGCGAACTTGACGTCTTTGTTTTCTGAAGTTATGTGTGCTTAAAGATATTTTATGGGTTGTCAAAAAAAATTAAATAATAATCAAGATAAATTGATACGAAAAAGTTTGGTGGGTTAGGAAGTACTTAGCAAAACAATAAAAGTTCAAGAAATATAATCTTTATCAGGAAATATATCTTCTATAGTTAACTTATCTGAATTTCAATGTCAAATTGTTTATTTCCCAAGTGAATACTGCAACTGTCTCATTCACAATATGCTCATATGTCAACATCAAGCACAATAGCTGTCAATGGCAAAACAGCTAAAAAGATGTTGTTATTCAATACATTGACAGTTGCATATATAGCCAAAACACAAACATATACCATAGCCACAACCCCCAAAATCATTTCACAACATACCGATTAATGGTCAATTTCATTTCGATTTGATTGTGTGTGGACTTGTGGATGGACGATGAATTCAATGTCTGGGCTGGACTCGCAATTACGGCAGACTCCCGTGGCGCAGGTTAAGTGCTCATCGGTTGATTCAAGGGCAGCACATTCTAGTAGTAAAGTATTCACATGCCACGTTCGTGTATTTGTGAAGCGGAGGACCTCATGTGGGTTTGTCAAATTAGCGCTTCGTTCGATGTTGTTGCTGCTATTGTTGTTGTTGTTCTCAGTTGTTGCTTTAAGACTCGATTGCGTTTCGTAGCGTCGTTTGTGTGTGTGTATGAAAATTGTTAATTTTTGAGTCAAGTTTCCGTTGGCCATTTCATTGCCACTGGCTTTCAAGTGACTCACATCATTACACAGCGGGACACAATGCTCTTCCCCTTACCCCGGGCAACAAATTGAAATTGAGTTTTGCTTAGGCATGCAAATATTCAACTCATACCCAGAAACGTTGTTTTGTGTTGCTGCTAATCACAAATTCATTAATTTCTCAGACCCATGATGGACATGCAAATTAAACAATTAACATTTATGTGAGGCACACACACACACACACACAATAGCCAAGAGCCGGAGGCAACGACTACCTATGATTATTATATGTCTTAACTTTAAATTCTGGTGTGGGATTGCCAGACGAAATGTGCGCTTGATTAATTGGTCAGAGTTTGAGATAAGCTCTAAGCAGATTGGTGTCTTAATTGTGCGATAATCTTGTAAGAAATTGAATGAGATTTCACTTGATTTTTGTATCAATAATTTTCACGCCCCGGATACCGGAAACAGGTTGTCGCCAACTCCAGTGGTGCCAAACGATTGCACTTGTCGTTTGCCAATGTTTCTGAGTTTTCTGGTCTATCGCAAATCGAGTGTACAAGCGGAGAGTCTATTTACAGACGTTGCCCGAAACCAATGAGCCCTGCAGTCTACAGACCAAGTCTAATAGTAGCTACACTCAAAACAAAAGGGGGCTTATGATGAAAATGTTTGTTTAAAAAAAACTATTATTGATTTTATTTGTATCGATAGATTTTCAGAGTTTTCTGTATGGATTCGATGGTGAAAAATATTTTTGACATATTCATTACTTAAAGGACAATAATAATAATTTTTATAGACTTGGATTTTCTTACCATATTTTTTGTTAAGTGTCATTTTGCTATGGCCAATACCAAAGACAGAGCCCAGCAGCAGTTCTGTTTGTGATTTTGATTCTGATTCAGGCTTCGAAGAGTTTTGGGTGGCTTGGGGTTTTTGGGAGGGGTTAAACAAGTCAAAGTAGTAACCGCCGACATTTTGCTGTTCGACAGCCGCATATCCCAGCATAGCCCAGCCAGGGAGTCCCAACCACAGACGCGTCTTTTGTTTGCTCTAACTCATTGTTGTTGTTGTTGCACGAATGTGTGTGTATTTGTGAGTGTGTGTGAGCGTGTGTATGTGTTGTAGTCTGGTTAGCTGTTTGCCATTGTGGCTGCAGATTTGTTCGCTGAGGCACTAAACTTTTATTTCTTAAATCCGAAATCGTTTGTGCCCCTCGCACACACACAAAGTCAATATGCGGGCACACATACTATAGTACAGTAAATGAGGCGCGGTGGTGGTGGTGGGTGATTTTTGTGTGGGGTTGTTTGGGTTGCATGTCTGTCAACGGCAATGTAGCTGCTGTTGCTTCCTGTTACTGAAAATCGGTTTTTGTTGATTTGCGCGCCAGTTGTTTAGTCGCCAAAAACATGGAACGCCGCCAGTCAGACCAAACGACATCCATATACCAAAGCCCCCTTTTCAAGCCCCCCCTTTTTTGTTACCAACAAGCAAATGTCCGTTTGTTGTCGTCCAGCAACACAACTGGCAAACTGAAGTGGAGTTTTGTTTGTTGTCCGTTTGTCAATTACAAACTTTTATTGCAATTTACTTTTGTTTCAGGCAGCAGTCATTCGCTTCCATGTGGACACACTTTGAGGTCGATGCCAATGGACCAAGGGGCATGGCAGAATGTGTGTGTGTGTGTGTGTCTGGTCCGGGAAGTGAACCTACGGGGCCCTGGCAATGGCTTTGGCAATCCTGCGCCTGACGCCTGACGCCTGCCGGCCATTCTCTCATGTTTTACGTTCAAGTATTTAATATTGTTTTCGATGAAGTAATATCCATTTGGTTGTTTGATGAATTGTAACGGTCCGGCTGTTGGCCATCAAATAACGATTGCCCTATTGGAATTTCATTGTTGTATTTTTTTTGTGTCCTTTGTTGGTTGGGGGACATTTGGCAATGCCTGATGTTTGATTGCACTTGTCCAAAAATGGGGTTTTCTGTTGTGTTTTAACATGCAAAAGTTAGCTCTCTCTCCCACTCGCTATTGGTGCTGAAGTGGAAGTGTTAAAATATTTGCAATTTGGGGTTCACTCAAAGGTTAGCTTTTGTGTGGTTTACTTAACATTTATAGCTTTGGGTTTATTAGATGTTAAATGGGGGACATTTATGGCAGTTATGTTGTTTTAACATTCATTTAGCATTGATTGCTCTGTAAAGTTATACAGAAAGTAAAGGGAACATCACGTATACCATAAAGATATCCTTATTATATTTTCTTGAACCTTTTTTCTTATGTTATTTACTTGATTTAAGCTTCTTGTGTAAATATATTATAACTTTATCACTCGACGGCAAAAGACATTATGAAAATGCAATTTAAAACAATTTGTCAACGCCACTACAGCCGGACACACAACCCCCCAACTCCTCCCACACACCCCCACACACAGAGGGAAAGGCAAATGTGAAAATGAAAATAATAATGAAAGAGAGAACGAAAAATGAATTATGAAGTATGCAACCGAGAACTATACTGACTGGAAACCGGAACTTACGCCCACCACAAAAAAAAGAACTGTGCGTACGTGAGGGGCAAGCAAATGTCGCTTTTTGGCTGTGTATGTGTGTGTGTGTGTTAAGTTTGGCACGCGCCACGCCTACAATAAACCGCAAATGTGTCGCGCGTCTGGACAAAAATGTATGCAACATATTTCACAGTTCGAGTTCGAGTTCGAGGCTGGAGGCCAGCAGGACACAAAACAGACTCTAGGGACTGGAACAAAGACGCAGAGAGTAAAAGGGAGGCTGTGTGTGTGTGCAACTTAATGCGTGGCAGTTACTGGCAGTAAGCCACCAGTAGTATTACCCCCCTACCGCCCACCCTTTAGACAGTTGGAAAATTTTGACTTATGTGCGCCCTGGGTGTAAGTTATACTTTTACTACAGGCCACAAAAGTTCGAGCTCTGCGCCATGGTTTATTGCGATTTCATGTACCATTAAACCAGGGCAAAAGAGCACAGTCAACAAGAAGTGGAAAGAGAGCGACCGAAATATATATATAGAGAAGGAATCTTGCCGGGAACAGCCTGCTAATCTGTTGATAAATAAACAAAATGCACAACTTGATAGCTTCATTCACACAAACTGAAAAAAAGAACGACAAACGAAAATATACAAACTGTAAGCGTCGTTGATAAATGCCAAACCATTTTACCTGTGGCAAGAAATGCTGCGACACTTTTTCAACAGTTTCCCACTGCTCTCACTTATATTTGCTTAGCATGCTACTCACGTTGCGGCACGCAAATGTGACCAAAAGTGAAGTTGTTGTTGTTGTTACTTTTGTTTCTGTTGTCATTCATCACAGACATGAATTCCTGGGTGCAGGATGTCAGCTTGTGTATATGTAAATAAAGAATTGTCACTTTGACACGTTTGATGCGTGCCAAATGGTTTGGCAATTTTTACTTTCCCCCAATGCCCTCTCTTTTTTGTTGGGAAGATCTACTGATAATATATATATAAGACATAAATTTCTCAACGATTCGTAGAGTATCGAATAGCAAAGTAGCATGAGATTTATAGCTTTATTTTTAAAAAATTCTTAAAAGTGTCAAAGACGACTTTTAGATACTCTTTGGGACTATTTCAATATTTTATGACGGTTTTGTTGCTTTTGATTGCTTTTAAGCAACACAATGATGATTGATTTTTGTAGTTATACCCCAACTTTTCTAAACTTTCGTGAATTAAAGTTTTACATATGCATGTTTGTCCGATCAAATTAGAGCCGCGTGTCTGCATGCACATGCAAATTAATATGCGGTTGAGTATTTATAATTTTATGCAAATTATTTTGCTGTGTGATTATGCTGTCAACTACAAATGAGAGTGTAACAACATTTTATTATAGTCAAGTCATTCATGTTTAAAGTCGTGGTTGTAATTATGTTTAATCTAAACAATTGCATGTTAAGTTAACTTATATACAAGCAACACAATCAAATCCATGTCGAGTTACATTTCAAAGCTTGTTTAAAGCAACGTTTTGAAGAAAAATGACATAAAAATTGATATACAAATTTTAAAAACATTTAAACAATAAAGTTTCTTTCTTAATTCGCATACATCTTGCAGCAAATAATTTCTTGTCTTAAATTTATAAATGCTCACTAATTCAATTGCGTTTGCCAAAACTTAAATGAAAATCTCAACATGGCCATCATTATCTGGCAATGGCAACTGGCAGGCAAACAGTCCTGCCTGCCTGCCTGCATCCGGCAAAATACACACAAATACGGGCCGACATGGAGAATGGCATGCCACCCAAAAATATCTAACACATGGCAGGCTGAAAGACAATGCGAAGGAAGGCAGCGCCGCCAAATCAACGACACAGCCCGTTCCAAAACGGATGCCAAAATGTTTATGCGCATAATGAACAAGCATCATGTGCGTTAAAGGGAGCAGCGGCGAGCAGGGTATACGAATGCGAAGTGGGAATTGGTAGAATGGTCTGACTGTTGCCTCACTGCCCCGCTGGCCTCCATTAAACGTTTTGCGGGCGCATAGAAATGAAATCTGTTGGCTGCCAGGCGCAGGATCTAGCTAAGGTCCACATACAGAAATATGCAATTGCAGTCAGAGAATTTTGTGGATGGAATTATGAGCGCAGCATAATTTGTGTGAAAGCGAAAATGGCGAATGACACAAACAGCAACACACACACAGATAGATAAACAGTGCGACCCAAAATGGTGGCATGCATATTACGCATACGCAATGTTTGCATCTAGTTGGCATATTTAAATGACAATTGTTAGAGCTAAATAAGAGATAAAGAGCATTGCTTATTGTAAATATTTTGAAGCTTAATCCTGTATTGCTTAATGTCCTAACATTAGCTCTATTTAATTTATCATAAACTAACGTCTTACTAACCTAATTTGAAGCCGTGGCATTCAACAGAAATATCATTCGGAGCATTTCATTTGTATGCATTTCCCTTGTGTTCGTTTTCTCAATCATTTATCAAGTGAGTTTTCATAAAATGTCACGCACTGCACAAAAATGTTCCCCCGTTGGCAGCTTATAAAAATGATGCCTCCCCCGTCCCCCAAAAGCCCCACGCGTTCATAAGTCAGCACGACACAAAAAAATATTGCAACTCTGTAAGTTCGTTTTTCTCCCTTTTCTTTTTGCTACTGAACGCACATACTAAGTGTGTGCGCGTATGTATGTGTGCTTGCATGACAGCATAAAAAAGGGAAAAGTAGAAGGTTACGAATGTTTAGCAATGACTAAGAGCATCAAACAAAAGGATTCTGAACTGGCGTTGTCGGCAACTTAAAGCTGATTTCGTCCACTAACTCATATTTGACAATATTACTTTGTAAAATAAGACAGCAGATGTGAGCTCATACGAACACACATGTGTGTATGTGCCTTTACAGCCAATAAGTTGACAGCAGCCGTTGCCATTGCAGCAAAAAATTCTGTCGCAGCACATTTGTGCGTTAGTGTTAGTGTTAGTATGTGTCTAAGTATGTGTGCTGTGCAGTAACAACTTAAAGCTTTTAATAAAAATGTCAACTGCATCGATGTGTAAGAAGTTCAAAGATGGCATTGTGCAAAAAAAAAATAGGTAAACGTAGCAAAGAGTTGGGTCTTAGCATGAAAATCATGCATATTAAAGCTATTGTTGGCCAAGTCAAATACTACAAAGCGACCTCATAAGTTTGTCCCCTTTCGATGTTTGTTGTCGCATTTGTTTCACACGACTTGCGCGCACTCATTGGCCACCATCAACATAGTCAACCTCACCGCTCGCCCCGCTGTGCATTTTGTGGGTCAGAGACAAAACGTCAAAGTCAGTCAGCTAGAAAAAGGTATGCAAACGTGTTTGCAGTTTGGCCCTGCTACCTGCTGCCTGCTGCCTTGCAACTGCAACTTGGGTTGACAATTTTATTGACAACTTGACATTTAGATTGATTGCAGTTTGCAAAACTGTTCCATACATACATATACATATACATATATTTTTTTCTTTTCCATTACAATGCGTCGAATATTTTAGTTCTTGTTTCTTCTTTTTATTGAACAGATCCTTAATTAAAAGTTTTTTTTCTCAAACTGTTGACTTTGGCAAAAAAACAACAGAGCGAAATAATAAAGGGTGGAGAAATGCTTGTTCATATGCATTTGTTATTGTCTTTTTTCGGTTTTTTTTTGTACAATTTACTTTTTATCTAAGTTTGGCAGGCAAATCGTCTTAAACTATTTCAATTTTCGGCAACACTTTTTGTGATGTAAAACGGCAGCTTTTAAAAGTTTCTTTCTTTAATAATTATAGTCTAGACATATGCTACATATATGTGGAAAAGCTTGATTAATGCTAATACTTATCATACTCTCTCTACAAGTCCAACCAATATCAATAACAATATAACAATGAAGCTTAAAAACAAACACCAAGCACAAGCAAAAGCAAAGCCTCTTGACAATTAGAAGAGACTTCATTTCATTGTCTCCCTGATGCAATGCTGACAATATCACAGCATGTCCGTAAATTATGCATACAAATTAGAGAGAGAGACAGAGAGCATAGTCCGGGAAGGGGGGCATTGTTTGTGTGTAGAAGATGACGTGAACATAGAAATGTGGAATAATAACATTAATGAAAACACGTTGATGACAAGCAACAAAAAGCAGAAGCAGCTGAGTAAGAGAGAGACGCAACGGACAACAAACAGCTGCAGGATACGGTGGCAAGCACAAAATTAAACAGAACAAAGCAGAACCAAAGGCAGATGGCGACAGAATAAACACACACACACACATCCTAACACACAAACATACATATGCGGAAACGCAGCAGCGTTGACAACAATCACAGTGAGCGTTAAAACAAAACAACCAGACAACAACAACAATAGATGAAGAGAATCTGAAACACACATGCTGTCGGCATTATACATATTTTTGTTTGCCGCTTAGCAACTTTACATCAAAAAGGACAAAATCCCCAAACCGTAGAAGCTTTTGATATGCTTGCTTCTGAATGGCTGCAGCAACTGCTAAGTAATAAGTATTTGTCAGACACAGTAAAAAAAATAAATAACTGACATCGACCAAAAATGTACTCTCAAAAATCTTATAATCTTTAAACCTGTGGAATGGCTGAACTTTTCTATTTTATTTCGTTTGAAAGAAGATGATAACAGTGATGAAAGTAATAATGTAAGAGCCCTGTTACATATTTTTAAAGAAATTTTTAGGTGTATATTGAACCAAAGTGATTAGATTGCACAAAAAGACAATGGCAATACATATTTTTGTAAATTTTGGCTTTGCTGTATGCGCTATGCTTTGTTAAAGATACTTTTAAAAAGCAAATAATCTGTCAAGGTAACGTGTGAGATTTTTTTTTCCTTCCCAGAACAGAAGCTTTCTAATTGAACAAAGAGAAAAGAGGATTAAGAAGACAGAAAAAATATAAGTTTATCAAGTTTGTTTGATTACAAAGAAGGAAACTTAGCAAAAGAAGAGGGAAGTTGTTAAAAGGCGTATTATATAGTAAAACACGAAGAGAATACATTTTTGCGTTACTTAATTAATGTTATTTAAGTTAAAGCATTTCCCTTTAATAAATCTCTAAATAAACCCTTTTCATGACAAAGAAACTTCCATAGTTCTTGGAAATGTTTATAAGAAAACAAAAAATTTTAAAATTGCACTCTCATCTTTTCGATTTGGTTTGACTTTGGCACAGACTTTTGCCTTGTTGTACAATGTAGAACATGAAATGACCAAAAATTGCTTACCTATTTTGATATTCAGGCAAGGTGCTGTGGCATTGCGGTTCTTTTGGCTTCTTTTTGAAGGTGAGCTGGCATTTTGTTTGCTGGCATCTTTTGAAAAGTTTTTTAATTAATTAAGAAAGTCAGAGACACAAAAAAAAAAGTTTGCGACAATTAAAGTCAAGTTAAAGTTGCAAATGTGAGAAACGATGATTCAGGGCCAAAATGCCAACCACATCTAAAACAAATTTCATGAATTATATTGCCCCCTTACTCCTCACTCCTCATGCAAAAAATGTTTAATAAATCCTGAGCGGCAGTGTGAGAAAGAATGGAACGCACTTTTGTGGCGCAGTCACGTGCCGCTCACGAGTTCTGCGTGCTGTGGCACATTTACGCACTCACACACACACACTGATAACCACATGCCACACACACATACATACTTATACATATGTACATATAGTATTTCTTACACTTTGCTCTACAAATGTGCGCCTAATAATGCTCAGCTTTGCTGTATTCGTCTTTTGGCCCCCTTTGAAAAAAGCTTGTGTTGCCATAAAGGCTTAAAATATTTTCACGTAAAATGTTCAACGCCAAATCTCAACGGAAATACACACGCACTCTCACACACACACACACACACATGGTTGCTTGGCATGTCACAGCTGTTGCGCCTTTGTACGCTGCGTATGCGTAATATGCCTTCAAAATGCCATCAGCATGTGCCTTTAATGACATCATTTTGCCGTTTTGCCGCCTTGCGCAAAATGCCTGCAAAGTGTCAAAAGTTGATGGTTTTATTGTTTTATTATTGTATTTTACACAAAAAAATTAAAATGCAAATGCGATTTTCCACGAAGATGCTGCGGCAACTGGCAGCTGCCTGAACAAGTTTAAAAGCTTTAAAAATGTTTTAAGAAATGTGCTCAGGATTTAAAAAGACTTTTGTTTCATTGCAGCTGATAAGCTGAATTTTGACAAAGCTATGGCTTTCTTATTTTACATCAAATCCCCAAGTAAATATTCTGCCACAAAATTTTTGGGATGAAATTTGAGTAAAAATCACGATTTTATATTTAAATGCAGTATTTATTAATAAAGATCATAAAACAAGACATTCGTTGCATGACATTTTAAAATCGGTTGAGTTTTGATTGAATTATGGCAATCGAAAATTCTGTTCCACTTCCAAATCGATTGTTGGTCACAACAATTTCCCATAAAAATCAAGTAAAAATTAAGTTTCTCGATTTAATTAAGAGCGTAAAATAAGACTTTTGATGTATTACATTTAAAAATCGGTTGAGCTTTGATGAAGTTATGGCAATCGGAAATTCTGTTCCACTCCCAAATCGACTTTAGGTCACAAAAATTGACACGATATCTGTTAAAACGAGGTTTCTAGGTTTTAATGCTGTATTAATAAAGTTAATAAAATTAATAAAGGTAATAAAATTAATAAAGTTAATAAAGTTATGGCAATCTATTGTTAAGTCCAAATACCAAAGACGATTTTTGTCAAAATTTGTTAGCATTTTTTTGAATAATTTGATCAGAAACTAATGACTGCGACTGCAAACTATGTGCGTTGAGACTGTGCGTTAGAGAAGAGTTAATCAACTTTAAGTTTATTTGTTCATTTGGCATGCCTATGCAAACAGTAGGAGGCAGGCACTGAAACTAAACTGAAAGCTGTGCAACATTCATTCACCATTCTGCTCGTAAATGTATTCGACATCATTCCGCACATCTTTATTTTCATGTCGTCGTCGTCGTCGAGTCATCATCGTCGTTTCCTACTCACATTTGTGCCTAACTCACTGAGTGGCAATTGCCAGCCAGCGCTCATTAGTATGCAACATTGCGGTGGCTTACATTAATTGGGCGTTGCAACTGATTTGAATACGAGGCAACCAGAGGAGCAGAAAACCAGATAACTGGATACTGTATAACGAAAAAAAAGACGACGACTTACTGAAATATATTTTTGCAACAAGCTTGTGCTAAACGAAAATGGCATTTAGCATTCAGTTGCAGTCTGCCCCAAGGTCCCAATGTCCAGAGTAGTCGAAGTCATGTTGAGAACATTGGCTTTAATTGCTAAGCCCGGTTAGGTATTTGCTGTTGACTTATGGAAATTGCTGTCTATATCGGTTAATGCCGAAACACATGCGCTGCATAATAATGAAAACTTGTCCTTGCGAAGGACATGTGACCAGTCAATCTAGCCAACAACTAACTGGCAGCTAGCATATGTCTATTTATTTTAATTAAGCGCAGGTAAACGTTGCTGCCGCTGCCGCTGCTGTTGCCTGTTTGCATTTGGGGCGTGTCTTGTTTGTCGGCATAATTAAAATGCGACACTCTTTTTTTTTTGTTTTGTGTTTTGTTTTTTTGAAACAGAACAGCGAAAGTTGCGCTTAAACAACGACACAGCAGCAACAACAGCGGGCGGGTAAAAAGCAAACAAACTGCCTGCACTAACGAATCACTAATTAATAAATAAGGTAAGGTAAGGTAAAGCAAAGCAAAGCAAAGCAACAGCAACAACAGCAGCTAAGGCATCTAGGGATACTGAGTGTAGGAGTGTGGAATCTGGTTGCCTTGCCAGCATAATTATGCTGATTAATTTAGTAAAGCTCTTAGGAGCACACACGCAAAACAAATTTACCCAAACTGTGTGTGTGTGTGTAAGTCGTGTGGGCGTTAGCCACAATTTGTATTGTCAGCCAGTAGAAGTAGTAGTTATTGTTGTTACACAATAATGCTGAAGATAGTAGGTAAAAGACTGTATGAGCCACTTGAGGCTCACATAGGTTTATTATTTTAATGCAGTTGCTTAGCTATTTGTTATATTATGTTCTCTGCTCTTAAAGGTAAACAAAGTTTTTGCGTTTCAGTTGATGAAAGTTGCTTGACTTTAATTATTTTTGGCAGAAAATTGAAAATCTTAATTATATTAAACTTTTTCGTGCGGTTTCTTCTGAGAAAAAAAATCTCATAAAAACCATCTAAATATATATGCCAACATACATTTAAGTGCTTATGTTTAAGAACATAATTTCTCATTTCAGTTGTCTTAACTTAGCTCATAAAGTTATTTCCAATTAAGCTGCTCATTTGTAATTAAAGCGAGAAGCATTTAAGTAATGTTAAGTTGTGCTCTACTCAAAATGTTATCTACCATGCAGTAGTAGTATATGTTACATAAAAGTTGCATAAATTGTTGTCACAAATGATAAAGTAATGTCATTAAATATATAACGCATACGCCAGCGTGGTTGGCACACAACTGCAGCAACATTTGCTGCTGGTCGTAGCTCAATTACAAAAACTTTATAGCACTGGGAGAAAAAAAACGACAAGAACGAAACAGAAATAAAGCACAGCAGAGTAACTTACAAGATTTACACATACTTTTGCACATACGCACCACTAATGAAAGTTAAAGATGGCGCCGCCGGAAACAACAGAGCTAAACTTATATCCTCCCACTGCCATTGATAGTTATAACGTATGTAACGTATAAGTAGATGTAATGCAAAGTTAGTTTTTCTGAAATCCACCAAAAATAGGAAGAGAGATTATGCCATGTTAAGAAACATGAGAACATGTGAAGTAATTTCAGAGAAAATGAGAATGGAAAAGAGAACTTTGGCATACCCAACACCCAACTACCCAGCCATACGATATGACAAACAAAAGATTAGTGAGGGTTGCAATCGCTTTCGAGTGTCTTACATTTGTCGAAAATTAAACAATGTAAACTTTTGGTTTGCTCAACAAGCCAGCCAAGCCAAATACAAGAGATGAAGAGGCGGAAGAAGCAAACTTTGTCCCCATGTTTGAAGTACAACTTGCAAGCTAGAACTTTTTGGTATGGGTGTTGGTATGTGTACGTGTGTGTGTGTGTACAAGTATGTAACTCAATTAGTTTTTACCCCAAAAAAGTTTATATGTAATACATAGTTGTTGCCCATTCGAATTCACGTCCTTTGCCTTCATCCCATTCTCTCTTCATCTCTTGAGCATTTCAATTATGGCTACGTTTTGTTGTGAGTGGTTCACGAACCACTTCAGGAGCAGGAGCTAAAGCAGCAGAAGTAGTCCAGTCACATATAAATATCAAGTAATTGCTTAGCAAAGTCAAAGTCCTGCTCCCTCCAAATATTCATTCGAACAAAAGTCATCACAAAGTCGTCCAGCAAAACCCCGAAGTTGTTGTAAGTAATTGCCGTCTAATTGCTTATTGAAATTATTTCTTGTTTTTTTTTGTGCTTGTTGTAATCGATGCTTTGACTTGCAGTGTATTCGCATGGAAAAATGTAAAGTACTTGGGCTAATATTTTAGTTAAGGAAGAATAAGCGTTAAAGACTTTGACATGAATATGCTTAGCCGATTTGTATAATTGGCTAAGGGAGAGAGAGAGTATGGGGATTAACTATTAAAACATGCTTAATGTAAATGATCAAACTTTCCTTTCCGTTTCCCTGTATTGCCTTAAAAAAAATTTAAATATATTTATCGTGCACCCTGAACTCTTTTAGCGTTCTTAGTTCTGACAAATGTTGGCCTTTTAATTTTATTAAAAAAGGGTAAAGGACAAGCAACGACATTTTGTTATTGATGAGCTGCTTCAAGCAGTCGCAATCGGTTTGATTTTATTGATTGGCTTGGCTTAAAGCAAATACATTGAATTTAAAGCAAAAGAGCCCTTCATAAAACTTTCGTTCTACCCAAAGAAAAGATTGATGGGCTCACTGGCGACACTTAATGTTCAGTTGTGTGGCGCCGAAGGATAGGTCAGAAAGCTGCATCATTGAAGCGGAAATCACACAAAGATTTTGCTCATATAAATGTCTGCCAGACTTTTTTTTTTTGCTCATTCTTTGTTGCTGTTGACCACATTAACCGGAAGCGACGTGGTAGCAAACTTTATGCAAACCATGGGGCCAGATAGCACATCCCGCAAGCAACTTGGACATTGAATGGCAAACTAAGAGGCTCAGATCGCCACGATGACGTTGTCCAAGTTTTTATGCCAGCAACAACAAGAAAAAAGAAAGACGAAGGCGTTGAAAATGTGTGCAAAAGCTGGGCATCCTTCGGCGCCTTATTGTGCAAAGTGTTGACTTTATATCCTTCATTTAGTGGACGTAAAAAGGATATTATTAAAAGCTTAGAAAAGTAGCCATTTCCTTGCAAGAAGTCAACGATGTCCTCATTGCCTCCTTTATTCGCATCGCATCGCCTCGCCTCGCCTCTTTTGGCTTTTTATCATTTGCTGTGCGCACAAAATACATAAAATATTAGATGCCTTCAAAAGGAATACAATACAAACTGATTTCACTCTATAGCCTAGTCACTTTGTCCCTCCAGACTCCTCCCTCAAATGACCATAGTCATGTAGACAATGAGACGAGCTCGCTTACAGTTTTCCCCTCTATTCCCTTTCCTTTTGCTTTTCCTTTTTTATTTTTATACATTTTTTTTGTTTGGGCCGCATTTTGGTTGCGGCTCATTTGTCTTTTATGATGTTGGCTTTTTTTTTTTTTGTTTTTAGAACCAAAAAAAAATAAAATGAAAAACCAAATGTTGCCAAGAAAAAAAGAAGTGCCAGCATTTGAAGGGGAGTGGAGGGATATTTGCAAAAGCGCACCAGCAAAAAAATTGTCCATACGAAAATATTCGTAAAAAGTCCATTATAATTATAAATGAGTTGAGCATCCATAATACACATTTCATACCATTTTCGCATACTTTTTTACTTTTCCATTTTTTGTGTTTTGTGTGTTATTATTGTCCAGGCTGCCAGTTGGTTGCCTACTGCAGCATTGGGGAGTTTATTACCAAAGCTTTGTCAAATTGACTGCCACATTTTAATGAGCAGCATAAAATTTGGGGCAATCATGACCAAAAAAAAGAGTGGTTCACAAAGGAGAAAAAAGCCTTGGAAAGTTTTGCATGTTGACACAAAAATCCAATTTTATATGTTTGCAAATATTCTTTTCGTTTTGTTTTTTGTTTAATATTTGTTTTGTCTTTGACTTTGAGTTTGATTTTTGTTTATTTAAGGGGCACTTGAGAAAAGTAATATAATGCTGACTATGTCAGATTATGGTTGCAAGAAAGGGAGCTTGTGCATTTGATGAGCTAAAGATATATTTTTATTGTACAGGGTATACTTCGGTCCAACAGTACTTTTTGACCTTTACGCGTTTATTATGTTTCATTAAAAGGGATGCTAAACATTCGCATTAACATAATTTTTAATACCTAACTGCTCTATTAAAGCCAAAATTATCAAATTTGATTTATTTTTACATATCCGAAAACCTTTTAAACATGTTTTATTATAGATCCTTGCTTTTGTTATACTTTTGTGTTATCTTCTGGTTTTATTTTTCATTTTTACTGCCTCGCAGCTGTCTATACTTTTTACTTCCCTTTGGCTGGAGCAGCAATGCGTGTATAATTGCTCAGACAATGAGCAATTGTTTTTCACTCATTTTTTTTTCGCAATTTTGTTTTCCATTTTGTTTTTTGCATTCGCATACATTTGTTAGCTGTTTTTGTTTGAGCGGCTGTTGCTGCTGACGGTTTTTGTTTTGGGGTGAAGCATTTTTAACATTGTTTGCATACATTCGGCAGTCAGTGTACGTACATACATACATCTATTTGTTATGCAAAGAGGCCTCAAAGCGTTGTTTTCGATATGTGTTGCTGCTGCTGCTGTTTTCGGTTGCTCCCTGTTCAAGCAAATTAGTTTACAAAGGACTGTCGCGGATGCTTGGCCCATACCTTTCTTTTTTGGGTGGTAAATTGAAACTGCATTTTAAAGCAGCTGTCGGCACAGCAAATGCCCGACGGCTAGAAAATAATTTTATATACAATAGGTGCCAGACGAGCAACCAACGGATGTGGACAGGATATTGCACACTCAATGCAGCCTGAAAAGTTTGTTTGCCTATTCATAATTAAGCGCGAAAATTGTGTTTTTGTGGAGCACCATCGCTGACCACCCACAAACGTCTGCAATTAGCTGTATAGTACTTCTAAGCATAAAGACATAGTGCTATTAAAAATATTATATATATGTGTATGAACATAAACTACAGTTGCCCACGTTCTGCATCTCAAATTAGTTGCAGTCTTAATAAAAACGCCCACGTCGAGTACGAATCAAGCGCCATTTTAATGACTCAATACGAGTGCCTCTTTATGACAAACAGACAGAAAAGGAAGTGGGCAAAAGCAGACTAATACATTTTCTGCACTAATTTCGTAGCTAATAAAAATACAGTTGCATGCCATAAATGTCAACGGCAGAACGACAAAGTCGACTTGCGTGTTTCATTAGCTTTTGGCGAAATATGAGTAGCTCATCAAAGTCACAGTGCCAGATAGTGTTAGTAGCAGTAGTCCACCCTAAAGTACACTCATCAACGTTGTCTGTCTGTCTGTGACAAATTTGGTTTTATTTTTGTGAGCGTGTGTGTGTGTGTGAGTGTGTGCAGCAGACAGACAGACACAATAAAACATACAAATGAGGCAACAATCTGAAAAGTGAGAACGTGTGGCATATTTCCACTTTATATAGTTTTTCCTTTTTTTTTTGCACAAAATATAAAATTGGGTGTGCCAAGTTTAATTATGTTTGCGTTTTGCATTCGAGTGCACATTAATTCTTTTCCGTATTTTGACAACACTAGGCCAAGGGAGTTTAAGGGGTGGATGTTGTGTGTTAATGAACACTGACTGAAAAATTTTATGAGCATTACAACTTTGAAGTTTTTTATATGTTAGTTTTAAATATTATTTTGTCATTTATGTGGTACTTTATACAAACTTTAGAACGCTTGAGGAGTTAAATTCATATGTTAAACTTTCATTTTGTGTGTTAAAGCCATAAAATTAAGATTTATTCATTTACTAAAAGGTCTTGGTTTAAAATGTAAGGACGATTTTTTTTTTATTTTTTTTTTTTTTTTTTTCGTATATTTTTTAATAATTCTATATCTTATCTTTTAATGACTTTTCATTAATCATTGCATGCATTTATTTTCCATTGTTCTAAGGACTTGTTACTCGTTATCCTATTCCACTATTAGTTAAAATATTATTTACTGAAAATGTATTATAGCTAATATTTAAATAAATAAATAAATATTTTCCATTGTATTTCTCCAAGTGCATTTCTATAGCACATGCCCTTTTTTTTTTTATTCCGCACACATGCAACAAAGTCAACTTTATGCCCCATGCTTTGGCAAAATCCCCAAGTCTTAGATGATTTCTCTCCTGCTGCTGCTGCTGCATCATCAACACGGAATTGTTTCTCATGTTCGCTAGCTGCAAGTCTCTTCAGTTCATGTCGTCGTCGTCAGGCGTATCAAATGTGACAGCCCTGAAGAAAAGTCATCGCTATAGACTTTGAGACCTAGACATACCATATACATATGTATATATACATATACATATTTTTGAAGACTTGAGCATACTTGCACAGACAATCAAATAGAATAAAGTAAGTGTGTGTGTGTGTGTATGCGGAGTACGTTGTCCAAATATTTCTAGCGTTCAAGTTGCATTTACTTGGGGATTCTGTCTGCGCTTTAGCATGTCAAACCCGCTCACTACCCACCCCTCTCTCGCTCCATCACCTGTCTTTGAGCTGTTTAAAATGACGACAACTATATCCAGAGCAACTTTGCTTTTGTCTGAAGCGAAAAATCCCTTTGGCCTCTCGCCTTAGCTTTCTTTTTAGCCCAGCTGCTGCTGCTGCTTCATATGCGGGCTGGCGGCAAGAGCAACAATTTGACTTGGATGTTGATGTTTCTTTGTTAATTTCCATGCCATGTCATTTTCTTTTTGTTTCTACTTTTTTTTTTGTGTGTGTGTTTCTTGCGTAAATGTTTAGTACGTGTGACAAATGTTGAACTTGTACAATTGTCTCTACTGCCAGCCAGCATTTAGCAAAAAAGTTTCTGTGTTCTATGGGGATAAAGGTATTGCATAAGGTGGGCAAAGTAAGAGCGGGCGGGGTAAGGGAGACAGCTGAAGGCACGCGACATATTCGAGAAACGTTTATCTTTGAGTTACACGACATTTGCTGTCTGCAATTAATTTGAAATGTTTTCGGAGCCTGTTGTTGCTGTCATTCTTTTAAATTGTGTATGTGATACACCTAAAAAATGCAAGAAAAACCTTTGAACTTTAAGATCTGTGCTTTATGTGCTTTAAAATGAGTTTAACCATTTTTCTTTACTTTGAGTTTAACCATTTTTCTTTACTTTTTTTCAGATGTGTAAGTTTTTCTTGGCAAAAAATCAAGTAAAAGGGTAAGTAATAAATTCATTTCTCTTTCAATAAACTTTCTAAACAACAGTAATAATAAGTTTAAGCACGTTCTAACCTCTAAGCATCTTGACCATATCGAAACTTCCTTTTGAATAACTTTTGTAGCAAGTGTCATGACTGATTCATTGTTATAATTAGAAATTCAATGCCCCAAGGTACATTGCTCATTTCGCATTATAACCTGCAGGAAATTACGCCGTGCCACCCGCTGATGCCGCAAGATGTACCAAGTGCTTCTTAAGACGCAGCACGCCCCACACTTAATTACAAGCAACATGGGTGGGCGATGACTGTCTTTGTGCGTGTTTGTTTTCTGAGAGGGGAAAGTGGGAGGAAGGTCACATCTTTTTTCGATTAAAAACTTTTAATGCCTTGGCAAAGATGCAAAAGTGAGAAATGGGAAGCTCCAAAGGCGATTGTCAGACATCCACTTAACTTGACTTGCCTGGATTTCTAACGCAAAATTTTACGACAGATTAACGAACGATTAACGGTATAACGTGGATTTGTTTTGTCTCGCACGGTACGTGCTCACGTGCCACACTCTCCCCGCTCCGCACTTCAACCAAATCATCCAGCGTCCCATTCCACCAATTCGTGAATTCTGAATCCAGATGTCGCCTCGTTGCTAGGAATTATATTTTGCAGGTGATTTGTCGCATAAAATTCAAATAATTCATAAGGCGAGAGTGCCGAGAGCGAAAAATAACAAGCAACCCACAATGTGCCCGCCGCACTTCGGCTTCGTTTCAGGAGAGCGTTGCCAAGCGCCAAAAAGTATGCAGCAAAATGCGGTGATGCGGCAACGCGGCGTATGCGTGCTAAAAACTTTTTTGTCAGCTCAAAACTTGCCGAGTTTGGGTTACAATGGGATAACGTTTTTGGCATTGAACGCATCCCTTTCCCTTTCGCAACGTTTTTCTCCTTTTTCTGCTCAGCAAACTTTGTCATTTTGAAACGTTTGTTGGTTTGTTAGCTCACCGCTTACCCCATGATTCCAATGCACATATATTTTTGTCACATTTCGCCAGCATTTTCGTGCGAAATTTGTATCTTGAGGGCGTGTTGCTTGTATCTGCAGGATTTGTATCTGTATTGTGGCTGCGTTTGCGATTGGACCCATTTCCCAGTTTCGCTTTCACAAGGTTTGCCTTGGGCTGCCTGAACGGGAGGGATGTGTAGTGCCGACAGAAAAAGGTTTCCGTTGCCACTTGATGGCCTCTTTTTTTTTTCTCGGTGTTGAGTTAGGATTGGGTTTGTTAAGTTCAAGATCAAGTTGTTATCGATGTTGTTTACATATTCGACATTTGGCTGATGAAATGTTAGGGTATTGCCAGAGCAAAACTATCGACGAATTTCTTAGACTGTTTGTACATTTTAAAACTTAAATTCCAACAATTTTGCAATTTTGTCCTTCAATTAATTTTGAACTAATCATACAAGCTTTAAAAACTGCTCTTAAAATATATTTCTTATCTAGCTTCAAAGTCCTTGAAATATGCAGAGCATTTACAAATCCAAGCAGCAATTTGTTTAGATTTTTTTCTCTTCAACGTTAACCCACTTTTTATCTCCTTTTTCATGCGGAGCCTTCAGTTTGTCAACGTCGGTATTTTTTTCCTTGCTGACTTTTGACCCGCAATTAAGATTGTTCGCTCATACTCAAGCGTATTCCCATATCCGTAGGTTCTGCGCACGATATGTGAGCTAAATTTGTTGCGGCTTCCGCTGCTGCCATTTCATTTGCATGCTTATCAGGCAAAGAAAAAGATAGATAGAGAGAGAGAGAGAGAGAAAGCTGCCTGCATGAAAGTTTTTCTCGCGTATTTTTTTTAGAATGTTTTTTTTTCTTCGTACCATCTTGTGTGTTTATCTTCTGTCACATGTGGGTGGGCGGGTGTTTCACTAGGCGTTTTGGGGCGTTACTTTTTTTTTTTACTTTTTTTTTGGTGTGTGTGTGTGCAGCTGTTGATTTTTGATATATGGCTCCCAATGGTGTTGTTGCCGTTTGTCAAGTGTCTGTCTGTGACTGCTACTCATTGCTGGTTGTCGCATTTCAATGCGTTTGACTTTTTGCGCGAGCGGTTTGATAAGTGCGCTTAAGTGTGTCAAGTGGATGTGTGTGTATACAAAAGGGGCCACAGACACACAAGCTGGGCTGGAAATGTGCGTAGGTTTGCGACATTTGGTATGGCCACCGGCAAAAGTACAAAGCAAATTGTGGCGCAATGCCTGAACTGCTGACACATCGCCGATATGCTTGTAAATGATATGATAGAGTAATGATTGTTGCTTGATTCGCTATGCAAAAAGCTTAGACATGTGAGAAATGCCAAAAGATTTAACAAACAAAATCATTCAAATGTGTGCTATAAATCTTTTGTCCTACATTTATTTTGGCAAATACACGAATACTTTTTTATCGAGCTTAAAACTTAATTCAGCACCATTAATTTTCGTTCACTTAGCAAACTGTTAAAAAGATATCCTTTTTGATCCCAACCAAGCAATTAGCAAACACACACTCATACACACATGAACAATTAACCCACTTCCGTAAAAAGTTTTCCGTGCAAAAAAAAAGAGGAGGGGAGACAAAAAAGGAATCTGTGCAAAAATGTGTTGGCACAGCCATTCATTTTAAAATAGCTGCATAAAATTAATTGTAATTAAAAATTAAAATGAATTTAACATTTTTAATTATGCAATTTTGCTTTCATTATAATTAAAACAAATGTTTGGCCCGACTGCCTGACAAAACAGACAGCCAAAACCAAAGCTCGCACAAAAAACACACACACACACACACACACACACACAATTTTCCACTTCCTTTTCCACACACTCTCTGCTCCCTACATTCTTCCTTTACTCCTTTTTGGCATTTGCATGTGTCGCATCAACCATGAAAATGATAACAAGCGAAATGTGTGCGCCAAATTGTGTTTTGAAGAGGGGTTTGGGGGAGAAGGGGGGGGGGGCTATTTCTGGTTGCTTGTTTTGGGTTGATTGTCTGCCGCATTCAATTTGGCAAAAGATGCCACCAAATGTTGCCCAATTTGTGCGGGCTATGCTGTCACGGCGATGCCAGTGTCGCTCGCATCTAATGAGTTTATTCGCAATTAGCTGTGTTTAAAATGCAAATGCTTGGAATATATATGTGTGTGTGTTTGTTTGTAAAGAGAAAAACAACAACAACAATGGGAACAATAACGATATGGACATGTGAAGCTTATCAAATGAACATTTTGGTGTGCCAAATGTTATTCAAAGCATGCTGGCTATGAAAATGGCTGTCAAATCGTATAAATATATTGGGCTAACGATAATAAATGTTTTTGAATTTTAAAAATATTTTTAGAAGCTTTTGTTTTCACATTTGCAATGCAATACTCAACGATAAACTTCTTATTTACACAAGTCTTAACACCTTTTTTTTTCTTGCTGAAAACTTAACAATAAAACTTTCGGTTGACCACATAAATAATAACACCAACAACAAAACAAAAAAAAATAAAAACCAAAACAAACACACACAAAAACAAAAAACAAAAACAAACAATCATTTAGTAAACAAAAAAAACAAAAAAAAAACCAAAACACCCCCCAAAAAAGGCCACACAAAGCCCAGCCCCCAAACGAACGCCGGCCACAACGGAACAACAACACGCGGCCCCAAGAACACACAAAGCACCACAGGCGACCGAACACGCCCCCGCACCGCCGACACAACGAACACCCGCCGCAAAACAAACCGAACAACACCGCACGAGACCAAGAGACGACACCCCCCCACAACGAACCACAACCAACAACGCACCCCGACCGCCCGCCAGTAAACCAACAACGCCGCCGCACAGAACAACCCAACACCAAAAAGCCGGCAACAGACAGAGGACCACAACAATCAAGCGAAATACCCAACAACACACAAACCAAAAATACCCCAATAAAACACCAAACAAACCAATAATTGAAATGCGAAACCAGATTCCCCAAATAATTACAAAAAACAAAACCCCCGATATTAACAAAAACCACGCAACAAGTAACCCGTAACAACCACACATCCCCCAAAGGGGAACAAATACAACAAAAACAAGACAGTTAAAAGTACGCCACTAACAAAAACAAAAAACTTACACGACCACAAAACAACCGTAAAACACGAGCCGAGTACCGAAAATAAACAACGCACAAAGGCCGTAAACAGTCTAAATATCGAAACAAAACCAGCACCACAACCACTATTAAAAGCACCAGGCCATTAAAAAACCGAGGACACCCCATACAAGCTCAGTTCCCAGCACCGCGAATCACCGTGAAGACCACACAAACGAACGGCCCACAAGCAAACCAAAAAGCACACAAGCTACGCAACGCGCCCGTAGGTTGCGGCGATCTCAACCGCGAGCGCCCAGCAACAAAAGACCCACAAAAAAGTGCACACGCGAGGCAACCACACAGCAACACAAGCGCCCAATCACAAGGAGCTAAGCCGCACCCACATCGCGAACCACAGCACGCCCAAAACGCACCGCCATCATACATCAATCAAAGCCAACCCGACGTCTCTTCGCTGCAGCCAGGCATCTTGGCCCCGCACCTGTTATTAAAAACGCAACCACAGCGCCTAAATCACGATGCCCCGCTTTATCCAGGCCCAACAAAACATAAGAACCAACGACGAACGAACAACAAGCCGCAGGAACCACCACCAAGCAACTTGAATCAAAAGAAACAGCAGAGTTACACAGTCAGTCATTACAAAAACAGCAAAATTAGTACAAAACAAAAACTACAGTCTGACACACAACAAAAACAAGCCCACACATATCAACGGAATGCCAATGGCGTTTCACAGCACAAACTGAATTAGCTCAATTTCTACTCGACAACCACACTGACATTATGCTACTTCCGAAACACACCTTACAAATAAGTATAATTTTACCACAACCGGATACTCATTCTACGGAACCAACCATCCCGATGGCAAGGCGCACGGCGGGACTGGTATCTGATAAAGCCGGCTGAAGCACCACTTCCACAAAGAGTTTGCTAAAAACTATCTACAGGCCACATCCTTAAAAATACATCTGGATAGTGGTAACCAACTTGCACCTTCTGCCATCTACTGCCCACCGCGATACTCCATATCTGAAGACCAATTCATGGAATTTTCAACTCATAGAGAATACTTATAGCAGCAGGGGACTATAATGCCAACACACCCACTGGGGATCTCGTCTTGTGACTCCAAGAGAACACTGTACAACGCAATTATAAAACCAAAAACAGGCTCAGCCACGTCTCTCCTGGCACACCAACATACTGGCCCACGGACCCCAAGAAACTGCCCGACTAATTGATTTGCAGTCTCCAAAAATATTCCGCGCAACCCGATAAGCGCCGAATGTCTTTCGGGTTATCATCTGACCACCCGCCCGTACTAATTCAACTTCAACGACACCCAGAGTTTGCAAATCGCCCGGAAGCTGACATCACAAAAACCAACTGGCTAAGATACAAGAAATATGTTAGCTCACACATCCAACTAATCCGCATCTGAAAGTGGAAGCTGATATTGATTCTATTGCAAACAAACTGAGTCAGTCTTCGTCGAAGCAGCCCGTATGTCAACACCGAAACAAAAACTGCAGCACCCACCCAAAAAAAACAAATCACCAAATGAACAGCCCGTTCTGATAAGCGGCGACCAAGACGGAGCGGCAATGCCCAAGATCGCCGTCAGCCACAAAGCTAAAAAACGCTACACGTAAACTTACCAAAGCGTTAGCACTGAAGAAAACATGCCCAGCGCCGATACATTGAGCAATCATCAACATCCAGCTCGAGAAACTCAATGTGGAAAGCCCACCCAACTCTCAGCCAACCGACAAAAGCAGAGATGCCCCTAAAAACCAAGCTGGCGGCTGGGCCCGAAGCGAGAAGAAAGAGCCAACACGTTGCTGTTCACCTGCAAAAGTTTTCCAACCGAACCCTGCTACAAACTCGTTCGCTCTACCGACTGTACCAAACGACACCCACTTACAACACGAGCCCATTGAATTTCGCCCGAACGAAGTCGCAAGAGTTATTAATCAGGAACTAAACCCCAAAAATCTCCGGGTCTAGACTCAATAACACCAAAGATGATTATTGAGCTCCCCACTGTGCCGCCTGTGTTATCTGCCAGTTATTCAATGCGATCACACGACTCGGGCATTCCCAGAAAGATGGAAAAAGTCTATCATCATAACAACCAAAGCTGGGAAAGGATCAAACAGCACCCTCGTCGTATAGACCTACAAGCCTTTATCATGTCTATCAAAACTGTTCGAAAAATGCTGATACCGGATAACAATCGAACCTCACAACATAATCCCGTCGCACCAACTCGGCTCGCCAAAACCACGGAACTATGAACAGGTCAATCGCACAACTTCAGAAATTCGAGGCGCGTTTGAAAACGAGAACACTGTACTGCAATTTTTCTGGATGTGGCTCAGGCGTTTGACAGAGTCTGGTTGGAAGGGCTGATGTACAAGATCAAATCAACGCTCCACCAAACACACATAAGCTGTTAAAGTCGTACCTTTACGACAGGAAGTTTGCAGTAAGATGCAACACTGCAACATCAAGCGAACACCGTATTGAAGCCGGCGTTCCTCAGGGAAGCGTACTGGGCCAACACTCTACGTTCTCTACACAGCAGACATTCCCACATGCAGGGGACTTACAACTTCAACCTGCCGACGATACAGCCACCTTAGCCGATCTAGATGTCCACTGCAAGCCACATCGCAACTCGCTCGTCATCTGGTTAACGTGGAAAAGCTATCCGACTGCGAATTAAAGTTAACGAACAAAAATGTAAACATGTAACGTCACCCTTAACAAGAAAGATGTCCACCACTACGCCAAATAATATCCCACTCCCGAAAGCCAACGAAGTAACGTACCTAAGTACACCTGACAGAAGGCTTACATGGCGCAGGCACATTAAGCCAAGAGAACACAACCAAAACTAAAAGCCAACAGCCCTCCACTGGCTCATCAACGCCCGCTCCCCGCCAACCTCGACTACAAGGTCCTGCTCTACAACCCTGTCTCAAACCAATCTGGACCCATGGATGCCAGCCATGGGGTAATGCGTCAGCAGTAACATCGACATCGTCCAAAGAGCCCAGTCAAAGATCCTGAGAACTATCACCGGGGCACCGTGGTACGTTCGCAACGAAAACATTCAAAACGACTAAACGTCCCACCAATCAAGAAAGTAATTGCGACTACAAGAAAAATTACCTTGGCAAGCCGTCATCGCACCCAAACCATCTTGCTAGAGGACTCACAAACTCAAGCAGCCGATCCCGTCTTCGTCGCAATGACTTTCCGACCCAGCGATGAGTTGAGGTACGCGGCCACCAACTATTTGTACAACAACAAATAGTTAACCAAGTAATACTTGTAAGATTTGTAAACTTTTTGTTAGTTTCCCTATTATAAGGAAAGATTCAAGAAATAAAACCAGCAAAATAAAAAAAAAAAAAAAAAAAAAAAACATAAATAATATGTGAACACTTTTCGGAATTTACTTGTGTACTCGGTTGGTCTTTGGAACAACTACTCTAAAATATTGCCTGCATGGGGGCTGTGCAGCATGCAACAGACGACGACGACGACTTGCATAACAATAGCAATTTGCATTTGTTGCCCCAATATAGCACAAGCTGCTTTGCAATCTCTTAAGAGTTTGCAAATAAAATTTAAAACACATTTACACATTTCTATATAAATGTATATATATATAAATGCCTTGTAGAACCTATAAAGAAGCAAAGTGTAAGAAGTGCTCGACTAGTAGATATCCATTATAGCAATAAGCATATTTAAAAGCGATTTTAAAGGCTATTTGTATTTGTTAGCTATGGCTCCTAGACTCGAAGGCTTTACTATTAACTTTGTAGTTTAAATTTATATATACCCCTCAATAAATTATTCATGGGTATCTGCACCATAGCATTTCCATTGAAGTGCAAAAGCAAATGCATTGGCCATATGGAAAACTTTCAAATACTCGTACTTAGATACAGATACATATGTGTAGACAAAATGCATGCCTCTCTCTGTGTATGATTTTCTTAAACGCTGCACTTTGGTCAACAATTTCATTTGTCGTCGCTTGGCAAGGACACTGCAATAGTTGCAAGTATCCACACACACACACTCACACACTCACAGTAACACCAGCTATGTGTGTCAATGTGTTGTTGTGTGTCGTTTTAGTGAAATTGCACAAAATTGTTTTCCGTTTCGTTTCACTTCATCGTTGTTGTTGCTTCTGTTGCTGCTGTTTCTTCATTGGAAATGTGCATTTAAAATTTATTGCAGGCAAAGCACAAAATTAACTGCATACACTATATAGATGTTGCAATGGGGGATGGTAATGCCACGCCCCCTATTCGAACTGTTGCCTGTTGACAATTGAAATAACAATTTGCTGTCTGCCTTCCTGCCTTCAAGCACTTCTTCTGCCTAGCTTCCTTTTACATTCAATTTGGACAAGTTGTAACCATTTCGTAAATCTGAACCATGCCAACAGATTTAGGAAATGGCCAATGAGCTGTTGGACTATAGCTAAAATCAATGGCCATGTTGTAGCTACGTTGATTGGAGTTAATGTTTAACAATAGCTTAGATTTTGGATTAAATAGCGTAAGTTCGCTTTTACAATATTGCAGTGTAATGTTGGGCTTTTGTCATCAAGCAGAATTTATGTTGTTCTCTGGAATTTAATGCAGTATTATTGTAGAAAGAAACCAAGACTTGAAGGTTAAATTTGAAAATCTGAATAATTTTAATGAAGTTTTGGGCATCGAAAGTTTTGTCCCTCACCCAAAACTGTTTAAATATTTTCATCATCTTTTTCGTTAGTACATCTTTAATAACTTAAAAAACTTTACCGAGAAACTTGTCATATTCCCAAGGGACAAGCCTTTAATAACCATACACCACTTTTGCATAGACATTTATCTTTCTCAGCTGTTTGTTGTCACTGATTACACAACTCGTTTCGAAAGTGCTGTCAAGCAGCTGACCTCGCTCATCAATATACATACAAACGCAGCAACAACAACTTAACCCCTTTTCAAGCTGGCCCTTAAAATTATTTCCACAAAAAGAGGGGCGCGTAAGACAAAAATGTAAATGGGTTTCTACTTAACACTTTTGAGGGCGAGATTTTGGCCAAAAACCAAAAGAAAAACAGGCAAGGACTTAGGTTTGCTGGCTTGATTGATTGATTACAGTAACTTTGGCCCCAAAATTTAATTAACATAAGCAGCTTATAAGAGCACAAAGTTTGTGAGCTGTTTTGTGGTTTAAGCCAAATGCTTTCATTTTGTGTTTTGCTGGCGATTAATGAATTAATCAAAAGCATCGAGGTGTTGGAATGTAAGCACTGTCCCATGTCCTGTCTGGTAGCGTGTCCTTAAAGCGCACTCAACTATCAACAAATCACTCAAAGTCTCTGAGCTCTCTCTCAGCTGCTTCTTTCAGCTTCATTCACAATTTGCAGCTTGGTGCGTGTCTGGCAGCTATAACCAACAACGAAAAAAGAAAAGAAATGATAACTGTGCGCAGTCAACTGTTATCGGTGCCACCCATACCTCTCCCCCTTATGCACGTGCACACATGAACCACCCACAGGGACACGCAGGGTGTGTGTGTGTGTGTGTGGGTGTAAGGAGACAAACAAGCATATAAATAATTGAAATGTTCACCAACGCAAAAATTCACCCATCATCATCATCATCATCATCCTGGCACTTTGGCAAAATTGCAGCACTTTCTGAAGTGGTTGGTCGGGTGGGTGGATGGTTTGTGTGACTGCTGCTGACCCACGCTGGCCAAGCATTAAGCAATCAAACATTTGATTTTCATTTATCGTGTAATCAAGCGTAAAAATAGCTTCGTGACCAAAGTAACTCATCATCGTTGTCCTATCTGTTTGCATGTGTGTGTGTGTGTGTGTGTGCGAGAGTGTGATGGCTGTGTCCACTTATGGATGGTGTTGATGACATTACGACCATTTGATTGCTTCATTTTTTCTCTCAGCTTCATTTTTTTGCCACGTGCATCCATCAAGTTGCCTTTTTTGGACCAAGTGGGATAAACGATGCGTGCGAATCTCTACTGGGCCATTAATTGCTTAGGGTTCCAAAGGAACTGTCAGCGAAATTGATGCCAGGCTATTCGCTTAACTGATTAATAGAGCAGTTAGAAGTAGTTTTGATGCGTTCGCTCTTATCTCTACAAATGCAGCTGCAAAAGAGCAGAATAAACTATTTCCGGATGAAGCTTTGTCATTCTCTATCTTTTGGTTAAAATAAAATGAGTTTGAGCTTAGCTATTTGATTGCTTAAACTAAAACATTATCATTATCTAACCACATCACATTTGATTGCATTAGGTTGAAACAACTTAAAGCACGCCTTAAATGCCAGAACTAGTACCTGCTTTAAATACAAATATAGCCCTTAGCTTTGGTTCCAGTTCAACACGCAGCTTTGATGGCAATGATATCACATTGTACTACATATTAAAGCTGCCTAAGCTCAGCCAGGTATTGACACTTGATAAATGCTTGGCTGGCGTTGACAATGCCGTTGATGTCTCTCTGACATGTTTACACTCTACTGATTCTCAAGTTCATCATCAACATTTTTATTCAAGTACTTACGACCTTAAAAAAATTGTGCAGTTTTTGGTTTTTGGTAAAGCAATACAAACATCTTTGCGCTTCACGCTTCTTCTCTTTGTGTGTGTTTTTGTTGTTTTGTTAATCATAATATTTGGCACTGTTCAAGAATAAATTCCAAGCTTGGACGAGCTTTTTAGGGCCTTGTCAGACGACAATTGTCGACACGCGCATAATTTTCCGTATAGAAAAGGTCACAAATGGCAGCATTGTTGTCGTAACTCATCTCGGCCACCTTGAACTCTGGATTGATGGCAATCTTAAGTACATATGAGCCAGTTGGCAGCTCCGTTATATCCACCCATTGGCAGTCCAAATTGTACAGATAAACATCCGAGCAGTTGACAGAGATGCCTGGGGAGAAAAGTTTTTAATATGACAGTCGATTATGTTTTAAAAAGACGCCTTACCCTGATCCCCAAAGTTGGCGCAGTTGTATTTCCTGGGCACGCCCGGCAAACAGCTGCTGTCCTCCAGGCAGAAGGATGCTTTGTGACCCTGAGCAACCTTGCGACCCTCTAGATTAAAAATGTCAAAGGTCGCAAACACTTCCATGCTATGAAAGTGCCTGCCAGGATGGAAGGAATTTTATTATATTCAGGTGCCATAACTTCTCAGCTTACTTACATATGACACATGTGCCACTCCCACTGGCTCTTCTCCTTGAAGGGTCTGAAATCCGTATTGCCCGCATTGATGGCCGCTGCGGTGAACTTGAGCAGTCTGCGCCGCTGATAACGCCAACTGGGATCATCACGTTGAATTTGATAGGCCTCATTGGATACACAGTTCTCCTCCATGGCACACTGCATGAGCACCATGGGACGATCTTCCAGATGAGCTGTCTGCTCAATTTCATAGTAATCCACAACCAAATCCGGCGATAGATAATCACAGATCACAGCTGCCACATGTTGCCTGCTGCCATGACAGCTCACAATACCTCGCACATGATTATGATGCAGGCAGTCTGCCAGTTCTGTTTCATTGCCATAGCATTCTGTGCCACTGAGCATGGGTCGTGAGATGTTCGCACCGCCAAAGTAATCCGTTTGGAAGGCTTCCCGCGCATAGCCCAAGTCCAGCTGACGACACACCACATTCGCCTCCAGCATCGACCAGCCATCGGCACAGATGCTGCCCCATCGCTGACCATCAATGCGAACCTCTACACGTCCCTCGTTCCTGGAGCGTCCACCACGTAATCTCACATATAAACGTGAACTCGGATGTATTGGGAACTTGGCCAGCTCTCGATCATCGGGCAAAGGTTCGGGTGGTGATCTAACTGCTTCTGCTGATGGATAACACATAACGCCAGCTGCTTCACTCGGCTCACAATCGTTGACGCCCCAGCCATCAAAGTGACACTGGGTCAACTCCTGTTCGTGACCCTCACAGAACAGATTGTCCATCCAGTAGCGACGACGAGCTGGTCCAAAATAGCCACTGTGCGTATAGCGACGTAGTCCAAGATAGCCCAACTGTCTACACACAATCTCGCCCTCAACATCATCCCATTCGTCATCACAAACGGCGCCCCATTTGTTATTGTGCAGCACTTCAATGTTACCTGCGAAAAATGATTTTAAGAACTCGTTAGGAAAAGTTGAGCATTCGGTTTCTTCATGTTCTCCATTATCCTAAATATTTTGTCATTTCTTTCCCTAGAACTTCTTGCCTTCATATTCAGCATCGCCTCCGACGAGACGAATGGCGCCTTCTTCTTTATTCAGGGTTTTAATATATCGTTGTACTAGTTGTTGCTGCTCCTGACGCGCATCCTGAAGCGTTTCATGCACCACAGCTGCAGCAAAGTATTTATCAATCACAAAAATCCAAAAAACACTTCCTATCCACATCTTATTAAATTAATGAATTATGTTCTACTCAATCGCGATTTGCATTTGTTCGCCTCGGCGTACACTCGAGTACTGAATACTGAACCGAATTCAAGCAACATAAGTTCAAAATGAAAAACAAAAAAAAAAAAAATTAAATAGCAAACAAAATCATTTAACTATGAACTTCAGGTAAGCTTCACTCCCGCTCATCTACTTAGATGTATCTAACACGATGCGAGTATCTGTTGCGGTTCAGAAGCTCGCTCGGAAAAAAATCGCTCACAGCTGACGTCAGCTGACGAACAAGGGCGGAGAATTGAGAGCATCTAATGGCATAATAGAAATAAATCGCATAATACAATTTGTGTCTGTCAATTGACAGTTCATCTATTTGCAATGCATTTTGTTCAGCGCACACTCAAACGAGATATTGATGTGTTGCTGACAATCTGAGATTTAAATCAGTTAAACGGAAATGATCTGGTTTTCTTTCCATATCATGCAAGCTGGAAATCGCTTTAGATAAAGTTCGCAACGAAGTTGAAGTTTCGGTATGCTTTTTACTCATTTGACTAAAGAAATATATCTGCCTAAGAGACTCAAATCAAATGCGGCTTGATAAACATTGTTAAAAAGGAAATAAACTAAAGCTTGTCTACTATATCTCTTAAAGTATCGTGCATGCAAAGGAAACAAACTAGAGCTTGTTTATTATATCTCTTATAGTATCGTGCATGCAATAATAATAACAATTGCAATCTCACTCGGATGAGGCAACAATTATAAACTATATTTCTCTCACACATGACGAGCATTTAATGAGGCTTCCTGCATTTTGGCCCCCAATGCATGTTTGTTTGTTATTCCAACCCACTTCAACGGCATTGCGAAAATATGGAAAACTATGCCATAATTCAGTCACTGCGCATTGTGACATACAAATATACGAGTTGTAGTCTGGGTTTGTTGTTGTTGTTTCTGTTGTTGCTGCTAACGTTTATCTGTATCTGCATGCATAGCTGGCTGAAAACTCATCAAGGGAAACCCATTATATTTGGCATGCAGCCATTTGAAACGCCGCACAAACGGCACAAACGGCCAACATGCAACATTGAGAGAACTGAACTTGACACTGAAACAAATGACAGTAACAACAAAAACAACAACAACATCAGGGTAATGACGTTTTGGATTTGTTTCGCTTGTGTGTGTGTTTGTTGCATGTGGGTTTATGTGAGTGTGTGTGTTTTGGCTGGTTTGGGCTTTGAGCTCATTAGCAAAAGTGCCAGCATAATCGTAATTGGAAATCTAACCCGATTAGGTCAGCGACAGAAAGAGAGAGAGAGAGAGAGAGAGCAGAGAACAAGTCAGAGAGAATGCCATATGCAAATGTAGATTTACAACAAAACCATTGAAGCATGTCCCCAAAGAACAGCCGTTGGATACATTTTCAAGATCAATGCGAATGCACACAAAACAAGTTTTGTAAACAATCGCAACAAATGTACGATACACTAACCCAGTTAATAATAGCTTGCAATGTCTCTATAATTTCCACATCACAACTTAATCGTCGAAGTAAAGTGAAACTTAAAGATCTACGACAACTTGTGCTATACGCATCCTAACACGAACTGGCCATAAATATTAGCGAGCCAAAAAATTAATTGGATAAACGTTTTATGATATTGAATTATGATGGCGGGGGCTAGCCGGGGTCATTTATTGCCCTCCAAAGAAACTTTGCTCCCTTTTCGAAATTCCCACACAATTCAAACCGGAGCAATTTTATGAGTGCGTAAATTCCAATAGCAGTTGCCAAAGGCGTAAGGACAACGACAACACACAATCCTTGTTGAACTTGCTGCAAAGTCATGCACAAAGGTAATAAAATTCGATATAAAATCGTGTAATAAAATCATTACTGGCCTTTGGTCGCTCTCTACAAACTGGTCTAACAACGCCAGAGGAAAAAATGAAGAAGAAAAAAAACGATGCAGACGGCAAAGGATATGAAGCAGTTACGTACAACCGTACAGATCTCTATCTCCACTCGAATCTTAAGGCTCAAGTCAGAGCTGAGCACATAAAAATCGCAACGTGTGCCGCTGGCTAAGCGAAGCGACAAGTTAAAAAAGCATCTTAGCCACAGCTAAAGATGGGGGAGATGTAAAGAAAAAAAAAAAAAAACACACAGAAAAGATAAAACCAGCGCGAAAATAATTTGTGTGGGTTTTAAGCTTGAGGGCTCGGACTTGGGCGTAGGAAGTGTGTTATAATAGGAAGTATAAAAGGGCTAAAACTGCTTAAAGGATATTGAAAAGCGATAAATTGCTTTATTACTTAAGTGAGCCATAGATGATTAGGTTAGTTCGCTGCAACACTTGCCCCTGTGGCTTACTAAAAGAAGTTTAACGCGATTATGCAGCACGCAAACTTAAAGTAATGGGAACGCAATCAGGATCTTGGTGTTTATTATGAGTGCAATTAAAAATTAAAGGAAATATGCTGTAACTTTTAATTTTATGAGTTGAGCTTTCAACACTTCAGCAAATTCTTTTGGAAACAAAATTCATGCCACGCGCGCTTTAAGTATATTATTCTCAATTTTCACACACACAGACAATCTAAGGCCATAAGTTCATTTTGTATAAAGCCCCTCCTGCCACATAGATATAACATTAAAAGCTGTGATATCTCTTTATAATGATATCATACCATGTATGAGACGCACTCATTTGAACATTAATAAAAATTGTATGTCGCTGACAGCATAAATGTCACCAAAGTGCTATTAAAACTAAATTATAGCCGACATAACCATGATTCATTAGGACCAAAACTGTGAAGAAAGACGACGCTGAACTCGAAAAAATCATAAAAAAAATTTGCCACCAAAAAATTTGTGGCAATAACTCGCAAATTTGTAGCTAGCTTAAATCGAAATGAAAGAATTGTTTATTAATTTGGCAAAACCATAAAGAAGATGAATAAAAAATGTGGCAAGGCGTGTTTTGTGTTTGAAAATGTGCCAGAAAAAATGAAATGAAGCTCACAATCAACGAATGCCTCTGCTTTAATACCCTTTTTATGCGAATTTCAATGGAAAACCGTCGCCGGGTAGAGAACTAGGACAGGCGGGGTTGGGGTTTTGTGGGGCATCCAAAACTTATATAATGAAATTAAAATGCGCCTTTTGCCTTGGCAAAGTCAGTCAGTTGGACACACGAATAAAAGTACGAAGCAATAAAAACAATAATGAAATCAAAAGACTGAAAAGAAGAGAAAGACAAGCATGCGATGAATTGAAAGCAAAGGCGAGGCTGTGTCAGGGAGGGGCATTGAAATGGATCGGTTCTTGTATGGAATTATAATGAGCTTTATTTTGATAGAATTCTGTATTTCATTTTCATTCTCTGTGCTTGAGTAGAGCTTTTGTTGAAAATAATTTAATATGTTGCAGCCATAAAAAAATATTCATTAAATACTATGACAATTATTATCTTTAATATTATCACAACTTCAGCTCTTTGTTTTAGCCCTTTAAAACTTATAAGTTTTAACTTTCAACAACTTTTTAATCTGTTCAAATTATTTATTGAAGCGTTTAAATACGCATGAACTTCCAGACAAGCTGTCAATCTGCGACAATCCATTGCCATCCAAAGTTGCAGCCAGTGTATAAACAGAAATATATTTCGTATTCGAATAAATATGTAAATGTAAATGTATTGAATGCTCCGTCCATTTATGCCAATATTGAGTTATTGTATATAAATAACAGGTGGCATTTCCGGTTTTGTGCACCATCGGCCACACAATTTCAATGTTGCGATGCAAAGATTGTAATTTGCGTATTTTTTTTCTCCCTTTGTAACAATAAATGCAAAATACAATAAGAGGTAAATATTGTTGGTATTAAGATTGTGGAGCGCTCTTCAACAAGCAGCATGAACATGGAAAAAATGATGTTTAAAAAAATCCATTACAAGCTGGATTTACCTAGTCGTTAGAGTTCTTAATACACTTTTTATACCTTGAGCCCATGATTCGGATAAGAAGGGTATAATGGCTTATTGCAAAAGTATATAAGAGACAGAAGAATCTACAAGATAAAGTAAGTTTTTGGCACACATTTTGGGGATGAAAACTAGGTAAAATCGTGTTTTTAGATTTAAATGCAGTTTTACTCTATGGATCAATGCAAGACTTTTAAGATATTGCATTTGAAAATCGGGTTAATTTTGACAAAGCTATGGAACATTTTTGGGCTGTGTTAAGGGTATCTTCTAGTCGCGATTTCTTGCTCCAGTCTTACTTGTTTTTTTCTGTGGTTTTATTTTAATTTCGTTTTGCTCTTTTCCGTCTATCGAATGCCTTTCGGCACGGAGCCCCTTCGCCGGGGATTTGCGACAAAATAAAAACTTTTTGCGCTTATTTTGCCGTCTGTCTCCAGACGCAACAACCGACAGTGGAAAGAGAAAAGACTGCGTCTGAACTTATGTGTGCAAATATTTATTTTAGGATTTTTATGAAGTTGGCAAAAAGAGCAAAAAAAGAAAAGGGAAAGAAACGAAATGCCAAAAAGCAGAAAACCGGAAAATCGCCGTGTTGCGTCTTGGTTAATAAAACTCAACTTAGCCAGATGCAGTCAGCTGTTTGGATTTGTTGCCTAAGTCAATAGCCGCTGGAGAACATTTATTTAATATGCTTTAATCAATAATTTACCGAAAAAAAAATGCTCTCAACATGAAAATCAATTAATTTTTTGTTTGCTTTTTCACCCCTATGCTCTGTAGCTAATTGAATTTGCCATACAATGAATAAGTTTCAATATATATGCATGAAAATTCCTAAAAAAAAAAAACAAACACAATTCCATTGTTATTTACTGGCACAAAGCAAGTGTAGGCTTATAGCCAATATCATGGAAAATGTCCCTGGTGTGGACTAAATGAATTATGTAACATGTCTAGCCATTTAGTGCCATAATTCAGAACAATCTATGCCAGCAGACACATCAAAGCCGGACACAAAACGGGCCTAGTTTAGGGCGCAAAACGGATAGGAAAGGGGAAAAGCTGGGCAGGGAACCTAAATTGGTCGGGAGCGAGACAAATTGCATTTGCATAGGATAATTGGAATTGCATATTGAAAAATATTTATGCCTTGAAATGGGATGGCAACAACGAACGCACGAAAAAAAATCGATTGAAAACTATAATTTGTTGGCGGTTTTTGTGGTCTCTTCTGTGGCCGCTTATGTTGGTAAACAGTGTGGGCTTTATTGATATCATTTATAGTTGCACGTGCAATGGGGGAACCAAAAACGACGAAGAAAATGAGGTTTTTTTTTTCGAAAGATTGAATAGCGTTTTTGTTGCAGCTTTAGCAAAAGCAAAGCTTGGCCATTATTATTGATATAATTGACTAAAGTGTTAAGCGTGATTGATTTTTTTTCTTTTATATGATTTAAATCTATTTTATTTGTAATAACATTCCTTTGTTAAACTGTCATTTTAGTTTAATTAAAAGTTTATTTGGTCCAAAATTTTTGTTTTATTTTTTCTTTTAGTTTATAAAAATTGGTTTGTTTTCGTTGCAAAGATGCCGGTCGCTGTTCGATTAGTGGAAGCCTTGGCCATTGTCACCCTGATGGCCCTAATCAGTTGTGTTTCCCTGGGCGTCGTCATTGCGCAACGAACATTAAATCTAACAATTAATTTCATAGAGGTGCGTTATTAAACTCTTTGTGTTTGTGTAGTGTACAATGCCTTATTTAGCCAGCAGCAAATATATTGGATGTCTTGCTCATTTGTACCGAGAAAATGTTGGTGGGCGCTTTGATGTTCACAGTGGGCCTCATCAATACAGTATGCCGAGCTTTGCATATGATTGGAATTGCCTGAAGTGCATCAAGCTGCTGCTGGTTTTGCTATTAATATAACGTTAAAATGTATTTGCTATCAAAATTACAAGTAACTTATAAAATTTTTATAAAGCAACTCGTGTTTTTAGTAACCAACTCGGCGTATGCCGTAAAAACTTTAACTCAAGCGATTTTTTTCTCTCTGCAATTTAAAAGTCGGCGTTTACCAAGCCAAACGAAAGAGAAACCAAAAACACGATTTTACACAAAAAAAAGAGAATAAAGGCAACGCCCCTAATATTCAATCAAACAATTTTACGCTCCAATAAATATTTCTAACCTGCAGGCGGCTAAAACAACACAAACAAAATGCGCTCAATTGCAGCAAATTTGCACCTTGTTAAGTGCCGAGAAACAAAAGAAATCACAAGCGCAAAAAAAAGGAGAAAAAAGCCAAACGAAAATAAATATTTTTTCACCACAAACTATGCTCGAGGATGTGCATTATTCTACTGCTCTCCAAGCCTCTTTTCGCTCCCTGCAATTGTTATTATTATTTTTGTTCTCACTTGTAGTATGTGTGTATATTTTTATTTGGGCCTGGCACGCCAAAAGCCGCCTTTAATGTCTTGGCACCTTTTGTGTTTGCTGTTTATTCTATTATTTAGTTATTTATCAATGCGGCAGCATCGGCGTTAAACTCGAGAACCCAAATGGGACTTTGCCAACAACAGCACACGCTATGTGGTGTAGGAGTTGTTGTGGTTGCTGCTTGTAATTTTGTGTTTTGATTTAGTGGCAATTTCGTGCTGCAACACAAAAAAGATTGTTCGATGCCTCAAGGGGGCAAAAAAGTTAAAAACAAGCAGATTACAGACGGAAATTGAAGCAGGCTCGAGATGTGCCAGTTAACAAGCGAGTGAACAACTACAACAACAACAGGAACAATAACAGCTCAAGTCACCCGAGGGTCAAATATTGTATAATACCCAGTGTCCATTTAAAAATTGGCAATAAACAGAGAGGCGTGATAATTTTAGTGTGGTGTTGAGAAGAGCTCGACTTACCGATACCCTATACAAAATACTTTATGCTTTATATTCATAATATTTTTAAACACCTTAAAGATAAACCAACTAGTATTCATGCGAATTCTCGAGCTTGACAGTGTTGTGAATCAGTTTTCTCCAAGTATCTATATGTGTTTTAGACCCACAATTGCAATGGTGGAAAAATACTAGCATAAATAAAAACGAAATAAAATTTCTGTTTAGAATTATTGGCATTGCCTTTATTTAAAATGATATTTTTTTTCACAAACATCTTAAGCAACTAAATCAGCTTCTTGTATTTCGGAATCTTGGCTGCTCTCTGTGCCGGTTGTGACCGCCTCCGATTGCGGTTCCTGTGTTGTTGTTGTGCTACTAGCATTAGCCGGCTGCTCTTCCGTCTGACTGCAGGCGCACGAATCACGAGTATTTGCCTCAATCCATTGGTTAAAGTTGCTGACACGCGTATAGACACCAGGTGAACCGGGTTTGGCGCAACCCTCGCCCCACGACACAACGCCAGCCAGTTGATAGGCTTGTGAGGCGCCTATGACATGCATGGGACCACCGCTGTCACCTTGGCACGAATCTTTGCCACCCTCAGCATAGCCGGCACAGATCATGTTGTCTGTGATCTTCTCACTGCCATAGTTGCTTTCGCGACACTCTTGCTGGGAAAGCACTGGCACCTCCACCTCTTGCAGCGTATCGGAAATGGGTCCACCTTCGCTCAGGGCACCCCAGCCTGTGACCACAGCTGTTTGGCCAGCAAAGGTTTCCATTGCCGATGGCAGACAAACGGGATGCATATCAATGCCAAGACGCACTGGCTCATTGAACCTAATCAAGGCAATATCACTATCAAAGTTACGTGTACTGTAATCGGGATGCACAAGGACACGAGCAACACGTCTGTCCACAATCTTCACATTGCTATCCTGACGATTGTGCTCCAGCAGACGAACGGTGATCAGGCGATGATAGAAACCATTGACGCAATGTGCTGCCGTCACAGCATACTGATCGTTGACCAATGTGGCTCCACAATAGAAGCTGCCAAACCACATGAGCATGGCCATCCATGGGTACTCATGCACCTCCGTCTCCTGGCCACCAACAATGCGATGTCGTGTATTGATGTTGCCACAGGCACAAGCCGAACACTCACGCTTGGCGGGCACACTTGTGTCCGCATACTCTGGACCCAGTATGGACACAATCCAGTCGAGGAAACTATTTTGACGCAAGTTGCTCAGAGACTCCAGTATCTTGGCTGGCTCAGAGGCGCCACGCAGATTGGGCGTGGCAGCCAAACAGAAGCCCAACAGCGAGAGCAAACAAATGTATCTCATGATGATGATGATGAACTCTTTCTGCCAACTGGCAATTGGCAACTGAATTGGCGCATCCTAGCTGGACAAACTAGAACCTTGCCAAATGCATCTGAACCTGAACCTGATTTAGTTGGCAGAGAACTGGCTAGACCAGCCAACAAAACCGGACCCCAGCCAAAAGGTTATTGGCCATTGCCAAGAACACTTTGCTGCAGTTCTTCGTTTCGTTTCTTTTTTTTTCTTATTTCTCTTAGAGTTTTATTAATAAATAAGGAAATTGAGCAAATTAAATATCTTCGACAGGTCGAAGTCTTTAATACACTTGCAGAGCTTAAGAAAATAAGATCATATATAAAGAATTTTGTGTTAAACATTTGAAAAGAAAGATTTTAGTTTTTTCGTCATTAAAAACTAAACTTTCCGTTTAATGTTTTTAGATTTTTAAATTTTTCGTACGATTTTTTAAGAAACATTTAAAAGTTTTTGGCAAGTCAAAACTTTTAATTTCATTCAATCGTTATCTATTGCTCCAAAAATGTATCCAATTGGTTACCTAAAATGATTAACTCTTACTCTCTGCAAGTGTATTTAAAAGTTTTCATACAAGCTACTTGATCTTCTTTGTCTCCTGATGGCACAGACAGGCCTGTTTGGTAAGGTTCTTGATCCAGGTGCCATAACGATTGACTCTGGCATAGACACCCGGATAACCAGCCTTGGCACAGCCTTCGCCCCACGAAACAACTCCAGCGATCTGATATTCCCGTGTGCCATTGGGCACAATGTGCAGAGGTCCACCACTGTCACCCTGGCAGGAATCCTTGCCACCCTCATCGTAGCCACCGCACAACATATTATCTGTGATCTTGTTGCCATAACGACTCTTGCGGCATTCATCTTGGGAGAGTATAGGCACCTGAACTTCCTAAAAAATGGGAAAAGAAACCAAGTTAAGAAAACCTCTCACTTATTTAACTCCCTCAAACTTACCTGCAGTGTATCTGATGTGGGTCCGCCCACTTTAAGTGCACCCCAGCCGGTGACAACGCCCGTTTCGCCCTTGAAACTGCGTCCTGGCGTGGGCATACAAACCGGATGCAGTATCTCATTGAACTCCACCGGCTCATCCAACTTAATGATGGCAATATCGTTGTCATAGTTGCGAGCATTATACTTGGGATGCGTGATGATATCCGCAACTTTGCGATCAATCTTCTGCAGGTGCGACATCTTGCGATCATGCTCCAACAGCCTCACCGAAATCCTTTCCTTGCGGAATCCGTACACACAATGCGAGGCCGTGAGCAGAAACTGATCGTTGAGCAGGGAGCCGGCACAGTAGAAACGTCCGCCATAGAGTAACATGGCAACCCAGGGATACTGATGCACTTCCGTCTCCTGGCCACCAACAATGCGTTTTTGTATATTCGCCACGCCGCATACACAATCGCTGCAGTTTCTCGGTGGACTCAGAGTTGGTGGTGCTGGCGTTGTGGCTTTACGTGTGGTTGTTGCTGGCGGCGCTGTTGTTGTGGTGCTACTGGCAATAGGCAGCTCCGTAGGCGTCGTTGCCGAACTGCTTAGCGTGGCAATGGTGACGGGTTCTGGCGAGGCACCGGGTCGCTGTGGCAACAGCGATAGAACCCATTGTACAAACGTGTTTTGGGATTGCTTAAGCAGCAGTGACGATGGTGTGGTGCCCACCACCACAGCGGGAGTGTACTGCTGCGATGCAGCTGATCCGAATAGAAGCAGCAGCAAGAGGCAGAGCTTCTGGCAGCTCCAAGACATATTTCTTCTAGTGGTTGCTTTCTCTACTTTGGCTTGGGCGACACCACCAACTCGTGTGGCTCGTTGCAAACTGAATAGCCAGCCAACGAATTTGAAAGCCAGCGACAAACATTTCACCCAAATTCACATGACAAGCAACAACCAACCGGGCAGAAAGAAAGAAAGAAAATACAACACAAAAAAAAGTGGTTCTGGCCTGTGGCACGTCCACTTTGCCAATCTATACACAATTTACATGAGATTGTCTTAGTGTGAGTGTTTGCTTTTGTATATGTATTTGTATTTGTATTCTGCGCATGCGTAGGCTACGCCGACTTGACCATGATAATGATACTTCACCCGAAACAACATCAAAACTTATCGCATTTAATTCAACGGCTTTTTTGTAGAGTGTACAAATGTTGTGGATCTCTTGGCTAATAAAGAGCTAAGAAAGTTTTGAGATTAACCTTAAACCCTTGTTTTAAGAACTTAATACGCTACATTGGAAATTTTGTATACACGTTGAATACTTAAAAAAATGGGTTTAAGAAATTAAACATTTTGTTTTAAAAACTAACTTAAGAAGACTTTTTTGTCGTCTCCTTTTAAACAAATATAGAATTCTATACCAGTATATATCTTTAAAGTTTAACTAGTATTCAAACATGTTTTGTTTAAGAGCATTTGAACTTCGTTTTGCTGTGACACCCAGTTTTTTTTGATTTTCTATAGCTTTTTCGTTCGTTTTGTTTCGTTAATATTTATTTGCCACTGAAGTAGCGAAAGTTTTTTTCTCGCTTGTGATTTTTATTGAAATATATTCGCAGTTTCGATCGCGCGACGACGCGTCGTAATTTTACTTTCTTTTGATTTATTTTATTGGGTGACGCTGTATTTGTGTGTGTGCCGCTTGTTTGTATTAGCCAAACTGTGTTTTTGGGGCTTTATTTTTTGCTGGCCAACCAACAACAACAATGCCCGTTAACTGTTTACATTAACAGCATTTACGTGGTTGGCGGCTATGGTCAATTCAATGCTGTTGTATAAACAGGGTGTTGCTCTTGTGTTGACTAATAAACTATTTAGCATTCGTCGTTGGCATACTTAAACTGCCAACTAGGAGTCGCCAGTGGACTCATTTGTTGTCGTTAAACAAAACTTTTAAGTGCATTTAAGGAACCCTTTTAAAGACATAACTAGAGTAACGCCCCCTGTTGACATGAAGCTGTTATTGTTGTTGTTGTTCAGGCATTGTCCGGACAGATTAATGATTTGGTCTCTGAAACCAACGCAGCAAATCGCGCGTGTCTGGCTTCAAGCTCTGACTCATGGATATATGTATATGGCACTCAAGTAGCCCAGCCCTCGACTATAAAAAAAATGTAATGCGTGCATGTGTGTGGGTGCAGGGGGGGAAGGGGGTACTGTTGTTACGCCTGCGCCGTTTTGTTGGGGACAGTTGAACAATTATTGATAGATGGCCAACAAACAGAACAGTTGACAGATGAGCGCCGCATAAGTCACTTGCAGATGCAGATGCGAAATGGAGTTAATGGACCCAGAGTTTTGTGGTGGCGGCCACTGTAAAAAAAAAAAACGGTCATTAGCATGCGCACACATAACACTTGGCATATTAATTGTACGCGTAATGTGGCCGAAAGGGTGTAGAAGTTGGTGGTGTAGAGGGGCATGCAACTATCAATGCTGATGACGAACTAATGTCGGACTCAGCTACAGCTACAGCTTCAGTCTGTGGGCAACCGCAATGCGCTGTTAAAACAAAGTGCCATTTGCATAATAGCCATGCTAGACAAAAAGCCAAACAACACACACTCACACACACATATATATTTAAAATGGGAGTGTTTATGTGCATGTGTGTGTGTGTTTCTGTTGGGTTATTTATGCGATGAGGTAGTAGAACTGCAGACCTGCACGGCGCAATTATGCAAGGCTGTCTCGTTGTTGTTGTTGGCTTCGAAACGTGACCACCAACAAAGTCCGACATTGGAACAACAACGCTTCCTCCCATATACTGGCTGATTGGTGGTCAGAGGGTTTTTGAAGCTGTTAAACACGTTGGCAAATATGTTAATAGGTTTTGTAATATGCACATTAGATGCCACTACACAACAGACATTAAATCGGCTTCAGGGGCTAAGCAATTAGTGAGCCAACTCTAGTAAGTAACTAACGTAGCATAAGTACTAAGTTGATGAGGGACAAGTTAAGAGGGCGTAAGTAAAGCTAATTGATAAGTTTAAGCAAGAGTCAAAAAATTGCTAGACAGGTTTAAGGTTAAGACTTATATAACACAAAAAAAAAAATTATTAAAAAGGAATTATTTTATATTATTATTATAATTCTAACTCATTATTCTTCTTTTAATATTCTGCAGATATTTCTCCTATTGAATGGAAAATATTGGGGTAAGTTTATTTGTTTTATACATATTTATTTTTCTTAACCTCACTTTTAACAAAGAGTTTAAATACTGACGTTCCCAAAATAGACTTCGCAAAAATTCAGTTTTAATACACACATTGTTCCGCATATCCGTAAAGAAAAAAAACAGCAACAACGAATAATTGAACTGCTACAGGCTACAGACTGGAATTTAAATTACTCCCTTTGAATATTGTCCGAAAAACCTCAAAAAACAATTAAAAACGTGTTGTTGTGACCCTTCAATTTGGTCCTTACGCATGGGGATGTGAGTTTTAAGGGAAGCCAAAAAGTTTGGGAATACGAACACGCTGTGTATGTATGTGTGTGTGTGTGTGTGTGTGAGCTACATGTAAATGAAATTTTCACAGACAGTTTGGCGCGTGTAAAAATTTCACTTTTGATTTATGCGCGCGGTGCGAGAAGTCAGCCAAACCGCCCAATGGGGTGAATATTTTTTTGGGGGATGAAGGTAAGGTGGAGTTCCATTAAAGCTTTCAGATGGCAACATTGAGTGCTGAGAGAGAGAGATATTGCAACAATATTTGCATAGACACAACCTTTATGACCAACTATTACAGTGCATAGATAATGTTTTTTACTACTCTATGCAGCACAGAGCGAGTTAGCATAAAATTTTATAAGCCAAGTTAATTAAACTGGCAGTTGGTAGTTGGTAGTAGCAGTTAACAGTTAACTGCCAGAACAGAACAGTCCACAGACAATCCACTTCTCCGAAAACAGAGTCTTTGTGGTGGTGCAGAATGGTGGTTGCATGGTGGTTCCAGGCAACTTTGTTCATTTGCAGTCGAAAAATTTAATTAGTTATTCCATTTGCGCTTTCAGTTTTATATCCATATACACCACAGAATTTTTTTTTTTTTTGTATATTTTTTGTACTTTTCATTTTGGCATTCATACAAATTAAGGCAATGTGCTCTTTGGCATTTTTCGGTGAAAGGTGTGCGGTGGCCGCAAAGGATTTGGGGCGTGGTCAACAGCCAAAGGCAGCATTTCGTTTGAGTATAAAATTAAATGTGCATGTCGATCTTAATAAATAGAATATGCCAGGCAGGCAGCATGCAGTAAAAGCTTTGAATGCTAAAAGTGATACAACTTAAAAGACCTGAAGAGAATTTCCACACCTGCATCAAAAAAAATGAAAGAAACGTACTTAGCTGGCGATGCATCAAAGGGCACGCAAAGGCGCTCTGAACTCATGTAACCACTTCAACAAGCTTCGTAATGATGGTGGTGTTGCGACCATGAAGGTCAACAGAAAAAAAAAACACAGCACTGCAACTTTGCTTGGCATGCAACATGCCATGCCACAAAGAAAACAGAGAAAACTTGCCAACAACGAGTCCAGAAGGCAGCCGAAAAAGTTTCAAGCAGCAAAACTTGTAACCTGAGTTCAGCTCGAGTCGCAAAAAACACGCGATTTTTGTCGATTATGAGTTAGCTGCAGGTATACATGCTGCATACATGCACAAGTTGCAATAATTTGCATGCAACTCTCTCAAGTGGCAGTAGCATGCAACGAGAGTGTCTCACGCAAACTCAACTTATAATAGATTAATTACATAGCCAATGTGAAATCGATGCGGACCAAAACAAAGCAAAAAAGTGTTAGACGAATGTTTAAAAAAAAAATCAATAAATGCAGTTGATAAAAAAAATGTAATATCATAAATTAGTAAAATTATTTTTGCAATTTTATTTTTTAATATGTTAACTAGGTCATTGTATCGCAAATATTTAATTAATCACATTAATTTTGACACAACTTTTTATATATATTTTTTATTTGAGAGCACTGAAAAATGCAATATAAATTGTCTCTTTGAGCTTTTTTTCACACGATTTAAAGTTGAATTTTTTTTTGTGATAAACTCGTACATGCAAACATTTATATGGTATTCGTGAAAGGATGACAATATTTTTTTTTAATGTTCATGCTCGTCATTGACAATAATTTCATTTGCGCTATGCCACTTCCGTCGACAATAAAATTAACTGCGGATTTAATTAATTGCGGTTTGCACTTTTCGCCTTTTAACTGGTTTGCCTGTACCGTAACAATGTATATATATATCACTCTTTGATTTTGTTGTTACTTTGTTTTCTGATTTTTTTTTGTCGTGTCGACTTTTGTTGATTGCATTTTCATAGGAAATCAGTTTTTATTGAAATGTGTACGACAAAAAATCAATTATTTAATAAAGCCAACGCTGCAAGCAACAAGAATATGCGAAAACTTGATTGTGTTCGCACTTTTATTGCATGGTTTATTAATTTGTTTAAGTAGTTGACATTATAAACCAATTCATGCATTGTTCCAAAGAAGACAATATGTTTTTAACTTTATCTGTGAAAACTGTTTCGTTGCCCAACTTGCATAAGTTATTTTTTACGACAAGTCATATTTTTTATGATTTAATCTTGTGCCAATTAAATGTTGAACAATCAACAAATTATGGCCATTTCAGATATTAACTAACGGTTAAGTATGTTTACGATACCATTTCCATAGATTTAATGAGTCTTTATGGCGCATAAAAATGTTCACTTCATCGATAGCAAAAAAAAGGGCACGACCAAATAGAAATTCCAATCACCTGTCGTCCAGCATTCAGTTCGATTTTTTTTTATGCTCTGCTCCGTTTTCGTGACAAGCGTCGGACAGTTGGCTGAAGTAAAAAAAATTCGATTTTATGTGGTCCATAATGTTGGGGGTTCTCTCTCTTACTCTTCATTTTCCACGCAACTCGAGTGCTGCGCTTTTGGGTGCTCAACTTGTTGTAGTTTCTTTTTTTTTTTTGTTTGCTTTTGTTGTTGTCGCACTTCGATTTCGATTTTTATTGTCGTCAACAAGCGCTTAAAGTGGCTAAACGTGTAACGCTTCGGGGGTCGCAGTAGTCTTGAGTCGTCCAAACGGCTGTCAACCGGCTCTAAAGTCGCGTGGCTAATTGGAACAACGATTTTTTTGATTAGAAGCGAACTTTGAAGCGCCGTTTATTTCTTTTCGCTTCTTTTATCCCCTCGTTTTGTATGGTACTTAATTGTTGAGCTAGTATTTATTGGAAGTTAACTTCAATGTAGTTAAAAGATATACATTTTAAAAATTCCAATTAAAAACGCAATAAAACATTTGTTATAACCACTCAAGCATAACTTCAATCTTATCGACAACGAGCTGCTAATTTGATAGAATTAAAATGAAATATTGTTTCTCTGTGCTCTTTTAAGCTTTACTTGCAACATTAACTAACCATTAGTCGCAATGTATTATGCATTTTAGAAATTTGTTAACTGACCCAGTTGTGTTTATGCTTGCCACATTATGCAATTGCCAAAATGGTATAAAACAATCGAAATTAAGGCAATTAAATCAAATCAATGCCTGCATATTAATAATGCCTTTGCCAAACTGACAAAGCAAAATCGTAATACGATGAAATTGCAATTGTGGCAGTTGTGCTGCTTGCTTATTTTGGTTCAGATTACAATATTATTTCTCTTGAGGCGTTTGAATTTGATGCTGTTGCTGCACTTGAAATGCAATTAAAATTTTCTTGTTGCAGCTTGGATTTCAATCAGGCTAGTTAAAACAATTATGTGGACTTTTTGTTAATGTTGAAAGCATTCACAGCCGTCGAGTGCAATGACCATTTAGGTAAATAGCCAAAGACAAATGGGACAAACTGTCTGTCGTTGTCGTTGGGCCAAACATGTAAACTAATGACATTTGGTTCAAATATGCAAAATGTAGTCGTTGCTGTTGCTGCTGTTGTCGTTTTTGCAGTTGCAGTTCCCATGTATATTTTCTTCATCAATGATTAATTGTTTTGACAATTTCGGTCTGGCAGACATCATTTTCAAATTCCTTGCCATGTCGTGACAGTGCGACGAGTGCGTCACCCAAACATTTTCGCGACTAAATGCAAACGCAGTGTGCAACTGTGTAACATTCGCATACAGAACAGTTGTGTTTGCCCCCTTCCTTTTTCAAGCAATTTTTGGTGGCTCACACTGACGAATGTCCCCAAAAATTGATGTATGATGGTTTTGTTTTTTTTTTTTTTTTGAGGGTTGCTGTCGCGTAATGGAGCCATGAGGGAACTGCCTGGCCAGACCATGTCAGATATTTGAAGATTTATAATATGGTTTTCTGTTAGTTGCTTTGATTCACTATTGTGCTGTGCTTTAAAAGGTTGAACATGTTCATTTAACTTAAAACAGTTCAATTTTTTACTTGAAAACAATCGTTGCAAAACTTAAGTGACAACCCAGCTTAACCATTATATGAAAATGAAACCCATTTCCTTATCTCAAACCCCATATCGATGCTGTCAGTCGCAGTGGCTTCAACTTTCATTGACGCTGCAGAAAATCTCTTCTCTTCGGTTTTTTTTGTACAGTTTGCCCCAGCAGGTGATAAACTTTCACTAGATAAATCTCCTTTACTTTGGGGGCCAGCGAGAGTTTCCTTCTGCTCTCGTCCGTTCCACTTAAACCAATTTCCTTTTTGTGCAACCCAACGAATTAAACTTAAAATAAATAAACTCAAACCTAACAACAACAACAATAGCAGTACGAGCACATTAAATACCTTTCAGTAAAACAGTTTGGCGTTAGTTTAAATGCCGGCGAGTGCTCGTAAAACTTTCGTTTTGACCCTTGTCAGGCAAGCAGCCCCCAAAACAACAACAACGCATCCCAAGGGTGGCAAGTACACAACACTGTTGTTGTCGTAATCAACAGAGGAATTGGCACCCGTCGATTGTCCAAGTGCTCTGTGTGTGTCCGTGTTTGTGTTAGCATCGTTTACCCTTAAACTTTACTGTCCGTCCACTATTCGGGGTGGCGGTTGCTATCCAGTTTGACCAGCTGACCAACTGACTTAGTTGAGGGTTGTTTGTTTGTACCAATAAATTGTCGTCTTAGTCGCAATGTTCGTTCGTTGTTTGTTTGCCTATTTAGTCTAATTTCCTTTTGGACATTACTGTTAGTTATCATCGTCATGTAATCGTTATCGTTTGACGTCATTAATTATGCGCTTAGTCTCTTAGTATCTCTCTCTCTCTTACAGAATGCATTTTATAGACCACGTTACGTATACGTGTTTTGCATTAATGCTAATTACTAACTGTTGTCTAACTGGCGTCACTTGCCAAATATTTGATGTTGCCAGCTGTCTGAGAGTTACGTGCGAGATAATTAAAGCATGCAACCAAATGAACTTTAGTCGGTTAATATTCAGTTTTAAATAGTTATGTCTTGTTTACGTGGTCACAGTTTGGCCGGGTCGATTGGTCAGTTGCAGTTGCAAGCTGTTACACGCGACACGTATACACTGTACTTGAGCATAACGGCGACAGCTGGCCTGCAACCTGAAACACTTTACGTGACTGCATTGCTGAAAACGTTGTGCCTCATTTTGGCCATAAATTAGTAGATGTGGCCAAGGGATTTGCCATTTATCTGCATAGAATTCTAATTACTTAAATTGCAAGTAAAAAAAAAAAAAACAAACCCTTCTCAACACTTTAAGTAGTTGCTTAACCCTTGTCAGCTCTTAGGTTAAACTTCTCCAACTCCCATTTGTCGAACCCTATCAATGCTCCCCTGAGTCGCCTGTCACCCTTTTATTTTACAACTCTTTAAAGCTTTTGCTAACACACATTTTGTGCTGCCTAACACTTGCCATTATTTATATACACTTTGGCAGTGTTACATTTTTATGCTGACCGTTGCAACGCATTTTTTTCCGGGTCATACGAAAGATTTACATGAATAATTTTTGCAAGCGTTGCATTCATGCATTCCATTTCCTATTTACATTTATCTCTTTTTCTATTTATTTGTGCAACACGCCAAAGAGCCAAGAAATGTGCGATGCCACAAAGTAAATTTAATGGCAAATATGATGCGGCAGGGTTTGTTGGCCTTTCCTTTTTTTTTTGCTAGGCGTCAGGGTGACGGCAGCCCGTGGCGCCAACAAAACGCGATCTGCATTGCGTTTTGTCCGTTTTTATATGATTTTTAATTTATTTTTGTATACACATATATTTTTTACTGACTTTTGGCTGACCAAATGGTGCCAACTAGACGCTGCGCCAAAAATTGTTAACGCTTTTTGCCAACTAAATGTAAATTGGGTGCAATGTACGGACAGTGCGTATGCGTGATATCTGCCGGATATGCAATTGTAGATAGTACAAAACTATTAAATGTATAGTGCCGAATTTGTTGGCTTGCAAAGGCTTTGAAGCTGTTATTAGAGCGTGTTATATTTGGCAACACTTTTAGGTAAATAATTTAAGTTACATTTTAGTGGTGTGTTGGCTGTAAAAGAAATTCGTATTGTGGCATCTAATATTTAAGCCTTATTTTATTTGGCTTGTGGACTATTTGTCAAATTGTTAAAAATATATTTTCGAGAATTTAGCGCACAAATGCAAAGCGCGTTTTATATTTTAATAAATCATTCAACCTAAATCCCAGTTACAAATTGTATGCATGCAAATCAATTGTTCTCAATTGTTTCTATTGAAGCGCGCAGTCAATACAATAAAATATGTATATTTGGTATATATTTGTATACCCATAGACACTGCTTCTCATCCCGGCCAAAACATGTAGCTGGCCATAAATAAATATCGTATAAGCCCAGTGAAGCTCGTTCCCGTTTAAAAAAATAATAAAATAAAAGCCGAAACAATAATCGCACATAGAATATAAATTTCTGTGCGCTGTGTGTAACACAATAAACTTAATTTGCAAATTCAATTTAAATAATACCACATACAGACACACAGCAAGCAATGCTGGAAATAAAAATATACATACATATGTACATACACATATATTGAGAGTATATCGCGATTCTGCAGTTGGTCGTGTATTTTTTATATGTAGATGAAAAAACATCACCGCAAGAAATTCAATTGTCTGGATTTAGTTTAGTGCCCAGCTGTCTTTTTGCCAGTGCAAAAAGGATTAAATTTGTTAAACTGGCAGCAGCCAATGGGTTTGGGATTTGTGGCATAAAATATACTTGACAAAAGAAAATGTGAAAGCTGTATTTTCAACTATTTAGTACTTTTAAATATAGAATTCTTTCTCCTTCTTAATTAAAACTCAAGCTTATTCTAAACCTGGATACCCAAATGAAATCCAAATATTTCACATGTTTTAATTCTTCTTTTTTTTTCTTACACGTGTTTACACAGTAATATTTTGATGTTTTTTTCTTGACATAACTTTTTGCAGCTGCAAACATTAAATTGAATTTAATGCTTGAATTATTTTAATTTCCTTTTGGACACCAACCGTGTCCAGCACACAAACTAATAAACGTCAAAGACACGTACGCACCTCCAACGATGAACTGACATCGCTTCAGCTCCCCAGCTATTGCCACAGATGACGAGGAGGATTCCGTTGCTGTTGCATGGTGACACATGTGCAAAGTAATGGAATGAGAAAGTTAAAGTTGTAAAGAACACAACTTAAATTGTTGGTAGAGATGGATTTATATTTTTTACTTTTATAATTTTGTTAAAACGAAATCAAAGGCATAAAGCAATAGCGGTGTGCCATCTGGAATATTGCTGCATTCACTTCCTTATATGCTCAAGAGTATTAAATATTTCACTTGACTCAAATTTGTACAAAGTTTTCTTAAATTTTTATATTGGAAAATAGTGTCAGTTGAGCTTTGAATTAATACACACATCATTTTGTAAAGCTTTGTTTCTCTTGTTTTTGTTTTTTGGTGATTGACACGCTTATATACACACAAATACACCACGACATAAGGCAAACAAGTAAATAAATGATCATCAGAGAGTATTGGCCAAATGCTGTCACAACATTTAGACGATTTGATCAGCACACTGTTGTCTTGGAAATCAGAGAAACGTGTTAATGTGCCCGAAGTCGATATCTATAAGCTGCTTCATCTGGCACGCAATGTTCTATTGGATGAGCCAATGCTGTTGGAAATCAATGCACCGATAAATGTTATAGGCGACATACACGGCCAGTATGGGGATATGTTGCGTTACTTTGAATCCACGGGACATCCGCCAAAGGCAACTTATCTATTTCTGGGTGACTATGTAGATCGTGGCATGCATTCGGTGGAGACGTTAACACTTCTATTGGCCTACAAGGTTAAGTTTCCGTTTTCCATATATCTGCTGCGCGGCAACCATGAGTCGGCCAACATTAATCAGATTTATGGGTTCTACGATGAGTGCAAGCGACGCTTCACTGTACGTCTGTGGAGATCCTTCGTGGACACCTACAATTGTATGCCGGTGGCGGCAATCATTGGTGGCCGCATATTTTGTTGCCATGGTGGCTTAAGTCCCGTGCTATACGAAATGAATGATATACGCAACTTGCCACGTCCCTGTGAGATCAAATCAAATGGTCTACTATGTGATTTGCTTTGGGCCGATCCCGAACCGACCAAAGCTGGCTGGGCCAAGAATACACGGGGTGTCAGCTTTACATTTGGCTCGGATATTGTGGTGCAGTTTAATTTGCGCTTCGGATTCGATTTGATTTGTCGCGCCCATCAAGTCGTTGAGGATGGCTACGAATTCTTTGCCAAGCGTCAACTTATCACAATCTTCTCGGCGGTCAACTATTGTGGCGAGTATGATAATGCTGGTGCCATGATGTGTGTTGATGACGGCCTTAATATCTCGTTGGTTGTGATCAAACCAAAGAAACGAAGCGATGTCAAATTCGCACCTCTTGCCGAAATGGCACCTGATGCGTTGAAAAAGACCAAATAACATTTTAAGAGAAATTAATCGTTATTATAGCTTATCTACATACTACATTAACCCATTATTATATACGAAAAGCTAAAAAAAAAAATTTAATATCAATAAAATCGATTATGTACCATATGATAAGAATTTTTTTTTTAATGCGATTTGATTATGTTAAAATCATGTGGCTTATGTTTTTCAAGTCACAGTTCTTATCTTTGAAAAATATTTTATATCTACTGAAAACTAAAAAAAAAGAAAAAAAAAAAAATACAAAACCAAAACATACTTAAACACTTAAGCTTAAATCAGTAGTAAGATGGGCCCTCAAGTCAAGCAAACAAATACTGAAACGAAGCTTTCGAGAGATACTGAAGAAATTCAAGCTCTTGGTGACGAAACTCCCTTTTCACAAAGATCTGCAGTTTTGGCAGAAACCAAGGGAATCCTAGGCGAGATGATAAATAAGCTAAGAACGTTTGCACATCAAAAACAGCAGCGAGTGCCACTCGTCGAACAGGAACTGTTCCGAATTTGTCATTTTGCACGAGAGATTTTTATGGATGAACCGATGCTTCTGTATCTCGAAGCACCGATGCGCATTGTGGGCGATATTCATGGTCAGTTTAGTGATCTACTGCGTATAATGGAGCACTGCGGTTATCCACCCGATGTCCATTATCTGTTTCTCGGCGATTATGTGGATCGTGGTAAAAACTCTGTGGAGACAATGAGTTTTCTACTCGCTCTGAAAATCAAATATCCAGCGTCTATTCATCTACTGAGAGGTAATCACGAGTCACAGTCGATAAATCGTGTCTACGGCTTCTTTGATGAGTGCAAGAGACGCTACACAATAAAGCTATGGAAGCGATTTGTCGACTGCTACAATTGTATGCCAGTGGCAGCGGTTGTATCCGATCGTATCTTTTGCTGCCATGGCGGACTTAGCCCCAAGTTGAACGATTTAGCCGATATTGAGGCGCTTCATCGACCCACTGAAGTCCCTGACGAGGGTCTACTGTGCGATCTGCTTTGGAGTGATCCGGATCGCGTTGGATTCGGCTTCTCGCCCAGTGATCGTGGTGTTAGCTACCTATTTGGTCGCGATATTGTTGAGAAATTTCTGCGAAAACATGATTTCGATTTAATCTGTCGTGCCCATCAGGTCGTTGAGGATGGTTACGAGTTCTTTGCCAAACGACAATTGGTAACCGTTTTCTCTGCACCCAACTACTGTGGACTGTATGACAATGCGGGTGCCTCGATGGGTGTTGACAAGGATTTGGTAATATCCTTTGATGTGGTACGACCATCGGACAAGCGTAAAGTGAAAATTCGTCAGCAAGCAAATGACACGAAATCGAATTAAAACTAGGATAACCTGGCATCCACTGTCAACTCTTATATCACACAATAATAATAACAGAATAATATATTTTTAATGTCAAGTCAAATATATATACATTCGCTTAATTCGTATGTTACACTTAGCGCTTACTCTTTGGTCACATCCTAAATTCTTAGTATATGCCTCATTAAAAGAGGTGCAGGATGTCACAAGCACAACTGGGTCGTCTTTCTGCAACCGCCGATCCATCCAGCATTGATCAAATCATTCTGAACATTATCGAGGTGCGACGCATTAAGCAATTGCATTTAACTGAAGCGGATATAAGATCTCTTTGCGTACGCTGTCGAGATGTCTTTCTGGGACAACCCATGCTGCTCGAGCTGTCAGCGCCCGTAAAGATTTGCGGTGACTTACATGGACAGTTTACGGATTTGTTAAGAATGTTCGATTATGGCGGCTATCCACCCGCCTCAAACTATCTCTTTCTGGGCGATTATGTGGATCGGGGCAAGCAATCGATTGAGACCCTCTGTCTTCTGCTCGCCTATAAGATCAAGTTTCCGCAAAACTTTTTTGTGCTGCGTGGCAATCATGAGAGTGCTGGCATTAATCGCATCTACGGCTTCTATGATGAATGCAAGCGACGTTATACCATCAAGTTGTGGCGCACCTTTGTCGATTGTTACAATTGCATGCCAGTTGCAGCAATTGTGGATACAAAGATCTTTTGCTGTCACGGTGGACTCAGTCCGGAGCTCAACACAATGGCACAAATCAATAAGTTGACGCGACCCTGCGATGTGCCCGATAAGGGTCTGCTTTGCGATCTGCTTTGGGCCGATCCGGATCCAAAGGTCATGGGTTGGAGTGATAATGATCGTGGTGTTAGTGTCACCTTCGGTGCGGATACGGTGGGCAAGTTCATACATCGCTTCAAGTTCGATTTGATCTGTCGTGCCCATCAGGTCGTTGAGGATGGTTACGAGTTCTTTGCCAAACGGCAATTGATTACCATCTTTTCGGCTCCCAACTATTGTGGAGAGTTCGATAATGCTGGAGCCATGATGTCGGTCGATGAGACCTTGATGTGTTCATTCTTTGTGCTCAAACCGTCCAAGAAGGTCGGACTGCGTAAGGTGCAAGCCAAAAGTTAGTCTGGATTATGATAATGTAGTGAATGCTGATTGTATAAATTATTTTGTATAAGGTGTTCCATGAATTTAGTTGTTGGTAAGGGTTTTTTAAATTTGGTGTCTGTCCAAGAAATATAATTATTTATCAACACAAAACAAGACTTTGCAAGTTGCAACAATTGTGCCATTGGGCTCCGGCACTTGGACATTTCAATCAAATGACAGAGCTGAAAATAATTTATTTGTTGCACATAATTTACAGTACACGAATCGTCGCTGGCGGCAGTTTACAGTGTGTGGAGTTGAGGTCCAGTTGTGTGCCTTTATTAAATTTGTTTGCTTTCTGGCGCGGACATGAACAGAAAACAGCAGAAAACAGGCTATGCAGTTGGTGGCCAGTTTGGCAGTTGGTCTGAACTAATAGATTTTAAATGTGGCTGTCGCTGTCAGCAACTGCAACTGGTTGCACAAACTGTGTGCAACAGCAACGGAAAACTATAAACGAGGCTAAATAAATTGTTGGTCAACAGGAGTGGGGTTAACGGTTGATGTTAGTTGTGACGTTTGCATGGAGATATCAATATGTGATTGCGATAACAACAAACAGCATAAACAGATGGCTGTCTAAATGATCAATTAGTGTTGTCCGGGGATCGATTAAGTCAAGAAAAATTATTTTATGAATTTGTATTTATTGACTCTCACAAAATCTATATTTTTGGTAAAAAGATTACTTTGCAAAATACTGATTGCATACTATATTAATCATAACTTTTTTTTCACAATTTCCTTTCCTTCCACAGCTTATTCCACATCATACCACATGTGTACGCACTTGTTTTTTTTTTCATGTTTTCCTATTACATGTTTGTTTACATGCCGGCTAGACACTTTAACGTGTCTTGCACAGGCAAGACTCTTTCAATTTCCCAAAACTCCACTTGCCATGCCGCTGTGGGGTTTGGGAGGCTAGACAAACCAAGCGTTGAGACGTTAGGTCGTCTGCCACGTCAATTTCGTGCTCGAATAAAGTTGAAAAGTGAAACTTGCCAACCCGGAGCCATATTCCACTCCTACCTCTCTACCTTAACCTTTTTGGCCATTTTGCTGAGAACTTTTCGGAAGAAATTGCCAAACGCAACCATTGGAAATAAAATGCAAATGAAAACGAGAATAGCTTGAGATTTAACTTAACTGAATTTTAGGTAGCCCTTAAATTGTAGAATAATAGAGCTGGCTATTAAATTTTGCGTCAATTTGTCACTGGCGATTGCCATCGAGATTAGCGACAATTGACAATTGTTTGTGTGGTCAACTGGCGGCAAGATCCAATGAAAATCAAACAACAACTACAAAAGCAAAGACAAAATCTTGTCGCCTTGTGATTTGATTTGGTTTTAATTGCTTAACATGGCCATAAGCAATTACGCTACGATTTATGGCCGACAATTTAGTGGACAGCAATTTAAGCCCGAATTACAAAAAAGAAAATAAAACAAAACCAAAGCCAAAGCCAAATATCGTGTATAGGATATAGGATGCCAATGATAAATGGGTGTTTGGCTATGAGTCACATAAAACTTGAAATTGCCTCCAGCTATCTCAAATACTTGTTTCCTTATTATGTTGACATTTTTATGGCGCAAGCACTGCGAAAAGCGTTCAAAGAAACCACAAATGTCAGAAACATTAACTGGAAAATAATAAACATGCTAAAGGCAATGTATTATCCTTTGAAAGTTAAATAGTTAATTAGTTAAACTTTAACTTAAAATATAGCAGAGTGATCTGTTAGTCCTTTGACTTCATTAAATTTTTGTATTTTATCTCTAAACACATGAAAGGGGGATTTATGGTTGTTTGCTAAATTATGTTACAGACAGATACATCTAAAAAGTTATGGCAATAGGAAATTTTGTCCAAGTGAGTTTTTTTTTAACACATATTTTGAAATCGGAAGTTCTGTTTCACTGGTCACAAGAATTTGTCATGAAAATCGGGTAAAAATTATTATAAGTTTCTAGATTTGAATGCAGTATTTATTAGGAGCGTAAAACAAGACTTTTGATGTATGACATTTGATAATCGGTTGAGTTTTGACCAAGATAGGGTAATTGAATATTTTTTTTAACCCCCCAGTCGATTCTTTGATACAAATTTTTGGAATGAAAATGGAGTTACAATTACGGTTCTAGATTAAAATGCAGTTTTGTTTAAGAGCTCAAACCAAGACTTTTGATGTTTTGCATTTGAAAATCTGATACGGTTTAGCGAAGGAATGACCATCGGAAGTTTTGTCAAACCGCAAATCGATTTTTGTCGCTGATTTTTTGGATGAAAAACTAGTATAAATCGTGTTTCTAGACGTTATTCTGGGCTTCAATCAAGGTTTTAAGGTATTGTATTTAAAAATCGAATAAAGTCAAATGTTTGGGTTGGGTTCAGGCAGTGGCGCACGCAGTGTTTAAAATTATCACAGCGCAAAACAGAAACAGTTAATTCGATAAAATTTATGCGCTGACCCAAAAATTCTGAGGAATTAGTAGCAAATTCATACTTTCTAAACTAAAGAGGTTGCAATTGCAAAGAGCTTTCAAAAGAGCTTTTTCGTCTCAGGCCCCGTCTCAGAAAGTGTATGTGTGCATCGTCGGCTGCACTTTCAGAAAAAAAAAACAAAGTACAGATACATATGTACATATGTATACCGCGCTTGGTTCTTGCTGGCCTAGCTTTGTCCAAATTTCAGCTTTGCATTGTCTTATACATACTCTTTCTTATTTTTTTCGATGACACTAGCAAACAATGTTGTCAACGCTATCACCATACAAATGTTCACGCATGCATATAAATTCTGATAGAGTATCAGAAATTGAATGACAAGATCTTTAAATGCTTTGCTATTTTTGTTGAGATTTTGTATATTTATTTTTTTCTGTGGCCTGCATTCACATGTGTGTTTGCGTGTATGCATACACATCATATTTAGTTGAATTAGGGGCAATTGTTTTTTCCATTTATTGGCCTGCCTCAACTTTGGCAATTTATGAAGAAGTTAAGAAAATTAAAAATACTAAAACAAAAATCAAAATATTATATATATTAGTATATAATATAAAATTTAATTAATAATATATAAATCAAATTTCAAAAACATACCCCCCCCCCACGAAAATATTTTCTGCGTGCGCCCCTGGGTTCAGGGTGTGTCCTGGTCGGAATTTCTTGGGTAAAAAGCATTTTCACTTGTTTACAGTTATTTCATTTGTTTTTCGCCTTTTAATTTTTGTTTATCGTGAATAATTGCATGTTGCAACATTTGTATTCAGCTGAATTAAACCACAATTTGCAACGTATTTACCCACAGGCCGAACAGAAATATGAGCAATATTGTTGATTAACAAAGGTTTTTTTTGCTTAAAAATGTGCATACTTCAAGGCGCTTCAGATATTCAATGAAAGCCAAATTATTAACTATTGTTGAAAGTGAAGATATGTCTTAATTGGCTCACAAAAAAAGTTTTTCTCTCGTCTTTGAATTCAAATATTTGTAAGATGATGTTTTAAATGTTTTTTCGATTTAATTTATGGTTCTTCGTATGTACTATACTATGTACAATCTATTTTTTAACTATATTATCTATGTCCATTTAGTGTTAAGTCAAACACTACAGACGCCAGCCGCTGGCTACCAAGGATACAATAAGTGTAAAGGCAAGGCCAATGCCACTGAGCGCAGCAGAGCCATTGAATTTGACCGTGTTGCAACCATCCGTGTTACACACTTGACAATGATTCTCGTCATCGATCTCACATTGAAGTCCACTGCCACAAGAGCGCTGAATGTAACCATCATTGGTGCGCGTAGACACACAAGTATCATCCGCCGCATAGATGGGACAAATGGCCAGGTTGTTGGGCGCCTCGGCACAGTTGGAATTGGCAACCGAGTTGCAAATGTGACACTTGCGTCGGTTGGCTGGGAAGATTGCAATATTGCACTTGCTACCAGCACAGGCGGCACAGGTGCCATTGGCCACACAGGCAACGCCCTCGGTGCTGCTAAGGCTGTTCAAACAGCCTCGAATTGTGTGACCATGTTCCAGACGTGTAACACAATCCGCCAACGGAGGACCGCAGCTTTGTGTAGTTGTTACGTCCTCGGGGGACTGAGCACAATCAGGTGTCTTGCTGGAGTCGCAGGCAATGCAGACGCCGCTTGTGGGCAGACGACTCAATTCGTTGCAATCTTTGGTGGGACAATCGTACAACTGATTTGAGGTACGCCACGCTTCCAGATCACTGGCGTTCTGACTGCTGGCACAGCCCATATGATCCAAAGCACCATCCGTGTACTTGGCATAGCAGAAGTCATTCTTATCATAGGCAATACAAGCCTCGGAACGAGATGTGCTGCAGTCGCTGGGGCCGGAGCAAACGTGACAGCGGAGACGATCTGCTGGATAGTCAAAGGTGTTACAATGACCATCTTCGCAGGCGGCACAGTTTGTTCCACTCGCATCGCTGCTGCAGGAGCTACGATCATAGAGTTCCTTATCGTCTAGACAACTGCGCACCAGATCATTGCCAGCCAATGCTACCATGCACTTGCCCTGACACTGACGACTCTCCAAATCGGCGCTCTGTGGATACGTAACGCATTGACTGCTGTTTGCCGAGTTACAGAAGACACATGTTGTAAGGTCATCCATTGACCAGGCATCGTTGCATTCGTTCGATTTGCATTTCAAGCATAGCGTTGGATTTTGGCGACAGTACAGATCCTCATAGTCGTCCACATCATCGGCACAGCCACGTCGTCGCACTGTCTTGCCATCCAATTCAAAGACCGTCTTACAATCCTGCTCCGGATTTAGGGTACACGTGACGGCCGGACCCAACGAACTTGCACAATGCTCTCCGACACAAGTATGACACTTTAATGGTAGCTCCTGGAACAGACCATGCTGTCCATCATCGACACGATTGGCCAAGTCAATGGAATTGCACTTGGTGCCCACACAGTTGCGGCAATTGCGATAATCACTGGTGCTGCAACCAACAGAGCTGCTGCAGCCACGTGTGGTCACATTGTGCTCCAGCCAGGTCTGACAGGTTTCCGTATCGCTTACCCAGGCACAGACCGATGTTCGAGTCGGATTCGACACGCAGCTGCTGTCATCTGCAGAGCTGCAAGTGAAGCACTGCTGTCGATCAGCGGGGAAGATCTAAGTATGAAAAAGAAGAAAGTTTGGTTAGACGTTGCTTAAGAGGTTTTTTATTACGAGCTTACCTCTCGATTACAGCCATCCTTTCCGCACACCTCGCAATGAGCATCTTTGCCCAACAGACAGGCAGCAAACTCCGTTTGTGGCATATCATAGAGACAGCCGCGAGTTGTGGCACCATCTAGAAAAAACAAAACGATTACGAATTGACAGCTTCATGAAGATGGTTTGAATTTCTATACATACCACTTTCCAGTTTGGTCACACAATGCGTATGCGGCAGCTGGGCGCAGGTTGTGAAGTTATCCACAGCCATGGGTGTCGTGGCACATGTGGGATCCTTGCGAGAATCACAGACAGCACACTTAACAGAAGATGGCAATTGCGGCGTATTACAGTCGTTGCCCTCGCAGACAGAAATGCGCTTAGTCTTGATAACACTTTCCAGATCCTGATTGCGGAAAGAGCTCAGACAGCCCAATTGTTTAATGCTGTTGGTCTCATCGATCCACGAGAAGCAACTGTCGTCGGGCTTATAAATCTCGCAAGGCTTCGACGTAGGCTCATCACAATCTTGGCCCTCACAATGATAGCAGCTGAGACGATCAGCAGGCAAATTTTGGACATTGCAATCATTGCCAGAACAGGAGACACAATTGGCATCCTTGCCAGCGTCGCACGTTGACTGTGCGTCCTTCTCCTTGTCGTCCAGACATGTGCGTATTAAGTCCAAGCCAGCCTCCGAGCTGCCATATAGCGCCGTCATACAATCACCCTGGCAATGGCGACGCCTGTGCGTCGAGCTAGTGGGTTCCCAAAGGCAAGAGCTGCTCTTGAAAGAGTCACAATAGATGCAGGTGTTGTACTGCGTTAGGGCTGTAGCAGAGTTACAATCGTTGGACTTGCAAACGGGACACTTGTCGGCGTTGGTGGCACAATAGCTGCCTACCTCCGTATCCTTATCAATGGCATCCTGGCAGCCGCGACGCGTGACTGCGCCCGTTGCATCAAATACGGTCACACAATCCTGTTCGTTGTTGTCCGCACAGCGTTCAGAGCTAATGGTGCTCTCAAGGCAGCTAGCACCAGAGCAGGTCAGACAAGTGAGTGGCAAATCTTGCCACTTGCCATGGTTATCATCGGCTTTGGCAGCCAAATCGGCTGTGTTGCAACCATCACCGCTGCAAATGACACAGGTCTTGGAGTTGGGTTCGCAGGTAATGGAGCTAGAGCAACCTCTGTAGGTGATGTCACCACGCAGATTCGTCACACATGTGTCCTTTTCGGCAAAGATGGGACAAACAAACAGACTGCTTGGCGTAGAAGCACAATTGGCATCGGTTTCCGAATTGCAAATGTGACAGGAAGTACGATCTGTGGGATAGATCTCTTTGTTGCATGCGTCACCCACACAGGAGGAACAATCCTTGGCTGTGCCATTAAAGCAGCCCAAGAACTCATCATCTTCGAGGCTTGATAGACAGCCACGCTCTGTGGCACCATCGGTTAGCACACGGGAATAGCATTCGGTCAGACCCATTAGCTGGCAGCTAGTCTCACTGGTCACCTTGCCCGGACTAATGGCGCAATTGAGATCCGTGCGCGAACTGCACAGCGCACAGGTCTGTGGTTCCGGTAGAGAATCGATTGTGTTACAATCATTATCTTTGCACGTTCGCATTCGCTTGGCCTTCTGCAGCACATAGATGTCCTCCAGACTGTAGTCACTTAGGCATGTCTGGGCAATAACGGATCGCTGCTCGTCAAACTCAATGACGCATTCGTCTGCCTCACGGTAGTTGGCACAAACGGCAGGCTGTGCATTCTGGCAACCATCGCCATGACAGCTCTGGCAGCTTTGTCGCTTTTCAACTAAGTCCTCAGTATTACACTTTGCTGTCTTGCAGTTGGAGCAATGTTTGTTTGACTCGGTGCCACAGCTGTTGCGATCTTCCTCTTCCAAATCATCGTTACAATTACGCACGAGAGCATAACTGGGATCCTTTTCATCGCCAAAGAGTGGTCGGAATGCGGACATGCAGCCAGCATTGCATTGACGTGTCTTTGTTATCTTCGTGGGATCTCGAACACAATTCGGATCAACACTGGAATCGCAAACCAAACACTCCACATAGTCCTTTAGGCTATCAGCCACATTGCAGCCATTGGAATTGCAGCGTGGACAATTGTCGGGCTGTTCATCACAATAGTTCGCTGAAGTCGATTCCAAAGCATTGTAGCAGCCACGTGAGGTTACCGCATCACCAGTTGCATCAAAGACAGTCGCACAATTATCATTGCCCGAGCATTTCTCGAGCTTGCCGCCACCGGACTTACATTCCTCGGCATTCGAACAGGTCAGGCAACTTATGGGTGTCTCCTGCCAGATGCCTGGCGAGCCATGGATATTCAAGCGCTCTAGGTCGATGGTGTTGCAGTTATCTTTACTGCTGCAAATGCGACACGTATTTGAGTCGTTGGGATCCGAGCAGGTCAAGCTGGAGCTACAGCCACGGTGTGTGACACCATTAATTAATGTGCTGACACAGGTGTCCTGCTCATCATAAATGGGACAGACGGCACTGCTGCTGGGCGCACTGGCGCACAAAGGATTGCTAGCCGAGTCACACTGATGGCACTTACGACGATCAGCTGGGAACACACTAAGTCCATTACAGTTGTTGCTCGCACACATTTCACATTTCTCCAAATTGCCCATGAGGCAATCGTAAAAGTCATCGTTGTTAACATTGGATAGACAACCGCGTGTCGTTGTGCCCGCAGCATCCACATGCGTCACACATTGGGTATAGGGTAATGTGGAGCAAATGCTTGTGTTCATCAACTGATTGGGATTTGTGGCACAACGTGGCTCGGTAAGGGAGTTGCACTGCTGACAAGTTATTGGATTTGGTATAGTATCGTATGAATTGCACAGCTGACCCTCGCAGAGCAGCATGCGTTGCTGTGCAACCAGTTCTTGGACAACCTGGGTCTCGAAATCACTTTGACAACCCATGGCAATCACGCCAGTGTCATCAAATGCCATATAGCATCCGTCCTTCTCCCTGTACGCCACACATTTGGTCTTCAATTGGTCTATGCATTCCCAGTCTTCGCATACATAACACTCTTGTGGATCCTTGACAATATCTCCGCCATTACATAATGCACCCTCGCAGGCAGTACAGCTGGCATGTGTGCCGGCAGCACACTGCTCGCGATCCTCCTGCTCCAGATCGTCCAGGCAACCACGCGTGGGCAACAGTGCGGAGTCAGCAGCAGAGCTACGTGGATACATGCCGGTCATGCAATGTCCCTGACACTGTCGCGTTTTGGTGGGCGTCTCCCAGGCACAGGTGGGATCGTGCTCAGCATCGCAGTGATAGCACTCGACATAGGACTCGAGACTACCCGCATTGTTGCAACCATTCGATTTGCACAGTGGACAGTTCTTTGCATCTGTCTCACAATGGGTGCTGTGTTCCTGTAGGATTGCATCACTGCAGCCTCGGGCAATCACCTTGCCCGCTTCATTGAACACCGTGGAGCAAAGCTGTTTGGTATTGCCCTCGCATTTTGTTGGCGTTGTCACACTTGCGCAGCTCTCTAAGTCATTGCAAACGTGGCAACTGAGTGGCAAATCTTGCCATTTGCCCGGCTCACCCACATAGTTGCCTGCCAAATTTACTGTATTGCAGTTGCCTTCCTCGCACACGCGACAATTGGCTACTTGGGTGGGATCGCAGTAGATCTCGGACTGGCAGCCGCGACGAGTGCGTCCATTCTCCAGGCTTGTCACACAGGCATCACTATGATCGTATGTAGGGCAATAGTTGCTATAGGCAGCTGGTTTCTTTTCGCAATCTGCATCGGTCTTGGAGTCACAGCGCAAACAGCTAAGCCAGTCAGCGGGATATATATCTTTGTTGCATTGATTCTCTTTGCAGATCTGGCAAGTGTTGCTAGTGCCACTGAGACAATCGTCATACAGCATATCGTCACTGTCCATCAAACAGCCACGATACAGGACGCCAGCTGCATTTGAAAAAAAAACAACAAAATAATTAAAATTCTGTAAAAACAAGTTAGAAGGCTCTAGTCAAGAAATCCCCACTAGGAGATACCCCATACGAAAAGCGTCTTGTCATTTGTGTGTATTTACCCAATGACCAATATGACTAAACTTCAAATTGCGATATCTTCGGTGTTTCTTTACAGATTTTGATCAATTGTTTTAAATAATCATAATTTTAACCATAGTTTCAAACCATATTTTTACAACTTTAGAAGTTCTTGCTTTTTTTGTTATCGATCACATGTGTATATCGGAAATCATAAGTGCTATCGATAATTTGAAAACAAACTTGTTCTTCTCATGGTATAGGAGAGTTTCAGTTTCAAGTTTGAAGTCTCTAGCTCTTATAGTCTTAGAGATCGACGCGTTCAGTTAGACAGCTAGATCGACTCGGCTGTTGATGCTGATAAAGAATATACCTTATGGGGTCAGAGATGCTTCCTTCTGTCTGTTACATACATTTGCATAAAACAATTATACCCTTATTTACCCATTTTATGGGTTAAGGGTATAAAAATCATTATCCTATATGTGGCTTACCATCATCAATATGCATAAAGCACTCTGGATTTAGATAATGTTGACAGACGGCACCCTCCGTGTTGGTGCCATCAATACATCCGGGATCGGAAGTTGAGTTGCAGATAAGGCAACCAACGCCTTCAGTGTTAAGGACATCCTTAGTGTTACAGTCTTTGCCGCTGCACAAATGTAAATCGCGACGATTTGTTTGCAGGAAGGAACGCTCCAAATCACTGGCACAGCCCATGCTCTCGATTTTAAGATCACCCACATGGATGTAACACTGATCATTTTCACGGTATGAGACACAAGTGTGAGAGCTTATCTGTGCACATTTCTCGTCCACACAATAGTTGCAGCTCAGACGCTCCTCGGGCACTTGCGCCTTATTGCAAGCGGCACCCTCGCAGGCAACACAATTCTCCAAGCTGCCATCGGCACAAGCCAGACGATCATCATACTCCAGATCATCGAGACAGCCGCGTGCCAGCTCAAACGGTGAGTCCGTTTCCACTCTCGAGCGTGCATAGAGTCCAGTAAAGCAGCTGCCATGGCAGGATACTTTTTTTGCGATATCGCCAACACTGCGAACGCACTCGGCATGATCAAGGCCATCGCACAGGACACAATCCACATAGCTAGTTAGCTCTTGGGCATTATTGCAACCCGTCGATTTGCATTGCTTGCAACTGCTGGGAGTCACATCACAGTATTGGGTTAGTTCAGCATCCTCATACAGTTGATCAGTGCAGCCACGCATGATGACGGTGCCATTGCTGGCAAAGACTGTGGCGCAGTTCTGATTATTGTTGTTGGCACACTTTTGCAATAAGCCCAAACTGGAGCCATGGCATTCTGGACCTTCGCAGGTATAACAATTGATTGGTGGTGTGGCCCATTTGCCCGGATAACCAATATTCCAGTATTCCAAATCGACAACATTGCAATTGTCACCGCTGCAGGCGCGACAATACTGCTTGTCGGCGGGATCACAAACGAATTCCGTTTCGCAGCCACGATAGGTGGCACCATTCACCAACTTGACACTGCAACCTTTGCTGTCATCGTAGCGTGGACAAACCGCAGATGCGTTTGGCTCCGAACCACATGTGGGATCATCTTTGGAATTGCAGCGTTGACAGCGACGACGATCAGCCGGATAGATTTGCTTGTTGCACATGTTACCCTCGCACACCTCACAGTTACCCTCACCCTTCAAGCAGGCACGTAGTTGAGTCTTAGCCAAGTTGCTTACACAACCGCGCTGTGTGGAATTATCTAAAAAATAAATACCCAAAAGTTTAGATGCAATACAAAACTCAAAGACACGAGTGTAACTCACCGGAATGAATACGCGACATGCAGCCAGTGTTGGGCAATACTGTGCAGCTTTCAAACTGAAGAATCTTGCCCGGATCGACAGCACAATTGTCATCATCCAAGGAAGAGCAGACAGCACAATCATTGGGCTTTGGCAGATTTTTAGGGGAATTGCAGTTATTTCCACTGCAAAATACCAAATACTCCAGATATTTATCAACAAAATCATCATCCAAGTCGGACAGACAGCCCATATTTGTATAGGAGGCCGAATCATCGAACTGAGTATAGCAGCGATCGTTGGCACTATAATGCAGACAGACAGCCATCTGTGGATCCTGGCATGAGTCCTCGTCATCACAGACGTAACAGCTGAGCGAGCTGAGTGCCAAATCATCAACGTTGCATGCATCGCCAGTGCAGGCAGCACACTCATCATCAGTGCCAGCGGCACAGCGTGCCTGATCCTCAGCATCCTTGTCGTCCAGACATCCCCGCACCAAATCATACATATCCGTGCCGTTTCGTGGCCTCATTGCTGTCATGCATTGACCATTGCAATGACGTCGATCTGTCACCGCTGTGGGATTCCTAACACAGTCCTCATTATGCCTGGCATCACAGTAGACGCATTCTGTGAAGCTGTCCAGCGAGCTGGCGCTGTTACAGCCCTTTGAGTTACAATTGTGGCACTTGCCGCTATTCGCATCACAGTAGGCACTGAACGATGCCTCTACAACGTTGCTGCAACCGCGTGCATTTACCTTGCCCGTGGCAGCATCGAATACAGTCATACAGTATTCGTCCTTGGCAGCGCATGCCAGCTCCTCCACACTGCTGCCAGCACATTCGGTTGCATCTTTGCAGCTATGACAGCTGATCGGCAGCTCTTGTCCCCACTGCCCCGGCTGTCCATCGCCGCGTCTCTGCAGATTGTCCGTATTGCAATTCTTACCCACACAGTGTTTGCAATTCTTGCTATCGGTGTTTGTACAGCTGAGGGAACCGCCACAGCCACGTAGTGTATTGCCATGGGCATCGATGGTGGTCACACATGTCTGATCCGCCTGATGCAGCAGGCACAGTGCCTCAGCATTGGGTGCACCCACACAACTGGCATCCACACTGGAGTCGCAAATATGGCAGGTAAGACGTTCAGCCTCAGCAGGTTGCAGCTATCAAAAAAGAAAGAAAGCTTGGATGATTCACAATTTGATAATATGCAGTGAGCACAATAATTATTTGAACATGCTTAATGTGCGACTAAATAAATACAAACTTTATAAAGTATTTTTGGTATCAATGGATAGGTCATTTAAATTCCGTTTTAATGATACAATACTCTTGATAACCCATTTAGTAAACATTAAAAGTTTTTAATTCTTGCAAAGGTCTATTTTCAAAACTTTTTTTCCAGGGTTAAGACCAAAAAATGTTTGATGCAAAAAGTTTCTTCAAAAATTTCCAATAGTGACTGAAAAAAATTTGTTCAGAAATCTCCTCGCATGTATTTTTAATAATTTTTTGAAAATTGCAAAAATGACCATTTTTAATGAAAAGAAGATAAAAACGGTCATTTTTGCAATTTTCAAAATTTTTTTTTTATATAGAAAGAAAAATTTTTTAGAACAAAAGAGGCTGAGTACTGGTATTGTTTTGTGTTTATTTAAATAATATTTTTATTAATAATTATTTAAATAATAACATTTCATCGATAAATATGACATCCTAAACATATTTATCGAAATATCAACGCAAGTTGATGGAATGAAACAACATGACAAACACCGAATAATTTATTATTTTGCTTAAATAAAATTAACAAAAAATTTAATTAATGCGCCCCCTCGACGCCCTTGATGTATGTATTTATTCACTATCAAAGTCGCACATTAAGCCTGTACGAATAATTGTTGGGCTCACTATATGTAGTAAAAACTTACGTTAGTATTGCAATTATCGCCTGAGCAAGTGATACATTTGGTGGCATTGTTACCACCAAGACATTCGGTGTAATCCTCAGTCTCTAGGCTACTCAGACAGCCACGTTCCGTATGTCCATCAGCGCGCAGCAGCGCATAACAATCCGTGTACAATGGATGTGAGCATTCAGTTTCAGATTCGATAGCAGTTGGATTAATGGCACAATCAGGATCAGTGCGAGAGTTGCACAGTGTGCAAGTCTTCTTAGTGGGCAGAGCGGAGATCACATTGCAATTCTCGCCCGAGCAGAGCCAGAGACGCTTCTCGCTATGCAACACAGCAGCATCACTCACATTGTATTGGGTGAGGCAGCCAAGTTCTTCAATTTTGTGTGAATCGTCCACTTGAATGAAGCAGTGCTCTTCGCCGTTGGCGGCAACGGCGCGGCATGTTTTTGACTCGGGTTTGTCGCATTTGCCTTCGGTGCAAACGTTGCAAGTGCCACGCGAGCCCATCTCGACCGTGTTGCACTTGGCGGTGCTGCAGGGTGCACAGTTGTCCAGCGTACCGTCAACGCATGCCTCACGTTCATCCGAATCCAGATCGTCTAAGCAAGTGCGTACTAATTCCCATGGCGCATCCTTTTCGCTGGTACGGGGATAAAGCGCCGTTATGCACTGTTCATTACACTTACGTGTCTCCGTAATCAGTTCGTAGTCAAAGACACAGTTCTCATCGTCTTGGGCATCGCATGCCAAGCACTCAATCAGCTTGGTGTTGGTCTTTAGATTGTTGCAGCCACTGGAACGGCATTCGTAGCATTCCGTATCCTTATCACTGCAAGTTGTAGCCAGATGATCGCTGCAGCCGCGCTGGATCACGGATCCATCGCTTGAAAAGGCTGCCACACAACTTTGAGCATCATTGTTTTCACATTTTTGTAGTAGGCCCCAGCTGTCGGTGCACTCCTCTAAACTGGAGCAGGTATAACAGTTAATTGGACCCGTGTGCCAATTATGCGACCAAGCATCTAGTAAAAAACATCAGAAATATTAATAGAATTCGGTTAGATTTGAATTTATGTATGTGCTATGAGAGCTAACTGTTTAAATAAATATTAAAATAAATTTGTAAAGCAAACTTAATGTCTTGTTAGCCAAATCTGTGCAAAGTTCAAAGCAAGTGAATTTTCGGTATGTTATCTTTTCGGCGTGTTTTTATCGGTGCAACAATCGATAGTTGTTTATAGCTGGCAATTAAACTTCTTATCGTTTTACAATATCACAATAATGTTCGCAGGTTTGGAGTTAATTGACGCTGATAGCATTGTAGATATGGACAAAATGCCTTAATAAGTTATACTATTTTCGAGAATAAAAATATTTGTTAATGCTTTTTTACTTCATTTTGACCATGTACCAACTTTTTGACCCCATCTGGCAACGCCTACAATTAGCTCGTCATCTGCATAAAGATCAAATCGCGACATATATTTTTACAATTTACAATGCAAAGCAATATTAGAATAATATTTGGATTATAACAGCACAATTCATCGAATGTCTGCGCACTGATTGCAATATAAGGCAATCACCGATCTGTAGTTAGAAGATTGTTTCTTTGTGTTCCTTTCCGTTTTCGACAAAATGTTTGTGTATATTGTTGTTGCGGTCAACGCTTTCCTAAACGATCGAAATCGGCGCGAGCATTTGCTTGTGTTTTTCCTCGCTGTTATTTATCTTGTTGCTTTTGCATTATATAAGTGTGAGATGAAAATCAATAAATATCAATATCAAAAGGATAAAATATAAAATATGAAATAATATTAGACACTTTGTTACTGGTAAGTAGATCAATGTGAAATGTTAACAGGTTCAACATAAATACATAAAAACAAGTTAAAGCGTTAAATTGTGCAACTTTATGTGAAAAGCCCTAACATCTTCGTTTTCTTGACACACTTTTGCTAATACTATAAACAAGTTCTTGAAATCCCCTCACATATAATCTAAAGCCTTTCAAACATAATCAATTCGGTTAAAATCTGTTATTTTTAAGCACCTGCGAACGCCAAGGCCTACAACTATGACAAAGTCCATAAAGCACTAATCTCTCAAAGCCTATCTACCAAAGCACTTAGTTTAAATCAATTCATTCGATTATGAAAATGTGTATTTACGGCACTTAATCTATGCTAAAGATTTTACAAAACGCCATTGATTTCATAATAATTTCCTTGAAACACTTTAAAAAAAAATTGTTAGATTGTGATAAGATGAAACATAATCTGATTAAATGATTTTTTTCAATTAGTTGGGGGTAATTTTGAAGTTTTCACTTGGGCTGGGGGTATTTTTAGTGTAGCAACATTTAAGTGTATACTACGACTTTAGCACAATGAATCCTGTAAAAAGGGTATTTTTTAGTCCACCAACTTCAGAAGGGGATATATGAAGCGTGTTTCGTGTCCACATTAATTTAACAGTAGTTTGCACTTGACAGTTTCTTTTTTTTACGAGGAAATTGGTTTTTTTTTTTGATGCGATAAAGCTTTACAACTAATAGTTCAGTTTGAAGATAAGAAACATTATCAGCATTAATCGAGCACAGTCATAAATATTTTTTGAGCAACAACTTTTTACTTATTTAGGGTTTACATTTTCACGATTTCACAACACTTTCATTCTGGTATTTTTTAATTTTCCATATAAAGGCCTTAAGGAAGGGGTTTAATCCATGCAATTGAATTGGTTTCAGACATTTTTCACATAGTTCCTTTTAATAAAAGGAACAACCTTCATTTTGCTAATGTTATTGCACACAAGTGATGTTTTTATTTAACATAATATTTGATAATCCAACTTGAGTTTGTAATTCACAAGCACTTGAGCACATTATCCTTGTTATTCTTATTTGATTTGAACCTACCACTTGGATTATTGGCATTGAATACCAGAAGTAGCACAGCTACTCCGATTGTTGTCACTTTCATGATCGATGGGCTTTTCACCCGACACGTATTACCAATTAAATTGGAAACGGGCAACTAATTTTGTGGCCGGTTTCGCAGCACCTTTTATAGATTTGGCGATCGATTCGTGTACACTATATGTCCGTATCACCGTTAGTCGAAACAGAGTTATTGCCTTATATTAACGACTATGATTATATGACACACTGTTGCCGTATGTCCGATAAAGTGAATTTCAGTTTTGCTGTGTTATTTATAACATCACTGGCCAACCGCTGCCGCACATGTGAAATCGTATGTACGTCCGTACGTATTTTGGTAGGGGAATTAACATAAAAGGCAAAAACAAATCGGTAGATAAGCCAACAATAGGAGCATGGCTATAATCACAAAATCGAGCCCGATACACTTTTATTATGTTCGTGTTTCGTTTCGATTTTCGTCATATGTATTTGGCGCACCTAGAATCGCGATAAGGCAGCGGACAACCCAATCAAAAATATGATATTTGGATTGCAGTTAAATATGTCTAATATAGTATATTTTTGTTGCCTTTTTATTGGCCTTTATGCAGGCGATATAAGTACAAACGTTTTGTACAAGGTTTATTGTTCTACTGATCCCGTGTACATTTAGGAAGTGCATTGAAAGGCGCAATTGGCAATGCGGCACACAATGTCGTTGCACTTGAAACTTATCATCATTTGATAAACTTGCAGTCGATTAAAATTCGACCGATCACATTGCAATTTGATGACCTTATCGATATACATGCATAAATAATGATACCTTTTAACTTAGCTGTTACCAAGCGTTTTCTATCATCAGGGTTTTCACATAATTTTACAATCGTCTTTAATCTCTTCTAAACAAGTTAAGATTAGTTATCTATTTTTTACTTGGGTTTTTTTTTAGCATTTGAACCTTGTAGTAAGTTATACATAGTATGCTTTTAAGTTGTATTCCCAGAATCAGATAATGTTTTACCGATAAGTTTTACTTTTATTTTCTACATCAATTTTAAATAATGTGCACAAATTTGAGTGAGAACTGTGTGGTTATTCCTAAATATCATCAATCTTTTGATAATCGAAACTTAAAATATTTAAAGTATTTTATTAGGTTTTAAGAATCATAAAACTGGTTAGGCGTGTGCTCTTTGTTGTAAAAACTATATGGTAATTGTTTTGTAGATGTAATTATGCGAATAACGTGAGTGCTTTATCTTTAATTTATGAACATTAATAATCGTTTAACGGTTATTAGATTAGTATTTAATTTTATGATGTTGGTAAGGTCGTGAGAACTCAAAGCCGCTGCCAAATGGTATTTTTACAATTATTTATTGCCGCTGGTATAAAAATACATAATCAACTGCAAAATAAGCAGCAATATTGGTATGTTTTTGGTATATAAGCTTTGAGCGCTGCCTGGCTTGGGTGTTGGCGTTGGTGTCGGCGGGATAGTGGGTGGCCCTAAGGTGGTTGTAGTTGTTGTAGAAGTGGTGCTGGTGGTGCTTGTACTAGAACTTGTACTTGTGCTGGTGCTAGAGCTGGTACCAGTGCTTGTACTAGTGCTTGTTGATGTAGAAGTAGAACTGGTACTAGTGCTTGTACTAGTGCTGGTACTAGTGCTTGTTGATGTAGAAGTAGATGTTTCAAGCTCCGTCTCTAGCAGCTGATTGTTGCAATCCGGCATAGCCAAAGGATCACACAGCTGACAATTGGGATTGGCAAGGCAGGCAAGTTGATCGGACATGGTCAACAAACAACCGCGTTCGATTTGTTGATTCTGAATGCTAGCATAGCATAAATTGCGTCCACCGCGTGCAATGCCACAAGTTTGAGCTTTCAGCTCTTCCGGTTCAGTGCGACAAAGTTCATCCTACAACGAAAAATTTATTAGGTTAACCTGCCAAAGATAATTTTTGTTAGGTTCTTACCTCTGCACTCCGACACTGCAAACAGGATAGCTGTATGGAGCTTACATTATTGCACTTGTTGCTCACACAAATCTCACACTGTAGCTCGGGATTATTGGGATTGTTCTCACACTTCGTCCGCCAGCTTTGCTCAAGCTGTTCGTAACAGCCCTGTGCCATAATCATGCCGCCTTGGAACACACTTATGCACTCATCGAGTTGATCCACACAATGCTCTGTGGCCTGGTAGGTGCTTCTCTGGCAGCTAGTGCCACGGCAGTAGAAACATGATTCCAATGCCAGGACAACGTTTGCCTGCAGCAAAGAATACAAAATTCCGAGAATAACACACTTCCTGGTCAACATTGAAACTGATTCATTGGGCATTTGGTTGGACGATAATTTGGTCAACGCTTTATATAAACTCTGCTGCACTCAAGTGTGTTTTTTTGATGCATTTCAAGTGCAACATGGTCCTGATTAGTTGGTGCTTTAGAGCGCTGAGCGCTCTTTGTTAGCTGAATGAGTATCTATCAATTACTGTTACCCCCCAACCCAAAGTCAAGCTGTTTGATAACCAACTAATGCACATTAGTTGTGTGATTTGTCATGTTTGTTTGCCCTTAATCTCGAGCATTGTACAAACAATTCAGCATTGGGCTTCTATTGTCAAAATGCATAGGCTTTAAATGTACTTCAAAAGGCGATTTACTCAATGTAGGCGGCATTATTGTGTTTTCCTTAGTCTTGAACAAATAAACATGTTTACAAGCGTTGTGAAATTTTTTTCCTTGATGTATGACCTTTAGGAGTCGGCTGTTGATTTTTTGTTGGCACTGTTAAGTTAATCACGTGATGTATAAGTTCTTTTAAGCGGGCAGCAAATCTTTTAAAGTGTTTTAAATTTTTAAACTTTTAAAATCATTTTTATTCTTTCACTTAAAGCTACTTATATTTTGCCAATATGTTTTTATTTAAATTCTTTTTTTTGTTTGTAACTTAAAGCTTTAAAACTGATATCTTAATTGGTATTTTCAAATAAAACAAATCGTATAAATTATTTATAACAATAATTTATAACAATAATGCAATGTAAAATTATAATAAAAAATAATATAAGTATGCCACATTTACTTACTAAATATTGCTTTTATTAAATAATAAAATAACACATCTCATTATAGATAGCCACAATATTGATTTATGCGCATTTTTATCTCCCAGAACAAAAAAAAAAAAAAATAATAACAACCTGTGTATTTTTTTCACCTAATTATCTTATCTTAATAAACTTCATCACATTTGCGAACATTGTTTGATTTAATGCGAATTTGTTCAATTTACCCATTACTCATACGACATGTTAATCAAATATGATAGAAATAAATGTTTATTTTCAGTTTTATTGATTTAAATTTAGAACTAACGCAAAAAGCGGATAAAACGATTGCCAGCACTCGAATCCACAACAATATTGACGCTGTTGCAGCCACGAATATCACCAGACGAACACAACAGACAGTTGGCATCCTTGAGGCAAGTCTGCTGATCGGTGACAGTTGTGGCACATCCGCGCTGAATGTTGCTGCTACCAGAGCCCGTTGCCTTCACATAACAATACGAATTGGCAGCCGTTGGTGCAGCACATGCCACAGGCTTCAAGGCAGTTGCATTCTCAGCGCAATTGGTGTCCTGTTTAAATAATTAATTTTTAATAGATAATAATTCAAGCGAAGTAAAGATCGTACCTTGGTGGAATCGCATTGGACACAGGCGAAACGCGGAGAGCCCACATTGTTGCAACGATCCGAGTTGCATTTCAAGCACGAATCATTATTTGGTCCATCACAACGGTGACGCAACTCAACAGGAATCTCCAGCGAGCAGCCCTTGTAAAGCACCTTAGCTGCAATGGTAGAAAAGTTATAACAAAAATATTCTTAATGATTCAATTTCGATGTCAATCTACATTTCTCATAGATGGTCACGCAGTAGTCCAACGAGTCCACACACTTTTGCTCCTGGGCCAACGAATTGCGCTGACAGTTAATGCCATGGCAACTGTGACACGTTGTGAGACTGTTGGCCTCGCTGTATCCAGTCGCAAGGACGAGCAGCAACAGCGTACTAAATATTGCTTTGACTTTCATATTGGAACCTTAACTGTGAGCGCGATGGCCAATGCATTCGGCTTTTATACGCTAACTGTCATCTGAAGTGCACTCGATGTCGGTTCGACATGGCTGAAGCACTTGACAGCCAGGTGGAAAAGTTGTATCACCCTTGGCTTAGGAATACTTCCATTACAGATAAACTTTAAAATAATAATAAGACATAAAAGAGTATGAGAAATTACTAATTTTTTTATTAATTTTTTTTTATTTACAATATGAGATTTTTTGATATTAAAAGCGAATAAAAACTATGAAAAGTTGAATGTGTGAATAAGATGACTTATTTTACTTTTGGTGTGCATATGCAAATAATCAAAATATTGTTAAGTTCTTCAAATATTCATTCTATTCGTTTGCTAAGCTAACAAAGTTTCCAGATACTTTTGTCTTTATTTCTCTATAGGGCGTTCTGGGAAAGCTAAAAAGCTTTGTTATTAGGACTTGGTTTGTAATTATTTTGCCAACTAATCACGCTATATACTAAGTCAATTGATACTTGCTTTAAGCGATAAGTTAAGAATACCAATAATCAAAAAGTTGTTTGTATTGATTTTATTTAGTTTCTTTTATTAATAAACTGTGTATAAATGTATTTTTTCATGTAGTAAACTAATGCAATCCTTTAACAGTCAGCAGGCCAAGCATTCCAAGCAAGAGTCCCAGCAACTGTTGACCTCTTGCTGCTCCAGATTTGACCTCCAATTGATAGTTGTTGCAGGCACTGGAATGATGTGCATTCTCCGGTAGACATAGGCTGCATTGGGCATCCTCCAAGCAACTCTTCTGCTCCTTAACACCCAAGGCGCAACCTCTCTGCAGCTGACTATTAACGGCCTTCACATAACAGTAGGCATTGCTTGAAGTCGGTGCTGGACATTGTGAGGGGCTAATAACGTCTCCCGCCTGGTTGCACTTGGAATCCTAAATGAACTCATGATAAATCAGTAAAGACTTGTGTGAAGTATTTTTCGTACTCACTTCTGAGCCATTGCACTGAATGCACTTGAAGTCAATGCGTCCTTGATTGTTGCATTTCTCTCCACTACACATATGACATTGTTTGTCCTGTGAATCGCATTTGGATTGTCCGGCAAGGGAAAGCTCAAGCAAGCAGCCTTTCTCACTTACCCTAACTGTAAGGTAGAGAGAATATTAAGGATCCTGTGTAGTTACTAATTTCTTGTCTACTTACATCCATCAAAGACAGTTACGCAAACATCGAGCAGATCGTTACATTCAACTGTATCATCTTGTCGGCTAATTATTTGGCAATTGATGCCCTTACAGCTGTAACAGGTTCGTGCTTTCGATCCATTAACAAAAGTGTCTTCTAACCCAACAGCAGCCGTTAGAGATAGGCCCAGGAAAAGGATAAGACACGACAATTTCAACATGTTCTTAATACCTCTGAGTTTGACTCGCGAATTGTAACTAAAACTTGCTTTTAGAATGACTGCAACGATTTTCAACACAAATTGCGGCACTTGAGCATTTTCATTGCAATATTTTCCATTACCAGTCCAAAATCCCTGATAACAATCAAAATGCAACTTGAGAGCCAACAGTTTTTGAAGGGTTCTCATACCCTATAAGCTAAAGACAAGGACAGTTAGACGAACCTAGACAGCCATCAGAAGATCAAGTTATTTATTAGGAATACTTTCTAATTCAACACAGAGGGTATCATCATAGTTAACCCTACCATTAATAAGGTTTTTCTAACTGTTCCTGATACATTTTTTGTGTGGCTTATGTGACAACGATTTTTGTTTGCATTTCTCTTGAAGTGCCCAATATCTTAAGTACTAGCGTTGTACTTTTGTTAAAGCTTATCTCTCATTAAGCGATATACTAACGCAGAAATCTATATATAATATATATAAAAAAATGACTGTGATTTTTTTGTATTCAAGTGAGTCATTTTAAAGGTGGTTTACCTAGATATAATAATATACTTACATGAACATTATTATATGCCTTAAAGGTGTAATAAACTTTCCCGAGAATCGGCAAAACTTAAAATTTCTTTGTTTGTTTTCTTTTTTTACATCAACTGTAATATGAGTAATTTTTATCGCTAGCCACTGCCAGTTAATTGATCTATATCGTTAGTTGTTAACAAATTTTCCCGTGAATCATTAACAATTGGCCATATTCGGCCAATCGTTTTTATTAGTGTCAGTTATCTACTGGGTTATCAATAGTCTTATCTGCAATGTGTTTAGAATTTATACACAATGCGTAAATTTATGACGCTCGACAAAGAAAACTTCTATCAAAATTTACAAACAAGCAGAAGAGCGCGATCAACATATTTTGACCAAATCAAATGAGCAGACATGTGTTTAATAGGGCCAACAGATACACTGATATGTAATCGTTATAGAAGTATGTTAACAGAATAAAATAATTAGCTGGAAATCAGAAGTACTTCAACGTACCTATCAGCTGGAATTGAATCAGTTTCCTATTGGCTTTATTTGTCATAAGAACATTATCAAGGGCTAACAGCATGATATGAAATGCCTCAGTCATTTTCCAATTTCCATGATGAAGACTTTTTACTTTTGGCAGAAAATCTGTTTAACTTTCTGCGCTTGTTTCATTATTTGCCTTGATGGCATCCGAGCTTCTTTCAACTTTTTCCCAACTTTTGGTCAACTTTAATGCGAAGGTCACAAACACCGAGCAAAAAAAAAACAGAAAGTTTAGTTTGTTTTAAATTAAAGCACAAACTGTACTTATTTGCATATATTTACAGCAGATTTTCCTTACAGCCCTGGTGAGAGGGCACAGATTATGTTACACAATCACAAAAGCAGGAAAGCGAAAAGAAAAAAAGGAGAAGCGAAAATGAAAATAATACTACAGCCATAACAAAGAAATATGCTAAACAGATGAATTGGGGATAAAGGCACAAAGAGAACAAACGTCAGAAAAAAATGGACAAAAAAACAGAACTGAAATCGTTATAAAAATTGTAACTTTATTTTACCACCGGGACAACTTTTAGATATGACTTGGCAATGGAGGGCGGTAAATGTTTAAAGACAATGACACAACGAAAATGAAAGCGGCAAAAGGTGGTTGTTGTTGTTGTTGTTGCCACAACAACAAGATGAACAACTGCAAGGTGAAATCCACTTATAAACGTATCAAAACAAACACCGGAAATGAACTTTACAACTTTCGGAAGTGTAACATTTTGAAAATGGCTTCAGGTTTTTTTAAAACTTTGCTGCATTTTATTGTGAATGAAGCTTAAGGGCTTTAATATTTGTGGAAATACTATATTAAGTCGACCTCAGTTTGACCACACGATTAGATCAAGATTTTCGGTCAAAATTTATGTTGAAATTCTCAACCACAAATGCATCGTTATTTTTGATTAACACAGCTTGAAATTAGGTTTTCAACACCTTAGCTGGTAAGAAATGTTCATCCTGTAGTTACTGATATTGGTTAATGGTCTGGTTATTGCAACTGTGGCAAGCAATTTAGCAATTATTTATGCCACAAAATACAAATATTGCCAGCAATCACATATCTATGATACAAATTATATGCTACTTATTATGCATTGAATATGTATATCTCACACACACACACACACACACACACATGTAGAATTGTATCTATGAGAATGTCTTGTTAAGTTTTTGCTGTTGATTGCATGTTTTAGGTGGGGTGGCAAGGAAACACTTATCGAAAATGCTGCCAGCTCTCATAATTGACTTGAATCATTTTGGCCAAATATGCATGAATGTGTGGACAACACTGACTGACTGACATTTGGACAGGCAGACTGACTGACTGACTGACTGACTGATTGATTGATGTAATGTGCGTTGGCATTACGCAATGCGTATACGCCTCGTTGTTTCATATCTCGCTGTTCGCTGTTCGATGTTGGCATTCATTTCCTTTTGCCACGTTTTGCGGCCTGTGGTCGGCACACACACATACCCGAATATTTCTCTATCGCCCACTAAACTACTCTTCACCTGTCTACTGCAATTTCCTCTCACTCCCTCCTTATTGCATAGCGAGTTCTCTCGCTTGTAATTGCGTTTATTGTGCGTTTGAGATTTGTAATTCGCATGTGTGTGTGCGTGTATGGGTGTAAGCCCTGGCGCCGTCGTGTTGATTGAAAATGGCTTAAGTAATCGACAGTTGATTGGTTGATTCGATTGCTGTTGTTGTCTCTGTGTGTTTATTGCTATTGTGCCGGTTGTGGATTAGTTTTGCCATTGTGCCCATGTGTTCTGTTTATATTGTGGGTTTTTCTTTAGGCTTATAGCATTGTAAATCTTTGTTATGACACACCACACTACACTCACACCCATATGTGGGCGAGAGATTATCAGAATTGTTCGTGTTTAAATCGAAGCGTTGACTGCTTAGCATTTAGACCATGACAGCCCGTATCAAATCGAAGGTTACATTCAACCGAGCGTATAGCGCTTGGCATCACAATGTAAACATTGTTCTAATTGAATAAGTCCAATGCATAACAAATCAAGTCTAGTAGGGGTACAGTACAAAATTCAAACGGGTTAAGAGCACGAAAAGTAATTTATCTATTATGTTTATTATGATTTACAAATGGATCAAAAGTAAGAAAATTTTCAAACTGCCTTTAAGAACTCAGTTCTTAACTTTGTTAACTCAAAATTAGCATCAATCACAGCAATGCTTTATGTTTTTTATTATGAAATTGAAAGATTAGCCACTTTTGAGAAACTTTTTTACTTTGCCGACTCACACACAGACCTCTGCTTGAACATTTCCTACAACATTTTCTATGTCAGTTGTGCAGAGTTTTCTTTGCGTCTGCCGCCGAACCCTGACCCAAATGCATTTGGCTGCTTGGCTTGGCTCCTTAAAGCATAAAAGTGAAGAGGGAAAGGAAGGGTCTCTTTGGCTGAAATAAGCTTCTGGCGTTTACCTGCCTGCCTGGTTGCCTGCCTGATGGCGTTATAGCTACAAACATTTTTGCGGATGGACGCAGCTACGAGCACCACTTTGTTTCGAGCAGGCTTGAAAGGGTGGTGGTGGGAAGGAGGGGGCTGCAGGAAGGAAGCAGGTGCAAAGCGGCAAACGAGTTGAGTTTTCGCTCTCTTTCTGTATGTTTGTTCTTCTCTGTGTGTGTGTGTGTGTGTGTGTGTGTGAAGCAAAACGTAAATAAAAAGCTAAGAAAACTGTAAAATGCTTCGCAAAAAGAAAATCCACTTTTATGGTAAAAGTTCTCAGTGAAAATCGTTGTTGTTTGTGGTTGTTGTTGTTGCCTGTTTGCGTTTACCAAAATGCAGCCATTAGTTGACCTGAAAAACATCCGCCAAACCCCCCAACCCCCATCCTGCTGCTGCTGAAGTGGCGCTCTCTTTTAGTGGCTTCATATGCACTTCAATATTTAACATAAACAAATATAAACAAACTACATCCAAAGTGTATAACAATGTGTTTGTAAGTGCGTGTGTGGCCATATATGTATGTGTGTGTGTGTGTTTACAGTTCTTAACAGCCAAGATGACAGGCCGAATAAGGCAGCTGTCAGCTTCGGATTCCGTTTAAATATGCACACACGCATTCAAAATGAGACGACAAGTGTTTAAAATTGTGGCTTTTGTTGTTGAGGTTGAATGTTGAATGCCAGAAAGGACACGAAACGAGTTTAACTTCAACTTCTAATTTTAATTTTAGCTGCCATTTATTGAGTTTAGCTTTATTAATATCCCAACAAACAGTTTCTTTGCCTTAAACCGTTTCATAAACTAAATAATATTCCAAGAACTCACAAAACTGCATATATAAATAATGTTCGCTATCTATCAGATTGACAAGTGGATCAGTGTGAGTCTTCTCTTAAAGATCATCATCAACTGCATTCCATTTGAGCGAAACACAAAAAAAAATCTAGTTGCAACGAGCCAAGTGACAAGTGTGCTACTGTTAGCCTGTTTTTTACGGTAGCCAGTAGCCCGGTTGCATGTTGCAAGTAGCAGACAACCTGTCATTGCCGCGTTGATAAGCAGATCAAGTTTTTGGTGCCTGAACCCTTGGGTGGCCCACAGCGTTGCAATCAAAACTGCCCCATGATTAATGTCAACACAATTGACAGCAAAAAACTCCAAACGCGAAGAAGATGCAATTATTGATGGATTATTTACTGTCAGCACTGTCCGTTATGACAATGAGATATATGGCCACACGGATCCGTCGTCCACAACGTATAACCAATGACACAAACAACAGACTAGACGCGACTCGTCTGGCAGAGTTTTGGAATAGATGTGTGTCCCCCTGGGCGTAGAGTCATTGGATTTTCCATTTTCTTGGCCATTTTAGCTCGCTGACTTTGCAATTTACGACCGCAATTATATTGTGTGGTCGTCGTTGCTGTTGCTGTTGCTGTTGCTGTTGGTTAGGTGGCGTTCGCATCATTAGTATTCAATATATTCAATAACTTGAACATTTTGATGCATTAATTGAGCGTAATCATCCCGACATATAAATAACCCAACAAGCCATAATCATAATGAAGAGGAGTCCAGGAAGTTGTGCAGCCAACACACAAAGAAAGAGACAGGAAGAGAGTCAAAGTCTCTCTCTTTCTCTCTTCATTTGCATAGACAGCATAGCGCATATTTGTGTAATTATGCGTGGAGGGGGAGGCAGGACATTGAGTTGGCGAGGGGATCGCTTCGGGGGCACACACACACACACACACACATATTGCTTGTCAGTCAAGCCGTGAGACTTTTGCCGCCAGTCTCAGGCATTTGCCGTTAATTATGTTGACAGCGTTTTCAACAGTGTAGGGCTGATGTGTTGTGGCGGGGGGAAGACCACCAGCAATGTCATTTTGTCGTTGTCTAATCGATAAACGTTTAATCGCGTTTGCTTTCTCTCTCTTTCCCCCCGTATATGATAATGCCTTGAGACTTGATTATGACTCTTTAATTGATAATTCATGTTTGGCGCTAGGCAAACAACAAAAATTTAAAATGCAAAACGTCAAATAAGAATCTTTTTTTTCGTTGTTTCTGTCATTCAATTTATTGGGGGAAATTAAAAAAATATTTGGCTACCTAATAACGGTTGGGTGGTCTTTAAAAGCTAAATAAAAAACTGAATAAATTTAAAGAAAATCAATAAATATGACAAAGAAAATAATAATAAATCGTCCACAAAAGAAAAAAGTTACTTTTGAATGCGTTGGAATTGAAACCAAATTTGGAAACTGAATAACTGTAGTTTGTGCTATTAAAAAAATTGTCAAAAGAATCATAATTTATTAAAATAAATATTTTAAGGCAAATCTGACAAAAACAATTATTCAAAATGCAACATTAAATAATAAAGTGGATTGCATTAAGAAAAAAAAAAAAATAAACAAAAAATTGACATGTGCGTCGGCCGGGAATCGAACCCGGATCAACTGCTTGGAAGGCAACTATGCTGACCATTACACCACCGACGCCGCTTGATAAACGACTTCAATTTACTAAATCTTAAGTGAAAGCATCCTTCGGTCAAGTTAAACTGGATGTCAAGTAAATAAACTTTTAATTGGATTAAACTTTAAAAGCATTAAATAATCCATTAGTTTAAAAGACCTAAGAAATAATATTTATTTAAAATATTTTGTTCAATTAATTTTAAGATGTTTACACAAGACAATAATTATATTTGCCAGCACTTTATATATTTGCAAAGAAGTCAACAAAAAAAAAAACACAATTTATTTAGATGAAAGCACACAAAATTTATGTTCATGCCATAGGCAAAAAAAAATGAAGTAAAATTGTGTATAAAATGCAATTTATGTTGATTGCTTATTTGCTTTGAGAGTAATTTGTTAAATTCGTTTGCACAGCGTTTGGTTAAGTTGTTGCAACGCTTGAATGCTGTTGTTGCTGTTGTAGTAGTAGGTGTTGTGTAGGTGTCGAAAGGTCAACTTATGTTGCAGTTTGCAGCTGTGGTTAAAGTTGTGTAATGCCCAAAATGCCCAGACTCAGACTCCCTCCTTCAATGGCTGTGGATCTTTATTATGTGCCGCTTGACAGGCCGACAAGTTGTGCATGGAGTGTTGGAGTATGTGTGTGTATGTATGTGTGGCATTCTGCCAGGGCTTTTTGACAAAACTTATTAAAAAAGTTTTGCCGCCTGCAAAATATCATCATTAAAAGCGAACACTTCCTCTTTTGCGCCCTTGCATTCTCTGATAGAGCTCTCGTCATTGCCAGACATTTGTTGGGAAAGTTTATTTTTTTTTTTTTTTGGTATTTTTTATTTGTAGTTTTTTAATTAGGAAGTAATATGTGTATGTATGCGTGGCTGTTTGATATGCAAATAGTTTTTAAAACTGTTAAATATTTTTTTTTGAGGCAAGCGCTTGGCATAACTATTTTATTATGGTGTGTTTTGTTGTTATTTATGCAATTAATAATTTTAATTAAAAAATTTAAGCGTATATTATTTTAGGCACACACGCACACAGAGCCTTTGAATTCCATGAAAAACGATTATTGTGGTATGTAAAAATGTGTTTTGATACCCTGTAAAAAGTTATTGACGTTGGGAGGATGTGGAAAAATGCAAAAAGGCAAATATAAGCATTTTTGAAATTATACAACTTTATTTTTCTTTATTATTTGTTTAGTTTTATTTTTTAATTTATTAATTTTATTGTTTCAACTAAAAAATATGTAAACCTTCATACAAATTTCTTTAAAACACTTGATTAATTTATGTATTCCTAATTTTTTTTATTAACATTTTTTTATACTATTAAATGGTATTCCAGAAAATTGAATTTTGAATATTTTTAACATTTATTTTACACTCTATTATAATTTTTAACATTTATTATAATAATTATAATATTTTTCGTAGAATATTTTTTCTCAAATAATTTTTTATGGCTAGTTTGTAACCACACCTTTTTCAAAAGCATTTTTATGGGCAACTTTTTTTTAGGTTTCTCTGGTCAGTTAACATTTTTTAACTGCTTTATTGTTGCAAATTTGTCCAACCACTTCCCCAGTCTTAGTCTCCATTACGCATGCGGAAATTAAAGGAATCAAGTTAAACGCCAAACGGCAAAATTGTCCTCATCCAGTCATAATTGGCTTGCGGTGCTTTTGCTAATAGAATTAGAATGCGCTGCATGGCCAATTTTCAACAAATTTGTTGTACAGTTTGTTGCCTCTGTTGCACAGCTGCACAGAGACGCCGCAGTTAACATACAGCCTGCAGAGTCTGGCTGCTTCTCGTGCCGCTTAATTAATTGGCGAGTCGTTTAAAAAAAAGAAAAGAAAAGAAAAATCGCCAACTATGCGGCAGTCATGTTAACGGCCATAGAAGAGGATGAGGATGAGGTTGGCGTCGTCGCCAGTGTCACCAAAGGTTGATTGGGATCAAGGTGGGAACGAAGTTGTTTGTTGTTGCTCGTGTCTGCCGCCAAATGCCGACAGTGCGCGCCATGAATTGTCCACTTTATAGACTAGCAAAGTGGGTGACTAGTTCTTTCTTTCTTTTTTTCTGCCTAGTTGATGTTCCTCGGGTATTGTCTCTAGGTGTTGTTCATTGTTGTTGTCTGTGGCACAATGCGATAAACGTGTACATTGTTGAATGATTGGCCAAAACTTGAACAATGCTAAACAATATGGTACAGAGCTAGGTGGTAAAAGTCGCGTGGCATTTCTTGGAGATAGATTATTTAAGCATTAGATCGTAGCATTTTCAAAACCAATTTGATTGTTTATCAAAAAAATCTACTGCGAAAAGGTTTAAATCGCTTAAAAAGACAAAAAATTCATCAAGATTGAGCGTAATTTACTAATCTAGTCTAAGTTCAAAAGAAACGAATTTTGACATCCATAACTCCATAGAAACATTAAGGAAGGAATAATACCAGATTTTAACTTTCAACTTTTCTTTCTACCATATTATATCATAATTTTCTCACACTTTTAATTCATTTCATAACTTTTCCTTGAAGCAAACTCCCAACCATCTTAACAACTCTTTGAGGTCAAGCAATGTATCGATTAGTTCACAGCTGGCGGTCTTCAACAGCTAACCGTCGCATTTAACTAACGGTGAAGCTATAGTTTTACAGCCATTACAACCAAATGCAATTAACGTAGTCGTCGGAAAGCAAAATCATGACAATTAAACGGCGCGCTGTTGGAAAATCGGTTAAGCCTAAATAACGTTAAATATTTTCGCGCATGACAACAAAAATTAAATTGCATGAAATTGGAAAAATATTACCACGCACACGACACACATTTGCATGGTGTGTTTTTTTTTTTAGGGGGCAGCCATGCAATTTGGTTAGCCATTTAAGCCAAATTAAGGCAACGTTCGACTGGGACACCTCTCATCCCACTCTCAGTCTCTTCTATTCCATTCTCATCATGCTTGTGCGTGTCGCTCTGGTCACATGCAATCAAGGCTGCAATTTTCTTAACCAGTTTCCTTTTGTGCCTATTAGCCAGTTGACAGTTCGTGTGCGTAACGCGGCCTCCAACACCCCACCTCTCTCTCTCTCTCTCGATCATTTGCAATTTTTCTAATGATGACACGAAGCGAGACGTCGCGACTACGAATACTAAAAGCTTCTTCTTTTACTCTTTTTCTCTCTCGGTTTATTCCCTGACTGCATCACCAAGTTTGGCTTTGGCTTTAGCATTGGCATGCATTGGCAATCAGTTGGCAGTTTGTTTGGCTTAATCGTCTGCGTAATTGATATGCGTATGTGGAGCGAGGATTGACAAGGGGGGGTTGAAGTTGACTGTTGGTACGGGCCAACAACTCCAACTGTATTAAAAAAGTTTTCTTCGTTGCTTTTTTTCCTCTATTTTCCTTTTTTTTTAATTAAACTGCACAGCTCGTTGAATATCAGCTGGCAATTTAACAGAGACATTATTACGCCTGATTGAGGCCTGAGAGGAGGAGGCAAGTGTATCGTACTACGGTTAAAAATGCTAAATGGAAGTGGAAATGGCATCTCCAAGATTGAAATTGATGCCAAGATTGATATGCGTGTGGTCTACAAAACTGGATGTGGCACAAAACAAGTCCCAAGACATATGTAGTTAGCGTTAACGATTGGAAAAGCAAACTCAATTATTAAAGTAATCAATTCGTTGTGATTTTCCTATAGAATACTACTATTTGCATTTAATATTAAATGATCGATAGTTTGTTGAAGACTATAATGTGAGTAATTAAACCCTTACCAATAAAGTGGGTAAATAAGGGTATAATGGTTTTGTGCAAATGTATGTAACAGACAGAAGGAAGCATTTCCGATCCCTTAAAGTATATATATTCTTGATCAGCATCAACAGCCGAGTGGATATAGCCATGTCTGTCTGTCTGTCTTACAAACTGAGAAACTTTCCTATTGCCATTGCCTGTGATTATTTGTGATTACCATTTGGTTTTTTTTTCGGTAAGTGGACCATGGAAAACCGAAACGCCTAAGCTAAAACACGCGCGCGATTTAAAACGCGTCCAAAACGCGTCATTCCTTGAACCACCCTCAGCAGGCTAGTTGACGCGTTTTTAAACGCGCACAAAACGCGTTGCACTTGGCTGCCTTTTTCAGTGCAAATGACTACGCATTACGTATGGAGTTAAGGGTATGTTCTAGTCGGGATTTCTCGACTAGAGCCTTCTTACTTATTTTGTTAGATCTTGATGAGAATGACAGACTTAAACTGCATATCAATGTATCCAATATCTAAAAGTCCTTCATGCAATCTCAACAAATATTCGTTGTTCAACTAAAAACATTTGCGAATGTGTGAAAAATTACAATTACAAATGGCCTTATAAAGTTTATTTTCTTTAAACGGATGGCTCAGGCGTTAAAAGGGCCAGCCAATGGGCAAATGGGGAATAAGACGACCTCAAAAGGACATTGAGGCTAAGAGGGACAAAGACAAATATTGAGCCGCAATCACTCAGCTGTAAAGATGCCGCAGAGCAAACAGAAACAACAACAACACAGCATTATAAATATGTGATGAGAGGGAAAAGCCAGTGAGAGAGAGAGAGAAAGAGGAGAGATAGTGTAGTTTTAAGGTCTGTTTGGATAAATATGCAGGCAAACCAAAAAAAAAGCCAAGCCCCCCTTGAAAAAAGGAAAACTGACCAAATGCCACCAGCAACAAGCAAATAAACAAACGTGCCCGCTTACCAACTGATGGCAAAGGAGGGGGGTTAAGAGGGATGGAGGGGCGTGCCACACGCATTGAAATGCCAAAAACGTAAAACGCAGTGTTTCATTTTTGCTCTTTTGAGGCATGGAAGCCAAAGCAAATATTGGTTTAAAGTGGTGGAGGGCCAGGGCCAAGAAAGGACCTTGCAGCAGGCACTTAATTTTAGCATTTTGTTGAGTGGTGAAGGGCAGTAGGGGCAGAGCGTTTTTATGGGCAAATGTTGAATTAAATTAAATAGTCGAATAGCCTGGCAACATAAATAACTTAACTAAAACCACAAAACTCTAAGCGCCGGCTGTTGGTCAACCGCACGAGTGGCATACGCATCCACACACACCCCCACAACAGATACAGATACAAATGTATCTACAAGTAAATGTTGCTACTGCTGCTGCTGTTGCTGTTGGCAGCTTGTAATTTACTTAATGATGCTCAAAGTGATTACAAATGCAGCCGAGCATGCTTTACATATTGCACTTGGTCATGTCCATGTCAAACTCACACTTGTGTGAATAAACAGCAACAACAACGACCACAACAACATCAACTAGATTGTAGCCAAGTTGGGGCTTATGCTTGTGCGTGACTTGACCCCAAGGATCTCATAAATTCGCCAGCAAATCAATTATGTTTGCCTGTCTGGAAGCTCTTATCTGTTGTGTTTTTCGCTTCTCCTTGCATGGATATCCAATACGTATGAGCATATAATCCAAGGTCAGTGCGTGTCCATTTGGGGATTTCGCGTGAAAAAAAATCTTAAATATTTCACGCACGTTTCATGCATTAATTGATATTTGCTGTAATACGCATAAGTTAAGGCATGACCAAAGCCAAACGTAATGAATAGCAAATGAGCGCAGCAGGAGCCACAAACCGGGACATATTTTGTATAGTGTATATATGAAGGCAAGTCAAGGAGTCCGACTACAGCCGGAGAGAAATGTTAGCATATTGGGGAACATGGAAATCATAAAAGAAGTTCTTTGGAAACCATTTAACATTTTATCATTATAATACCATAAACAACCCTTAGCATTTTATACTTTAAAGCCTTGTGACCCTGCTCAAACTCTCTACGATTTTGCATTAACATTTTATGTTGGTCGTCAGCTTGTTTGAACCAAATCTTAGACTTGCTCGACCCATCTGTTTGGACGTTCGTAAGGAAATTAGTGCAAACAAAGCGTTTCGCATATGCAAACGGCATACTAATTAGTCCATTCAAGTGCCTTGACTTGGTCTTTCTTGTATTTTGGAGTCATCGACCTTGGACTTTGAACTTCATCTAAAATGCGCAAAACAATATTATTGGCTTAAATATTTACTCGACTTTGTCAGCGCTGGCCTGGCTTGGGTAGCATAATTTAATTTCAAATGCAAATATTTGATGACATGCAAAAATGTCGTTCGAAAATGTCCCAAAAAGCCTAAATAATTAGATATGTATGCATGGTTGGCATAAGCACAGCCAGCTCTCACTCCATCTCTTGCTATGGTCAAATGCTTAGTAATTGAAATTTAATTGAATGGTTTAAATATATACATATATACATATGACTATTTCAAATCAGTTAGCAACAGCTGTTGCAGTCTACGTCATGTGTATATATGTGTGTGTGTGTGTGATTAAGCAATTTGTGCAAGAGTAAATTAATTACAAAGCAATTTGCAAAAGCACAGCTGCCAAAAATTACTAAACAGTTAATATAGTTTATATAATTATGCAAAAAAAAAGGTAAACCAAAAAAATTGACATGTGCGTCGGCCGGGAATCGAACCCGGATCAACTGCTTGGAAGGCAACTATGCTGACCATTACACCACCGACGCCACTTGGAAAGGGATGAAAATTTTCTCTACATAAGTCGCTTCACTCTAAAACTAAAGCGTGTTCTAATTATAGTACAGTTATCAGTTCCGCTTAAGAAACTATGAAGCAATTTCTCTTATGCTCTTCGCTTATCAAATTGGGTCAGCTTTGAGAACAGCTGTGTAAATGTAATAGTTTGATACTCTTTAATCTCTTAAGCACATGATATTGAGAGCAGACGGTGGTTATGTCAAATAGTTTTGAATAATAATTTCTAATTAAAAATAATATTAATGTACTATTAAAAACGTTTTAAAAATATGAAAATAAAGTGATCAGAAATAAATAAAAAGAAATAATATATTTTTTAAAAGTAAAGGTTAAAAAAAGTATTAAACTTAAAAAGAATGGAACTTTCGATTTAAAAATAAAATTTTCTTAAAAAACACAAAGAAAATTTAGTATATTTCTTTTATTATTGATCAAAATTTATAGTTTTTAACTGTCAACTGTTGGGAAAATAATTTAACTAATACAAAAAAAATTAATTCAACTTTTAAAGTATTTTTTAAACATTTTTTCCTTATACTGTTCCCAATAAATTAAGTGTTTATAATAAAAACCCAATACTTGTTTCTTTGCTTCGAATTTAAATTAAACTATTTAAAACACTTAAACGTTCAGCATCTTAATATCGACGATACATGTGTAGATACACACTCCGGAGTATCTTATTTCAGACACCCGTGTGCTCAGCAAATAGGCACCTAAAACCACATGTGGTACACAAACTATTTATTATGCTACTACCACAACAGCAGCAGCGGCGGCATCAGTTGTTGTTCTTGTTGCTTGTGTTGCCCCCTTTGGCAAATGAACCGTAAAAACAGCAGTCGAAGTAATCAAATCGTGTTTAGGTTTCGTTCTGCATTCGATCTTTTTTCTTCTTTTAGTTTTTCCTTTTTTATTTAGTTTTGTTTTTTTATGAATCGCTCTCGTCTCTGTCTCTCCATGTAGGCATTTAATTAATTTGTATGATCCGCTCACAGCATGTAGGTAATTTCCCGTATCGAAAGCATTCGCTCGACTAACAAATTGCAGCAATACATCACAATAGCGAACAGAAATGGACAAAAAAAAAAAAACCTCAAATCTCTTTGGATTTGAACTTGTTACAGCATTTGTTTTTTTTTTTACTTTTACAAGCGACTACCTTTTGGCCATATCATAATTGATTGGGCTAACACTAAAGCTTTTTAGCCGTTTGTCCGCTTCGTGTTGGTTTTTTTGTGGCCTACGACCTTTTTGGGTCAGCCGTAAAGAGCCGAAAGAAAAAAGTTGACACTGATGCCAAATGATGTCATTGCACAGTTTGCGGTTGGATTTTGTATTATTCCTTTTCAATTTTTTCTTTTTGTTTCTCCTTTTTCTGATTTCTTTATTGTTATTGAAACTTGAGGCGTTTGAAACTTGTTGCTTGAAAAGCGCTACGCTTAATTTATTTACGCACATTTTTCTTCACGTTTTTTTTTTGTTTCCTTCTTTGTCTGGTGTGGCATGACTTTTAAGTCTATTGAGTTGTCTACTTTGCTTAATTGAGTCTATTATTTGAACTTAATCGTTTAACAAAGCCACGTTTCGGAATTATGCTTCAGGGCTCTGTTTTATTGGGCTTAAAATTGTTGCTTGTAAGGAGATTTTTTTGTGTTTTTTTTTAAGTCATGTTGGTTTTTTTTTTTGATAAATGGATTCGTATGTGAATAGTTGCCTAAAGCGATCAAAAACAATTGAGAATGGTGCTAAGATATTTAAGAAAAGATTAATAGAAGAAAAATAGCTTTAAGTATTTTCTAGTTTAATATCACTTCATTTCTTATCATTGTCACTTAGTTGAATGCACTCGAAAGCATATAAATAGTCAATAATCTTTAGTATGAGTATGCATATGCATATATTAACCATCTGCTGTGAGCTTATCAACATTTCAACTCACATATTAAATCGAACGAACAAAGTCCTTGAAAAGTGCGTGGAGAGTCAGACAACAACAAAAATAACATATGCAAAAAAAAAAAAAGAGAATGAAAACGAAATGAACGGAAACTGCATATAATCAAAAATCACAGCAAGCGGTAATCAACGGACCATATATTTTCAATATCTACCTGCCCTTCCATTCAGTCCCATGTCCAGGCCCCCACACAGCCAGCCAGCCAGTCAGCCAGTCAGGCAGTCAGCTAAAAGGGGCAGCGATCAAAACAAGTCCCAAGCGAAAAAAGAAGTTGGCTAAGAACAAACATTTGACCAGCATAATGCCACATGCGGCGCTTGACTAGCGCTTCGATGCTTGAAGATGCCTTACACACAGTTGCTGCTGAAAGCAAGTTGTCTAAGTTTTGCAGACATTGAACTTCGGTTGGTTTGGTTTGGTCGGGCATATGAATTTTTAATTGCATGCGGCATGCGAAACTTCTTCTTTTGCCCAGCCAATTAATTACGCATCGATTTGTGACTGGGCTGGCAACATCATCATGTGCATAATTTGCATTTGACGGCAGGGGGGCCCGACTCGATCTCGAATTAATGGCAAGCACAGCTAAAACTCTTACTCAGCCGCAGTCAAACTTAATTGTTGGCACTGACTTGGCAAGTTTTTCGGGTTAAAATTGCCTACCAGCCAAGAAGAACCATTAGTTCTGTTCTGGCCAGCTTTAGTCCCACATGAAGTCATCAGTTTCTTTCGGCTATTGTGAGAGTACCCAAAAGCTCATTCATCAATAATGTTTCCAGGAAATCGGTGCTTGACTGCCAAAAACTGCATTTGACTGATTGACATGCGTGGCTCTGACCTGATTTTGGCATGCATTTTTTTTTTTTCCCCTTGGTTTTTGTTTTTTGCATGCTCATGAATCATGGCTTAAAAAGAGTCCACTCACCTGCTTGCCTACCTGCCTGTCAGACCTGCCCACATGTCAGAACCTGTCTCTCTTCTCTTTTTGTCTCTCTCGTGCTGTCGTATTGGACATTGGCCTCGAGCAAAACTGTTGGTAAATAATTTTCAATTAACTATGAAGAACATGTAGAATTTGTGTATGTAAACTAAACTACACCCTGTTCATAGGTGGCCCTCTGGACCTGCAGCTATGTTCCTGGCAACTTGTCAAAGCTTAAACATTACGTTAGCCCATTAAATTGATGATTAAATAAATTATCTTTGAGGTTTTGAACTAAAAAACTTGAAAGCAAAATGTTTTAAGAACAAAAACTGAAACTAAGTTATATGTTCTTGCAATATATTTTTAATATATTTACTAATTAATGTTTAATAATTAATATTTAAGTAAGCAAATTATTGTTTTTCAAGAATAAAATTTCAAAAAGTTGTCTTTAAAACTTATTAATCAACAATCATTTCCTTTTGATATCTTTAATCTTTAAAGTTAATTAAATATTTAAAAAGGGTTAAGGTTGTGCAATAAAAATGCTACATGATGTTTAAAAACGTAGTATGTGGAGATGTATTAAAAAGGAAGACTTTATAATGAAATATGCGCAAAAAGAATTACAAATTACACACTGCAGAGACACACAGAGAGCGGTAAAAATGAGATAGTAGGAGGTAAAAGAGTCGCTCTTTAGAGTTGATGATTAATGTAAGTCGCGTACATGGCAAAGTCAAAGACAGCATTGATGATGACGATGTTGATGATGAGCAGAAGGATGGCGATGACTGCGTCTTCCTGGAACTGCCATTGCCCAATGATGCCCATTGTGCAATGGGCATTGAACATTGAGCATTGGGCATTGGGCAATGTCATTGCTTGGCGGCGGCTGACAGTAAATAATCTATCAATAATTGAAGTTGCCTCGGCTCGTGCTTTCTGGCTTGTGAGGACCACACTTGGCGTTGGTTAAAGGATTTTTTTATGGGTCCATCATAGGTCTAGCCAACGATGATGATGATAGCCATACTGGTTGGTGGTAGTAGTATCAGTAATAGTGGGGAGTTATGCCATTCCTTTTCCCCTTCCGTCCGTCGCTTTCATGCTTGAGTTGGTTTTGCGCTCGATTCGATTATTTATGTCATTTGCTTTGACATTTATCATTCCACGATTCACGTTTTTGCCTTTGTCAAGGCCAGACTGGACCCGGTCTCGACTGTTGTCATCGTTTCTCCATATCACAGCAGCAGCGGCACCAGCACCAGCACCAGCAATCGCCCATCCCATTCTCATTCCACATTCTATATAGCATCGCATCCTATTTGGCTCTTGGCTATTTATGGCCGCGCTACTTAACATAAATTTTATTGCTTTTGCTGTTCTGCTCATTTGGGGTCTCTCTGCTTTGCTTTAGTCAGCGCAAACCGTTGACCAATCTATAACACCCCTCTACCCCCTCTTCCGCTATCTCTCTTCCTTTAGCGTACTGAAATGTCTATGAATTGATGAGCGTTCATTTATTGCGTGATTAGTTCGCGTGGTTCACTTTTATGGGCCTTGTTTAAAGGAGCAACCAGCACAATTTGTATCGGTCGCATTAGCACTTTTTGATATATATGCCATTATCTTTGTGCTATGTCGACGTGTCTTTTGTTCGGCCATAAGAATTTTTAGTGAGTTTGGGTTAGGTCTGGTGTCATTTAAGTGTTTAGACAAGGAAAACTGTTATAGGACAAGAAATTGATTAGAAAGGTGTGTGAGGTGAAAAGGTAATATAAGATTCAAGAAATAAAGAAGAAAGGTGAAAGGTTGTAAAGCATTTGATTTTAGGCACATTAAGGAAACGAAGTGGAAATTAGAGATGGTATAGAGGTTAGGAAAAAGTTAAACATTTTTCTAGTTGGGTTTCCTTTCTAACAAAAATCAAGTTGAGACAGTTATAATATTGAAAGGAAAGCTATGTGAAATCTAGCTGGGAACAATACTAAAACTATAATTATTATTTTTCGATATAACCATTTAACCAAAAACCAAAATTCTTCTACTTACAACTTGTCTGACCATTAAATAAGTAATTAACATTTAAAACCCCTGCACTTTTTAAAGCACAAACATTTAAATAGGCTTTATTAAGTGTAAATAAGATTCATATATATACTTAAGGAAAAAACATATGTATACCCGTAGCTAATCGAAAAGACAGGCCTTGTTTTCAAGGTGTTTGCTGCACACCTTTATGGCTCATTAACGGACATGTCTGTTGGCCACGACAACATTTCGCATCCGTAGAGAATGAGTTAAAGGGGAGCTCAAAATGCTGTGGCACTAAAAACCGAATGCCGACAAAACGAGCTCAATAAAAACTGTCGCAAGTAAAACAATAAAACAAAATGACAATTTACGATTTTATTTACGAGCTGTACACAGAGAGAGAAAGAGAGAGAGACCGGAGGATGAAGTCGAATTAAGATTGAAGCAGAATCAAGCAGAAAAGCCAAATGGAGTCTAAAATGGGGAAGTTTTTGGCATTCGTTTTTGTACTTCAAAGCAGCGCCTAGAAAATTCGTCATGCCCATTGCGTGTGCAACAAACAAACAACTAGTCGAAAGGGGGGAAGTGAAAACTCTATAAATTATGCGACCACTAAACTGTCAACGCCTTGCTTGCCACAACTCCGCTCTCAGATGATACTTGAACTACCTTTCGATTTCTTTTGTGAACAACTGCAACAAATGTTGTATTAAGTTAAGCGCAACTCCCAATTCGATGTCTGCCACACCTTGCCACACTTTTCGAATTTTGGTTGCAGCTGCAGTTTCTTCTCCCCCTTTTGCACTTCGCTGCCACGTGTGTTTTATTTTTGGGTTTTGCTTTAATTGAAAGTTTATTAGGCGCATTTTCGTAGGCGTCGGCGTGGCCATAATTTAATTTACTTGTAATGCATGTTGCATGCATCCACTGTGGCATAGAGTGTGGCTGTAAAGGGGGAGCGGGGGAAGCGGTGTTGTTAAGGGGTTGCTACTTTTGTTACTTCTAATAGCATCCCATAAATACTTCTTCGAGTGTTGAACCATATTTGGGTGGAAATTGAGTTTCGCTGTTGCGGTTTCAATTAAGCCAATGGGCGTATCAAGTCAAATTGGGGGCGTTAAACGGGGCAGAAGGGGGTGTGTCAGCTGTTAAAGTGTGTGGTTGTGTGAGTGTGTGTTGTTTTGTGGGTGGTCAAAGGCGTTGTAATTAGTGTGAACGACTTTTCTGTTGACTTTTGGTAGAGATTTATGTTGACAAATGTAGAAGAAAAGTAACGAAAAGCTCTAAAAATAGTTGAGGTATAATTAAGAAGAGGAAGTTGAAGTAAGTAAAAATACCTTTAAGTTAATCTGAATAATCTACATACTCAAAATAAAGATCTTACAATATCTTCAGCTCAATGCTAAAGAAATTAGCTTTCATTATCAGGAAAAATGCAAATTGTGTATTCAAATCAAGTTTGGTAACTTTTTAATCTTCATGGAAATATATAAAAAAATATCTTAAAGCATAAAAAGAGATAGAAAAAGTGCCATAAAACCAATCTTATATTCTTTCGCAAAAAAGATTCGATACTAAGCAAAAGCACATTTGCATTCTTCATTCTTAGAAAATTCTCATTTCCTTACCTGCCCTTTAAAAGCTTTCATTATCATATCTGTAGAACGAGCGCCTTTGATCTTAATTCTCACTTCATTCGAAAAGTCTTGCGTAAAACCTCATTGAGAGCTTCGCCATTAAAAACTAGCTACTACACATTTAATACTTCATATTGTATCGTAAAAACTTTCCAAATCTGTTTTTCATTACGCGATGCTAGTGAAATCACAAAAGCCCCGATGACAGCACCGACTTGCGCTTCTCTTCTACAGCATCTTTATACTACACACACACACACATACTTATATAGTATGTCCAATGCCAAACGCGCTGCCGCGTAATGCATCATAAATTCACATTAACACTTTGCAGACATGTGCGTTATGTGTGAAGGCCCTTTGGGGGCACACACACACACACACTCACTTACTCTTCCCCCTCACTTCCTCTATTCCTATACACCCACAACGTCTTCGCACAACGTCTGAGTGTTCACATTTATGGCACTCATTTTGCCTTCTAAAAGATACATTTGGTGCACCATTTGTGTCATGTGTATGGAGCGTTGCATCTGTTATGTTAGATTTTGTGTGGATCGTGTACTAAAACGAAGAGTATGACAAATAAGTCATAAAATATCTTAAAGAAAGATTTAAAAATCTTAAATATTAACGAAATGTAGAAGCGAAAAAATAATTTAAGTATATTGTTTAAAGAAAATCTATAAATAAATGAAGAACAATTGAAAGCACTTAAAGTAATATAAAAAAACATTAAAAAAATATTGGAAGGAAAATTTTTGGTAATCAAATTTAATTTAAAAATTTCTCTCACAAAAAACTTAAACAAAAACCAAACATAAAATATTTATAGAGCATTTCCACTTCGTTGCTTTCAAGTAAACACTTCTCTCTGTACTTTGTGTCATCTTTGGCGCTTTTTAAATATGCAATAAACATTTTTGTGGCCTGTGTTCTGTGCTTGTGTGTGTTAAATTTTTTATGATTTTTTCTTTGTTTTTTTTTTTAATTTTTTATTGCCCATTTTGGAGAAGGAAGCTTTTGTACATTTGTCAAAATTTTTAGGATTTACGATCGACATCATCATCATCAACAGATGCAGCAGCTTCCATTCTTCAACCCTCTTCTTGCCCCTCCTGCCACGCAAGAGACTGCGTCGACAGACTGGCTAAGATTTATGTTAATTTGTTGTGATTTATTGAATGGTTTTTATTGGGCTTTTGGGCGGATTTACTATATGGCGGCGCCTTAAGTGGACTGTCAGCTGCTGGCCCAAATACAAATGCAACACAAAAACCTCAAGCAAACAACATTTGAAAATGTCATACGAGTGACTGTGGCATGTTTTGTTTAATTGAAAATGCGTTGCAAGTTGGCACAGTTGGATGCATTGCATACATACATTGTATATATCCTGAGAGTTGCTTTTTTTTTTCTTGAAGACTGGACAGACAACAGCAACAACGGCAACAGCAACAACAACATAGCAATGATCAATGTGCGACTGTCATGCAAATTTAAATTTGTCCAAGCCAAGAGGAAACCAAAGAAACTTTGCCGAGTGATGCTGAGCTGAAGCTGGAGGATCGTGCCACGCAGACGCAGATGCGAAAGTTGTTGGCTAGACAAGCGGCAAGTTAATTTATGCAACACAAGCAGCAACAAAGGCCCAATAAAGGCTCAACGAACGAACGAACGAACAGCAACAACAACAACAACAATTGGAAAATTGTTTATGCGTCTGCGTCGTTTCGAGTCTGTGGCGCGTTTAGTGTTAAACGCTTGATTAAAATTCTTGTAACTGCAACACTTTTGTGGCATGTGTGTGTTGCTGTTGCATTGTTGCTGTTGCTGTTGCTGCTGTTGTTGTTTAGCTGTTGTCAGCAACAACGCGGGATCTTTATGGTGCGCCTTGGCTTTTGTTGTTGCTGTTTGCAACATGCTGCTTGTACCTTGCGGCTATTGCCATTGAGGCATGCGTTGTGTTGCTGCAGCATGTTGCTCTTGTTGTTTTAATTGAATTGATTTGCATTTTTCACGCAGGCGTTGCTCATTCGCCTGCGTTGTTTGCATTGTCTTCAAAAAAAAAAACCTGGAGGACATCAAGCGGAGAGAGAGAGAGCGAGAAAGACTGGTCTATAAGCAGGAAATGCTTTGATTGAGGCTAACAGAATTTATGTTAAAGCCACAAGACTTCATGCATTCAGCCTGATTGATTAATGCAACGACAGCTTTCTACTCTCTCTCCCTTAACTAAAATCTCTACAGCAAAATGGTTTTAAATGCGGCCATTAAAAACTGATCAAACGTTAATAAACAGCCAATCAAAATTCTTTTAATTACAAAACTTTTAATAACACCCCCACACTCCGCATTACAAAATTGTTATTAATTAATATGTAATTGTAATGGCCCGGCGACATGACAAGCCCACATTTTGTTGCCGGCAGCAGGGCTTAACAAATTAATAAACTGGACCGTCCGTCACACGAGAAAACCACATAAATCAATTTCATTGAAAAATGCTAAACAATCATAAATAATAATTAAATGTTGAACACTGTAAAATATCCATGGAACAATGTAATTAAAAGCTGCGCGTAATTATTACAAATTTTTGTGGTGGACATTTGGGCAAACACAATAACTCTTAAAATTTAATTCAATTAAAGTCCATCGAGACAGAGGGATAAAAGCGCAATGAAAAGTAAACTTGAACTATTTATATTTTTCTATTCTTCCGTTTATATGGCTCGTTGGCTATACTTTGTAATGTTTCCTGCTTCCCCTATCAGATTTGTAACGGTTTGTTAAACAAAGGGTAGCAGCAAAAAGGTATATCAGCTCACTCGTATCTCAAGCTAAAGACTTGCTGTCAAGTGAAGTTTACCCAACATTCGATTGCTAATTGCACATTTGTATGCCTAATCGATCTGTCCGTTTCTATTTGTTTCACTGTCTATCACTGGAATTTGTGTGCCATGCTGTTCGTTTGTCGTTTTGTTTCATTTTCCTTTGAGTTTGACTCTTCGATGACAGTTCATTTCACTTGGCTTGGGCCAGGTGTCCATGTGAACGAGTTACACCAATGAAGCGTGACATTTTTCACTTTTTTTTTCTAGTTTTTACTTAGTTCGAATTTTTTGGATTTTTATTTTGATATGTCGAACGGCATATGGAGAAGGATTTAAGTTTCTTTAAAAGGAAAAAAAGTTTTATTTTTCGAAGGCAATGGGGAGTTTTTAACATCTCCCAAGTAAATTTTTATGTACTTTTCGGATGAAAATTAACTAACTATTGCATTTCCATGTGTAATTGTAGTTATGTTCTAGTTTTTAACACAAGACTTTGAAGGTACTACATTTAAAAATCGGTTGAGTTTTGAGGAAGTTATAGCAATCAAAATTTTAGTTTCACTCCCAAAAATTTAACATAATGCTGTCAAGAGCGTTAAACAAGACTTTTGGTGTACTGCATATGAAAATCGGGTTAATATTGACGAAGTTATGGCAATCGAAAGTTTTGTTCAACTCCCTAGTCGATATTTTGTCATCGATTTTCGGAATGGAAAACTAGTAAAAATCGCGTTTTCAGATTTAAATGTAGTTTTATTCTAGAGCTCAATACAAAAGTTTTAATGTACCGAAATCGGTTTTTATCAGACATTTTTTGTGATGAAAAATCACGTATCTAGATTTAAATGCAGAATTATTCCAAGGCTCAATAAAATAATTTTAAGGTATTAAAATAGATAATCTGTTTAGTTTTGAGAAAGTTATGGCCATTTAAAGTTTTTCTTGTAACACATTTTCCAAATAAACTTAGGTTATCTCTAAGTCGCAATGTCTTGACTCATTTTAGCCTGTCAAATTAGTGTTCAAAGTATACTTTCGAATTTTGCACAGACAAGACAGTCAAATTAACTCCACATAAATAAAACCAAAATAATCCGCTAAAATAAGCTTCAAAAAAATACGTCGTATCTTATAAAAAAAAAGCCCACATCATAGTTATAGAGTTACATGTTGGAAGCCATCAGAGGCATGCAAAATTTTTAGTTGGCTTGGCAATCAGGCAATGGCCAAAAAAATATGAAATACCTGCAAAACCTAAGCAGCTTATCTTAATCAGCAAAACATACAACGAATGCACTAGTTGCATTCAGTTGAGAGGTATGAGGTATTATTCATATTTATGGGTGTTGTATAGTAAAAGTTGCTTGACGATTGCGTGTTTGCAATGGACAAACAAATGTTGTTCATGTTGTTCCTAAGTCGAACATGTTGCTGTATTCAAAAATAGTATTGCTGCTGCCCACATGCAACGAGAGAGACACAGTGCAGCTATGCAGCTTGTGGCACGCAATTAAAATCTTCATTAGCCGCGTTTAATTTCCACTTTTGATTAAAAAAATAATATAAAAACAACCGAAGGCAACAAGAGAGAAAAACACAACACGAATGTATATAATAAAAACAACTTGTGACATGTGTCGACGGAGACTTATCGCCATCGTCGCCAGCAGCAAGTTACAAGTTGGATGTGGCAAGTGGCAAGGCAAGGACTTTACGAAACGAAGTCCGCCCCTGGGGGGACATCGTCTCTGAATGCTGCCTTCTGCCTGATTAGCGTTGGCTGCATTCGGACCTCGCGATAAGGAGCCTATCAATGCGAGCCTAAGTGACAGTTGACTTGTTTATCAATTGACAGCTTTTGCTGCGGCTAAATGGCAGACACACACATTCATACAGTGTTACCAACTACACAGTCAGAGATTTACGTTTAACGTTTGCAAAAAAAAAGTAACTGTTAATAAGCTGTTGTTGTTGTTGGGTTGTTGTTGGCCTGTGAAAATGTTGCTTTTAATTAAAAGTTGTTGCCGGCTTTTGCAATTGTGCGTTTTACCCAATCCTCCCCCTCTCCCCTGCCATGGGGCAATCAAACATTTGTGTCGGAATGTTTGTACATTCTGTATAGTATGGTCGTATGTATGTATTTATACTTGTATTTTAAAGCCCGATGCTGTCAAGATAAAGAAGCCAACTGGCAGCAGCCAGCCTCAGCGCATGTTTAACACCAACAACAATAACAACAAGAGCTTGAGTATGCAATTGGTAGACTCACCAATACAAAGACAAATACACACATACAAACAAGGCAATCCCACGCATTTGTTTTTGGCGTTTAAGCAAACTTTTCAGATTTATTGCGTGTCAATTGATTTTATTCAAATGGTTTGCCTTAAACTTATTAGAAGGAAGTGCAATGGATTTTTATTTGATGGTTATAGCTAAGGCGATTAAAGTTTTTAAGGAAAGAACTTAACATTTTGGGTTCGTTTAAAAAGATAAAAACACTCCAAAAGATTTTTAAGAGTATTTTAATAAATTAAATTAATTATATAATTAAATAAAAATTAAATTAATAAATTCGAAAAATACTTTTAAAAAGTTACCAAAGAGATCGTCTCATAAGTCTCATGGTATGTGTGATCCTTATCCTTATCTTGGGAGAAGGTTCGATATGGGGAATTTCGATTGTAAAAGCCTAATTTCAAAAAAAAATATTTAAAAACATTAAATTTTGTTGCCCTTATTACTTGTGTATTAAACAACTTTACGTCATTTATAATCTTTCCTTTTATTTTGTTTTCTTATTTTAAAATTAATACGATTTATTCTTTATAATTTCAGATTTCAGTGGCCTCAACAATGCTCTAATAGGTAAGCTTACACTATTCTCTCTTTATCACACAATAGATTCTTACAACAATTAACTTTTAAAGTCATCTTTGATTTTCAGCTCTTAAAGTTCTTGTTCTTGCATCTTAATTATTATCCACTTGAATGTTTTTTATCAAAGTTTACGAACATGCTCGAAATGAGACCACAGAACTTAAGATGCATAAACTTTCTCTGTGTGAAGCCCAGCACAGCCCTTGGCCAAGTTTATTACATTTCTGCAATTAAGCAATATTTCTTATTCAAGTGCAAAAGCTCTCCGTTGGTCAGCAGCAACAGGGATTAGAATTACTTTTGCACCAGTTGCATTGTTTTTATCTTGTTGTTGTTGCCACAAAAGTTGTTAAAGTTTTGTAGTTGTTTGGTTTGACCGCATTTGGCAGCAGGCACGATTTCTAGTATCTAAAACTGGAACCTTAATGAGCTGATGTCCAAGCATGTAAATCTTACAGATGGCTGCTCCACTTACAACCGAACCACATTCATTTCCATAAATATCAATTAAGGAACAAAATATCAAAAGTGACAAGAAACATGCAGCTTCAAGTCGGCAGCGACGACTACCTGTGGGGGCAGCCTACGCATTGAACTCATCATCGTTGTCTCCCTCTTGGCCTGATATACATATATATAATTGGACAATTTAGCTGCTACTGCGTTGCATCCAAAATGCAACCATGCAACTCATTAAATGGCCATAAAAAATGTCGCAGCTCAAGGTCTATTAACGGCGGAAAGAGAGTAAAAACCTTTCCGGCTCAGTTTTGGTGTTGATGCGTAACTGTGTGTGTGTGTGTGTGGGGGCGTGTCAACACAATTGAAGTCACGTCAAGGTTCAATGGGTTTTACCCACTGGATTTATGGATCATTCACTCCACAAATTCAATTAGTCCGCAGCCCAAAAAGTCCAACGCCCCCAAAGTTTGTTAGACCAAACTGACAACACACAAAAAAGAATTCCAACTTCACTAAGAGGCTTAGTAAGAAAATTATTATTAAACTGCTTTCACTAATTTACAGGCTAGCTCATTACGACAGTGGCAGAGACAGAGAGACCGACAGACAGATGAAATAAACATAACATAACATTTTCCGAGCTCTATTTGGCAACACTAAGCGTCCACTAAGCGTCAATATTTCATGCTAAGCCTATTACAGATTATTGTGCCAGCTTACAAAGGCCTAAATGACAAGTATAAGAGGGGAGGAGGGTAAGGGAAAATTGTTGCCAAAGAGGCGAGGGAGGGCAGCTTGTGGAACAGTCTGGCGTTTATTAAGCTTTTCATTTGCATAATATTTGACATGAAATAGAAAATGTTTCGATTTGATTTTGGGGAAAAAAAAAACCACAAAGAAAACTTAAAGTTTAGCTTAAAGCAGAGTATCTTTTAGTCACTAAAACACAATCACACTTGCTTTAATTTGAAAATTATAAACACTTTATCAACACCAGCCAGACGATTTATGAACACATTCTTCCTCTTCTTCAGCTCATGTGGCATAAAATATTCCCAAGCTCCCAAAGGCGGCTTTGGCTAACCGTTTACACAAGTATGTATGTATATTCGTGCAAACATTTCATGAATACATTTGAGCATCCGTGCGGAAAATTGTTGGCAAAGTGAAAAAAGTTGGCATTGTGTTTTGGCCTGTAACGACAACGTTAATGAAAACTGGTCAGGTGTGTGAATAAAAGAAAAAATCAATAATGGAAACTATTCATCAAATAGAAACAACTAAACTGGTTAAGAATCTTGTCTATCTGTCTTTGGGCAGCATTTAGCAAGACGTCTCCTGTTTGTCTGTTAGCAGTTTCAATTTTGTAGTCAACAAGATGAGATTGCAGTTCATTTGCTTTGTGGCACTGCAGAGTCTGCTCTTGTGTAAAGTTGCCTCAAATGTGGCAGTCAAAGTTGATGTTAAGCAAAGCAGTTTCTTTCAATGGTTGGCTATGATACTACGACCAACTACAGTGAAGCCTACGACCACAACAACACCACAACCTTGCAATGGTTGTCGTTGTGGCTTAATCAATACTGTGCGAAGAATTGTTGGTGGTCAGGAGACGCGACGTCATCAGTATCCCTGGATGGTGGTTATTCAATTTTTTGGTCACTTTTACTGCGCTGGATCTTTAATCAATGATCTGTATGTGCTGACAGCAGCTCATTGTCTTCATGGTGTGCCCACAGAGATTATCACGCTGAACTTTTTGGAACATAATCGCAGTCAGAGTGATCCTGTTGTTCTTCAACGTCGCGCCGATTATGTTAAGATTCATGAGCTGTATAATCCACGCAGTTTCGAGAACGATATTGCATTGATACGTCTTGATCAGCCATTGGAGTTGAAGGGAATTCTACGACCCATTTGTCTGCCTGCTTCTGACTCCTGTTTTTTGGGAGAATTGGGCATTGTGACGGGTTGGGGTGCTCAGCGTGAAGGCGGATATGCAACGGATATATTACAGGTGACTTTGGGATTATATTTTGTTGAAAATGTCTGGCTTAACCTTTAACCTTTCTTTATACAGACTCTTAAATCTATTCGCTTGAATATTACATTTTTCTTATCTTTCTCAATGCCTTTTTGCTGCTCCTTTTCCATATCTATGGCTTTGTCCTTTGAGCTATTAACAGAACTGCCGCATTTTAAGTTTGTGTTTAATAAATGGTGATTGTTTTTGGATCCCTTTTTATTCTGAACTCAACAGGAAGTTGATGTTCGAATACTTAGTCAAGCTGAATGCCGCAACTCTAGCTATAAACCTTATATGATCACTGATTCGATGCTCTGTGCTGGTTACTTGGACGTGGGTGGTGCGGATGCCTGTAGTGGAGACAGTGGTGGACCCCTGCATATTCTGGCCGAGAAGCAAGCGGAGCAGTATCAGCTAGCTGGCATTGTCTCGTGGAGCACAGGATGTGGCAGACCTGATTCACCCGGAGTTTATACTCGAGTGAATCAATATCTACACTGGATTCAGGCACACACACCAGATGCCTGCAACTGCATGGAGGATTAAAACTAGCTGGCTCAACTAATTGCAGTTTGAAGACCACGTTCCCTGTTTCTCCCTCTCTCAAACTTTGACTAGAGAGAGGGAGAGAGGATTCCCTTCGGAGGCAGTCCAAACTTTGTGAATATTATATGTATTTTGTAAATGTTGCATAAACTACTTTGACTCACTTTGTGTGGCATTCATTCATACATTCCCCACAGAGCACTCACACACATTAAGATATCCATAACCGTAACCGTATCCAATTGGCAAATAAAAAAGCAATTTCAAAGTGGGTTAGCTAAACTCCTTTCTCCATCTTCATCTGCATTTTTGGTTTATTGTGTGTGGATGCAACTTTTGGTTTGGCTGTAACGGGGCCAGGGACATGCCGCAGCATCTGTAGCAGGACAAGGCCAAAGTCGTTCTCTCCATCTCTCTCTCTTCATATATAAATAAATCCCAATTTGTTGCATTTCAAACTGCGGTCGCGCCGCATGCAAAATATTTTGTACAATTGAGTTTTGTTATGCATTTCGCATTTGCGCAATCATAAAATTCCTGCCTCTAGAAAAAAATATGTACTACCAACAAGGACACGCACATCCTGGCAGGAGCAAGTTTTCCGCATTCTAGATAAATTGCTGGAAATATTTGTGGCAAAGTGAGTTCATTTTTTTCCAGCATAACTTTGCTATTATTGCCCAACAAATTATTTACTTTGCGAGGCAAGAACAAGAAGAATGAGTTTTGATTGGTTCTAATGGAGAACAATGTTTGATATTTGTGCTTGATAATGTAAGGTAATATAGTGTGTAAGTTGGAATTAGAAAACTTTAAGGGGTGAGAATGATATATATATATTGAGAAGCTTTGCTTTATTCTTAAGTTTTCTTCTCATATCTCAGTTGTCCTCAATTCACATTTTTAATTTTTGCCCACATTTTGTAAAACTGTAGCACGCTTTCCCATCAAAGCCACAACGACAAATTGGCCAAACCTTATCCAAAAAATATAAAATATGTGTGTGTAAACACGCCTTCGTCACACATTAATGCAAATATATATATAGAGTAATATGCAAATGGCTTTACAATCGCTATGGTTCATTAAAAATGTTTACGACTTCATATTAAAAACTACAAACACAAACTGTAAAACTTCAAAAAACCGTAAAGAAATGCATTTATACTTTTGCCAATAAATTTGTCTCACTCGGTTTTGTTGTTGTTGGTTTCGTTTTGGCTTTGCTTTTGGTGGTTTTTGGTGGTCTCACATGCACATAAAGATTTCCTACTCAAAGCCATAAAGCAGTCGCAGAGTCTTGTCTTAAACTTAAAGTACGAGCGGGCCTGCATGGATTTCCAGCTAAACGACAAATAACTTGGCATTTAATAACTCTACGGCTCTGACTTTTGCTCTCTGTTTGTGGTTCATTATTATGCGAGCAGAGTCAAACATCATTTCATGTTAAAGAAGCTTTGTTTGCAAAACGAATTTAAAGCCAAGCTGGGAAAGAACGGCATGCGAGAGGGAAGAGCTGAAAGTTGAAAGAATTTGTATAGAAACTTATTTTAATCATGTTTTAAGGATATAAATACTTATGCAATCCATATGATGGCCTAAAGTCTCGTCTAACATCAAATACACAAAAACAATAATTATGTGTCATGTTCCTAAGTAGTATCTCAATAAGATGCCCGAAATATATTATACTATAACCTTCACATGTTTTTCTGGGAAAACCAAACATGACACATCTCATTATGATGATGATGATTGATGATTATGATGTGATGTCCCAAAATATGATGGAGCCTCCTCCTGTTCTTTGGCCACAAGGCACATTTGCATGTGCCCACCAACTTAGTCCCAATCAACACACACACACACACACACAGCGTACACCCCTCAGGTCTGATTCGTGTTGTGTGTGTATGTCGCTGTCAGAGCATTTTGTTTATGATTTTGTAGCTGTCATAAAGTTATTAAAAGTATGTGACATTTTTATGACATTATGACGTCTCGACTCAGACCCCAGAGAGAGAGAGACAGATTCACCACAAGGCAATGCCACTTGCTTTTGTTTTCATTTTTGTGTGTAAGTTTGTGTGTTTGGAGGAACAAAAACTGGCCGTGAAATATGATATCAAATAAAAAGCAAATTAAAGACGATAAAAATCGTGTCTCGCCTCATGCTGTGTCTTAAAATAACAACAACAAAATAAAAGCCGAAAACGTTTTATTTTTTATTTTTTTTTTGCGAAATCGAAACTCAAATCTGAGTGGCTTTTTTCGGTTGGAGTCTGGGAGTCTTCGGTAGTGGTGTTATTTGGCTTGTCATTTGTTGGCTCATAAAATTTGTAAACATCGCTTGGATTGTGCCCCCGTCGGTCGTCTTGTTGCACCTCCAAAAAAAAAGATGCTGTGGGCGTGTTTTAAATGCAAAGATCTTTTTGGTACGGTTTAAGTTTCAGTTATGGTTTGAACTTTGATTGCCATACTGTTTAGCGTGTGTCGTCATGAGGCGAAGGCGTGAGAGATTTGATAAGATGTTAAGCGTTTTAATGGACTTTCTCTAGTTATTAGTTGTGGCTTCTTCTTATTGATGAAGCATTAAAAAACCCGGAAGAATGTGGAAAAGCAACTTTGTACTGACTGATTGAGTGCTATCTTAGCGAATGGCCATAAAATTATAGAATGGGTTGATACCAAGATTGAAATTTTTATTATAATGCAACTACAAGTATGCAATAACTATTGGAATAAAAAATCTTCTCCCTTTTAAGTGTCCTTAGTAATCCCCTGTTCCCTTCACAATTGACGATTTTTGCAATTGCGTAAATCGTAGCGACGTCGCTTTGGTGGATTTTCTTCCTCTTCGGGCTGTGGCTCAATTGCCTTTTTCTTCCTCTTACTGGCCTTTTCAACGGGCTTTTTAACGATCTCAACCTTTGCATCAGGATCACCCCGAAGTACGGCAGCAACTTCAGCAGCCGAACTGAAAAAAGGCACTTCCTCAATGGGTTTCAGTTCGATTAATTCGATTGGTCCCGTTATCTCCTCAGCAGTTGGCATGTGTGGGTTAAATTCTTGCTCTGGGTTAACATCTGCTTCCTTGCCCCACAAATCATCCATCATCTGCTCCAGTTCCATGTCATCTGGTGGCGCTGCTGTCTCCACAATCTCTATGGGCAATTGAGATTCGTCTTCGTTCTCCAGAACCTCAACTGCTGTAGGAGTAGCCATAGCAATATCCTCAATGGGTTCATCATCATCCGAGGAGGGCGCCGAGCCAATGGGCAGATTCTGTTGGAATGCATTCAACTTGCTGACATCCACAACAATGTCCGCCTGATTCAAACCGTTCCTAGCTGTATAGCGTGGCGTATAGTCACCAAAGAAATCATGAATCAATGCCGGATTCACATTGCCATAGTAGCCCGCATAGTCAATTTCATGATCCACCTTAATTTGAGTTTCGGACGATTCCTGTGGATTCACATAGAGAGCTTCGAGTGCTGGTGTTAGCTTTGGTTTTGCCAGCAACTGCTTGTTGCATGCCACATAACGTCCACGTCGCACTGGAAGTGGCTCCTCCACTTCGGGTTCGAATTCCTGCAGCAGACGCACTCCATCCTGGTAGCTTAGTAGTGTATGGAAGCGTGTACGCGCCATTTGTAGCTTGGGCATAAAGCCATGCAACATGTTGCAGGGATCTGGTTTAGTCTTTGATTGTAAAAGCTGCTGCTGCTCCTGTTCCACATTGACCATATAAGGTGTGGCCATACGTGTTAGTAATCTTGGCTTAGTGGGCTTAAAGTGCTTATGCTTAAAGCACAATTCCAGCTCCGTATCCCTAGGCACACGCTCGAAACCCACCTCGAGCAGCTGCTGGACAAACTGGCCAATGCTGCGACAGTTGAACATGTTCTGGCCACTCATCAGATGATCCTGCAAGCCCATATAGTTCAACTGCAAGAGTTCGTCGGACCAATTGATGAACTTGACATTATCGATGTGAGTCAAAAAGTGAATTTTGTGCAAGAAATTATGCTTGAGCCATGATGCTTCGCCTTTCGAATTATTGACGGCAATCGAATTGTTTTCAGTATCTGAATTTGATTCTTCGGCATCTTCGGTTGATTGATTTGCTTGTGGTTCCAGCGCTTGTTCGAATTCCTGATAGTTTGAATCTTCATCGCTATCATTGATCACAGGATCTGGATTGGACTCCAACTCTGGCTCTGACAAATATTCCAAATCATTCTCCATTATCAATGCATCTTCAATCTCTTCCTCTTGTTTGCTAGCGCGTTTCTTAGCTTTACGCGGTGCCATTTTATATAAACTATTTGCTTTTTTTCTATTAAGTTTTTAAATTTGTAAAATTTTCAAGTCAAAGGCACACTTAATCCAGTAGAAATGTAGCCTGCTCTGAGAACAAATTTTTTACTTTCACAAACTTTTGACAATTTGTTTTAGGGCTGCAAAGTCAATACAATTAAATCTAATCTATCGATATTTTTTATATGATATATATTCGAATTGTGTTTGAAATTCAAATATTAATCGTAATCATTTGATTTATGCTGTTTTTCTATACAATATAACAGTTTATTCATCTATATGTAGCATAAATATACTTTCCACCGTTTCCCGCTAGTTTTTATGACAAATCAACTATCCCCATTGAACTTGACGACTTGACAATATTGTCCTATTGAACCCCCAAAAAAATGTTTATAGAAACACAATGTAAAAGTTTATGAAAAAAATGGATACAAAAGAAACCCGAAAGCAGTTTCGAATAGAAATAATATAAAGAATATGTGATACCCTTTAGAAATATATAAAATATTATTTAAAGTATTAAAAAGATTAAGTCAACCTCATATCTTCTTGAACAAAGGCGGATTTATCTCCCTTCTCTTTTCACACTTTATCGCCAAATTATAATACTCTTTTGCAAGTGTATAGAAAAATCCATTGACTATTGTAACGAACCAAACACATTTCATTCCATTTGAATGCATTTTATGTATTGTTTGCAATAAATCTATTGTTATTCATGTGCACCCTTTATTTTTGGGGGTTTGCTACCTACCCTGCCCCTGCCCCACGACCCGCTCGCAACGTCACGCACTCAGTTTGGCGGCAAATTTCAAAGGGGATGGATACACCACCCGCCAATATCAATAATAACAGCGACAACAACAACAAGTCGAGTAGAGAAAATGCCGCCAACATTTGACACTCGCCCTTCTGGTTGTGCCCCATGAAGCACGTAGCTGGCCAATCAGTTCGGACGGGTTCGATGGCAGCAACAACAACAACAACAACAGTAGCTTTAAATTGACATTTACATGAATATTTAATATACATCCTTTAATCATGAAGCGTTCGTACGCTGTGTGTGTGTGTGTGTGCGAGGCAAATAAAGCAAGTTTCATGTTGGTTCATTGCCTGAATGTGGCATGAATGAATGGGCATCCGTTTGGAGACATCAACATGGACATGGAAACAAACATGGAAGATGAACAGGGTTGTCAAGTGGTTTTAAATAAGACCACAATGCATATATTTAGCATAGACTTTAAACTATATAGGGATTTGACGATGAAAAATAGCTTTTTTAGAATATTTATGATTTTGTTTTTTGATAATGCAGATTATAACATAGTTAATTTATAGATTTTTTCAGTCAAAGGCCCAAGCAGCTAGTGCTCGTTAAAACTATTATCATGTTTAGTATTGTATACTTGATATAATTTATTAAAAAAAAAAAATACAATGTTTATGATAACAAAGTATGTTTTTTAAAGAATCATTTTCCATTACAAAGACATTCCTTAAATTAATATTCTTTAAACCTTATAAATTATATAGACATCTACCTCAAATATATATTCCTCGTCCTTAAATAGAATTGTTTTCTCTTGATTGCTCTACTTTCAGTTAATTTGGCATCGTTATGATTTGATGCATTTTTATGACCAGTCATCAGTCCCTGATGTCTCGACCAACTTTATGACCAAGTTGTGCCCTCGCTTTGAACTGTTGCAAACTGTGTGACAAAACAATAAAAAAGGAGACGCCAAGAGAATGGGACGAATGTGACGAATAAATTTACAAGTCGACAAAAAGTACGACACGCACGTGATTTTCACAATGTTTCCAGTTTCCCTTTTTGCCCCGTGCTCTTTGATTTTTTTGGTGTGTGTGTGTGTGTGGTTTTCATTTTCGTTTTCTATTCTTTTCTGACGGAAACGTGAAAAAGTTGTATTTTTTTTATGATGTGACGAAACATGTGACGTATCCGTGAAGTCCGAGTTTTAAACTCAGTTTTATTTTCAGTTTCCCTTGTGGTTTAGTTTATATTTTTTTCTGAACTTGTTTTGCCCTTTCTGATTCTAAAGTTCGTTTTGAAGCTTTAGTGTTTTGTGTTTAAGATGATTTTGGTAGGTTTTGAAACTCTTTTCTTGGTAGATTGTTAGATGGGTAGATCTAACGAACCCCAAGGGGACAAAGAAAACTTGAACTTCGCAGTGTTCTGGTTATGAATACTTTATAAGGAAAACTTAATTATAAGGAAGTTTGAATGTAGATTTATTAAAACTCTAACCAACTTTTATCTAAAGTATTCTAATTCTAGCTTGAAAAATCAGCCAGAAATTAGTTTTTAACCAACTAATAATAAAACTTCTTCAAAAATTATACGATTTTCATAAGCAATACCTCTTTTTAAATGATTTGATATCTACAAAAACACTATAGTATATGTATACATTTTACCCTAGATACTTAGTTTATCTTATTCATCAGTAAACTCTTCCCCTAAATTTGCTTTTGTTTCGTACAAACATTCACTCATAAACTGTTTTGTATGCCATGTGTCTTGTTATCAGCACTAATCATAAACGAATACTGATGATCTATATAATTTTGCTTGACATTTGCGCATGTGACAGCTGTCTCTGTTCGAACAAGTTGTGTTTTTTATGGTTTCGGTCGCCTTTTTCCTAAGGTTCTTTCTTGATCTCGATCTCTATCGCAGTTCGTCTCGGTTGCCCGCTTGATAAATTGCCAAACATTAAATGTGTGTGCGAGCATTTTGTGTGCAGTTTATATATATATATATATGAACTCTAGTCTATCTATCAGTCTTTTTTCAAGCATTTTAAATATGTTTTGAAAAAGTTAGTCTACCGTAAAATATAAAAAATAACGAGCGGCGATAAGGGTTTGCAATGACATTTGTATGGAAAAATTGTGTTAAGAACGCTTTCATAACGAAATATATTTTTTTTATAGTTGTTAGAAATGCTCAACAAATTTTATGAATATTATTTGGCACTAATAAAAATATAAAGAATATTCACAAGACTTGATTTTAAGAATTAAACAAATTAATAACATTTATAAAAATCATTTTAGTGTTGAATAAAATATTTATAGCATCAAAAAGGGATTCTACTTAGGATAAACCTATATCTTTAAGTACTTAAAAATGTTTGATATTATTTTCGTGTAGCTTTTAAGGCAGTAAAAAAAACTCACTTCATGAGTTATAACCCTTACTCAAATGCTAAAAAAAAAAAAACATAAAACCAGTAAAGCAGCGAGACAAACACACACAAAAAAAAATGTATTTGAAAAAAAAAGGCGCCGCATTTTTGAGAGTTTTTTAATGCGTGTCAAGTGGTCATACATTATGGGTTTTTATGGTTTATGGGCGCTACTTATATGGCCTGTACCAAGCGGCATGTGTGTTATTTTAAGGCGCTTTACTTGCATATTTTCAAATATTTTTTGTTTGAGTTTGTGTGTTTGTTACGAATGCCATAAAAATAACATTGAGACAAACTCTTTGTTACACTTCCCCCTTCCCCCACTCCTCCTTTGCATCCCTTTTGAATGTTTGACAGCTGTCAAATTGCTTTTGCTATATACTTCCGCTTTGAGTCCAGCTGAAACTGTCAATTGCATTTTTATGAGCTTCTGATTTGTTCAGTTTTTTTGGTTTTTATGTCGCCAACACACACATGACTCAGAATCACAAAAAACTTTAAGTTTTAACTCTCCTTGTGGATGACTCACAAGCACTTTGAACGCAAAGAATGTCAAGTAACAATCCATCAATCACTTGACATTCCCAAAGATCAAGACCAGAGATGAGAAATAAACGAAAACAGTTTTCGTCTGAACTTCAACTAATTAATATAAATGGTTAATTTTTGTTATTGAAACTTGTGTTTAAGGTTAATTTTATATTCGAAATTGCACAATAAGCGCTAAATATCATTGATTATATGTTCGTGCTAAGGAATCATTTTTCAAAAATGTATTTTATTTAAGTTTATGAACTTCTGAGGCGTTAAATTGTTGTTAATGATGATTTGGTATTAAAGGGGAAGGGGAAAGAAAATTAAAAGAATGGAAAGTGTTGTAAAATATATACATATAACATAAATATATCATTTAAATGTTTTTAAAAATATGTTAAGACCGTAAAATAAATATTTCAATAAGTTCAGTAAAAAGTTTGTTAAGAGAATTATATTTAAGCCTCTAAAAGAAATATTTCAAAAATTGTTTTTGTTTCAAAATGCTTTTGATAGAATATAGGATGATTTGGAAATCTGATGTTTTTTTAGAGAATGGTGGGTACAAAATATAAAAGAGTTCTTTAAGAATGTGAAAGGGTGAATGGAAGTTTTAGGAAAGTGACGTCAAATGATATATAACAAACCAGTTAAGAACACTTTGAGGTCTATTTGTAACACTCTTCTTTCTAACAAAAAATATCATTAAAGTTCCTTAGGAAAATATGTTATAAGGATAAAGTTAAACACAACAAAAAACCAATATATCAGAAGAATTTCAATAGAACAATAATTAAGCCTTTATTTCACAATGCCATTAGAAAACTCATTATCATTTAACTCTAAATATTGAACTCTGTAAATATTTAATTCTATTTACATGCAGCGAACATGTGTTTTACTTAAATCTAAACCCTAGTTAAATCCAACTAATTGCATGCACAATTTACCCAAAAGAAAGTGTAGTTTTCCATTTAAAAACTCTTTACGCAACAACTTGGCGTAATATGATATTTTTCAACAAAATTCCATTCCTAAATGTTCAACACCCCTCAAAAAAAAAAAACCATTTGGTATCACTTTCGCCCTTTCTTGTAACTGGAAAAAGTATTTGTTAAGTATTCTTGTTCTTTTTTTGGTTTTTGCCTAATGAAGCGTTTTAAAAGTCTCGTTCATTGTTGCAGATAATTAACACAGAACTCCATGGCGAAACAGAGGGATCTCATTAACCCTTGACATTTGTCACATGCACACAATACAAAAGGACAAAAAAAAGGCAAAAAGGCAAACATGTAGGATGGAATGAAAAGAGGAGTTGCCAGTTTTTAAGTCCTTTTCTCAAGTTGTTGAGTTCAATTCTACGTGTTGTGGCGTCCTTCTTTTCGTTTTGTTGCATGCCTCATCGACTGAATTGTTGAAACAGATGTCAAATTGTTGAACATTTTCTCGATTTTTCATTCCTTTCATTATTTGTTGTATTTATTTTTCTATGCGTGTGTTTTGTTTTCTTTTGTTTTGGTTCATTGCACTGTGCGGTTTCGAATTTCTGTGAAATATTTCACCCCACTACTCGCCCCCTTTAACTCCACAAACGTATGTCTGAAGTATTGAATGCATCTCTATTTCGAGTTTATCGATTTGCTGTTGTCCTGCGAGAGAGTGCGAAGGCAGTAAAGGTCTTCAAATGTGGTAATCAGATATGTGTTAAAATCCACATGGGGCATAGAGTTTATCCCTGTTGCAGCTAAAATGCATATCTAAGCCTTTCATTACTTTTCAACTTAAGTGTAGTTTGATGTTTTCTGGGTAGAGTTTAGAATTAAAATGTTTGTAAAACCCAGGAATTGCATTATAAAAAACCATCTAGCTAACTTGATGTACTTTATAAAGATTTTTAATATTGATTTTCTCTTTTCTTATCTCTATTTCTGTCTTAATTTACATTTTTCTCCAAGTCTATCTCTTAGAATCCTTCAATCCTTTTCCATCCGCAAATTTTCTAAATTTGTTTTCATTATTTCATTATTTTTATCTTAGAAATTAAAACCCAAGAATTGCATTATAAAAACCACAGAACAATGTACTTATAAAGATTTTTAATACTGATTTTCTCTTTTCTTGTCTCTATTTCTGTCTTAATTTACATTTTTCTCCAAGTCTATCTCTTAGAATCCTTCAATCCTTTATCATCCGCAAATTTTCTCCATTTGTTTTCATTATTTCATTATTTTTACCTTAGAAATTATCTTAAGTGTAGTAAAATGATTTGTAAATACACTTGTTTTCTGTGTGGAGTTTGAGATTAAACAGTTTAACAAAATTTAGGATTTAAAATTTTGGCGCTTTTTTAAGTGCTACAATTATATCGTTTTGGATTTGGTATACCCTTAACTTATAAAATGGGTAAATAAGGGTATAATGGTATAAAGCATCTCCGACCCCATTAAATATATATATTCTTGATCAGCATCAAAAGCCACAAAGAACTGTTTACGTTACGTAATGGGTTAAGGGTATGTCCTAGTCGAGATCACTCGACTAAAATCTTCTTACTTGATTTGTTTTTTATTTATTATTCTGCTGTTGTTGTTTGTTCTGTTCGAGAAACGGATTCGACAAAACCAATTTTGACCCTTACATATTCTACTAAATTGAGAATTATTTATTTAATTTCTATCTCTCGAGAACATAGAAGATTATAAAAAACACATTGAAAGTTCAAATAGAAGATTGTGCAAAGCAAAACATATACGAAGAGCTCGACTGGCTGTTACCCCAAGCCGGAACTAACATTGTCGTTATCGATCTCTCGAAACTATATAGCCCCACAAGTTATAGACAAAAAAAAAACCAAAAAGCAAAAAAACAATAACCCAAACCACGAGTTTAAACATGAAATATGTTGATGACACCAAAGTCTTATCGGCAATTCATGCGGATTTACCATACTGTATACAATATAAATATATTTCAAATCAAAGTTTTTTGAGCTTTAAAGCGTTGTGAATTAGATTTCACTTTCAGTTTCATTTCGCATCTCAAAGAACCTGGCAGCTGGAAATATTAATCCGCGAATACGTTTATTTTAATCTGTACATACATATATAATATATATAAAATGATTAAATGTGCTTTGTCTCTACTAATTTTTGCCACGTGCATAGTTGGCATATTTGCAGATGAGGTGAGTTTGGAAATTAATACCAATAAAATAGCTATTAACAATAATTTATATTCCTAAACAGTATTGTGAACAGCAAAGAAAATTAGATTCCGAATGCGCAAAATATTGCTATCAGGTCGCAAAGCCTTTACTTCAAATGGCACCAATTTGCCATAACAAAGACGCAGAGATAAAAGAACTAAACGCGAAAATAGCAAATCTGCAGAATGAACTTGTTGTCTACAAGCAACAGGAAAATAAAAGTTTAGAAGAAGTGAAATTAAATGAAGATTTTAATGCAAAATTAGACGATATGCAGAATAAACTGTTTTATGAGGAAAGAGAAAGAAAAAGTAAAGAAGAGGAGAATAAATATAATAAACTAAATGATCAAATTATAGAGCTGAACAAAAAAATTGCTGTTTATGAATATCGAGAGAGGAAAAGTTTAGAAGAAGGGACTAAATGCAATGAAATAAAAACAAAATTAGTCGATCTGCAAAATAAACTTATTGTTAACGAGGAACGGGAAAAGAAAAGTTTAGATAAAGAGAAGCAATATAATGAACTAAATGGTAAATTTAACGAGCTGAACAAAAAACTTGGTGTTTACGAAGAACGAGAGAGGAAAAGTTTAGAAGAAGCGACAAAATGCAACGAACTTAATGAAAAATTAGACAAACAGCTTAGAATACTTTCAAATTCGGAAGAACGAGAAAAGAAAGATATAGAAGAAATAAACTTAAACAAACAGCTTAATGTACAGTTAGGCGAGGTGCAGGAAAAGCTAACCGATTGTGTAGAACGAGAAAAGAAGAGTAAGGAAATTTATAGCAAGGCTGAGAGTAATTTAAAAGCATCGCTTGAAGAATATCGTAAAAAGTTATCAAATCTTGAATCGAATAATCTTGTACTGAATATCAGCAATCAGGAGGTAAAAGAGGATTTGAAACAGTGTAATATTTATATGTGGGCATATAAAAATACTTGCTTAAAGCAAAAGTCTGGTGTAGACACTACAGGTTCTGTTGAAATAGAGGGAATGGAAGCCTTTGAAGTTAGCTGCGTTAACGATTTAAATTCCGGTCCTGGTTGGATGCTGATACAGAAGAGAATTGAAAAATATAATTAAATTATTTTTATAACAATTGGCCCGAATATCGCAACGGTTTCAGTTATGATAAAGGTGGCTTCTTCATTGGCCTGGAGAAACTGTATCGTTTGACAAATGCGGTGCCACATGAGTTGTATATCGATATGGAGGATTGGAATGGAAAGAGGAAATTTGCTCATTACGATAACTTTCGTGTGGGCAACGAGTCGGAGCAATATCCGCTTATGGATCTCGGCAACTATACTGGTAATGCTGGCGATGCTCTACGGGACAACAACAACATGAAATTCTCCACAAAGGATCGAGATAATGATAATTCCCCAGCTGTTGATTGTGCCAAGAAGTATTATAGTGGCTGGTGGCACAACAATTGTACAAGAGCGTAAGTTTTTAAAAAATATACATATAAATTGGTTGTTTAATTTTTGTTTTTTTTTAACATTTAAGTAATCTAAATGGTTATCAATATGTAAAAAACGAGTATGTAAAAGGTGGCATTTGGTGGGATTCACACGTTCCATTGAAAAATGTTAGAATGCTAATTCGACCAAAGGTGAAAAAGTAAGCGTTACGATACAATAATAGTTTAGAAATTAACTTAATAAACCAAACTGTTGTTGAGCTATGTTATCAAAACTGTTAAATTATAATTTTTTTGACTTTAATTTATGTAAACTAAATTATTTGCTTCTCATTGTTGAATAAAATTGTTAAATACATTGTACAAATACATCTTGGCCTTTTCTTCCAAGCTTTAGTTATTTTTTATTGGCGTGACATATTCATAAGCTCATATATTATTTAAAAATAACAATAAATCTAGTTACAGTTTTAGTTTCAGTTAAGGTTTCTGGCCCTCTTTTCAATGCTGCAACAATAACAACTATAACGATTAAATAAAAGTGGGTTACTTCATTTTGATTTTCTAGCATTTTCATGTCACTGATACCGATAGCAAAAACAACAACAACAACAACAACAACAACATTCATACATCTATCGGTCTATCTTTTAATACCCTTAACCCATAAAATGGGTAAATAAGTGTTTAACGGTTTTGTGCAAATGTATGTAACAGACAGAAGGAAGCATCTCCAGCCTCATAAAGTATATACAAACATATATTCCTGATCAGCATCAACAGCCGAGTCGATCTAGCCGTGTCTGTCTGTCCGTCTGTCCGTCTGTATGAACGCGTAGATCTTAGAGACTATAGGAGCTAGAGACTTTAAACTTGAAATTTAAACCATGGAAAACCAAAAGGCTAAAGCTAAAACACGCGCGCGATTAAAAACGCGTCCAAAACGCGTCACTTCTTGAACCATCCCCATGGCTTCCCACCAGTATATATTCCACAGCCAGCATTCAATTTCAAAGCAGGCTAGTTGGCGCGTTTTTAAACGCGCACAAAACGCGTTGCACTTGGTTGCTTTTTTTCAGTGCTACAATTATATTTCTTTTTGTTTTTTTATAACCTTAACCCATAAAATGGGTAAATAAAGGTATAATGGTTTTGTTTGTAACAGACAGAAGGAAGCATAAAGTATATATATTCTTGATCAGCATCGACAACCGCGCCGATCTCAGAAACTTTAAGAGCTAGAGACTTCAACTCCCTATACCATTAGAAAAACAAGGTTGCTTCAAATTGTCGATAACACATCTGGTTCTCGATATACACATGTGATCGATAACAAAAATTCGTGAATTTCAAAATTGTGAAAACAAGGCTTTAAACTATGGGTAAAATAATGAACATTTAAAAATATTTGATCAAAATCGGTGAAGAAACACCGGAGATATCTGCGAATGAAGTTTGATCATTTTGGACACAAATGAATGTACGGGTTACATATGGGGTTAAGGGAATCTCGAATACTTGTTCCTTCTTTTCTTGTTAACACTGTTATGAAACTTTCTTAACACTTTCTTATCCCTTTTTCACATCGTTTTTTATTTGATTTTAATTTCAACTCGGGTTCTTCAAGTATTGAGATCAAATTTTTCAGCCGATTTTCCCAACAATTCTACCTTAACTATCTTAAGTGTCTTTTCGCATATATCATAAACAGCTTTAGCTAATCGTTTTTCAACTTTCAACTCTTTTCGCTCAGCTTTCTGCTCGTTTTGTGAATAAATAAAACAACTTCATCAGCGCAGAAGTTTTCGCTTTATTTTTTTAGCCCCTGCCAGCCTTCAGTTTCCTTGAAGCGTGCATAAGTGAAATACAGATACAGATACACCAAACACACACAGATACACACACACATAGATACAGATACATTCAGTAACCGGCAAACTGAAACGAGCATCGGCATCGGCAGCAAACAAACCAAAAAGGTAATTAATCATCGTCATGGGGCGTGTGCACGATTCGCTTAACGTTGTGCCCCACACTCCCCCTCCCCCCTCCTCCACGAGCAACTCAGCTAGATGCGTGGCAAGGGGTAAGGCGGCGTCTGTCGCTTGCTTCTTGGGGTCGCCGTTTGCAGACATATTACTCAAGGCAATGAGATATACAATCGTTTGTATATATGTATATATATATATATAGTTCCATATTTTCCATATGTGTTCCCGACACCCAAGCAGCATTGCCTTTGGGGCAGGGGGCAAGTTACTTACTCGTGTGGCAGGCGTGGCAATAATCATAACGAGCCAAATTAATGCGTTTCTTTCTACATCGAGCAGAATTCCCGTGCAGCTTCAACTTGTGACACATTTGCTGATTTTAGCAAAAAAAAAAAATAAAAAAAAAATAAAAATATTGCTGAAATGGGGGAAAGCTAGAAACAGATACAATTGACGGCTGATATGCCCTGTAAAAATTTATCATAAATAGTGTATATTATGATTGTTAATATGATATTGAAAAAAACAAGTCAAATGAACTTAAAATATAAAAAAATAATCGAAAAAAAAAAAAGAAAAAATATATTAGTTACAAAACGTGTTTAGAAAGAAAAAAAAAAAAAAACTACTATTTTTCTGAAAAAAAAAAATATTTAAGAAAAAAATTGAAAAAATTAGTTTTCAAAGAAAATTTTTTATATATTAAAAAAAAAAAAATTCTCTTGATCAAAATTCTTGGACGAATTTTCTATCAATGTTATCCTTGCCTCAACTCCACTACAGGGTATAAAATAGTCTAGCATACACTTTCAAACCTATAATTGTTTGATTTCTAATGTTTTCATCATTTCTCTCTCTCATTTTTATGTCCCTCTAAGATTTGACGTTAAGATTCTTATTTTCTGGCCAAGTGCAGATACAAAATTTTAAATTGATTGTGCGGCTGATTTCAACGATTGCGAGACTCATTTCACTTGGTCAACGGGGCGTGGCAGTTAAAGGGGGGCGGGCTATGCAAGAGAGCATTAACAGCTAATTGGATGCTAAGCCAATTAAAGCTGGCTAAGAAGCCAAAGCAGGTAGGAAGCTAAGAATATTGAGAAGATGTGGGAAAATTGTTCAACTAATTAAGCAAAAAAATACATATTAAAGCTATATTTATATTAAGACAAATGATTTGGAAAACTAAGAAAGATTTGGAAAAGGTTTCAATCATTAATTTTGCGTCTATACAATTACATATAAACAATATATCCCAGAAAACCCCTTTAAAATATTTAACATCAATAACAAATAAACTGTTAACAGTCACTGTTAAGCGCAATGCTACCTGTAGCAGCGGCAGCGACTGTTAACGCGACAGCGACGTCGACGTCGACGTCGACATCGACGACGGCGTCAATTCTCACCCGCACACAAAACAGACTGACACTCGCCGACAATAAAAACACGTGCTTATCACAAACACACACACACACACACACACACACAATATACAGAAGCACAAAAACAGACAACAACAGAGAGTTTGTTTGAAATAAACAAAAAACAGCTGTTTGCCGTCTCACTTCCAAATTCCAGTGAGAAACAAGTTTTGTTGTCTGCCGGCATTCGTACCGAGTTGCCATAAAAAGAGAGACACACAGCGAGAGAGCAGAGTTTATAGCAAGTCCACGAATGCTAGCAGTCGAATTTTGTAGCATGAGTTAAAGTTTTATTAAAGTGTCAACAAAATGCATTAATATTTAAAATGTTAAAATAAACATAAAATAATATCAAGAGAATATAGCTTATGAAAAAATAAATTAATATGTAAACATTTATTTAACATAAACTATGGACACATAAAATTCTCGCATGCGATTTCATTCCTTGCTCTCAGTGCAGCCGAATGGCTTAACGCAACGACAACAAAACACGAACGTTGAACAGCATTTCGTGCTGCCGAAGCATCCATACAGCCACCCACAAACGCACGCACACGCATGCCGCAGCTTATGGTCTCAGAGTTCTTTCCGTCTGCTGCTGCTGCTGGTGCTGTCGCTTCCAATTGGAAGGCGCCAGTTGTAAAGCGAAACTCGTCGCGAACGGTTGTGGTACTGAGCGACGTTCATTCGCTACGTTGTTGTCGTCGTCGTCGCTGTTGTCGTTGAGCATTTTCTACGTTAACTGTAAATTTTACGTGTATATTCTTTAATAGCGCGTGCGATGTGAAAATTGCGAAACTGATGCTGAAAAGCGCGTATTGAAGCTTTAACAGTTGTTAACATTATAGCAAACAAATTTGCCCGAAAAGTTGACCGAATAAAAGTCGAATTCCGGCAAAAAGCAAACACACCCCGCAGACATCCGCAGCATTTTGCAAAACTTTTCGCTGCTTTTGAACTTTTACCGCTACGCGCTTTTGCCAGTGTGCGTGCGTACGCGTGTGCATGTGTTTGTGTGTGAAGTTAGGCTTTGCCTTCTCTAATTGGAAATTGCATTGATTGTTACAAAAAAAAAAGTAAAGCAGCGACGCTGACGTTGACGTCGCAGTCGAACGGTTCGCGGCATGCAAACAAGAATTCAAATTCGCAACAAAAAAGTGCGTTGAAAAGTGATTTTTCAGCCTTTCACTGTTTTCCGTTGTTCTTCGTCGTCTCGCGCATTCTTATTGCTGATCTTTTTTGCTGATATTTTTAATTAAATTTTATCGCACATGACGAAATTTATGTGTGTGCGTGTGTGCATAATGTGACCAAACCAATAAAAATATACAAATATACAATTAATTCAGGATACAAATTATTGAAGCTGCGCAACGTCGCATGAAATAAATACACAATTACAAAATAATTAAAACCAAAATAATAATAATAACAATTACACGACATTTTTCCGATGAATATCATAAAAATCAGCATATTGCATTAATAAGGTGAGTTTTTTTTCGTGAAAATATAATTTACATAAAATTAAAAAAAAAAACAACTTACAAAAAAAATGTTAGGCTTTGTGTTGGCAACAATAATATATGTGTTTGCTTTATCGAAACAAGACTGTATACGGAATTTTTCCAAGCTCCTTAACACGTTGAGTACGGCGCAGTTTTAGTAGTTAGTTTCATCTGGCGGCTGCAATAATCAAACATTTCTTTATCTGGCGGCGCCTTGCAAAATTTTTTTGAGAAAAAACCCACAAAAATCAATAAATATATTTAAAATTTTGTTTTGATACCCAATAGTTTTATTTCATTCAACAAAAATACAGCTTAAAATCAAAGCCGGCGTGACCACGGTGGGTCAGCCCAGATGAAACATTAGTGTGCGACCCACCGGTGGGTCACGCCGTCCTCAACGTGTTAAGCTATCATTCTTATAGGCTTTCTTTTGCTCACTTTATCTTACAGTTTTCGCCGCAGTTTTAACTGTTGACAACTCTTTGCTCAACTCATTCCAATACACTTTTAACTGTTCTTACTCATTTCCAACATATTTTCATAGCTACTCCTCCTCCTCCCACTCACAACATAATCGGCAATTTCAAATGGGTCACGCATGGCAAAAGGGTGTGAGTGCGAAAGAGTGATAGGGGGCTGTTTAACGATTAGAATATGCATTGCATGTTTACTCATTCTCTCACACCAAGGCATTTTGTTTCATTCTAATGCATATGCTATAAATGAATAGCCTAAGCCATCACCCACACCTACCGCTTCCTCCCGCATGCACAAAATCCAGCATGTTATTAGCATTTTTAGGCCTCTCTTTCTCTCTCTCACTTGTCAGACGCCGTTAACAGTTGTTGTTGTTGGTGTTTTTGTTCAAGTTGCGTTTGGCATTTAATTAAATTTGTAGTTTTTTAAGTTGGTCGTTGTTGTTGTTGTTTCAGCTTCTTTGCTGCATTGCATTTCAATTGAATTTTCGTGTTGCTGTTGTTGTTGTTGTCATTGTCTAATTATGCGGCGTGAAAATGCAATCCATGTACAAACATTTGTACAAATATTTGACGTGCGTCGCATGCTTGTTGTTGTTACATGTTGTTGGACGTGTGTCTATTTAAAATGGAACTAAAAATGCAACAAAAAAAAACTAAATTTTGAAAACTTTTCAAGTGGAACAACAGTTACAATTGTTTTAACATAAAGAAATTTTCTTTTTTTTTTGTGTGAGTTTTTATATTAACAATGTTAAATGTGGTCTGTTTAATTTTTTTCGACATTTTGACTAAATGAAGTTCAAAGAAAAGATGAGAGAAAATATTTGTATACATTGTACAACATTTAAAGCCTTAATAAACAACTTCAAAATATTAAAAAAAACTTTTAAAATGATTTATATATAATTTTTTTGTTTTGGATTAAGGAATTTCTTCCTACTTTAAAGTCTTTAATTTCATTTTAAACAAGAAAAAATCTTTTAATTTAATCCTTTTGAAAACCCAACTTTGCTTATACTCAAAACAATTTTCTTTCTTGCTTAGAATATTTCTAATCAACGCCTTTTTTTTCTGTCATTTGAATTCATTCAATTTCATTGCACCTTTTTCTAACAAACAAATACTAAAGCATCTTAGAATCTGTCTAATCTGTTTACAACTCAGAATGAGGATGAGAAAGACCCCACGCAGTTCATCTCTCAAGGCTTTTCTCTTTCTTCCACTTACCCACCTCCCTGTGTGCATCTCTTTTTAGCCCAATGAGATTTTCTTGTGCATCTGTGAGATACTAAAGTATCTTTCACTAAAGGCAGCCACACTTAACCGGCTGCAAGGTAAACTAAAACTAGTTCAAGTGCGTGGCAAGTAATTAGTTGTAGGTGTGTGTGTGTGTGTGTGTGTGTTGTTTTGGCTGCATTTGTCAAAAATGCAAGTCTCGCGGCACAAATATTTACAAATAGTCGAGTCTAGATACTTTTTCAAGTGTTTGCCGCTGTTGCACGGGGTTAATTAAAATGAAAATTCCGAGAGGGAAAGATTCGAAATTGCTTTTTAATATTTTCAACAGCGTGTGTGCACTTGAAAGAGGGCTGGGGGCGGGGGCAAGGAATTACAGATTTCAACTTAAAGATTATCCACCAACTGTCTGCCCCTCTCCCTTTCTTACCTTTTAGCTATGCACGAGTTGAGAGACAGAGCATCTAAACATGACTGACAAGTTTCATTAGATTTCCTTTTAGTTCCTTAGGCCAAATGGATCTAAAACTCATTCTGTAACGATATAGTCGAAGATGTAGTACACATTTCACTTTATTGTTTGTCCAACTGTATTATAGTACAGCTGACAACTGAGCTCTCTTCCAAATGTGTAAACTGTCACCAAAATAGAGTGTGTGGATTGCATTACGTAAATATATATAAAGTACTTTCCCCTCCCATATATCTGTATAAACATTATTATGCGTAGGAGTTAGTTAAGTGTATGGTTTTTGTTCCCTATCTTATTTGTTTTACGCACTTCCGTTCGTAATGAGTGAGAAGGGCTACACACATATATGGCGAGATCTTACAGAGTGTCACAAGAGGTGTTTTTGAAAAATTCTTAGGAAATTTTCACTTTAAACCAGCTGCTACTTGTCTTTTCGTATGCATTCGAAGATGTGTGTTAGGGCAAAGGGTATCAAGTTTGAGCATGGCATTCTTAATTCACTTGTGAAGATCTTTAAGTTGAACTGTTTTGTAGTGAAGTATTTTATTATTATTTGCAACGCTATAGAATATCGATTTTTATTGTTTTAAGAGGGTTTTTTTACCATTGCAGAAGCCTTAAGTATTTTATTGAAACATTGAACCGAGAAAAAATTTATTAAAATTATTTTTTACCTTTGGTTACTCCGAAAGCCCATTTCGCCTTTTGACTGAAATGAAATTATTTTTAAATATGATTTTTGTTAACTCCACAACTCTAGAAAAGAGTCATTGATTTTTTTTCCCCTAAAGTATGTAATGCATCTTTTTAATTACCTTTAATAATTATCTTGAATCCATTTTCCCATGTAAAACTCCATGTATATATATTATAATACGAGAACCTTGTTTAAATTTTGTAACTTGTATTTTATTTCTATTATTATTATTTTTTTTTTTAAGAATTAAGTTCAAGAATTTAAAGCTTAAGTTTCAAGAGAATCGACGAATTTACCTTGCTCTAAACCTATGTTTACTTATAAATATAATAATAATAATAATAAATAAATATTATATTTTTTTTTTTTTTTTTTTTTTTTTTTTTTTTTTTTTTTTTTTTTTTTTTTTTTTTTTTTTTTTTTTTTTTTTTTTTTTTTTTTTTTTTTTTTTTTTTTTTTTTTTTTTTTTAAAATATATATATATATAATAAATTGTTGAAATAACTCTTGTTTTATTTAGTCTATATACATTTAAGTTTCCAGATTGTAGTTTACATAGATCGTTTGCAAGTTTTTCTTTCTCTACAACGAACTTAAGAACAAAATTCAACGTTTAGAAGCTTAAATTTAAATCATATCGATAAATTAAACCAACCTTTAAGCTATTTAAGCCAGTATTATAGTAATAGTAAACTTATTCCTTCAATTAAAGTTCTGATTATAAACAACTTGTGCACATTTTACCTAATTACACTTATTTATTTACAAAAAAGAAAACATTTCAACCAATTATTTATCATCTCCTGCTTTATAATAGTAGTTGCATACCTGTTAATCACTTCTACTTCTTCTTAACCTTCTATCCTTTTCCTGCTCTTTTAGCCCACTCACTCGCATTGAATGTATTCCGTTTGGCAATGTGACAAATGCCGCCAAATTAGCCAGTTTGTAGTTTGCTTTTTAGCCCCCCAAAGCACACAGGAAACGAAAGAATTCACATTTAGCATTTTGGTGTGGTTTGTATAGCTGGTCGCTTTGGCTTTGGCTTTGGTTTTGGTTTCTGTTTTGGTTTCGGTGGTTTCTGCACTGCTCTCTGTAGCTAGTTGCAATGGTGGTTTGGTGGTTTTGATCTCGATGGTTTTACAATTTGAAAGTTGATTTGTTCGAACTGATTATGTTGCATTTAAAGGATGCTTGTGCGCGCGTTTGTTGTTTGTTTGCTGCGGTTGCAATAGTTTTGTATAAAGATAAAGTCCGTTTTTTTTTTCAGCCCACTTTAATTAGCATTAAAGCTTAAAGCCTGCTGCCCAATTAGTCAACTAGTTTGGTACGTGACTTATTAGCTGGAAAAAAATAAAAAATAAAATAAACACCTGGTGCAATCTATACATCTATGCGTTCTAGGTTGTCTGTGTCATTCTGTGGCATTAAATCTTAACAAAGTATGTCAAAGCGAGAGAGAAAGAGAGAAAAGACCTCACTTGTCCATCCACCTTCAGACTAAAACTATTAAGTTTCTTTGGAGATTACACAATCCGAAGAAACGACTTTTCATCTCAATCTTCTCACACAGCTGCCTACACCTGTCGCCTGTCTAATTTATGCCCCCCAGCCATTCCATATCCAAAAAGATAAAGCTCTCTCAATTGACATATGGCCTATTGGATACAGATACATATATGTATCTAGATACACAGCTTGTTGCTGTTGTTTATGTTTATGACCATGTAAAATTCATTAATAGCCAGACAGCCGATGACGACAACTAACAAATTAGTGCGACTTTTGATTTGCATAATTGAGATTAAGTTTCGAATTTCCATTTTTTCGTGTTTTTTTTTTGTTTTTTTTGTTCCCTTCAAACTTTTCTTTTGAGGTAATTTGTTTAATGCTAAGAGATGTACTGATTACGATGAAGAGAAAGAGAACTAATGGAATTCTATGGAATGCTAAGAAGTTGCAAACATGATTTTTCATAAGTTTTTAAAACAAAATATGGAAAAAATTCTATTTTTGAATTCAAAAAATTCCTCGCAACGCCTAAACTCCATTCTTAAGACCTACTCACAGCTTAAATCATGCACCTCTCTCTCTATAGAAATACTCACAGCTTAAATCATACACCTCTCTTTCTATAGATCTACTCACGGCTTAAATCATATCACCTCTCTTTATAGACATACTCACAGCTTAAATCATGCACCTCTCTCTACATATTTTATCAACATGTCAAGCTGAAATCAAACTCTAATCAATTATCTAGCTGATCTATTTAGACCACATTGCTGCAGCTAAACTTTAAATCAACTGCATTGAAGTTAAGCGCATGAAAATAGTTGCACATAGATACATTTGTATCTGTGATTTGCAATCTACAATCTCGCATTTGCGTTGACCATAGTGCAGTTACATTCTGAATGCCCGCAAAATAACTCACAGCAAACAGCCACAAAGTATGTAGCAACAACAACAACGACGACGCATTTTAAGCCTGGCTAACAACACAGTGAGAAAGATATTTGGCGTCCAGTTGTAGATGTCGTGGCCGGGCCACAAAATGTTATTTTTTTCTCTTAAGTTTGTTCATATTAATGCCAAGTAATTCGCCAATTTAATTTGTGACATTAATTTTGTGGCAGCATTAAGAGGTGTGTTGAGGGGCGAGGGGCAAGAGGGTTAACTAAGTTGACTACGTTTTAGAGAGCTGTGCAGCTGTGCGTCTCAAGCAATTACAAAGTGAAGTTGTGAATTTTTTTCAGTTTGCTTGCCAGCACATTTTGTCAATTGCAATAAAATAATCAACATGCAACACGCTGGCCACCAATTGTAAGCAAAGGGGGGCAGAGGGTAGAGCGGAGGTTTAGTCTGCGTTTTTTTGTGCTGTTTGTTTGTCTGCAGATTTACGACCCGCATGGACACACGTTCAGCAAAACAAAACAAAGATTGCAAAGCAAAAGACTTAAACAACAAAAGCAACGGGCAACTTGCAACGCGCAACTGGTAAGTTGCAACTGCATTTGCAACTGCAACTGCAGTTTTGCTTGCCATTAACATAATAATGCGGCAGAGCTCCCCTCTCCCTCTCCCTCCCCCTCACACTTGGTTGCCTTGGCAAATAATCAACTTTGCGCTAATCTTTGCAGCGCCCCGAAAACTGCATTTAGCGAATGGTTTGTCCGTTTGTCAGTTAGTCATTCGGTCAGTCAGTGCGGCTTACCAAAACGTTTATGCTGATTATATAGTCTTTTATTTTTTTTCTTGTGAAAAAGTTTAAGCCTTTTATCATACGTAATTCAATCCGACTTCGACTTTGGACTTTCAACTTTATTTGCATATTTTTTTTCTTATAACTTTTTGATTTGTTGCCTGTTGTTGTTAACTGCGTTGGTAACTTGGCGCATTAAGTAGCGCCATGCCTCAAGAGGCAAGCACTAAGCAGAAGCATACGAAATAGATCCTTATTGTCATAGTTGTGCGGAACGTGTGTTGCATGCAACGTATCTGCTTAAACAATGTCCAATAGCATATAATCATAATCACCTTAGGGTTATTTGTTAAGCTCTTAAATTTGATGTAAGACGAGTTTTTCCTTTTATGACAATTCAAGCGAATCAAATATTTACGTTGATGGTTTAGTTATGATGCTTAAGAAAATGTTGAGTGATTAAGGTAGTGTATTATTTATAATTACCTTTTAAAATATGACTAAAAAACGTGAAAGAAACTTAAATGAATATCAAACGCTTGGATAGATTATATTGTCTTCTGTATAAACTACTTAAGTTCTGTTCTGAGAAGTATAACTCGATATTACAAACTTGATTATATGTAGAATTTTTAGAAAATAGAGTAAAAATTGGCGTTTCTAGATTTTAATGCTGTTTTGTTTAAGAACCAGAAAAATCTAATAAAAATTAAGTTTCCATATTTAAATGCAGCATTAATTTAGAGCGTAAAACAAGTCTTTTGATGCACTGCATATAAAAATCGGGTTGAAATTCACGAAGTTATGGCAATCGGAAGTTCTGTTCCACTCCCAATCGATTTTTTGATGCAAATATTTGGGATAAAAATGGAGTAAAAATTACGTTTCCAGATTTAAATGCAGTGTTACTTAAAAGCTCAAACCAAGACTTTAAAGGTATGACAATTGAAAATCGGTTAAGTTTTGATGAAGTTATGGCAATCGAATGTTTCATCCAACATCCAAGTCAATATTTCGACATCAATTTTTGGGATGAGAACTATTAAGAGTAGGGTTTTTATATTAAAATTCAGTCTTAGTTAAGTGCTCAATGCAAGTCTTTTAAAGTATTGCATATAAAAACCTGGTTAACGACGACAAAGTTTGTTCAAGCCCCGAGTTGATTTTCAGTCATACATTTTTGGGATGAAAATCGAGAAGAAAAAAACGTGTTTCGAGATTTAAATACAGTTTTATTTTAGTGCCTAACACAAGAATTTTGAGGTATGACAGTTGAAATCGTGTTGAAACTTAACGAAGTTATAGCATTCGAAGGGTTTCAACAACTTTTTCGAATGAAAATCGAGTAAAAATTCACGTTTTACCATGTACTCCGTTTAATTTGAATTACTTGAGGTAGCTTTAAGATAATTGATCTATATGCAATACTTGTTTTCATTACTCATCATTAACCTTTTATTTTTTATGCGACATCCATCAATGTCACTTGTATGTATTTATGACCAATGAGTCATAGCCATAAGAAAAACAGAACAATTCCAAAGTTATCTTCACTCGGAAATCTTTAAAAAGAAAGAATATATATTTCATAAAACATTCTGTTGTAGATGTAATTTTTAACATAATTCACATTGTGTCATAGATGTTTTTAAATTTTTTTGTTATTTTTTTGCTTCTATTCTTTAGCTTCCTTTGATCTCATTCCTCTTGTTGCGGGTGTAAAATATTCTATTCATTAAAAAGCCGAAACTCACATGATTGATTATACAAATTCTATTAATTTTCATGCACAATCAAGATTCTTGCATATTTTAATATAATCAATAAATATTAACTATGAATATTCTGTCTTTACCAAACCCTAACTCTCTCTCATACCCTTTATAACCTATAAACTGCCCGCATACGCAACTTCTGCTAGATAGAGAGAGAGAGGGATTGGAATGGCATGATTTTTGCTGAGTCAAGATAACGCACACAGATGCTGCAGTTAAGAGTAGAGAGAGAGGGAGCGTTGATTGTTGCAGTGGTGTTGCTTAGTCTGAACGCTTGTCTTGTTTGTTTAATCGCGCTTCGATTATTAACCCTCATAAATTGTACCTTGCGGACAAAGCAACTCTTACTCCTTCGATAGAGTATATCAATATGTACTCAATTTATTTTAAGCCTTAGTTGTGCAATCCTGGAGTTTTCCCCATTTTCATTAGCATGTGGACCTTTACTTACCTTTCTAGCCTACTAATAAATGTTTTTCAATTTTCATTGTGGTTTCTTATATTTCATATTGCTGCTCATCATGCCTGTCTCTTGTTGTTTGTGGTTTTTTTTGTTTCTTTTTGGGGAAATGCTTTATCATTGAGTTGAGAGATATATAGAAAGAGAGACTCGCCTTTTGTTGGCTTATTGAGCCATAACTGCAATGTTGTTTGTTTATTTTGTTGTTTTAGTTGTTGTGGCTTTGCCTTCATCCATTTTCATTTTTATTTTGTTTTTCTTGTGTTTTTTTTTTTTTTTTTTTTGCTTATTTAACTGATTAATCATGTTTTTTATGCAGCTGTTTGTTCTATGTGAAATGGTGAAAGTAGCTCATATTTTGATAAGCTTTTCAATTGTAGGCTTGAAGTTTTCATTTGTGGTTTATGTGTTTCATATAGCGAGTGCAGCTTAGCTATTTCAGTATTTACTTTGACACTTGACCCACAGAATAGTAAGTTAAAAAAAACATGAACAATTTGTGATCACTGTTAATGAATGATTGTTTGGTTTTGAAGTTGATAATATGCTTAATAAATATTATTTCTTTTTTTTAATAGTATAAAGTTCTCTTTAAATATATCTTGTTAATTATAAAGTCAAACGGGGCAGGAAATAACTTCGTTGTAGAGAATATTCGCAATATAGTCTAGGTTCTGGACATGAATTCGATACATAAAATACTTTCTTAAGCGGCCCATAGACGGTCAATATTATGTACAATATTACGGTTGGCAATAAATTGAGCGTGTGTAGAGGATATTGAAAGGTTGCGCAATATATTGCACGATTGACGAAGAGTTTAAAATATATGGCAACCGGAAAATATGCATCATCTAGGGCAGTATGCACAATATTCTGTCATGTGGTCTGTTGATTGCTTTTCAAGTAAAGGTTTTGATCTATAATTATAATTGTGCCATATATTGCATAACCTTCAATATCGCCTCCATATGGTACAACTTTTTGCACAAACCACTACATTGTGCAACCCACATTGCACAATAATATTGACCGACTGTATAAGCCTAAGTTTAACACACACCATCTATAAACATTTTTTGTTTGGCTTATTTAAGCTTAGCCAACGTTTTTTAGCATAACTTAACTTTATTTGTAATCTTTCCCTTCCTTTGTATTCAAATGTTTTAAAAATTTTCCTGTCTAGATTTTTTTAATTTTTCAAACCACTTACTAATATCATAGATTATTTAATTGTTGTTTTATTATGATTTTTATTCTCTGATTAATTTTTTAACCAGTTTTTCTTGTGGATTTCTGTGTTTTTCTATATATTTTATTTCAAATTTTTATATATGTTTTATTTGTTCTTTCAATTAATAATCATGATATTATCTAAAACGTTTTAGTCAATCTACGCTCCTTTCTTTTTTGGTTCCCTGCCTTTTTTCATTCCCATAAATGCTCACATATGGTTTACCAGCAGCAGCCTCTGTTAAACTTCCCTATCGTAACAAATCGACAAGTCATCATTACCGTCAATCTAACCAATCTAACCCCTACCCCCTTAGCACACCTAACCCTCTGTTTAGAGCCGTGAGTTCATCATTTTTCACTGTCATATGGCAGCGCCCGCTTATCCTGTCCAAATTTTTAAACACTTTTTTATCATTTCCTTTTATTTTTTAAAAAAAAAAAATATAAAAAGGCTTTAAAAAAAAGTTGGCCACGATAATTCCCTACCATTATAATTTGGCTTCTCATTTTTTTGTGTTATGTCTTTTTTCCTTTTTTCAAAATCATACAAAAAAAGGCTTTTTTCGAAGCCAGCATGAGTTTCACTTTTGTCCTTGGCTAAGCAGAAAAAAAGGGAATGTTATAAATCATTTTGCTGGGGCATATTTTTAATAGAGTTGTTACTTTTGTGTTTCATTGTTGTTTCTCTTGTTGTTCTCGTTGTTGTTTTTGTGTGTAACCTTTTGGCACGCTTGCTGTGAATTGTGGTTTTTGGGGTTCAAATTAAATGCCAGAATAAGTTGGCAATTTTTGAAAAGGGTCAATAGCCGCAATAAAAAAATTAAAAACGTTGCAAAAAAATATATAAAGATAATTTACCTTAATATATTATTTAATCTTTTAATTAATAACATAATTCCATATTTTTTCCATCTCTTTGCAGGTGAGTTCGTTTTAAATAATGGTAAATTCTGCAAAATTTAGTCAATTAACCCTTAACAAATTTAAATACTGATTAGCAAGACGCCATTTCCAATGAGTTTTTGCCAAAAAGAAACCTTTTTTCCTTTGCCACACATGAAAAAGCCAAACAAAAGCCCAAAAAGAGAACCACAAACTGACATTTTGTGGGGGTTGACAAAAAAAACCCCAAAATAAGAATGGAAAAAGGGAACCCTACAATTTCCAATTCGTCAACAACAAGAACAACAACACCATAATCATCATTATCATCATCATCAGACAGCTAACAGTTCCTTCCGCAAAGGCCAACAACAACGAACGGCTTTAACTTTTCTTTGTGGGGGCTGTGAGGAAGCACAAAAAAAAGCGTCACATTTGACGCCACAAAAGCCACAAAGGAATCACAAGTAAGCTAGTTGAGAATTCTAAATGTGGTAGACATTAAGAATACCCTATAGGAAGAAGGGATTTTATGATACACGAATAATTCTGAAGCTCTTAGCTTAGTTGTTGAAATCCTTAAAACTATTCTTTAAAAATGTTATGAAACTGAGTTGAAGATTCTCTTAAGTTTAAAAGTATTTTACAAAACCCCCCTTAGACAACTTAACTTACAGAGTATCTTAAGAAATCTTGAGCTTTAGGCTTCACCATAAAAAAGGGGTGGCTTCCACTGTAACTACCGTTCGCATATGCTGCGTGTGTCTGTGGTGAACTCTGAAGCTTATTCAAGTTGTAAATCCGCATGATTGATGACTCCATATTTATGGCCTGCCAGCCAGCCTGTTAAAAGCCATCTTAGCACCTGTTGTGGCAACAAAGCATTAAGAAACTTGATGAAATAGGAAACCTTAGATTGTATACTATTAGATCTAGTCATAACTATTTGCCAGGATTGATTAAAAAAGTATCTGAATGCATCTTATATGCATCTAGTATAATTATCTTCATAGACATGCATTATACAAGCCCCAAAAAATTTTCAAAAAAGTTTTTCACTTTCTCAAGTTTGGGAATAACAGCAACAACAACGCTTCGCAGTTTTCACTTCCCGTCAACTTTGACAGAAACCAAAAAACTAAAGAGAGCGATAGAGAATGAGAGAGCGTGTGAGCGAGGGCAAAGCCAAAATCATGGATTTACTTTTATTTTATTACTGTCATTGTTGGCGGCGGGCGCACAGGACACAGGACTTTTGTTGCAATCTTTTCTGCTGCTTTAAGGCTGTAGTGGTGAGTTTTGAGTTAGACAAGCGGGGGGCAAAACGGGGGCAAGCTTGGCAAATAACATTACTGTAGCATGCTTCTTTAGCCAAGTTTTCTGTTGGGGGGAGGCAGGGAGTTCAGGCTTGTTCGTTATCCCTTTTGGCTTTGACTTTATCATCCATCTGTGTTCAGCTTGTACGCTCATCGTTATCTGCTGTTTAGTCAGGCAATACGTGTGTGTGTGTGTGTGTAGTAACGTTTTTTGGCAAGTCGTAAATTAAAAATGGCTTAATATGTAAATCCTTGCCTGCACTTTCTTCTCCTTCATCATCATCATCATCTGGCTTTCGTCTGCCTGCCTGCAGATTAGTTTTTGTGGATATTTCAGCTTATGTATGTCCCTGTCTATACTATATATATCTCTCTCTCCCACACCCTGTCATCTATCTTATGCATCTAAAGTCTCTCTCTCTTAACTTTCTTTTGGACATGCAGCATTGACTTTGTTTTCGGGATTTTTTTGGTTTTTTTTTTTTTGGGGTCGACTCTAGTTAAGGGAGATAGAAAGAAAGTGTGTGTGTGTTTTCTTTGCTTTCTACTGATATGCTTTTGTTGTCTGTCTTATGACAATGTCCAGGACATGACAATGTCCTTGTTGCCCCCTGACTTTACATCTGGCCAACTGCTTGTTGTTTGCCTTAGCCAAAAAGTTTTGTCAAGTTTTGTTTGCCTTATGGCTTTGCTGTCTGATTGAAGCAACATTCATTAAAGTGATGATTAGTTGTTGTGTTGATTACTGATATGATGAACACATGGCTATAATATGTGTTCATTGTAATTGCACCCACATTGGCATTTGTGACCGTATTTGGTTCAAGGATTTTTACCAATCTATACTTGATTATTATGTGGCTCATCCACTCTCACAAATTAGCATATTTGACCCGAATGGACAGTCATTAAACAAATTCCCTTTTGCAATTTGCAAATGTCATTTAATTTTTTACTCTTCCCTATTTGCATGAGAGAAATGTGCGTGTTGCAAATGCATTTTAGTAATTATTTTTAGCTGTTGTTGTTGTTGTTGCTGTTGTTGTGCCGCGTCATTAACCGTCTGCAACATTGCAATTAACCCATAAATTATCGTTGACCATTTTTGGAGTTTGCATTAAATGCATTTCGTTTTTTTATTTAATGTTTTAATGCAAATAATTTTAGTTAATAAATATTAATTGCATGCATTTTGCGTTAAACAGATGAGATTTTTTTGAAATGAATAATTTAATTAATTGTTGCAAAGAATATTTTTTGAAATTATTTAATTAGTTTTTGGCATAAAATGGCACCCAATCAAAAATGAAGGCATTTAATAATTATTTTTGTAATTAAAATATTTTGTAGGAAAACTCAGACCCATTTTTTATTGATTTAATGAAACATTTGCCATATCTGATTTAAAAGACTTTTTTAAAATTTTGCATTTCTGAACAAACTCAATACAGTTGCAGTATTCACATGTCTCTACGTGAAAGCATTTGAGGACTTGTAAAAATTGGTCATTGATAGGTTGGGATAAGGTTTGAGTGCTTGCGGCTTTTGGATGCGAAACGAGCATAACAAATTCTCATCCACACACATTATGGCACCAGCATTATCGAACTCCCCACAATAGTTGGGCGCCGAGAAGATTGTAACAAGTTGACGATTAGCAAAGAATTCATAGCCATCCTCAACGACCTGATGGGCACGACAGATCAAACTGAAGTCATGTCGCTTTAGAAACGATTCAACAATATCTATGCCATACGTATAGCTAACGCCACGTTCATTTAGGGACCAGCCCAGAGTGCCCTGCTTGGGATCGGACCACAGGAGATCACAGATGAGGCCATGATCTGGTATTTCACAGGGTCGTTCGATCAAACGTATTTGATCCATGTTAAACAAACTTGGACTCAAGCCACCATGACAGCAAAATATATTATTCTCTATGATGGCCGCAATGGGCAGGCAATTGTAGCAATCGACAAAGGAGCGCCATAGCTTAATCGAATAACGTCGCTTGCATTCATCGTAGAAGCCATAGATGCGATTGAGACTGGAACACTCGTGATTGCCGCGCAACAAAAATATATTCTTCGGATAGCGTAACTTGTAGGCGAGCAGTAGAGTTAGAGTTTCCACGGAGTGCTTGCCACGATCCACATAATCGCCCAGGAAAAGATAATTCGTTTGAGGTGGATAACCTGTCATCTTGAAGTATTCCAACAGATTGCCAAACTGTCCATGAATATCGCCCACAATGTTAATGGGCGCCTTGAGTTCCAGCAATGTTGGTTGACTAAGTAATACCTCTCGAGTTCTGCTACAAATCTCCGCTATATCTTGTTCCTCCATTATGTTGCCGCCATTTGCCAGCAAACCTTCCTGTTCTATTAAACTTGCTATTAACTTGTCCAAATTTGGCATCCGATCTTGAATATTATCGTTATTCTCCTCATGGACTGTTGCATCGCGATTGGGTTTAAGCAAATAGTTGCAGCAGTAATTAAAGGAATTCTTAGTTAGGAAATCAAAGGATGAGTTCTCTTGATATGATGACATATTGTAAAAAGTTGTAGTTGTATCTTGAATATGTTGGTAAAACCAGGTCCAAGGATAAGAACAATTTAGAATTTCGAGTAACCTTGTTTTTGGTTTCCACAATTCCTATTGAATTAAACAACAACAATAAGTAGAATAAAAGCAAATGCTACTATGTTCAAATATTCACAACCCTAATTTACATTCCCAGAGTACTTACATTTTCGTCAATGAAAACTCCCGTTACTGAATATTTAACAAGCTATTCAACCCTGAAAAGTAGCTTTGTTGTTGCTATCTGATTGACAGTTCTTCTTCTTCTTATTCATCCGAAATCAGTGTTCTCATTTCCCGTTCGTGTTTTTTTTTCGCACCAATCAAGCAAACATTTTCTAAGCACTATGACAAATCTTGTGAAGAGTACCGTTATACTTGTATAACTGTCTTTCAATCAAACTAAATCTCTTTCTACTCTCTCTCCCCCTCTTTGTCGTTCTCTTTTGGTTTGTTTGAGGCATCACATCCGCTTGCTTTTATATTTCAAATCAACATAATGGACACTTTGCCCGGCAGCAACAACAACCCCCCCCACCCGACACCCTTAGCCAGGGCCACACATAAAAAAAGAAAGAGAAGAAGCAGAGAATACAAAGGCAAACTTCACTTTTGGCTTTGACAGCTGACACAAAATGCAGAAAAGCCGACGCATTTTGAGTGGGTGGCCCAAAAGGAGGGTTGCTAACACCCCACCCCCCCCTAACCCCCATACTCTAGTATGTTTATTCTGCCATTCCTTTGGACAAAATCGCAGCCTGATTTTAACCTACCGCAGATGCAGTAGATTTGTGCTGACGCTGCTGCTGCTATTTTGGCCTGTCACTCATTAAACCATTTTGCCAACTGCTGCAACTAAGTGTTGTTGTTGTTGTTGTCATGCCAAGTGTCACAACAGTCGCCTGCATTTCGTTGTTGTTTTTAACGAGCGTGTGACAAGGCAGCTAAAACGATTGGGATTCTGCGAAAGCTGCAGCCCTGAAATGAAACAAATGCACAAAATGTATAACTGTATGTTTTATGCGTGTGTGTGTGTGTGTGTGTAAGTGTTTTCATTAGTCCCTGTCGCAAAAAATTTGTAGTGCATGGAAGTAGTTACAAGGGGGATCATTTAGTTTAGTTATGTCATAAAACATTTCTTTTTCAAAATTAAACCCTATGCTTATAATTTAAATGTACTTCAATCAGTTTCAGTTTATGCTTTCTTTGCAAATTCTAAACCCCTTTGACCCTTATGCACACAACGCCTCTGTCACTCTCTGTTCGTCAAGTTGACAGCAAGTTGCCCACATACAACTACATACATACAGACATAGCATTAAGTGCGGTTGCTGCTGACTGCTCTGATTGAATATTTGTCCAAGAAATACAACATTTGAAGAGAGTGTGAGTTAGTGTGAGTGAGACGCCCGCAACTTTAAGCGAATATATGTATGAATTTGCGTAGCGCTTATCATTTTTGTTGTTCTTGTTGTTCTCTTTCCCTTAACATTTTTGTTTTGTAAGTAAATATTAAAATATTTCACACGAAAAAAAAAAACTGAAATGAGAAAGCGAGTGTACATGTGTGTGACTGCAGTTTTTGCGCTATTTTTACAATCACTGCACTCCACTCTCCGCACTCGTTGCACAGAGCAAACACAGCTGGGCCCCTTTCGCTGCCTATTCAGCACAGTGGGTGCAAGAGAGTTGTGGGCCACCGACTGAGAGACGTTTTTGCCTTATCTAATGGGCTGCAGAGCGACTGCTGCTTATCGCTATTTCCATTGTTGTTGCTGTTCTTTCTTTCTTTTAGCCTACGGCCCGCACATATACATACATTTGTATGTATGATGAGTGGAATAGCCTCTGCTGCAGTCGCAGTCACCGTCGCAGCCTCCGTCGCTCTCTTACACTCCATGGTGATGCTGTCTCTTGCGTTTTGTTTGCTTGTTGTAGTTGTTAATTGCTCGTCGCTACTTTCTTGCACCCTTCACAGTGTGCCGTTAATCACTGCAGAGTGAGCGGATAAAAGAGAGAGATGGGGAAATGGCTGTTATTGTTGTTGTTGTTGGTTTTTGTTAATGGGTTTTTATTTGTTTATATGAGCGCGTCTAGAAAATATGATGCGCTTGCAGTACATTGTATATATGAGGGATGTCCCTTCCCCCTCCCTCCCTCCCTTGCTCTTACTCCGTCCACTCTCATTCTATTGACCATTTGCGTTTTTGCTTATGGGAAATTTTACAACTGTTTTTCAATGACAAGTGCTCTTTCTGTGTGTGCGTGTGTGTGTGTTTGCTTGTCAGGGGCGTCTTTTAGTGCGGGGGTTTAGCTAAGTTGTCGTGTTTTTTTTCGTGTTGTTTTTGACTTTGCTTTTTGATCCCATATGATTATAGTCGAAACTTGTCTGTGTGCGTGTGTGAGTTCTTGGGGCGTGTTCTTTAACGAATTTTTGATTTCTTTTTTATTTGATTTTGTTTCCTATATTATTAATTGCATTTTTAATTGTAGATTTTGTTGTTGTTTATCAGCTTGTTAAAAAGCTTATACAAAAGTTATATAAACTATTCTGTAATTTTCACATGTTTCGAGATTTACACAGATTTTCCACATTTTCATGATGCCATCAATCAATGTCTCCAATCACAATCATATGTGTACATATGTCACAATCTGATATCAATTAAATATTTTTTGACAACAATCTCAAACGTCAAAGAAGAAGCATATTCAATTTCTCCTTTTTTCCCTCTTTTCAACCCCCCAAATAATAAATATTTATATCCGTCCCATTTCAGGCATTTTTAATTGCTTTCAAAGGCAAAGAAAAAGTTTTTCATGCATAAATGTTAAATTCGACAGATTTAATGAAAATATGTTTTGCTTAAAGTTGGGAATTGATTTTTTCATTTAATATTCAACACTTTTCAAATGCAATTGCCAAAATTTTGCTAATTTAGGATAGCTAATTAACACTTTTATCAAGTGACACCAGAAAGGGGGTGGTGAAGTGTGGAGGGAGGGGTCTGAAAAACTGTGTAAATGCCCACATAACATAATGAAACAGTTGTAGTTGTTGCTGTAATTATGAATAAGTGACAAAAACAACAACTGTTGACATTTATAATTGTTTTTTTTTTTTTTGTTGCTAATTAAGCAATCATTTAAAGTGTCATGGTATTGTGTTGTGGGTTCAATTGGACTGAAAAAACCTATGTTGACATACAAATGTACATATAAGTATGAACAGCATGTTAATATATGTTTGTCATCAATATAACAAACACACAAACAATATAAAAAGGTGTCAAATGCATGAAATCAAATGTTAAAATAACAAAAAAGTTTATTAAAATCATTTTTATAAGCAAATGTTATAACAAAACAAAAAGTTGATTAAATATGTTTATTTTAAGCTAAAAACATTTTATTTTAGTTTATTAATTTAAAAAAAAAAAGGAAAAAATCGAATTCCTCGCATTGACCCCGACGTGATTTGAACACGCAACCTTCTGATCTGGAGTCAGACGCGCTACCGTTGCGCCACGGAGTCACATGTAAAGATCTGTTGCTAAATGCTAGCTTAAGTCAAATCTATTTATAGATTTCAATGTTATATTTTTTTCGTGCAAAAACATATTTCGCGTGCAATAACAACAAAAGCGAAAGGCAACAACAAAGTGTACTAGAACTAGATTTGTTGTTGTGCATATAAGAACAAGAGCGTGCTTGAAAGCGTTTATCTAATCATTGCATGCGTTTTTGAACCTTGATTAAATTAAAATTTATTTCATTGTATGCAAAGCAAGCGTTTAACTATGGCGTTTTTCTTGGTATATTTTAGTTAGTTTTTCGCTTTTTTTATTGTGTTGTCATTTTTTCTTCCACCTTAAAATTACTCAATAAAACGCCTCTCTTTGTCTTCTCGTTAATGCATTACAAATGGTATAAAATCGTCTTAAATCGTCTCGTTTGCGCCCCCCTTCCCCCTCGACTAGACCATTTTTCCTAGGCACCTGCTTTTGCTTTTAGAGCGGCGGCAGATGTAGACGACGCGTGCCGCCAAAGCTTTTAGCTTGTCGCCGACAGAATTCACACACACACACACACGCATACCAATGGAACAAAACACAACGCATTCAAAATAAATATATAAATCAAGCCGAAGAAGAAGACGAAGAAAAAGAACAACAACAACACAAACTGATTTCTTCCCGCGTTGTTGTTTATTTATTCATTGATTTTGGTATACGCTAGTCAGACAAGGACAGCAATAGCCGCTCGCAGTTCTTTAGTTTTTGTTCTTGTTAATGCATTTTTCGATAAAAATTGATTTCTCAGCAGCCTTTTTATTGTGACTAATTGTGTGAAACCCCGTTTTGGGTGGTCTTCTTCCTGCTTCTCTTCTTTTTCTTCGAACTCCAGCTGCGATTTCCATTGTTTAGATTTTAAACTTTAGAAATTCAGTTTCCAAGACAATGTGCAATGCATTTCGTATATTTTTTCATTTTTATGAGCTATTTTTATGTTTTTTAAAAAAAAAAAGAATTTATGGTTTCTAATGTTCATATTTAGTGCGTGGTTCTTAGTAGTTCGGCATTTCCGTGTGTCATACATAAGGCATAACGGAAATTGATCATAAAATTTACACTCTACTACAAGTATGGAGTTGACAAGTTCACACGCTTATTATGTGGTACCATAAAAAATGAAAGAAAAAATCATAAAATCAAAATCAAAATCATAAAAAATATTTAAAAAAAAAACTTTTATGGGTAAAGAAAATATAATAAAAATTTTCTATGGGAAAACTCATAAAATATTTTTTTATTCATTTTGTCATAAAACTAATTTCATTTTTGATTTAATATTTCAAAGCAATTTATTATTTTTCATATAAAATATTTTTTACTTAAACGTTTCCTGAACTTAACTTGTGCGAAAACAATACTTAAAGGAGGTAAATATAACGGAACCTTTTAACATATGAAAATACTTAAACTATAGCGTACATCTAGTACTCGTTGCAACACTTGATCAGCTAAAAATCAAACAAAAAAGAAATGAAGAATAACATTTGTCGAGCTGTCGTTCGACTCTTCAGACATAACCTCAATTTCCAACTCCAACACCAAGACAAGTCAAGACACGTCAAGTGTTTTAAGTGTAAGAAAAAAAGAACTGTTATACTAAACATACATACATACATATATATATATATTTATCAAACATTATAGCACTTTACACTTTTCACACGCTAAAATAATATTTTACTTCACTGTCCAGGAAGACCAAGCGAAAGAAAGAGAGAGAGAGCGACATCGCTCCATTGAGCTTTACAGCTTGTGTATGTGTGTGTGTGTGTGTGAGTGTTTGGCTATGGAGCGCACAGTGTGTAAACAGCGGCAGCAAAAGCAGCAGCAAATGTCAAGTAGCTGTCAATTGGCAGCACTGAAAGCAGGACAGGAGGGGAGGAGGAGGAGAGGGGGCAGCTCGTAAACCACAATTGGGCAGACAAAAAGGACATGCCAACCCCAACTCACCTCTCTCTCTCTTTCTCCTTCTCCCCACTTATCAACACTTTCATTGCAGTCAACGCTAAAGCTAAAAGTGTTTGCATTTTTATCAGACCTCCCCCTCCCCCCCATTGCTGTTGCTTTATTGTTGGCTTTGGCTTGCGCAAACATTTCCTTTGACTTTCTGCTCTGTCGATCTCTTTCTCTCTCTCTCGCTCTCCTCTAAAACCGCTTAGCATGTTTACCGTTATGTGTTCAAGCACTTGAATTCGCCGTGTTGCATTAGTTTCGCCGTCCCTGTTTCCCTTACGATTACTCACGCTTAAGTGCAGACAGGTGCTGCGCCCTAGCCACCATTTTGTAAGAAGCCGTTTACAAAAAGAAAACTTGTAGGTAGAATTGTTCGCACTTGGCTCATGTTTGCTCTGTTTAACCCATAAACGTATTTTTTTTACTACTGTGCGTGTGTAAACATTTGTGTTGTCCAAGAGTCACGCAAAAGAAGGCAACTCTAGATGTGCTGGGTAGAGTTGCCAACGAGATTGTTAGGAAGCTTCTTATAAGCTTCCTTTTTAGTGCGAAACAAACTTCTCAACAATCTCATCTTTTATCCACCTGTCTTTCTAGTAAAGCTAACCATTCCGCTAATTGCTTCATTATCCCCGGGCTTAAACAGAATGAAATCCCATACAATTAATTGAAATAAACACGCTTCAATGAACGGTCATAAAAAAAAAAAAAAACTAAGCCAAGTTTTATGCAAAACTTAATTAAAAGAAACACACAATGAACACAAAAAAACAACAGAAAAAGTAGAGACTAAAGTGTCAGTTTAATACTCCCGGACTAATGTCTGTCAAAGAAGAACTCAACTCAAGGCGGGCGAAGTCGTGTTGATGTCCATTTAAGTTAATACTGATTAATGCTGACAAATTAACTATGAAATTAATCAATGTCCGAGTCGTTTACATGTTACAACGAACAAACAAACAAAAAAGCAAATGAAGAACTCAACAATAACATTTGAAGCCTACTTTGATAAGGCAAATTCTGAATGTGGCGACATCTATCGGACAGCGGCGGCGGCGGCAAACGGTTCGGGCGCTTTTGTTGTTTGTCACTTGTGGCGATTTATCAATGCCAGGCGAGGGAAGTCGAGGGCAGGAGGCCAAAAAAAGAGCACGAGAGCATTTCATCAAAGTGTCGAGAGCGAGAGAGATTATCAACTTGACAGACGCCAAAATATACTCATCATGCAGGGCAAATAACTAACAATCAAAAATACACTTGGAAAAAATTTGCAAAAAATATTTGGAATAGTTCAAATATTTACAGTGTCATAACTTGGTCAAAACTGTAAAGATTTTCATAACTTTTATCTTTTTGTGACCGTTTTGACCTAAAGAACAATGTTGCATTTGAATCTAAAAACCCCTTTTTACTCGAAAATCATCATATTTCGATACTTAAAATTTCCCAATGCCATATTTTTATTAAAACTTAACTGCTTTTCAAAAGTAATACATTATTGTAAATGATTTTGCATATAGAATCGTTAATGAAAAATCCGATTTCAACTTAAAAAATCCCTAACTTGGTCAAAGTTCAACCGAATTTCAAAAGTAATACCTTTTTGTAAATGGTTTCGATCGCAGAGCAATACTGCATTTAAATTTAAAAATACAATATTTTCCCAATTTTCGTCAAATACACATACTCTCTTCCAGTGTATCCCTACACGTACACACTGTATAGCATACGCACATGTACAAATATTTTAGGCATTATTATTATTGGAGTCTAGGACAAATTCCTCGTTGTGAGTGTGAGTGAAACTCAGGTCCGAAGTTTTGTTGTGCGTGTTTGCAGTCCATCAAATGGCATGTGATAATTCAGGTTCATCAACATTACAATCAACATGAGCACAACAACAACAAACACACACAAACACACGCACACATAAAAGTCAAACTATTTACTTATTTATATGCAAAAGGCAGAAAGCGAGAAGAGAGAGAGAAACTAAAGTGAGATGTCGACCATTTGGCATGCAAAAGCCCACAATGATGATGATGCTTGTTGCTGTGGATGGATGTTGTTGGATGTTGATGATGATTGAACAAAGACACGCAAGCATAGTAGCGACAGCGACAACACAACAAACAGTTGTAACAAGTCCACATTCAAGTGTCGTCTCCTCCATGTGAAATTGCATAATTTATTGTGTGACAAATCATGAGCAACAGCAGCTGTCTCCCTCTCTTTGCGATGAAGACATTCTTTCAACGTTCGCATTGACAAGTCGCATAACTAATTAAGTTGCATGCATGATTATCTTATATACCTGGTTGACAGCCCAGACTTCAGCTTTGTGTTGTGTCATAATTTATGTATCATCATCATCATCGAAACAAAAGTTCTAGCTTGAGTTGTGACATCAATTTTCCGTTGATATTGCTATCAAGAACAAATGTTATGAAACTTATTTCAACACACACTGTGCATGATTGACATTATGAGCACATTTATTTATACTGTAACAAATCGCAACTGATAAGCGGGAAAAAATATTAACATTAAAGTCTTTAAAGCTAGAAATTTTTAATACATTTCTTGAGATTTTCTCACTTAAACCTTCTGCACATTGAGCACAATGCCGCCTTGGGATTGCAAAAAGAAGCTTGTCTTGTTGATTTGCAAGGGAATTTCCGTTGCTTTGGCAGCCGAAAACTTGAAATTCTTTAGTAAGACGGCCAGACCGACTAATGTCTGCATTTCACCAAATCGCAGGCCAATGCAATTCCGTGGACCAGCACCAAAACCCAGCCAGGCAGCCGAATGTCGTGCCTCAATGGCTTCGGACGTAAAGCGATCTGGATCGAATTTCTCTGGCTCCGGATATATATCAGGATCATGATGTATAGCATCAATGGGTATAACAATGGGTGTACCCGCTTCCAATATATACTCCGTGCCCGCCACTTGATAATCCTCAATGGTCTTGCGTATAAGTATCGAAGCAATCGAATATTTGCGAAGCGTTTCTAAAAGTAAGAGATTAGAAAAGGTTCTAGAGAGAGTGTTTTCTTCCTCACCATAAACAATCTGTTTAATGTACTTAAGTTCCCTCAGGGCTGCATAGTTGAGTTCCTTGTGTTTGGCCAGCACCTGTTGCACCTCCGCTCTGCCACGCTGTTGCACCTCCGGATGCAGTGCAAGCAAATGCAATGCAAAACCCATAGTACTTGAACTCGTCTCAAATCCACCCAGAAAGAATACAAATGCCTGTGCCGCAATCTGATTAAAGGTCAATCCAACACCATTCGCATCATTGCGCAATTCCATTAGGAGATTAAGGAAATCATTGCGTTGCACCTGATGCTTATCCCGATAGTCCATCGTTTCTTTAACCACACGCATATAGAACGCACTGACATCATCTTGCACCATCTTCACATGCAATCGCTTGGCCAATTTGGGATAGGCTTGAATGAAGGCAAAAGCCAAACGACCATGTCGACGCTGCTTGAAAGTCTTTTGGCCCAAACGACAAAACTCCACATTGGGATCGTTCAGACTGTTGCAATCGAGGCCAAAGGCACAGCTACCAATGATGTCCATGGTGAAGCGTGCCAACAAATCCTTGACCTCCAAAGGCGACTCCTCAGCATCGCGGAATATCTCAATCTTTTGCTGCACCACTTGAACAAAACGTTCAGCGATTTCTTCTACAGTTGGCAACATTTGATGCATCTTCAACGAGGTAAACGTTGGCGTCAACTTATTACGCATCTCACGCCAATCACGTCCATCCAAGTTAAACAAATGCGCCGATATGGGATCATCTGCCTCATTGTAGTAGTTGCCACGATGCGCAAAGTTATGAAAATCCTTGACCATCACCGACTTCACCAGCTCCAAATCCAACAGCACTGCAGCACCACGCAATGCAAAATAAAATCCACCAAATGGCGCCTGACCCTTGTACTTGTCATAGAAGCGACGGAATGGCTCCAATACCGTTGTCGTTCGACCCACGCTCCTCAGATTCCCATAGAACCAAACGGGTTTGTCGTGCAACACGTTGCGACGCAACCAGTAGCTATACGTACGCTCCAAGTAGATATGGAGCAGTAGCAATAAAATGATAAACAACAAACCGAGACTTGACCACAACAGCGACAACATGACTATCAACTGTTCGACTGTTCACAGTAGACTGACAACTGTTTTGTTGTATTTCGTTCTCTGGCATGCATTCCATTTTCACGACTCTCTAAACTGCTGGAGAAATTACGCTAATTTTTTCGGTATGTTCCACTTGAATAGTTTTAGTATTTGGTATACATTTTCTATTCTCTCTCTTCTTGCCGTTTAGTAAACATTCTAATTACCGCATGACGAAAGCGTTGCATTTGTTTTCAGTGCGTTCTGTTCTCTTTGAAAGTATCTTACTCTCTCTTTGTGTTACTTGCTCTCGCTATCTTTCGTGGTTTCAATTGTAACATTAGCTTATCGTCATATCAGTGCTGTTTTAAAATATATCATATATATGAATCATATACGTAAAACAAAGGGGGAAACATATCAGTATATACAGTGGTTAGCAAAAGCGAGTACACGGTAAAGAAATTGACTTTCGTCGACAGTAAAAATTAATCACACAAGCAAATTTATAGGTAGGATAGGTAATTTATGTATTTTTGATGATTTTTTGAAAATTGCTTAAAATGACTAAAAAATACAATTTTTGATGAAAAGAAAATTTTGAAAATTTTAAAAATTGCGTAAAATGCCTAAAAATTATAATTTTTGGTGAAAAAAGGGTAATTTTATTAAAAATTATTTTAATTTAAAGCCAGACATTGAGAAATTGGGCCTAAGAATTTTTAACGAGAATTTAATTCCCCATTTTTTCTCAGTGTCCAAGTCTGTGTTGTTTATTGCACATATGACTTGCATATCGTAAACTAATCTGCATACAATAAAGATACATCAGCAAAGACGAGTCTCTCTCAGCCAAGTGCTAAACTTTGATAACTGTCTAACCCTAATTGCCAGTTGTTAACTTTTGCTAACTGCCAACAAAATAATTAACACTTTTTCATACGTCACTTGACCATGACTAAGAATAAAGTTTTTATAAACATTGAAAACTTCAAGATCAACTCTCTTTTAAGTTTGTCTTTCTGCTGATAAAGACATTAAGGTTCTTGAATCTCAATGGATGCGTCAACAAGTGCTCAAAAGCTCAGCGCATAAATAAAATGCCTAAGCACGATCGACAAACGTGAAAACTAGATGAGACAGAAGATCTTAAGAGCCTGTCTATCAGAACTCGTAAATATCTGGATCGCAAAGTGTCTCACTTAGTGTTGTCAAAACAAAAAGAAGACTCTCCCGAAGACTCGCTTGTGAAGTTAGTTAATTGTGGCTATTCGAAAGTAGAAATTATGAACCATTCTCGAATCGAACTCCGAGGTCGGAAATAAACATGTTAAGTTATGGACAGGTTTTCTTGGTTTCTCAGTTATCTTTTGCCGCTCGCTCGCCATGCTTATAAACTAAACGAATTATGTGAAATGTTGCTTTAGGATTGTTTTATCTTCTTCTTCGTCTTCTCTGTGGGTTTCTTCAAGTTCCTTTTATTTGCCGAATGTGCTGTGAAAATCGGTATATCGCACAGCCTGCCTGCAGCTATGGGCCAGTCATCGTCGTTGCCACAGTTAATTGAACCCGTAAATCTGCATAGTGACTAGAAAAAGAAAGAGAGAGAGAGCAGTTGTCTCTCTCTCTTTTAACATTCGACTCGTGTGTAATTTGTACTTTTGTTTTGGCTTTTTCTTGCCCTAGGGGCGCACTTTACTGTTGCATTTCTTTTTTGTGTTGCATTTGCTGCACTTTCAGGCTGAAAGTTCAACTCAGTTCTTTTTTTTTGACTGCTCCAAGGGTTTGCTATGTGGGCGTGGCACTGTGGAAAGCTAAACAACTGAACATGACATTGCATTTTGTCGATGAGCAAAAGCAAAGCAAAAGGCAGTCAAACTGTATTGAAATTGCAGGTGAACTCAGGTTGATTAGCCTTTAACCCGCCCAAAAAATGGCCTAAACAATATTTCTATGTGACCTTCATATGAACTCCATTAGCTGAAACGTAGCTTTAACCCCTGTTAAACAATTTTATGGTAAATTAGGCAGACCCCAAAATTTGTGCACTCAGCCATAAAATGGCATAACATAGATAAACGAAGCTGCATAAAATTATAACATATGCGCAAAATGTAAACAAAATATCAAATTTCTAAATTAGATTCTTATCATAATGCTGCTTACTTTGCACTCACTGACAACACACTGACAAATATCTGTAACACAGCAATAATGCTATTGTTTCAATGCTTCCATGCTTTGCTTGCCCACAAGGCACACACACACACATATCCTGTGGCAAGAACAAACATGGCAGACAATTAATAATACTTAAAAAGGCAATGTGGAAAAACAGAAAAAATTACAATACAATGCCAGGGGCCAAGTCTGTGTGCTTTTCCCCTTTTGGTTGCATGCCACACAAACAAACATAATGGATAATAACATGCACATCAACAAGGCGCGCCTAAGCGCACAGGACATTTCTCTCTCTCTTTCTCTCTCCTCCCTCTCTGTGTCGAAGGGATTGTTGTTTTGGGCTAATGAATAATGCGCACTCACCTGAAAGGTCTTAGATGCCTTGGAGTGTGTGTTGGGGGCATGTTGTGTGTGTGGAAATACACCCGCACGTATCCTAAAAATTACAAATTACCCATAATTTATATTTATCTAAGCGAATGTGTTTAGGTTTTTCATTCTTAATTGAAATTAGGTGCGATGTTTAAATGCATTTTAGAATGCTGCAGTCGGACAGCTGCTTGGAGTTTAGGGAGTGTGTAATTCAAGTGTGAGGGATTAGAATAGTTTAGAGAACAGCTGTTGTTAATGTTGTTGTTGGGTGCGCTATGGGATTGACTAAGGTCAAGGTGTGTTTGAATCAAGGGCGGATGGATTTGTTTTATTTATTTTTAGTTGGTTGGAACGCACTTTTGGGATAAAAATCGAGTGCAAATTATGTTACTTTTGATGTAATACATTTGAAAATCGGTTGAGTTTTGAAGAAGTTATACCATAGCAATCGAAAGTTTTGTTCAACTCCCTAGTCGATTTAGGCCCAATTTCTCAATGTCCGGTTAGGTAAACTAACTGACGTTTAGTCAAATTTGAGTTTCTCAATGTCCGGTTAGGAGTAAATGAAAAACAAACTAACCGGAAGGCTGGGTCGCGTTTAAAATTTAAGCTGATTTTTGTCACGATATATCGTTAAGAATTATCGATGAGGCAAACAGCTGTCCCTTGAATTGTTTATTTATTTTGTTATTAAATTAAAATGTTATCACATAAAAGAGTGTTGTATGTCCATGCATTTAACTGAACTGGATGATGCCAAATGTGTACAGCGGCTCAGGCTTACAAAATCTACGTGCAAAATCATTCTTGCAAGGATTGTAGATCAATTGGCTTGCAATAATAATAGGTAAACAATTAAGTTCTTTTGCGAAATCATTCAATGTTACCGGGAAACAACAAAAGTCAGCTGAACCGCTCGCTATAGTTGGCTCAATTTGTATACATGTGGCAACGCTGTTAAGGCGATAGTTACTTATCGATGAAGGGTAAATTTGGCTTTGAAAAACCAAATCGTTTAACTCTACCATTAAATTAAATTTGCGTTTAGCTACACGAAAATTTAACCGGACATTGAGAAATTGGGCCTTATTGTCTCAAATTCTTAAAATAAAAATCGAGTTAAAATTACGATTTCAGATTTAAACGCAGTTTTGTTTAAGAGCTCAATACGAGACTTTTAAGGTATTGCATTTGAAAATCTGATAAGTTTTAGCGAAGTTATGATAATCGGAAGTTTTGTCAAACACATTTTGGGATGAAAATCGAGTTAAAATCGCGTTTCTAGATTTAAATGCAGTATTATTCTAGGGCTCAATACTCAATACACTAGGTATTGAATTTGAAAATCGGTTGAGTTTTGTTGAAGTTATGGCAGTCGATAGTTTTGTCTAACAAATTTTTGGGATGAGTTTAGAATATTTTCTCGTCGGCATTGCACCCTACTACTCTTCACATATTTTTTAAACACAATGTTATATCTTTTAATTAATTAATGTCTTTTTTCTTCTCGTTACAGGTAAGATTCAAATAACTAAGCTTCGCTTTCAAACCCTATGTTCCCCGGAAAAGTCAGTAAGTTTTTACAGCTTTCTTGTTTGAAATTTCTCCCAAATTTACAAATGCAATCAATGCAAATACAGATATGTATATACATATGTAAATCAGGCAATATAGCATTTCTCAAATCGTATGCGATTGACTTTCAAAAAGGCGCTTTGATGTGTTGCCGACTGTTCCGACTGCAGCTGCAATTGGTAGTCAGACTCGTGGCCAGAAACAGAGTTTCAGATTCAAACGTTTTGGCTTACCCCATGGGAGTGGCAACATATGCAAACGGCATTTTGTGGCTGCATCATTAACACAGTGGTCTATGCAGGAGAGCAGGGTTATAGCAGGGGGCGTCAAACTCGCGGGAATTGCCAGTTAAATAAACTGCCAAAATACGGCAAAAGAGAACATGTGTGTGTGTGTGTTTTGGAGTTTGGTTTCGTATATATATTTTTGTAAAATACGGCTGGCAAAACAATTACATTTCAATTTGCCTGATGTCAAAATCAGTCCCTCAATAAACGAAGGGGTATTGTTGTTGTTGTTGTTGTTGTGGAAGGGGATTGGCGTCAAATTCCCCCGATTGCGCACAGTGCAATGAATGGCAAAATAATTGTTAATTGAAAATTGTTGTTGCCTTAAATAGAAAAAAAATTAAAACAGGGAAATAAAGGGCACAGGAATGCAAACGCTGAAGGAATATTTATGCATTTAACAATGCCAAATAAGTGAAACAAATATTTATGCGAAATAATTTCGCTTTTTTGGGTTAGGTTCCTATTTGGTTTGGCATTTTATGAATATTTCCATAATTTATTCGCGTTCACAACTCGCATGAGGATAAAACGGAATGCAACGGGCGAGATCACAGATGGGCGATGTCGGCTTCCATTTAGCCATTTTCAATTCATAAATTTTAATTGAAAATTGCGGCAACAACAACAACAAACTCTACAAACACAAAATACGCGCAATTAAATGCCAAAAACATGCGAAATATGAAAATCGTCAGATGACATATGGTAATGGCAATTGTTAAGCCCACACTTTCCCACACCCCCCTTCGTCCACTGCAATTGAATCAATTTCGATTTGTGACGCATTTTCATCTTTATCCGCGATACGCAACACATTTTTACCAATGATAAATTCATAAACTTGTCAAGTGTTGCACAAAAAAATGGGTTCAATCATGATGTTGATGATGCTGATGATGATGACCGCTTATGCAAATGTTTGCCACAATTAACGTGCCTTGTTCTGTGTATTTTAATTGTTATGATTACAATTTGTACAAATTTTCGCCATTTCGCAATGCATTTTGCAATTTTGATGATGCTCTTCTTGATTGTCTTCTCTTTTTTTGTTGGTGTGTAAACCTCAAAAGGTTCATTAATTGGTGCTCTAATTTTATGACGAGAAGGCTGGGAAGAACTTTCAAGTTAAAGAATAAAGAAATGAATGAATATGATTTAAGTGAATTGATCGTCTTTAAAATGTAGTGTGCTGTGATGTGTTCTATATTAAAAATATTTTTTTTTGAAGTACTTATTCCAAATGCGATCAGCATTTTATTTCTGCACAATTTGGAGGTCTACTTTTAAATCTGGCGGTTCTTATAGCTAGAGCAAAAAAATAATTAAACACTAATTAAAGCAACTTAATGTTGAAGCATTTGCATTGCAAGAAGAGAGATAGTTGCTCTCCCTCTCTCTTTCTCCTTCTCCAGCTAATCACCGAAATCATCAATAAAACATCAAAGCACAAGATGTTGGCTCGTACTTAATGGAGTAGAGCTGGAGTTGGAGTTGACTCAAAGCAAGAAAAAAAAGTGGCAACTAATTTGCCACTGGTGTTGTTTTTGTTGTTGTTTGCTGTTGCAACATGAAGCAAGAAGAGTTTTTCACCTGGGTTTTTTTTGTTGCCTTTGTCTTTGCTTTGAGGTCATCATCATCTCAAACTGAACGCACTGTTAATGGTCTTTAAAAGCGCATTTAAAACGCATTTGCTTATGCGTGCGTGTGTTCAATTGGCAACATTCACTCTCTTTCTTCTCTCTTCAACTAACATTTGCTTAATCACACATCGTCATGGAGTTTTTTTTTGCCATTACAATCGATTAAATTCCATGCGTTTGCCCTTTTTTTTCTTTGCGGCAAGCAAGTTTCATTATCGACTTATTAGTCCTGCCCCATGAGAGCTATATTTGATTCATTTCCGCAACTGCTTAGCCTTTATTTCTCCATTTAAGCCAAATGACTTGTGAATTTTCTTGCTTACATGTTTTTATTATTTATACAACATCATCATTTACTTTATGAAAATGTATCAAATATTCAGAAACTTTCCAAGCCAGCTCAAAATTAGGGTTTATGTTATGGGGGAAAAGGATTGAAAAAGGTTTTCTTAGCAAGTGCACAACGGAAATTGAGTTTTCATAAAGGTATATCCTTTAAACAATCATAAAGCTTACAAATTAGTTTTCGCTGGGTTAAGATTGTAGTTCATTTGGGTTAAACTATTCTTTTTTGATTACTATTTAGGTATTCAGTAACATTTTCATGCTAGGATAAATGGTTTTAAATTATGTACTTGGAATCCAGAGAATAAAGTTTTTCCTTGCTTAATAACTTTCTTTAGCATCAAGTCAAATAATTTCTTTACCAAATCTGATATTCGAGTTTATGTCATTAGTCTTAGTCTCGACAACACCCTAAAACGATAATGTCTCCACAGCTTTAATTAAATTATGACTATGTTAATGTACCGTTACAAGGGCACATTACGCTCTCCCAACCCCTTTCTTTGTGCTAGCATTTCATTCCTTCTTTCTGGTGCCAGCTGCCAACTTTAACACATTGCATGACGCCGCTCATCAGGACAACAATTACCCATGCGCCCACGTTTCCTTATCAGGCATTCGCATAGCACACACACACACATACAGACACACCAATTTTCTACACTTTTATTTCCCAAAGCGAATGAAATTCGTTTGTTTTTGTTCCTTTTGGGTTGATGTTTCATGACCTGTAGGAAAAACTTGATAAAATGGGGTGTTTAAGCATGTGATGCATACTTTTGTTCAGATCTCATTCTTCTCATTGAATATAGATTAAAGTACTTATGCAGAGAGTTCTAAGTTTTGTAAGCTGAAAATGAGCATACTTATCGAAGTTGTTCACAGAAATTTATTACATTTCTTGTTATCATCTTAATAAGTATAGAGTATATTTGAGTTCAGCATAATGGCTTTATGTTTTTCGTCGGCTTCCGCTTTAAGAGATGGCGTGTCCTTTATATTATTCCTATTTTTTGTTTGTTGCCTCCGGCAGGTTCGCTTCCTGTTGTTTTTTGTAATGTATGACGTTGACATCGCGAAATGTAAATAAAGTAATTAAAGTAATAAAAATGTTGTTATAATGTTGTGAAACCCGAGATGCGAGTGGAAGTGAGACAGACATAGCTATGCTATGCGTGTTGCCTGCATTCTGTCTCTCTCTCTCTCCGTCTCCATTGTTGTCACGTCAACGTCAAATGTTGGCGTCGCAGCATAAAGGTGATAATTACGCTTATTTAATCATTTATTATGGCTACTTGATGTACTTCTTCCCATTGCTATCTCTTTCTTCCTATCGCTTTCGTGCAGAATTTGCCATGCAAAAAAACACAAAAAAATTCCTTCTCGATTAATTTGTTTATAACACGAAATTGTTGCGTTTATCACGTACCTTGCCTTAACTATTTATTTGCGCACAGCGTTGTTGTTGATTTTTGCTTTATTTTTCCGGCCTGTTTGTTGACATTTCACCAGCCCAGTTCCTCTGTGCCTCCGCCGTTTGGTGAATGTGTTTTTCCTGTGGTTTTGAACTTGGTTTGTATATTTGACACTCTCTTCCTCCTCCGCTTCGGTAAAGGTTATGTCTGTATGTACACGAGAAATCAATTAGTTGTGCTTTTATTTGGTAAACTTTTAAATTTAAACAAGTGTCAGATAAATAAAATGTGGGCGTAGTCGGTAGGGGGCGGCACACACAGGTTAGTTAGTTCGTTAGTTTGTCGAGCATAGAATGCTAAAAGATTTTCAAGGATAAAAGGATTAAAATGTGAATTTTTGTAAACATTTTTCTGTTGTATAAGCTTAGGTTAGGGATTTTTGGCCCCACAATAGCATCGATTGGATAACCTTAATCCAAATAATCCCAAAATACACACCTTATTCGCCAAGTTTGGATTAGAAGCTAAGCTCGCTTAATCTGGAAAAAAATCCAGCGTCCATAGTATTAAATTCTATGCAGCTCACAGTTCCAAAAATGTTGGTGGCAGTTCCTCTATCCCCCGCGCACGTAACATCTCAAATGGCAGCCATAAAACTTCAAAAGCAGCAAGCTCAACATTCAAGGGGCAGCCAAAACATGCAAATTTTGTATGCGATGTATCGAATAAGCAGAGGCAGCAGCAGCTGTTTGGACGTTGTTGCCCCACTTGCCACTTCTCTCTCGCTCTAACAATCTAACAATCCGACTATATACGTCCTCTCTACTTCTCGCCCTTATCACACACACACACACACACACACAACACTCATTCGCAATCCCGATGGCCGTATTTTTAATTCTCTTGCCGTATGCCGCAATGTGCAGAAAAATGTTGGAGAGGAACAATGGGGCAAGGAGCTGCTGCTTCCGCTGCCACTGCTGCTGCTCTGGCTGAAAACCACACCTAAACACATTTGGCAATTAAGCCGAGCTAAGGTTGCGAGGGGGGAGGTGGTGTGAGGCTTACTGGTGCCAGGATACTAAACAGGCTGGCAGTCAGGCAACCGCACGACAGGGCTCAGACACATGAGCTGGCCTCGTTTGATATATGGCAGACATGAATGGCGGACAGAGTCACAAACACACACACGCACACGTACTTACACCAGTCGAGGTCCTGGACCAAGCAACACCAGCACGAGAAAAAAAATGTAGAATGTTGTTTAGAAACTCGAAATGGGCGGCTGATAAAAATGGCGCTCGGAGACGGAAGTTGTTGGCCCAACGCCGAACATGTTTAATGGTGTTATTTATGTGGGCGACTACCCTGCCCACCCCCCACCCGCACCCCTCAATTCAATCCAATAGATCCACGACTCGGGTGCAATTTGTCGGCAGCTGGGCTTGGGCTGGGCGAGAGGAAGCAAAAAAAATTATATGCCACTTGAACCTGAAAATTATTTACTTCTATGAGGAGTACAGAACATGGAGCCAGGGGAGAACGAACCCAAGGCAGAGCACGAAAAAAAGAGCAGCAGTGGAGACAGAGAGGGAAGGAGAGATAAAGAGAGAAGAGACGTTGCGAAAAAAATGGCAACTATTTAATACGCGTTCAACATTTGTTTGAATTTTTTTTTTTTTTTGTGAAGTTTTTTCATTATGTGTACGGTGTGTGTGTGTGTGCGAGTGTGTGTGTGTTGTGTTGTCTGATGGTGAAAAATAGGGAAAATGGTATGATGCTCTTCAACTGTTGTCCAGAAACTCCCTTGCGTGCCATTTAAATGAAGCTGTTTTCCTTCTTCCTTTTTTTTTTGTGTTTGCTTTGTTTTACAGCGTTTCACGTTTCTTTTGATATGCTTTTAAAAAAGCGTAGCACTTTTTTGTGCTGTGTGTTTTGAGTCTGGTATTTAATTTAATTTCTGGTGCAGTGTGCATAGTTTCTATGGTTGCGTATTTTAATTGAAATGTATTATGGTTTATATAATAATATCTTTGTTATTTGTTTTCAAGTTAATAACATAAATAATTAGTTATGCGGTTTTTTGATGTTGAAGCTTAAATGTTTTGAGCCTTATTGCATGTTGACCACAATTTGTTAATGGTTCCGTGCACGTTTGAAAATTGAACCCACGCCGTCTAGACGATGTCTTTAGAATTTAGTGCATGGATGTAAAGGCCAATGGCTATTGGGACTTGTTGTGTCTGGTCATTAGATACGCTGCATGTGTTTGATATCACGCTCTATCGTCTTCGTCTTCGTTCTTTGTGTAATGAAGTAATAAAAGAATGTTAAGGAATCTGTCATTTACTTTGACGAACAGTCAGATCTGTTTGTTGCCATTTGCCTTCCGTTCGTTCTGAAAAAAAAAGCGTCAATTCTGCGAAGCACTTCAAAGTCTCTCTCTTCCTGCCTTCCTCTTGGAAATATAATGCAAATTGTCTGCACCAATTTCATGTGCCTCCTTCGCTTCTTTTCTTTTTCTTAACATTTCTTGCTTGATGGGGGAGCACATTTTATGCACTCTCTACGTCTACTTTTCTGTGGTCTTGTGGCGCTTGCTGCTTTGTCTTCATTTCAATATGTGACGATGACGGCGGTGGAGTAAATTATGAAACTTGGGGCGTTTCACTTGTTAAAACAAATTATAGGTTTGTTTTGATTATTCTCGTCGTCGTCTCTATATAGGTTGATGACTCCAATAGGTAGTTGGAGTTGGAGTCAAGACCCTGGTGTATAATCACTATCACTACATAGTATAAAATAAAGTCGATTTTTCTGTCCCCTTGACTGAACAGATCTTCAAAACTACGCAACGGATTTTGATGCGGTTTTTTTTAATAGATAGAGTGATTGAAAAGGAAGGTTTTAATGTTAAAAAACCCAATTAATAGTGGTCGAGCGATTCTTCATTTATCTCATTTTTGTAATGAAAATAAAAATTTCAAATATCATAGTACGCCGGGATTTTGCTGTCAAATTTCAACTTTTTTGTATTGTTTGTGATACATATAGAACTGACTAAATTTTGTTCATTCAGAAATTATAAAGTCATGCCTGGACGTAGTCGTTCGAACTTAGGTCGTAGTACTGTGAACGCCAAAAGATTACGTTTAACAAGAAATGAAGAATCGTCTACGGAACATGAGGCTCGCCTTAGTCAGTCTCGGGATAGATAGAAGCTGAGATGGAGAGAAATCTTCAGTAGAGCGTGGGGTTCGCCGCAGCCGAGATAGGGTAAGACATCAAATACAGAGAGCTAGAGAATCTTCAGCACGAGTAACTAATTCATGGGCAAACAAAGAAAATTCTGCCATGAATTATGCTCCTACAATTTCTTACAAGGACGATCGAATAGTATCAATAGGTACTATGTCAGTGGAGTGTGAACATTGCTTGGCTTTGAAATTTAAGGATGAATAGGTACAATTTCTACTATTTCTATTTCTATGTAGTGATTTTAAACTTTTCAACATATACGTAGCGAAGCACGTACCGGGCCGCTAGTAATATATAAATTCATTTGCATATTTCATTAAATGGCATTTAGCTTAAGGTCTGATATGGTTTGTATATAGTACAAGGAATTGCTGATGACTTGGGTGTTTCCCTCCAAAGGGAAAGTGGGAGTTGTTACAACAGTTTATTATCTTATTCATTTGATATGCAAAGAGAGAAAGTATCTTTAACCATGTCAACGAATACATATTGTTCTCTCTTCGCTCTTAGTTTGTGTGTCTCCACATTTTAATTGTCACTCACGATGTCAATGGAGAAGCCAAAGAGGCATTAAGTGCATTATTATGCACGCATATGACCCATAATTGACTCCCATACAAACGCCCTCGCCTCTTGTGGCAGATGAAACTCATCATTTCCTCAATGGGGTGACATTTAATGTTTGCCATTGATTGACACTTGTGTGTGCATTTACAGTCGGGCATAATCCGATCTGTCTGCCACTCAAAAAATCAAGCCAACAAATGCTGCCCACTAAAGTGTCGAACTGCAGTCAGATCAACAGCATTAAAAGTCATATTAAATGCAAACCCAACAGAAACGAGAGAGAGAGAAAGATTCATTTTAAACTCAAAATGTCAGATTATGAGAGTTTGATAAGAGGAGTAGGAGAGAACTCCTTTAAGCCCGTGGGCTGTGTGTTACCATGAAGATGAGCATGAGTTGTATGAAGCTCAGATTTCGTTATGTCGATTACAATGCCAATTTCAAGCCGTCTGATGAGGATCATCTCGCATACACACCATAAAAAGTTACGGCACGTCGCTCACAAAGAAGATGAAAGATTTTCTCGAAATGATAACAAACCAAATGCGAAGTTCTTTCCGTTGAAGGATTTTTTTCTTTCGTGTCATATAATCTTCATATGCAGGTGAAAGTCTAATGTAAGCTAGAGCCACGAGTTCATATCAATCAAAGGCAATTACAGTTCGTGACGCCTCTCTCTCCCTCTCTCTCTCTATCTATATAGTATATATTTGAGTTTAGCCCGAAACACTTAACTTAATATAAATGCAAATTCAAATCAGAGAAAAACAATCTTCAATATCGATGCGTACCAAATTCAAAATGAAATGAAACGAATCGCCTTTAGCTGCCTTTTTTTTTGTTGGAGAAATAAATAAAAAGTTGAAAAGAAAACGCGCCAAGAAATATGCGCACAAATCATTTGGATTTTGGATTTGTGTGTTTGGGATTGGATTTCGATTGGGTTATGCATTCATGATTTTAAGAGATAGTTTCTTGGCCGCTCGCTAAGCCAGGTAAAATTGGCTTAAATGCATAAAAGCGCTTCTATTTAAATCGATTAACTGTGACTGGGAACAAGTGGTGTTGTTACAGTAAAGATTTCTTTCAAATAAAAATAAAGTTTTTTGGGAAAAATGTTAAAACAAATCGATAAAAAAAAATAAGCTAAAATGTGTTGGAGAAATTGTTTTTATAATCATTACAAACATTTGAAGTTAAGTAAAACATTTTATGTATTAAAGTTGTATAGTTTTAGGGCTCAACTTGAGCCGCTCAAGAAAGAGTTTTCTATCAATTTCAGTATGATTATTATTTAAGAAAGTTTAAAATATACAAAGATTGATTATCTTCTTAAATCTTTTCGATTATAAGATACGTTTTTTCCAAATTTGTATGATTTTTTTAATTAAAATTTGTTTTAATTTTGTACGGTTTACATATTATATACATATTATATGAATCAAGATTTGCCCCATGTCTTGAGCCTTCTTGGTTGAATCTCCACTGTAGCTGGCCCATCAAGTTTATCTGATTATGCCGCCCGCCGCATTGACTAACGTTTGTGTTTCCCCTTTTCTGCCAACCCCATTCTCTGCTCTCTGTTTCGATGCGGTCTCATCTTTTGGTGCTTTTGGGCTTTCTCGTTGCGCTCAAGCGGCTTCAGCTTATGATTTTGGCCATGCTTTCTGAAATTTTGTTGGTGTTGGTATATGTTACTCCCTCTCTCGCTGTCTCTGACTCTTTATGATTTGGTAAGCAGCCGTCTCCCAAAAAAAAAATGCAGCATCGTTAACGTTTTTTTTTCTTTGGCTTTCTGTTCTTTGTCTGCTTTGCTGTGCGACTGTCGATCAAAATGCAATCAAAATTGTGCGGGTCTCAACTCCAACTTTAACTTTAACTTCAACTCCAAATTCCGAATTCCATTTTGGTTAGCATTGTTTTTGTCCAGTCTGCAGCTACTTTGGGCTCTTGATTGTATTGGCCACAATAGTTTTGGGGGCTCGTAAAGATTTCTATCTGCGGCAGTCGGTTAAGCCTTTTTTTTCCACTTTTCGATGTTGTTATTATTTATGGTAAGTGTTGTCTGTAGTGTTTTGTTATTGTTGTTGTTGTTCTTCGTCTCACGTAAAAGTTGTAATTGATTTTTACAGCTTGCTGCGGTTTTTGGCTGGCTTTTGTCTCGAGCATTTTGAGTTATAAACTTGCTTTATATCTCAAAAAAAAAAGAAAAGAAAAACGCACCATAAATAACAACGTTTATGTTTTATGCTTGTTGAGCTGGCTTTTATAGACCAAGCATATTCTTAATGGCAGTAAAACGTTTTCTTTAACAAATTTGAATGTCTCGATCGAAAGTTGTTTTGTAACTAGTTGATTATCAAAGATCTTACAGATCTTAATCAATGCAGTTCTACATTAACTAACCCCTCAATCCACAATCCCATTTAAATAAAGTCAAGAAGACGAGTTGTATAAAAAAACGATATAATCCAATTAATCCTTAAACGTTTTTTAAAAGCATATAATTTAAACACACGCCGACGACAACGATAAAGGAAACCCCGAAAAGACACACCTCAAAGAAAGAGAAGGAGCCAGTGCAAGACAGAGATAGAGCACAACGACAGACAAACAATGCCAAATTCAAAATTGGGTTTTCGGCATCACTTTGGATATTGATATGGTTATGGGTAGAGGCTCGGGTTCGGGTTCGGTTTTTTTTATTCAACTCCAACGCGCAGCCGCCTTTGTGGGATCTTTGTTGGCTGCTGATTTTTATCGCTGCGCATGCGCTGTGGATTGTATGAAAAAAAGAGCAAAACGAGCGGAAGGTGCGTGAACAATGGCAACAATCGAACATAATTAGGCTTAAGTGCCGACCGGAGGAGCAACGAGTGGGGGGTAGGTGCAACTGGAGGCGGCAACTGCTGCCTCATATACATAAATAAAAGTACACACACAGAGGGAGAGAGAACAAAAATAAATTGTAGCGAATTTTTATAATTAATTGTATTGTCGTTTGGCTCGTTTATTATTATGCGAGTGTTCAGCTCATAATGATGTTCATTAGGATGATGATGATGATGATGCAGTGCCTCAGATATGGCAATAGGCTGGTAGCACTATGCTCCGTCGTTCTGTCTCTCTCTCTCTCTTTCTTTGTGTATTAAAAGCGCATTAACAAATCCTCTAATCAGCGCCAGCAAATCATTGACAAGCTCTCGTAACCCCCCTTCTTCCCTTGTGTGTGTGTGTGTGGGTGTGTTTGTGACTTTCCGGCTGTGCTCCATACACACGCCCACCCTGCACCGCCCCTCCCCTCTCCTCGTTTTGTCAGACTCGTGTTTGGTTTCCGTTTGGTGCCTTTGTTTGTATTTCAGTTGGTTTTTTGCTTTGCTTCTTATTTCATTTGCCCCCGTTGTGGCAAGCACTGCTTGTTGTTGTTGTTGGATATCGCGAGCGCGATTGTTGTGCGGCTTCCAATGTTGTTGTACACTGCAACAAAACATTTTAATGCATTTAAGTTAGTTTCAAAAGTCACAAAAGTGCAAAAAGTTGCCAAATTCCTAATGGAATTAGTTGAAAAAGTTGGAGATAATTATTCTATTCCTATCCTAAAGTTTAGAAAATTACCTAAAATGTTTTAAGCCAACATATCGTCATTTTATTGGTTTTAAGCCCAGCTTAAACCCATTTTCAACTCATTATAAATCATTTGTCCTCTATGCACGCCCGTTTATTACTTTTGTGGCTGTGTAAACGCCCAGTTTTGTATTCTATTTACGAGTTTTGCGGCATATCTTCAAGTCAAGAGCCAAGTTGTAGAGCCTATCTATTAATAAACCATAATAATTTATTGATTTCCTTTTAAAGTCGCCATTGACCCAACTAATCTACACTGAATTATCATGAACAACAGACAACAACAAAGCGAAAACCTACCTGGCCCCAGGAACTGGATCTGCCAACTCCTAAGTCCAGCATAAAAAGATATAAGTTAAAGGTGGCAAGATGGGAATGATGGTACATGAAGTTGCCACAGTTGTTGCATGCTTAACAAACTATTGTTTAGGCTTTGTGAGTCTTGTGTGTCTCGTGCTGCCGCCTTGTGGCCTATGGCCGTGGCAACCTTTTGTGGACGACTTTGCCACCTATTGACATGGACATAACACAGAAAGAGAGAGAGCAACAATTCAAGATTGGACTTGAGCTGTGGCCCAAGCTCATTATACCAAATGCTTCAGCTTGGCTGCCCTAATTCAGCTCTGTTTTCTTGACTTTCCTTGGCTTTAATAAGTTTTGTTGTTGTTGTTGATGTTGTGATGCCCTTTAAACTTGTGAAACTAAAGAAGAAAGTAGGTGCCTAAAACATATATTGTCAGATACTTTTATTTATTTTTTGATTCAAGTAAATAAATAATATTTTCTTTAATTTCCTAAAATTGAAAGATCAAGGCGAATATATAATTTTTTGCACTTTTCTATAACAATTTCACATTTTTTTTTTATTGATTAATACATAATAAAAAATATCCCAAAAATGCATATTAATTAAATTCAGGCATTCTTTTTAACTATAAACAGGGTATCTTATGTTCGATTTAGCTTAACTAATTTTCTACATTTTTTCATTTAATTCCGTCTTGTTCTTCTTTCACTCTCCCCACCTTATTGCCTGCTGTGTGTGTTTGGCTTAGTTTCTTGGTTGAGCGCATTTTGCTGCCGTCAAAGGCATCCTTTGAAGTTAATCGTTATATGTTGTGCTAGAAAAAAATTACACACACACACACATCCATACACACACTCTGCTTGATATAGCTTCCTGCTTCCTTCATGTGTTCTCGCTCTCTCTGGCTGTATGTTATACACGCTCGAATCGTTAACATATAATTGTGTTTTAGCATTTAACTTTGGGGCTCCTTTATGCCCAGACTCTGTCGCAGCTGTCGGTTGTTGTTGTTTGCCTATTTTGGCTTGAAGCGCGCTCCACTTCGGAGTTGGCTTTGGCAGCTATGGTAGTAGTCCCCCATTGTCTGCCTAATTTTCTGCTGCTTAAGCTCTCGACTTTGGCATATGCTGGCTGGCTGCCTGCCTGCCACAGCGAATGCCAAGCGTATGTGTACTTTCTTATTAATTTTTTGGGTAATCCATTTGCCCAAATAAAGGTGAGCAAGAGCCCAAAAGGGCCCAAAGCAAGACTTGATTAACAAAATGAATGGCGATTTGCCTAAAGAGAAAGATAAGACAAGTTAATACATAAGTTTTGACTCAGATAGAAAAGTTATTATCGAAATGTCGAGACAATCTTTAAAATTTTTTCTTCCTCGTTGACACACATCCATCTTAAAGCTGTCTTTAATAGCTACAAGCTTATCCCAGACATACTTGTCATATGTACAGTATATTCCGCCCCTTATCCCACACACACACACACACACACACTTAGCCACAACAGCTGTTACCACAACAACAGCAACAACATTAACATATTCAGAGTCTGTTTACCCTGCAGGTAATTTATCTAATAAAATTATTATTACCATATATTACAATAAATGAGGCTTAATAAGTATGCCACAAAGATTTCTTGTAGCCTAGCCAAATACTTTCGCCTCTTCTCATTCGCGCCTCCATTTGGTGTTGGAACACAAGTCTGGGAGATGCCGCCACCAAATTGCGTGTGGCACGTGACCGTAGAGAAAACGCTGTCGATGTCGCTGTCTATATGGGAGAAAATACGACGACGACGACAACGCGCCGCCAAAAATAGCTAAACAATTTGAAAAGATGTCGCGAAAATTTAAATTGTCGCCAGTCCTCAACGACGACGTCGGCGGCGGCATCGTCGGCGCATTTGAAATGCAAAACGCAGAAAAGAGGCGGCTTTAGAAAACGTTGACACGCCCCCCAATATGTATATGGTTAATGCAACATGCATAAAATCAATTTCATTTTGGGGTGCGTAGATGAAAACCAGTTTAATTAAATATATGTTAGCTAAAAATATTTATTTGTTAGCTCTAATTGTTGATCAATCTTATACTCTCTACCCTTTTTCAAAACAAACCCACCAAAGCTTATCAATATTAAAACGTTGCCCTTTTTTTCTCCACTTTTATTTCAAGTGGTTCCAACTGGCCTACAAATTGCTTCATTTGTTCAATTGCTTTCAAGCTCTAACAAATTTCTGACAACATGATGAACTAAACCCTCTCTCCCCCACTCCCTTCCAAAAAACAAATGTTAAATTTGATGTAACAACAACAACAACCACAACAACAAGGAGAAAGGCAAACTAAATTGTGGCCAACTTCTTGGACGACAATTGAAATGGGCGCTTAATTTTTTATGGGCCATGGCAAACACTCAAGTCAAACCGGGCAAACACTGGCCGCAATAAGTGTATCCTTGACAAGAAAGGTTCAGTTTGTTTTCCTTCTTTAAATTCTCTCTATTCCTAACCGCAACAATTTTGCGGTTTTTGTAAAACTTTTCCTTCCTTTTTTATGTTTTTTTGTTTGTTTGGACTGCTTGTTGTTTTCTTGTTTTGTTTGTCGAGTGATGTTGTTGTTGTTTTTTTATTTGGGGGCGCCTCTCCTAGAAGTTCTTGTTTTCCATTATTATTTTGTTTGCATTTGAATTGAAAATTAGTATTTTCGGGCATTTTGAACATCGACCGTTGCCTAATTTATTATGCAATTTTTTTTCCAGTCTGCTTTCCCTTTTTTTCTGGAACTTGTTTGTTTAGGCTGCAGTTGAAGTTCTGGTAATTTTATTTATGACATGTTTGATTGGGCTTGCGGCACGTGTGTATGCTGCCACATGTCTCAATTGCAGCTACTTACAATACATACATTTTTTCTCTTTCGGTTCACTTTACCGAGTAATAAACTGGCGCTACTGTCGACCAAATACAACAGAAGCCTAGAACACGCTGCCTGGCAATGACAAATAAAAGGTAGACGCCGCCGCTGAAGAAGGAGTCACAAGTGGGGGAAGGTGGAGGAGGGAGGCAGCCTGGGTAGCCATGGTAGACGTCGACGGCGTTGCCAACTAATGAGTTCCTAATTTAAATAAATTTCTAGTCATAAATTAAAATATGTGAGACACATAAAGCACGCAAACAACAAGAGGGGGCTGGGGGGCTAGCGCCAACTACAGCATGCGACTGACAGACAGAGGAGAGAGGGGAGATGCTAAGGTGGGTAAGAGAAATGCCAGCCATTATTTGCATGGCAGCAGACGCGAGCAGCAGTAGCAGCAGTAGCAGCAGCCGCCAACTAAAAATGTGCGAAAATGTATAACTATTTTTTTTCCGGGCACAATTTCCATATTTGTTTGTTTTTTGTTGTTTGCCTCTTTTGTTTCTTGCTAAAGTTGTGTGTTTTGTGCTAAACTTAAAGCTTTAATTAAAGCGGAAAACAGTTATGGGAAGTTTAAAGTAAATGAATATGATAGTTTTTAAATCGTTTAAGGAAAAAGGAAATAATATAACGAGTAAGATAAATACATTTAAATATTATTTTAAAACCTATTGAAATAGTTTGTGAGGTAAATATAAAGCTGATCAATTGAATATTCATTCACTTTTCCTACAAATAATAATAGAAATATTAAATATCAAAAATTGAACTATGCTACTCCTCTCTACATGAAACTCGTATTTATTATGTAATTCAAAGATTCTTAAAGTCAACTAAATATCATTTCCGTCATTTAAAGCTCTTTTTTCTTAGTTCTAATATTCAAATACTTAAAACTTATTTTGTAGATCAATTAAATATCAATTGGAACGAATCAAAGTCATTTTGCGTAGCTCCACAACTCATCAAAAACACTTTTATCATCAAAGCAGAAAACCAAACCTGATTAAATATCAATTCAGTTGTTCAACTCCCCAATACAAAGAAACACTCTCATCTATCACTGCTTTCCGCATTGCTCATTCATTATCTCCAATGCCCATCTCTGAGTAATGCCCAAAACTATTTACAAATTTTACGGCTGTCGTGAATATATATGGAGAAGAACGCAAAAGAGTGTGTGTACTGTGCTTGAGAAGAGTTCATTTTTATGACTGGCCAACACAATCGAATCATTGGTCTAACCACATAAATCAGTTTCTAGCTGTAACTCTACGCTAAATGCTAAGAACAGACAGCAGATCTAAAGAAACAAGCCAGAGCGCAAACTAGCATCGTGAGCATTGGATGATGAAGGTAGAGACGAAGTAGAAACAAAAAAAAACTTGGCGCATACCAAAAGTCAATGAGCCATTCAGTCGATCGATCCGCACAAGCAGTTGGCTCTGGCATTGGGGGTTTTGGAGATGATGTGCCTATGCCCCAAAGATGGTCAATGTCTCGTCTTCGATTGCACGTCGATTTTCGCTACGCCGCATTTTTAGCCAATTTAAAGTCTAATTTAAGCAGCGCATTTGTAACGCACGTAAGCAGCAACAACAAGCAGCCTTTAATAGTGTAGTGGCAGGCGGAGGAGGGTGAAGGAGGAGTAGTCACAGACAGACACCCAAAAGGATTGATCGGCTGGATAATTTTGAGCACGTACGCATATAAATTTCATCAAAATTCCAATGAAAAAAAGAAAATCTATATAAAATATATATATATGTGCGATGCAGACCGTTTAAATACGACAATAAGAGAAATATTCACTGCAGCCTTTTTTTCTCTCTCTCTCGCATTCAAAGGACACACACAAAAGGCTTGGGGAGAAAAAAAATCGTATTTATAAAAGGAACTCTACCATATTAAATTATGGATTTTTGCAAGAGGAATTCACTTCTTTGTTGTTGTTGTTAGTTGTGCGCTGTTGTGGCTGCGAACGCATAATAAACATGTTTATTAGCATTTTTGGTGAGAGCAGTAACAATAAATTAAACAACCAGCAGACAGCTTGCAACATGTTGCACGCACCACAATCAACCCAAAAAAAAAGAAACATACATTATAAAAAATGCAGCATGCAATAAATTTTTCTTCTTTCCCATTTCTTTCATTTTGTGTTTTACCACCAAAAATAATTAAAAATTGATGGAGAGTAAAAGGAAAATATTTAGTTGGATGCTAACGAATTTTAAATGCACTTAAAAACCCATATCAAGTACTTTCTTAAATTGGGAAGAGTTTTCAAAAAAGCTTCATAACAATTTTCAACACTAAATTTTTTCTAGTAATTTTAAAATCATTTGAAATTTAAAATTAAAATTTTAAAAACATTGATTATTTTTTTTTTTTTAAAAATTGAACCATATAAAAATATTTATTTATCGTTTTAAAAAATGTTGAAAAATGTTTTAAGCATAATCAGATACATATTTTAAAAATTGGTAAAGCATTCAAATAATTTGTCAAATTTTAACAAATATTTCAATATTCTTTTTTTTTAAATTTTCTTAAAGGCATAAGAAAATTCCAACTTTTTAAAAATAGTCACCATACCCTTTAAAAATGTATTCAGCTGGATCCTTAAAAAGCCATGTTTGACTTATTAAAACCAAACTGAGCTCAGTTGCAGTTCATTAAGCAAAGCGAGCAAAAAGATGCAACACGACAAACACACACACACACACACACGCGTATAGTTGATGGCAAAATTTTGTATTCTTTGTCCAATCTTGAGTGCAATTCTTGAATGTATTTTGCATTAATTTCACATGCAATTTACGCTGATTTATTTGATTTGCAAGCTCAATGTTGCCCAGTCGCAATGTGAGATGCCCGTTGGCTTGGCTTGGCTGCCAGTTTGGCAGGGTTTGGAGAATGCCTGGCAGCGCGGCATGTTTGTCACTCTCGATGGCGACAGGGCGACCCTCTGTGTTCCTAAATTGGCCACTGGCACCCTCCAAAGGGGACAGACGGACACACGGACAGACAGACGAACGAACGAACGGGGACGTCAATGTTGCCGTTCGATTTGATCGATTTGTGTTGATTGCCTGTCAGTTTGGCGGTTTTGCTCTTGCGCTGGCCAATACAATGGCTTCTGGGCAATGGGCAGGGGCGCAACACACAAAGTGCAACATGCGACATGCAACAGCAGTAACAGCAGCATCTTGTTAGGTGTCAAGCGGTGCAGTCAAGTGTTAAATATATGTGTGTATATATATGTAGATATACAATGAATTTACGTTAACTAAAAGTGCATAAAAAAAAGTATACAACCTCAACTCCAAAGTCCTGCCTGTCACTCATTCAGTCACTCACTCACTCAGTCAGTCATTCGTTCATTCGTTTTATGCTGAAATGATAGCAACTATTGATGTGAGCGAGCTTCTCCATCTTCCTTGTGCCTTGGGCATCTTTTGTTCGACGTCGTATGCATATATAATGTGTGTGTAAGATGGGGAACAAGAGCAGAGGCAGAAGCTTCGAGCTGAGCTGAGCTGACTTTTTGATTGGCTTTCTTGAAATCCACACTTCAAGTGTTGGAAATTTAATGTTGCGTACGTACGTATGTGTGGGGCAGTTGCCGTATCTGTATCTGTATCTCTGGATGAGTTCGCATTTTGTGGACTGCTGATTTAAACACTTCTCTTTCTCCTCATTCTTCTTCTTCTTCGTTTGTATGCGCATTTATGCGCTAAATGATTTTTCATGGGAAATCGCTAAAGTCAAAACTCGACTGTATTGTTGGAGCTTCTCTAACTTGGCTATTGTGTGGGCTTAAGTGGGCCTTGACTTGGGTAAAACGATATGATTTGATAGGTTATGGCTTAACAATACATCTTAACAAACATAAATAAAAACCCGCATAAAGATTAGCTCACCGAATAACTTTTGTGCCTTTCATATGCAGATGATAACATGGCTGTGATTTATGTTGTTCCATTGATTAGGCTCAAGGCACTTTATTAAGTTTTGATAGCTCTTTTAATCTATATAAATCATGAAGTTGAAGCTTACTTAACACTTTACTAGATTAATAGTTAACTTTTTTCTATGAACTCTTCAAATCCTTTGAAACTCTTCTTTCCGCACAGCACTTAAACTTCTTTTTCAACTCGCAAATGAAGTTTTTCTTTCAGCATTTGCAAAACATTTGCTTAATGCTCGCTGAGCCATGTCCAATATTCAGTTAAGATTCTCCTCATCTTTCTTCAACTCAACATTTTTTTTAATGCAATTTCATTGCAGTTTTGCTTGCTTCGATTTATTGTGTATATATATCCAAAGTATATGTACTCTTCTGACTTCCTTCACTTGTGTTCCGTTATCATTCTAACGTAATCTTAATCACTTTGCGCAATGTTCATTCATCCACATCATCAATTTCCTTTGCGACGACTGCATTAGTGAAGCGCCTTACCCCGAAAAAAAGCAAAAAAAAAAAACCAGCTGCTTGCTTGGCTTGGCTTGGATGGATAGATGCCTGTCCCTAGCCTGACCCCAAGACATGGACTTGGTCTTGGACTTGAAAGCTCTCTCTCTGTTTCTGTCTCTTTCTCTGTTTGTTTCTATTTTTGTACATTTGCTTTTGAGCTGCTTGAATGCATTTTCGCCGCCTTATCAGATTTGAAGTTATTTTTCTAGCTGATAGATTTGCTTTGCTTTGGGTTTCCTTTTGCTTTGCGCCAACTCCCATTTTAATCTATTTTCAACTACGACGCGCGTTCACCGCCATTCCCCACCAATGTATAATCAAACACCTACAACAACACGAAACAAACATCATTTGCTACTTTAATAGTTGGCAATCGTTGTTGCTCTTGTTGTTGTTGCTGTTATCGTACAATCTGCTCTCGACCCCGAAACCCCAACTCTCGACCCTTTTTGGCCAGTTAGTAGTTAGCCAGTTGCAGTTGCAGTTGCTGCCAACAACGACCTACCCTGTGTGTTGCCATATTAAAAATGTATATAAAGCTCTTAAGCGAACCTGTCCAAAAAATGCACACACACACACACAGGAGAGACGCAGAGACGAAGAAGCAGTAGAAGGTAGGAGTACTTGCCCTTCTCTTCGCCTGAGCTCTTTTATAGATTTCAATAATAGATTTTTCGAGTTGGTTTCCTGCGTGGCTGCAATTTTCGTCTGCAGTCCGCGTGCAAAATTCTGCTGCTGCTGCTTGTTGGCCATGAACCCGCTGATGGCCAACATAGCTTCTGTCTCCTTCTCTCTCTCTCTCTCTGTTGCAAGTACCATCTATATATATATATATATGTCTACTGCTTCTAATGTGTTTCCTTTGTTTTCGTTGGTCTTGCACTTGGCCGCAGCTGTGCGTTGAACTTATTTTATTTGGCCTCGCATCAAACGGCAGCAATGCCACAATACGTTTGTGCTTGTGTCCAGTTTGGTAGTGCCACATTTGGAATTGACCATTTGGCTCGAAATGCCTCTGCAGCGAATTGCAAAACTAACTTTTGGCCTTTTTGCTCGTATAATAAATTGCATTAAAGTATATTTTATTTGTTAGCCAAAAGGAAATTCCATTTAAGCAATGTGCCATAAGTAAAATTAATCAGCTAGAAAATTGCTAATAAGCAGCAAAAAGCATTAGATTAATACTAGATTAAGCCAAGAGTTCACAAAAAGAACGTGCAAAAGGACACCAAAGATGAGAAGTAAGATTAAAGCGCATAATAAGCCAGGTGAAAAGAACTTTGATGACATTTCACAAACGGAAATGTGCGTCTTTGGCTTGAGGGGGAAAATACTGCTGCTGCAAATAGGTGTAGATGATGTAAAGAGAGGGTGGTGGGAGGGGAGAGTAAAACCTATCAACGTGTAATGAGAAAAGCGAAGCTCTCTCATGATTATCAGTCCTAGTTCCATTAACCATTATACATGTAGTATTAAAAGCGGAAACAGCAGCAGCCAGCACATGCTGGTCAACAGCCAACAGCCAGCAGGCTAAATGTTTATTTAAGCTGTTAAACTTTAAAGCAAACCCATAAACTTGGCCCTAACACTAAGTGTGTGTTTTTTTTTTCGGGGTGCTGGTGCTGGTTGACAAAGCAATTTAGCCAACGTCAATGAAGTCGTTTTAGCCGTTGGCTAGATATTGTAGCTGATTCGCTTTATGTTACACTTAAATGGAGGGTTTTTTTTTCAGGGTGCTGACCATTTGCCATGTATGAAGTATATAAATGTTAAAAGTAGATTTTTCAAGTAACATTGTAGTAGTTACCCTCAGGGTCTTAAGTATATAAACGAAGAATTAACTGATGATAAGACTTGAGTGCCAGAAGAGTAATAAAAGGATTTTTAATAATGAACAGTAAGGAATAACATTGGATAAAGTTGCTATAAAATTTTGTTTAATGGTATATAATTATATTTTTTTTAATTATCAATGTTTGATCTTCCATATAACCAATATTATGGGGTTAGAAAAAACTTCTCTATGGGAAAAGTTCGTAATATAGAATAGTTTTTGGGATGCTGCAGCTATTTTCTTCTGATTAAAATAATTTAAACTCCAGCGAAAGTCTACTGTAACCTAGATAAACATTTAAATAAAGCTACACGTGTGCTTTAATTATTCAAAACTATTGCTAGAATCTCACTCATTTACTCTCTCTCTCTCTCTCTCTCTCTGGTTTCCTTTCCCCTGAAGCCCGCATAATCTTACGTTTTTGGCAATTTCTGTTAGCTTTCATCTTGCGCCTGCCATTTACACGCAATTACTTTCATTTTTGGCATGCCAAATCGAGAATACACACACTGAAGCCTTGTAATTATGTAAGGGAGTGGGAAAGCACTAATGACAATGCCACATAAATGATACAAAGTGTTGGTGTTGTTGTTGTGCAACTTCAAATGTGTTTAGCTCGAAGCTAGCTTTTTTTTTTTGGCTCATTATCCGTCGACCTCCCGCAACTGTTTGGCAGCCAAAAATGTATAAAAGGGCCACAGCAAAATCAATTAGCCACAGTTCTCTCTTTCATTCGTCAGTCTGTCCATCTGTCTGTCTATGCCTTAAGCTGCGCCCCCAATATGCCCAGATCATTAATATTGGCCCGCAATGCCGCATGGCCAACTGTGTGTGATTGTGACAGTCGTTGGCGCACTCGCAGTCAAAGTCGCACTCTCAATCGCCGCAAATGGAGGCCAAGTGGGTGCGGTTACATTTCGATGTGCCTCTGTCTGTCTGATGTCTAATGTCTGATGTGTGTTTAAAAGGTCTGAGATGTGAGTGCATGTAAGGCACATTACAGTTATTCGTGCACTCAGCGAAAAAAACTAAAATGTAGCTTAAACAATATTAATATTAAAATTATTTGCTTCTAGACTTTCTCATAAGTTCACAATCTTGAATATTTTCTCTAAGTGTACACAACATACATCAAGCAGTCAGGCACACGTTGTTGTACATATGTCAAAGTTCAGGCCCATTGCTGTGCTTTAAACAGGCAACATTAGTGGATAATTAACACGCCCACCAATGTGCCTCAAAATCGGGGCTTGGTCCGACAGAGTTGGAGTTGGCGCTAGAGTGCTTTTTGCCTTTTTGCTTTTTTTGGCCAACTTTGTCATGCAAATGAGTGTTGAACATGGGGCAGGCGAAATTTATGTGCCGCATATGTCCAAAACTTGGGGCACAGTTGGTGGTCCGCATGTTGCAGCCACACTCGGTCTGTGTGTTGTTTTGTTTATCGGTTTGTTTGGACGGCTCGAAAACAGTTTCATGCTGCGCTGAATCTCAACCAAACAAATGCAACATCACTCATACGCCTCGTAATAAAGTGGGCGCACTTCTTTCGGCTCATTATTATTATCAAGCATAGATAAACTATGTATTTAAATTATGAAAATTAGCTTTGACCATAAAAATTAATTGCCCTGTCTCGCACACACACACACTCATATATCTAATTTAATTGCTTTTCTTGTTATCTTTACAGGTATGTCCAAAAGGCCAAACTAGTTTATGTTGTTTATCGACAGGTGGCGCATAAATCGCATGATTTGTCCAACTGATATATGTGGAAAAGTGAGTTTGAATAGTTTTCATGTGATTTGCATAAATTATGATTGCATTTTCAAATCAAATCTACATAAATATCAAAGTTTTTTTCTTTTTCTCTTTTATGAAACTTGTGGGCGTTGCCAGGTGTGACATGTTTTGATGTGAGCAGTCAAATCGTTTGGCTGACGATAAAGTAGAGTGTGTGATGGTGTGGTGTGGGAATATAATTTGATATATAGATTTCCATAAGCTGTGTTGTGCAACAGCAACGGAAAGTGAGTCAGAAACTTTTCGAGTTAGTTTAATATACATTTCTGTGGACAAGATAGATATTAGTTATCTTCTAGTTAAACTCCTTAAACCCCATGATAAGCTTTCAATAAATGCAATGTTAACTGTACAATTCTCAAGCGATTTCTCATTCCACTTGAACAGCAACAACTTTTTGCAAAAAACCTATGTGTGCCAAGTGGCAGGAAAGTAAGAAAGAAAGATTTCAGCCCACACAAACACACACACACGCAACTACTCGTATCGAATGATACTCTAGCTTTACATACTCCTCCAGGTTAAAAAAAAAAAACAAACCCAAAAAGCCATAAGACAATCTCAGATGCGCACTTCACAAGTCTAAGACTTAATGATGTGCAGATTAATGTTGCCACAACAACTGCTGCAGGCCAAATGTTGTGTGTCTGCTGTGTGAGAAAGACTTTTACAACTATTGCAACAGAGAGCAGAGAGCAGAGAGCTGTGGTGGCAGCAACGCCTTTTCGGGGTGCCAAAGAAAAACTTTAACTATTTATTACAAACGCAAATCACTCGAGGCTGCAAAGAGGAAGAAGAAAACTTCCCAACTTCAAGAATTGACAAACTGACTGCTGTCTGATGAGCATCTGCTGTTAAGACAGACTTTGACTCCAGTAAGATCTGTGTAGCATTTGGTGGGGTATCATCAATAGTTAACCCAGTTATACAAAACGGATATTCAAATGCATTAGCGCAAAATGTCAAATATGACAGACAGTTGCAGGGGGGGAATGCCATTTAAAGTAGCTGTCGAATGCAGGCAACTTGGTAGACAGACAGACCGACTAACCTGCCTCACTTGCCCCAAAAAAAAAAAAAAAGTCAAAATTAGCGCCTTAGGCAGCGAAAAGAAACAAGCTCACTTTGAAAAGGGTCTAATGGCTGTCGGAAAGTTTTGCGGCTGTTAATGATGCTGCGGCGTCTGGAATTTCTAAATGTTAATCGATTTATGATGTTTTCCCTCAAACCCCAAACCTCCAAACAACAGCAGAAAATTAAATGTGTCTGGGAAACAGATAAGACAGCAACAGTAGCCACAAAAATAAATAACGCAACCATAACATTGAAAACCCTTTTAAAATGCCACACAAGTTGAGAGCGGTTCGCTGATAAGATACAAAAACTCAAAGTCAAAAACTGTTCAAAAACTTTAAAGACTACATGACTTTCAAAGCTCTCGAACTGCCTGTCTGCAGTTTGAGTCGTGTTCGCTTCTTTTTATACCCTTAACCCATAAAATGGGTAAATAAGGGTATAATGGTTTTGTGCAAATGTATGTAACAGACAGAAGGAAACATCTCCGACCCCATAAAGTATATATATTCTTGATCAGCATCAACAGCCGAGTCGATCTAGCCATGTCTGTCTGTCCGTCCGTCCGTCTGTCCGTCTGTCTGTCTGTCCGTCTGTCTGTATGAACGCGCCGATCTCAGAGACTATAAGAGCTAGAGACTTCAAACTTGAAACTTAAGCTCTCCTTACCCATAGGCAGATCAAGTTTGTTTTGAATTTTCGATAACACTTCTGGTTTTTGATATACACATGTTATCGATAACAAAAAAATCTTCAATTTCAAAATTGTGAAAATGAGGTTTAAAACTATTGATAAAATAATAAACATTTAAAGAAATTTGATCAAAATCGGTTCAGAAACACCGGAGATATCGCAGTTTGAAGTTTGGTCATATTGGTCACTGATTTAATACACATAAGTAACTGTAAGCGTTAAGTATCGGGTTAAGGGTATGTCCTAGTCGGGATTTCTCGACTAGAGCCTCTTACTTGTTTTTTTTTGTTGGGCTCAAAGTAGCGTAAAATAACAATAAACAAGAAATAATCATGTTGTTTGGGGAGTTGTTGCAACTTCTCCCGCACAACCGGGCCATAAGCCAATCATGTGTAAGATTCTTGTTGGCGGCGTGTTGCTTGTTATACCAGCTGCTGTTGTTGTTGTTGTTGTTGTCGCCTTGCCAACTATTTTCAAGGATTTTGTAGAAGACTTTTGCCGCCTTATTGGCAGTCGTTAGCTTTCTACAGCTGCCATTGCGGCAGTCAATGCTTTTAAATGTCAGTGTCAGCGAAAGTGGCATTGGCAATGGAATACAACTTAACTGTAGTCATACATATGTGTGTCTTTGTAGTAAGGGATACAGTAACCGTTAAGGCAACCATTTGGTTGCTGAAAGGTTGCAGCACATTGTTGTGGTTGTGAAGAAGTTCGCTTCTTTTTTGTTTTTTTTGATACTTTTCTAACAGCTGTCAAATAAAATTGAAATCTAAACTAGTTTACTTGATAGGTTTTTTTTTTCTTTCTTTTTTGCACATTTTTGCTGACTTTACAGAGCTTAGTAAATGGTCTAAAAAAAAATACTAGGGCATAGTTGAAAAGCTTAAAATTTGGTTTACTAAAAGTTCAGAAATATTATTTAAAATATTTTGAAAGAGCTTAAAGTTAAATCCTTTAAAAAATCATGAAAAATATTTATTAAAAATATTTTCTTGGTTCGACTTTTTCGATATTTTCTTCTTAATGTTCTTCAGTACAGCAAACAATCATTTAGGTTTATATTCAGAGTGCGGAACAATGGTTTCGCTTTCTAATTTCATTGCTTTGTATGCATGCAGCTTGGCCTTCTTTTCAAGCAAACGACAGCAAAGTCGTTGCTCCCGCTGAAAAGCAAATCCTCCTACTCCTACTACACTCTTGAAGCAAATCTTTGCCACAACAACAACAACAACAACAAAATAAGTAACTAAGGCAGTCGGAAAAGCAGTTGGCATTAGTTGTGATTATCACTCAGCTGCCAGACTGCTTCTTATATATAGAATGTGTGTCGAGAGTGTGATGCGGAACTTTTGTGTGTGTGTGTGGGAGTCTGAGTCGGAGTCTTGTTTCTTTGCCTTTTGAATTGAAGGCAATTGAATGTTAAGTAACATGTGAATGACTTTAGCGGTCTGGCGAGTTGAATAGAATATAAAAAGCAAAAAATGTTCATTCAATCAGCCCACTGAATGTGTCATAAGTTGAACTTTAAGCTTAGGCATCTACAAAATTGGATTAAATATCGAATGGCATTGAAGTGTAATCAGTTTTCAGCTTAAGCTTTAAAAGAAATCAATAATGAACCGATAGAAAAAAACCTGTACAGTGCTCTATAAAAGTTTTGCACTATCAATGACAAAGTGCTGCCCACACTGGGAGCCATCATATATGACAACAATGCCATGGCCATTACATAAGTTATCCTATCTATCGATTCCCATATATACATATATATGTATACCAATAACCAATTCCCATGACCATGCAACACTTGCAGCTTGCCGCTTGCTGCTTGCCGCTTGCAGCTTGTAAGCCATCATAAAACGCAACCAAAAGTGCGGCTAAACTTTGCGATTGAATTTGCATAAATTGTGCTGCTTGGCTTGGTTCTGTGTGTTTCACTCCGGTTCGCTTGCAGTTTTTCGGTTCGGTTCGGTTTCGGTTTCGGTTTGGTTAGTGGTCGATGAGCTCTTTCTCCTCCCTCCCCATTTTTCTGCTGTTATGCAAATCGTTTCAGTTTGTTTTCTTTTTACTCCTTCTTTTTTTGTTGTGTGTGTGTGTGTGTGCATACTCCCTCTCATGTGTGTGTGCATTTGAAAATGCATAAGATTTGGCCAAAGATTGCTGTCCATTAATTCAAGTTGGATTTACTTTTAGCATATTTTACATGCATGCGAATTTGTGGCTGAAACTCGTCCGGACGACTCCGTTTGCAGCAGCAAACGGATATCGCCGTTTCGATTCGTACGCAAATTTTTGTTGCAATAAATTTGCATTTACCACAAAATGTTTTGAACTATGGGTGCATACACAATTGGGGTTTACCTGTGCGTTCGATTTATTTGTGGCCGCATTTATTCAAATCGCTTTTTTGTGCCAGTCCATGATATATATGATAAGCAATGGTCGTCGCTGCTGGAGGAGCTGGTAAAGAAGGAGGTATTGATTCATTTTTGATTGGTTTCAAATTTTTATTTTGCATGTAGATGGCCCTTTAGTTTATCATTTAGCAGCTAATTTGGTTGCCAATTGGTAAGAGAGCGAGCTTTAATAATAATGAAAAGTAAATATTCTCGTAACCACAACAATAATATAGAATTCTCAAACGTTTTCTAGTAAATGAAGTGATTGCAGTATGGCGACAAGCTATTTAGTTATTATTGCCTAACAAGGCAAAATAACTTAATATTCAATGACCCAATATACAACTACATGAACTCAAGTCATTGCTCCATTTTTGAACATGCCACGTGCCGCTTGCCACTTGCCACCACTGTTAGAGAGAGAGAGAGAGAGAGAGCTGTCAACCAACTTATCAAGTCAAGGCTCAAAACTCTAGCTGACAAGTTGTCAAACAGCGCCAAAGTTCTTTGCCTCAGCTGCTCTAAAATGTACATAATTCGATGTCAAAATAGCTAAATTGATGCCTCTGCAACAAAACAACAACAACAAGCGAGTATATACTTTTAAAGTGCCTAGTTGAGTTTATTGGAAAACAGTCCAATCGCATTGGCTTTCAAATTGTCTGAATGCTACAGTTCCCATCATCAAATATTTAAAAGCCCAAAGTCTCCAAGAGAGTTACTTACATATAGACACCAACGATTCCATTCGATTTGATTCGATTCTCTTCTGCTTCCAGTTCAGGTTTCTTCATGCATGTGTAAATTAACAACTTTATTGTTGTGACCCAAAGTCAGCAATGGGTCAGGCGAAGCCCCAAAATAGACTGTCAGTCGAGTTTACACGTTGAGCATCGATTGTAGGAACCAATAGGTTAGGCTTGGGTTAGGTTGGGTCACTTTTGGTATGTACATATACTTTCAGCGCACACTGTCTGCCTGTGGCTGGCCATTATCCATTTCCTGGTTTATTGTTTGGTTGTGTTGTTGTGTGTTTGTTTATTCAAACAAGCCCCCAAATGTTGCTGCGACCCCGGTCTGCCTGCGGTTGGCCGTTAAATCCTTAAAATGCCTCAATATTTTCAACATTGTACGCGAGCCCAAGCCCAATGACAACAAAATAAAGGACTCAAATACACATACACTAACACTAACACAAGTGGAACTTGAACACGTCACTGCTGCTCATAAATTTTGCATAAAATTGGTCAGTTAATGGTTTTAAATTCGTTCAGCTGTGTTTTGGCAACAACAGCACCACCAACAAGAACAACAATAAAAGCTTTTATTAGAGGTTTTTGTGGTCTTGCACTTTAATGTTGTTGTATCCACAAATATTTTGTTTCAAATTGAATGAAGTTCCAAATTTCTAAGCCTTTTTTGGCTTAAATAGTTTTGTTAGTTTGAAAATTATTAACCAAATAAAGGTTGGAAGCAATTCTTCTAAAGCTTTTAGTATACAGTGCAAAAAGATAAAGCATTTCAAACCAAAAACTATATGAAAAATTTGATCTGATCCACAATTATGTCTTAAAATTCATAACAGCAGGTTTTTTCAAAAAACTTTTTTGATCGATTCAAATTGTATCCTCTTCAACTCTGAAGCTGTCTTCACTTAAATAAAGTATTTTAGAAACATTTGAAGTTCATTTTGCTTTTATCTTTTCTGCTTTTAACGTAATGCATTTCATTTAACACGTTTGTCATGCTGCCTATTTATTTAAGCCCACTAGAACTTTACACACAACTTAATTAAGTTCAATCACAGTTTTAAGCCGCAGACAGACGCAATCTAGACGCAACACACACACACAAACACAGACAGAGTTCGCCCACCCACATTCACGTGTAATTTGCTTAGAAATTAGCGACACCTTTGGAACTACTGAACTTGGCTGAAGAAAGAAAATCTCAACATTTGACTGCCAGACAAACTCTCTTACCCACTGGCTGTCTGTATTCAGCACCACTTTATCTGCAGTGCTCATTGCCACAATTTGCGAATCAGTCAGCCGCAACTAATGCGATTCATTTTCTCGTGTAAACTAGCGAAACGTAAAAGTTTTAACAGCAAACCGCCACAAGAAAATACGCAAAAGTAACGACAAAAGCACACAAAAAAAAAAAAAAATAAATAAAAAAAAATGCAAGTAGTATATAAATAATGTTACCAAATAGGCGGCAAGTGTGCTTCTTGGCCAAAAAGACATTGGAAATTTATAGCGTGTTAAGCAGAGGCGATAAATTTTGGTATTTTCTCGTTTGGCAAACGAAATTCAATACCAGCTGAATGCAGCTCACGATTCTCAACAAGTGCCGCAGCTAAGTGCAAATTTAGTCACAAAAAAAAATTGCAAAAACTCGCAGGAAGTCAAAGTCAGACAGTTTGTCAATCACTGCAAACTGCAACATTGCCAGGCAGCATACAAAATTTGTATATTTATTTTGTATGCCACAGTTTTTTAATATTTTTTTTATTTACACTCTCTTTAAAATGTTTTTTTTTTTTGCGTCTCTGTTTGCCTGCAGCTCGAATTACATATTTTGTGGCTGTGATATATATGCACAATAAATTTGTTGACTAAACTTTTTGTTAGTTTATTGCGCAAGTAAATATGTTTTATTTTTTGTTGTTGTTGTCGTTTCAATATTTATAGAGTACAACTTTGGCTGGATATGATGCAGACTGTGTTTATATTTATGTTTGATGTTTTTCGGTCTATAAGATATTTGTCAAATTGCGTTTCGGTTGTAAATTGACATTTGATGTGGCGCATTTGTTGCGCTGAAAGCTTAGGACAAGTTTTTTTTATTTATTTTTTATTTGAGCATTTGCAGTTGTGCTGTGTCGTGAATTGGTATTGGTTTTGGGGTTTGGAAAATGGGGTCAAATAGTTGTAATGAAGTGTGTTTGTTTTTTGATTAGTTGCAAATGGTAATGTTCTAGTGTATTTCAAATGGATTGAACCATCAGCTCCGAGGTTTAGGTAGAAGACTTTATACGGGCATAACTTTGATAAATCTGAATAAATTTTAAAATGCAAAACAGTTTTATGACTTTCGTTGCCTGGCACAAGGCTGCATTAAAGGTTAAATAATCAGTATTTTGCCATAATTCGTCCATTTTTGATCTTTTGCAAATCTTCAGCAATAAGTTATTATGATTGTTTTGACACTTATAATAAAGCTGCATTTAATGTTTAAAGACCAATGATTTTATCCCCTAGTATACTTTTGCGTATCGTAATTTGAATCAAAACTTTAATTTGAACTTTAACAGTAAATGCGGCTTTTAAAATAATTTAAGCTTTAATAAAACCTATTAAATATACAAAATTCATTTACTTCAATTCAATTTTCATTTTCTTTCACTTTTCGTTGTCTTTATTGTCATATGTCACTTTCGTTAAACTGCTTTTACTTTCATCGCAGCTGACGCATTGCAACATTTATTTACCCTCGTGTGTGACATTCAGACTTATGTATTCATAGAACCAGCAGCGTTGACAATTGCGTTCGTCCTCTGTGCTCCATTCACAAATGTCCTTTAATTCGCTTCCTTTTTTTTGTGTTCGCCTTGACTCATATTTAATCAATTAAAAATGTGTACGTGCACATTTGTTTGTTGCCAGTCAAACCGTCAAACCCCAAAATGCAAAACAACACACTGAGGGGTACGGAGAGTAGGAGGAGTAGAAAGATATGGCTTTCATAACCATCACAGACAGCAAATTGCACACATGTGCAGCCGGATCCCAAAATGCCAGAGAACCCAACACAACACAAAGCTCATAAACAGAAGCAGCAGCAGCAGTAAAAGTTTGGGGGCAGGTGCAGAAGCATTTTAATTTCAAAATAATAAAACCCGACAAAAGCTAGAGAGTGAGAGAGCCTGCCCCCCAAACCCCAAAGCTCTCGCCTCTGATCTGATGCTCTGACAATGACATGCAATTGAAGCGAACCGTGCAACATCAACGTTGCCGTTGTTTGTTGTTTGTTGGCTGGCTTTTGTCTAATTGTCGCCGGCTTCTACGGCTGCCCATCATAATGCAGCCCAGCTCGTAGCAGCGCCAGCTCCCCAAAGTCACGAGCTTGTGGCATGAATGGCATGTAAAATGTGCGCATATGTTGCGCCTCGCTCTTTAGTGGTTCACTCCTCTCAACCAAAAATGTAATGAAATGGTAAGCGACTCTGCCACCTCCTGTCACACACACAGTGTAACTGCCCCACACGACCTGCCACCAGATGTGGCCTCAGTCATGTGCCCCCATTCCTTCTAGCCTGTCCTGTGTGTGTCGACAAACAAATTACGACTGTTATTTTCAAATCATTTGGGGCCATTGCGTGCCGAGCCCTTCACATGATGTTGGTCACCTTTTTTCTGCTGGTTTGGAGTTGCTGCTGTTGCCCCTTGCTTTTATTTGTTATTGTGCGCTTTGGCGTTAAAATGCTGTCAGTGTACATTTTCTTCTTCTTTTTTTTGAAGGGGCGACAATTCCGTTGGGCATAAGGAAACACAAAAAAAACACACACTTATACACACACCTGACTGAAGCCAGCCAGCACTCGAGTCATAATTTTCCAGTCAGCAATTATTTAAATTTATAATTTACATATTTAAAAAGTTGTTGCAAAAAATTTAGTAATTTTTTGGGCATATAATCTAAATATACATATATCCAAAAAATTAAAATAAATTTACTTTTCAAACTCGGATCCCAAAACCCTAATAAATCGGAAAGAAAACTGCAAAAAACATAAATATCAAACTTTTCTTAAATATCTACACCTTTTTAAACATAAACAACTTAACAGGTTTATCAAAAAGTTTTTCTTTTATTATTTAACCAAAACCTTTTTCTATTTCCTTCATTGCTGCATTAGAAAATCGTTTTGGCTTAAAGACTAAACAAACAATTCTCTCTTGGCCATGTTTTGTGCATTACAAATAAACTCAAATACGCATTTGCAAAGTGGGTGTATATATATAGATATATGATTTGTTGATTGTTGTTGTTACTTTCTGCTCGACAATAACAATAACGAACAAGTGTAAATGGCAATATAAATCAAACACAAAAAAAAACAGCGGCAGACGCAGCATTTCACCTATGTTCATGCCACACACCACACCACCTACAACACTGTTGTGTAGAGTGTGTCTGCAACATTCGTGTTTGCCATTTCAATTGAAATGTGCACACATTTGCACTAAGGGGGAACAGACATACTACAACAGAAATAAAATACATTTTATGTATATATACAAACACACACTTCAATTTATGCTATAATTTTCTTGTTTTATGTGCTTTCTGGGGCGTGGCAGGCAACAAAAAAAAAATTGGCAAAAAAGAAAATTTAAGGCACAAAGCGAACACACACACAGATACACACACCCACCATTTGGGATGATAACAATCATTTTGAGTGTTTGCCTCATTTTCAACGCACCCATTTTGTCAGTGTGTGTGTGTGTGTGTGTGAGTGTGCATTTCTCATTTAGCTTCTTCTTATTTTTTCCATTTATTTATTTTATGCTGTCTTCTTGTTTTTTTTTTTTTTTTGCTCGCTAACCAGTGTCAGAAAATGCATTAACATTAACGCAGCTCGCTTCGAAAAAGAAATTTCGCTTTTTTTCAAACATTACACGAAATTATTTAATTTCCTGCAACGCCTGCTCGCAATTTGATGAGCGACTGTCAGATGTCTGTCCAGCAGGGTGCTTTACACACACCCCACCCAGCACTTCGCACCCCGCACCACCCTGCCTGATGATGTTTATCCTGTCCCTGCTGCGTGCCGTCAAAGTTATGATGTTGCTGTTCACTTTTCCTTCTTTTATTCTTCTTTTTTTTGGCGTGTGCTTTTCCTCGGGAAATTCTGTCTAACGCACACACGGATAATTTCTTTCTTTTTCGTTGTTGTTTTTTTATGATTATTTTCGGTCGTCTCTTTGGCATCGCTTATCGCAGCCAAGTTAATGACTATGTGGGTCATTAGCATTTTAGGCCCAAGCGAAAGTTGAGTATATATATAAATAAAATGTTTGCAAGGTTGCCTTTAAAACTTTAACTTAATGCAAATTGAAGTTGGTGCTTTAAGGGGAGGACATTAAATCACTAAGAAAAGTAAACAAATTTGAGTTGATTTTCGTATACAAAATAACTAAGGACTTCAAAGTTAACAAGAAATTATAAAGTTGGATTCTGAGCTATGATTTTTTACTTCAGCTTCACTTCCAAAACTATTAATGTTAATTTTCAATTGAAGCGTATACCAATATTTACTCAATAACCAAATAACATTCTAGCTTAAGGCACTTAAACTGTCTGCATGACATTCAAAAAGTGCATTCACTTTGCAAATCAAATCTGTTTGCAATAATAATAATAATAATCAACGGCAATAAAAAAACACTAAAAGCAGACAGACAAACAGACAGACAGCGTCTGTGCCTCAACAGGCTGCACTAAAGTACATGCAACAAATATATGCCCCTGATGATGTTATGATATGATATACAAAATTGCATTTATAAGCAATCATGTCAACGCCCAAAAAGAAAAAAAAATATGAAAAAAAAAAAAGACGATGTTGAAGTCGATGTTGTAGTTGTCGCTTGTCAGGCAGACGCCACAAGTCAAGTGGCAAGCAGCAAGGGCAGGGTGCAAGTGTTGCATATGCCAAAAGAGGGCAAGGGCGACAAGCAGTAGAAGCAGCGCCTCGAGAAAATTTCACTTCACACCTACCCAGGGGCAAAACGATGAGAACGACGCCATATCATATAGAAACGGAAGTGGAGTGTAAGGGCATACAGGAAATGCACATTCACTGATGTCGTTAGGGTGGGTGTATGGGTGGGTGGTGGGTAGTTGCCACCTAGAATATTTGGGGGCGCCATGAAGACTGTCTGCTTCTTCTTGTTCTTGTCGTTGAAGCGCAGCTAACAGTTATGCTTGAATGCTGCCCTGTTGAGTGAGGCGTCAAACACATGTGTCACTAAAACGTAGAGGTTGCCAGATTATAAAGGCAAGCGCTGCCAGATGTTGTCAAAGTGAATGAAAATGATAGAAACTTGTTATTTTTGGACACATGTTGGTCTATTCCTAAGATTTTTGATTTATGTGTGCAATTTGGTTTTGAATAATTGCTTGAACCACACTCATTTGTTGCAAATCATTTGCATTTTGAGCTACCAACAAAACGAGCCTAGGTTTCAAATTACTTTAAGCCTTTGAGCTGTTGGCCACTTTGGCAGATATTCAATCTGTGGCAGGTAAGCTAATGTCGTTGTATCTGTGTGTTGCAAGAGATGCTGTTCGATGCTGACAGTTGATTGAACACTTTTTGAAATGACAAAAACGCCCCACGGGTGACATTTCTCAAAACACTTTACGAGATGCCCCTTCACCAACAAAAAAATACAGGCCTGTCTGCATACCCTTTACTTTAGGTGTTGCAACCTTGATTTACGGCAGGCTGCCTGAACTTGGCCGCCGCCACTGCCGCCGGCGACTCAGGTCGCCCTCAGATTATGGACTGAGAAATGGTTAGGAATGGTAGCTGTGCCTTCAATTTTGTTTCGTATTTTTTTTTTTATCTACTTTATTTTTGCATTTGCTGCTGAAAGAGCTGAAAGTGCCGGCGGCGAATCATTAAAACGTCAGCATGATGAGTTTGCATCCAAGCGTTTGCTAGCGTGTTTGACGCAAGTTTCGAGTTGGAAGCTGTAAGCTGTAGGGAGTTGGGGGGCCTTTTTCCCCCTCTCTTTCGCGCTCGCGGTTTCAAATTACCATTTTAATGTTGCCCAGTTGATTGATGTGCTCGGTGCTCTGTGCTCAATTGCAGTTCGTCGTCGTCGTCGTCAGTCGTCGCGTCAACAGTTTGTGGCAGTTGCGCCCTTACCCCACCCCCCGAAACCAAAATATGTAAATGGCCTTTTTTCCCGCTAACAAGCTTTTGGCATTTTCTTGCGACTTCTAACTCCTGCTTTAAAAGCATAAAAAAACCTTTAATGCTGGCCATAAACAGAAAAAAAGAAGCAGAATATTCTGCCCTTTGAGTACATATTAACAGCTACTTTGAGACACTTCATTACGTTTTGCTCTGTTGTCGATTTGAGTTATGTGATAAGCCAGCCGCCTACCTCTCCACCTACCCACCACCCACCCACTCGTTGTTTTGACATGGCCGCCACACGCTGATTGAACGCCAAGTGCTGCTCCATCTGACAGCCACAGAGTCTGTCTGACAGACACATACTTTGTGGGGCTTTTAAATGCGCTATATGTACATAAATATATTTTTTATTTGGAGTGCCTCGCTTAAGCAGCTTCTGAAAGATGTTCACGTCAATGCTGTCGTCTTTCCCCTACAGTCTGTCATGTCGGCTGCCGTGTAGCGAATGTTAATGAGCTGTTAAAACTCGAATGTCCCAAAGCTGGACGCATCTTCCAAATTAAAACTGCAGCAGCCGGAGTGAACAAAACTAAAGTTCTCTCACAACTTGTTAGCTGCTGCTGTCTTAGCTGTCTTAGCATTTTGTATTTTGTCACGGCTATAAATAGTTTCATTAGTCCGTTGATGATTGGCCAACTAATAAGACGATGCAACGTTGGGGCGGAGGTGGAGTGTGTAGGCAACTGATTGGACCTCGTTCTCAGCTTTTTTTTAATGGTAACTTAAACAACTAATGAGTTTTATTTGGTAAGCTAATTAAAAGACAGTTGCATTTCATTTAAGAAATAAAGAAATCAGAAGTTGAAACTTGATTCCATTATGCAAATAAGATGTTAGTTTTAGGTAATTATGAAGGCAATGGAGATCATTAAGAGCTTAAGGCAAGAAAGTAAAGAGGGAGAACAAGAAAAAGGAGAGGATGTAAAACAATTTACATAATAGTTATGCAGGAAATATGCTAAATAAAATGTTCATTGATGACTTGAGTGAAGCTAAATTCAATAACGATTCAAGTTTGAATAAATATTAAGTGCTTAAGTCAACTAAAAATGTTCTTAACGAAAGTAAAATTGTACTTTAATCTATTTAAATACTGTTGACCCGCTGTCTTAGCGACATATGAAGCTTGAAATGTTGTGTTTTCAAGTAAGAAATACTTATTTTTAGCCGAGTTTCGAATATCTATACAAAGTGCCCAAAGATTAGCACTTGCTTTTCCTTCTTTAAGCACTTTTCCTTGTTGTTGGTAAATGATCTTTTTGATTCTTGCTCGCTTGTTGTAAAGCAATTAACATTCAACGTTCTTAATGCTGTCAGCACCCACTAATAGAGGCCACTTAAAAGCCTCTTAGCTTGCGACTTCATTTAAGTAAATCACAGCAAATGAGCCACAAAACACAAACATACACATAAGAAGCTGAATGTCCCCCTCTCCTCTCCTCTTTGCTAATAATGCGTATTTGCCACTGTGCTCTAAAGTTTCGCCCTCCTCCCCTGCCGCTGCCTTTACAATTTTCTCAAGTGTCTCGCATGACACAATAAGCTCATGTGCCCCCAAGTTGAACTGTACAATTGTCTTATTGTTGTTGTTGCCTTTCTTCGTTATAAGAATGAAATTCAATATCCAGTTGATATTGTTGCAGAGTGCGCTGCGCGCTTAAGCGGCTTCTGCATGTCAAGCACTTTGGAACTCGGCAAGGCGAAGATCGTGAAAGTAAACAAATACTTTGGCGTCCAATGGTGAAGATCTCATATTACCCACTTGGGACGCTTTCGCTCGCTCGCTGCTCAGCCTGCAATAATTTACTACCAAGTTATGGCTGTTAAATTAGTTGGCTGCAACCGAGACCGAGACGAAAGTTAGCTAACTGGCTAGGGGAGCCAAAGCTCCCCAAACAATTTGTCTGTGGCGCTTTTCTGGCAATTACTTGTCTCAAATAATTGGCAATGCCGCAAAATTGTTAAAAAAAAAAAAGAAAAAAGACCAAACCAGACGTCAAACAATCAAAAACTGTCTGCAGACTTTGATTCGGCAACTGACTTTGACTTTGGTTTAAGCTTTGACGGTTAGCCTGACTCGTTAGGAGCAACGATTTCCGCTTCCGTTCTGAATAGTGAATTGTGTGTCTGTGATTGTGTCTGTGACTGTGGCAAAGAAAAACAAAAGCGTGAAAGGATTTTTAGTCCCAGCCACAGTTTCAATATTAATACCAGGCAGTTCCTTACCACTCCGCTCGTTTGTGAACCGCTTCGTCTCAGCATTTTTGCTGCGTGGCTGCTTTTGGCTTTCATTTCTATTTGCCCTTTTGTGTCGACCGCAGACATTGGCTAGATATCTAGAAATGGCAACAATATAGCCGCAAACAAAGCGCAAATCGAAAAGAGTCGCCTCCCGCCCATCAGTAAAACCTATTTTTATTTGCCGTCTATTGACGTTATTGACTGACGGTGAAAGCTGCGGGCGTCGACCAGAATACAGGATACAGAAACCAGCATCCAGCATCCAGCTGTGACCAACAGAAATACGACGTCGTCGTCCCTCCAATGGCTAAAAAAAAAGGGGGCACATAAAAATAAGTAATATTCGCCCAACGCTTTCATTTTTCGCCTTTTATCCCTTGCTCCTTTTTTTTGTTGTTGTCCTCTTTTGTTTGCATTTTAACTTTCGTTTTCAATTTTCATGTGCCTTTTTTTTGCTTCTTGGGTTATTTTGTGGCCAGCTGAAAATAATGTAGCATTTGGATTTTTACTAGGGATTTTTAAATGCTTTCGTGAATATCCATAAAATAAGTAAAAAGCATGTAAATTGCACCTGCGATTTAAGAGCGCACAGCAGACAATGCCCAGACGATTGGCGGTGGGGCAGGGTATGGGTTTTAATGGCCGGCTAAACAATTGGAAATAAATAAATCTTTTGTGCGGGCAGGGAAGCTTTTTTCTTTTCAATACATTTTTACAGTTAAACGGAAGCTGTAAAAATCAACTTAAAGCCGTTTTTAATGGTTTCTCAGAACAGGAAAAATAAATTAAATAAAATATATTTCCTGAAGAAATTATTTTTCAATTTACTTGTTTTAATTAAGTTTTCAATAATTTTAATTTTTTTAATATGTATGCCATTTTAATGCATAAAACCCAACTAAAATTGAAACATTTATAATTTTAACGCCTAAAAATTTTAATGGCGACTATAACTGTAATAAGCGGCAATTATTAATTAGAATAATGCTCATTAAAAACTTGCTGGAGCGCATAAATTTTGCAACATAATTTGATTGCCGACAAACAGAGAGGAGCGAGAAAAGTGATAAGGTTTAAATGAAAATTACCAAAGCAGACACAGCAGCAGCTACCCGAGTCAGTCAGTCATGCCACGAGCAGCTTATCGATTACATCTCGTCATGCGTCAGACATCGCCCACACAGACAAACAGACAGACAGACGGAGAGACACAGAGATAGACACCCAACGGAATAGAGAGGGGGAGGGAGGAGCTGTATGTGCGTTGAAGGCCACCAACGGCTTAGTGTTCTGGAGTGTGGCAAATAAATTGACATTTATCTGTAAGTAACAAGATCAAGCATACGCAACGTTGCCCCACTTGACGTTGGCGTTGGTTGGAGTTGAGCTCAGCTGTGATTTTGTGGCACAAGCGTTGATGCGATTGCCTTAATGATGCATGCACACTTCTTCTCCTCGTTCTTAGGCCACAAGCGATTTTAATCGCAGCACGGCGGCGACGTATGCGTTATATTTTATATACTATACTGGCATTTTGACCTCAACGGCACACACGCGTACAAATTAAATCGGAAACCACCGAGCCAGTAAAGCAGTTGAGAGCTCTATTGGAACTGGAACTTTTTTCTCTTCATTGAGGTTAACGTGCGTCATGTTCTGCTTAGAAGAAACTACCGACAACAAACTACTTTAACTACAACCACTTGACATTTGATTTGTCGATTAGTGCGTGTGTATATATATATGTGTGTGTGTCTCGCCACTTTGCGACAGCGTAGCGCTTGAAGGAGCACATTTGAATTGAAAATTGCAAATTTAGTTTTTATAGAAAAGTTTTGCGCAAAGAAGAAAAAAAAGTTGAACAAGGCATTAGATTGAATTGATGTGAAAGCCACAGCGAGGGATGCAGTAGAGAACGAAATGAACCCGAACTAGTTCATGAGAACATAAGAAAAGATTTTACTGAAACTTTTAAGCTAGTTTTGGTTTGTAACTAGTTCTTTTACACTTACCAAATAGTTGGTTCGCACGCATGTTGCAGCCCTGTGTTGCATATGCGTGCTGCGGCATTGCTTCTTTGGTGTTTGGTTATCAGCCATCGTCGCACGTTGCACATGCAACTTGTTAGCTGCCGACTGAATTGAGTTGTTGGCCAAGTTGACAGCGCTGAAAAGTTTGTTGACAGGCCAAACTGCAAAGTAAGTAGCTGCTAAGTAAGTTTTCAACATAAAGTCTTATGTTTAGTTAGCTTAACTACAACCCAGGCAAAGAAAAATGAACTCTAGCTAATATATTATGTAATTCTTGTACTTATTGAGCTTACATTTCCATCATATTATATACCGCCGCAGGAGCTGAAGGATTCCATTACATTACCTTATTTGAAAACCTGCACATTTAAATATTCAATTAAAATTTGCTAACCTACATTTCTGTCCTTCTCCTTTACAGAACTATGTCATAAGATTCGAATACTCAAATTAAGAGCAGACAACTCGAACAGAACAGAAAAACGGTGAGTGAAAATTCACTTAACATGCCTTTCCGCTCGTTATAAATGCCACAAAAGCTGTACATAACGCAATTAGAATACGGAAATCACACATAAAACCAATTTGTAACTTGATGAGTTGTAGTTGTCGTCGTCGTCGCCTTATTCGAGGGCAGCAGCTTGGCAAATTTAAACCATTTCACATCAAATTTCCTGTCAATGCAGAGAGATAAAAACAAAAATGATAGGATTTTAATGCAACACGGAAATGCGCTCAACGAACCAAAGACCATTCGCACAAAAAAGTAAAAATACTTTTCTCTCTCTCTCTTATCATTTCCTGCCAAGCACAGTAACAAAAAAAAGTGGGTCAAAGAAGGTGAAAAACTGTTGACAGAGATAAGAAAAAAGTGAATCGCATTGTCGTTTAATTAACAGCTTGTCAAAGTATGCACAGAATTGTAATATTAGCAACAAGTTAAGTTCTACGATTCCAGCAACAAGTGACTTTTTCATTCAATGCTACTTAATTTGCCAGCAGCAAGAAACTAACTCGAGCTTATCTCTGAAGAGAAGAAGAGTGTGCTGCACTTCAAAATATCTACGTTTTGTCCTTTTTTGAAGCTACTTGACAAAAAAAAAAAAAAAAAGAGGCTAGCAAAAAGTTGTTCAACTTTTCTGCTGCTGTTTGTGATAAAAGTAACTTTCATTTTGCTGTTGAGTAAATGTTTTCCTGGAATTACATTTACGTGCTTGACTTTAAATCATGAATAAATAAATGTTATGCGTTGAGTATAATTCAATTACCAAGAAGCAGATAGAAACCATGAAGTACGATATCCCAGTTGAGCTTGAGTCGTCGTCTTTTTGTCCTTTGTGGTCGTTGTCAGGCATTTTATAAATAAATACGTAAAAGCTGCCAAAAAAATTTTGGCTTTTGCCTTTTGCCTTATTTTTTTTGTCGAACTGGGGACACTTTTCATTGATTTTCATTGATTTTATGGTGTGTCTGTGTATTGAGTTATTTTTATAAAGGTATTTATTTCACATTTTATTTTGTTTTATTTTTTTTACAAACTCGCATGCCTGGGCATCTTTTTCTTGCTGTTTGTGTCAATGGGGCAAGTAATTTATTGATTTACTTGTCCTTGGGTATTTATGGCTCTGGAATTGCTGTTAAAAACTGTGTGGAGCAGGAGTGTGGGGATAGGCTACAAGCTGCCTATTTGTATTATTTACACAATGTAAATTGATAATGTCGCTTTAAATTGAAGTAGACACGTTTTGAGCTTCCATTTAAGCTACTTATCAAAGGTTGTATATCAAGTTACATTCTATTGAAATCAAATCATTAAGCTTGAACTGTGCGACTTCATTATTATTGCCACTAAATGAAGTCAGAAGCTTGTTTTTTTGTTTTTTCTCTGACTAAAAGTTCCATAAATCACTCAGCGTTGATATTCAACAGGTTGCCATTGAACCCAAAGTCAGCTTCTCTCAATGTTTGTGGCCATTTTTCAAGTGTCTGCATTCAATTAACAGTTGAATTTATGTATGTGGAAAACTCCCAATACACTTTACACTCTCCCCCCGCCTCCGCCGCGGGACACACACACTGTCGAAAATTGTTCGTATCAACTGCCAACTGCAATTAAAAGGCAATGAATTTTTGCGCTCTCTCTCTCTCTCTTTCTCTCCCTCGTTTTGTGTGGGCGTTGGGTAAAGGGCGGGGCGTGGCCTTGCCGCGTCTGGCATTCGCCTTAAAAGTAAAACACTTAACTTAAATTGTGTTCAACAGCTGGAAATAAATGGCAGAGGGAAGAAACGACGCATTGCTTTAACTTTTGTTTTTTTTTCGACTGGCAACTCCAACAACCTCCCCCCAACCCATCCAAAAATTGTCTGCTGTTCAAAGTGATTATAATTTATTGATTCTATGTGCAACATCTGCCAGCTACTAGACAGACACTGTCTAAAAATAGTTTTGTGCATATTTTTGAACAATTTATTTTGAAAAAAAAGTGTTTAACAAAAAGAAACTTTGTTTCCACCCCTTTCATGCAACGCCTATGTTGCAGAACATTAGCCAAAGCTGCTGTCGGCCATTTTTCTGGTTTTTTGGCAACACATTTCACATTTTTCATTATTTCCACATTTTATGACAAAGTGGAATTTGAAATGTCTTCCGTGTTATATATAAACAAGCAGCAGCTGTTGCTGCCACCACCTCCCCACCTACCCCAACCACCTGTCACGTTGCCCCATTGTGGCAGCAGCTTGCTAATAAAATTATTAACGTGTAAATTCTTGCGACTTATTTAGCTGCCAATTAATAAATTTTCTTTTTTTTCCATTCTTATGTTATTTTACGGCATTCTTATGGATTCTGTTGGTATTTCCCTAAGCACCATGCTTCCCTTTCCAGTTCGCCCCCTCCTGTCTGTCTATCCAATATGTGTCTGGCATATTAATGAGCATTTGTTACACTTCTACCGCGCTCGGCGCTCGTCGTTTAAATTTATGTCTCCAGGTTAAATTCTTGGGATTTTTGGTGCCGCTTTATTTTGTTTGTTCATTTGTTAAATTAATTTATGTGCTAGTCCGGAATAATATATATATATTCTTGTTCTCTTTAACCCTTTCATTTTTTGGCGTTTATGTTGCAAGCGAAAAATTGCGCAAGAGCTGTTTTATGGGATTTCTTTAGTGTGTAGAAAAATTAGAAACACAAAAAACCATTTTGCTCGATAATTTTTAGCTACCAATTAGTTAGCATCTAAACGTTGGCTTTGTGATTTAGTACTTGCAACTAACTGTTGCACACACACTGACTTTACCACGGGTTTATCGTTTCCTTCGTTCACTGTCTTGCCCCATATTAGCATGCCGGACGCGTTGCCAGTGCAAAACTTCAATTTACCAAAAAAAAAAAACCGAATAAAAATATTCCACTGAGGATGGTCATAAATATTGCAAGTGGAGTAAACTTTCATCCAATCCAACCGAGTCCAGACACGCCCACACATTAAACTTTGACCCATATTTATACTTGGTTCACAGCGGGAATCATTTGCATACCACATTCAGATTGTGCCATAAAACCTCTTTCAAAATAAATTAAAAAACCCCGAAACTAGCTAAATATTTAACTGGCATACATATTTATAAGCTCCATATGTGTGTGTGTGTGTGGGCTTATAACACTTAAATTCCCCCAAAATAAAGAAATACCATATATATAACCCCAAAACTCCCAGGATAGCCATTCTCACCAGATTTCATAACAAAGCGCCACTCTCTAATTGTTATATGTTTATCCGCACAGCAAACATGGCATACTGCGAAGAACTATGAGCATGCCGCGTGACCTGCCACAACCCCATGGCCCAACCCTTTCATCCCTTCCCCTTGAATTGCCTTAGCTGTAAGCTCAAGTCCGATCCCTGGCGCCATTGTGTCCCTGGCTCCGACGCTTTGGCTTTGGCGCATTTTTAATGCTCGCCACTAGTTCCCAAAAAATGTATTTCACTTCATTTTTTATGTGCTGGCTGGCAGCCGGCTGCCTGGCCAAAAATAAAAAGAAACAGCACTAGTTCCCGCTCTCTTTCTCCCTGCAATCCTTGCGTGGCATAAAAATGTATTGCCCTGGCGTCCGAGCACACACACAAAAAAAAAACCAAGAAAAAAGGTTTGCGTGCCAAATTATTGTGCCAGTGGCCCAAAGTTTTAATACTTTTCTTCTATTTTTTTTCGTTGCCTGACTTTTGGTTTTTTGTGCTTTTTTGTGTTTACTTTTTATTTTTTTGTAGAGTTGGCAGCAGCCAAAAGGCAAAGTGCGTTGTACTCTCGATAAGACTGCCGGCGAAAATCGATATTTATCACTAGCGTTTCGCGTTGGCACACAACTGAGCGTATGAGCAATGTGACAAGGTTGGGGCCAACAAAGGTTTTTTATGGCTGGTTCTGCCAGCGCTAATAAGGTGGCAAATAGTTCAAAGCTGTTTGGTTTTATTTTGTTATTAAGATTTATTTTATGTTGTTAAAGTTAATGGCAAGGAAGTTAAAGATTAATTAGAAAGCAAGTGAAAAATGTTTAATTAATTTTGTTTTTTTGTTATATTTTGTTTGTGTTGATTAGCTTACTTTAAGAAATAATTGCAATAATCATTGAAACCATTATTTATTTGATTATGGCTAGATTTCATAAAGAAAAACCTAAATTTATTTTTCCGTTTGTCGTTACAAGAATTTATTTAATTTTTGTGGAAGTTAAATCTTTATTTATTTATGAATATTATTTTACATTCACAACGTTTGAGTTGAAAGTGTTATTGATTGCTTTAAAGGACTTTAAACTTTTAATTTGTTGCTGTTGACCATTAAGCCAATTACCTGATTTCAAATATTTTTGGCTTTTAAACTTTGGGTCAAACCTTTTTAATACTTAATTCGTGCTTAAAATTTATAAACAAATCAATTTTTGGCAGACTTTTCAAAGCTTTTAGCAGACAAACTTAAGCATAAAACAGAAAAAGAGGAAGAATAGCTTAAAAAGCCGCCTGGGAATATGGCAAACTCCTGCCACATGTGGCCCAAAGTCCAACGACAAAATTTTATATACATTTCAAAATTATAATAAATGTATACATGTAAAGGGGTTTTACTAATTGATTAAATTAAATGAGTTTTTTTTAAAAAAAAAAAAATTTTTTTTTTTTTATTTTTTTTTTTTAAAAAAAAAAAAAAAAAAAAAAAATATTTTTTTTTATATATTTTTTTGTTGTTGTCTGTGCCACATCACTTGATTTGCAACACACACACACACACACAAAGCATACAAAATAAAAATATACAAAAAAAATTGTAGTGCAAAATGCGGCAGCGCCTTTTCAAATGGCTTAATAAGCAGCCACAACAACAACAGCAACACGATAGCCTGTCTCGGAGTTGCAGACGCCGTGGCAGACGCGACAGATGTAGACAGACGTTGCAGCATGTAGCATGCAGCAAGAGGCAACAAGCGAAGCGAACGCAGACGCCATGCGGCAAAAATAAAAATTCCCAAAAAAAAAATTCGCTATAAAATATATAAACACACACACACACACATGTATGGAGAGAGCAAAAACGCGAACTAGGTATTTAAAAATATATATATCGTTCCACATGCTAGAATCTGGCAGTGGGTAAGAAGGGGGGCACTGTGAAGTGTTCGGGTCAACGAAATAATGCGACAATTGCATTAAGTGCACAATGGATGGATGACCGTCCACGGCGACAAGGGGGTTGAAGAGGGTAGCGGCGACTGGCAAATGAAATATTTTATCTTTTTATATGCAGCTTGCAGTTTTTGTTACTTTCCACTTTAACCCCCCGAACTGTATACTATATTTAGGGTTTTTATTCTTTTTTTGCCGAGGCATTATATATTTTAAAATGGCAAAAAGATGCTCAACTACTGGGTTTTTATTGTGCCAGGTTATGGTCGAATAAAGTTTTAGAGTTTATCGCAATATGTGTAAGAGGGGGCCAAAATAATAAAAACGTGACAGCTTAAGTGCGAATTTGGCCAACAGATAGCCCAGATAGAACCATAAAATGCCACACAAATTGCGAATTGCGACAAGTTGCAGCTATTATCAAATGAATAACTATGCTGCTGTGTTGGGAATATGAAAAAGAGAGATGTTTTATAGCTTTATTTTAGGTATTTTATCTCAATCTTAATCCTTTGCTTATTTTTCTTTAACTAAAACTAAAAATTTGAATCAAAAAATACACAAATTATTTAAAAGGCTTCAGTTCTCTGTGGAGTGCAACAACATAAGCTCGACAAATGCAACACAATTTTGCATTTAGCTCTGTCAGACCCCATCTTGGGGCTGACCAGTTGATCTAAGCAAAAACAATCCAACTATGCTACAGTCTGTGTCTAAATGTTGCTGTTGTTGCTGCTGCTGTGTGTCGTCGTTGGTTGCCAACAATTGCATTAATTATGCGTGCGGCAACATTTTGTGGCAAAGGCATTTGCCAAATTGCCATACAACGGCGCAGGCACTTGAAAGTTTTGCCAGACACTCAATTATGTGGTCCAAGGGGTGGACAAATGGGTAGGTGCTGATGCTGCTGTTGCTGTTGCTGCTGCCTGGTGACAGCGACGACACCAACAATTCATCTTTGACAGCAAGAAAATCTCAGTGGGAGAGCGAGAAAACAATTTGTGCGTGCCACACTTCAAAAGCAAGTCTTTGGGATTTAACGAAATCGGGGGCAAAGTATCTGCTGCATTGTCTGTTCTCCATGTCGACGACAACGACGACATTGCTGCTTCTTTCTGTTTGCCTATCCAATAACTGTGAACTGAGAACTGGGAACAGCGTAGAGGCGAAATGCTAATCTTGATAAAAATAAACGCACTCGGGCACGTTGAGGTGGAAAAGTTGGCGCGTCTCACGTTTTTCGTCGCATTTTCAATTTGCTTGGCATTTGCCTGGCCATTGTCAGCATAAGCATCTACTGTTTTCCCCCCTCCCCCCTCGCTGGTTTAGACCCTTTGCTAAGTGAATATTAATATTGACTTTTTGCCTGTTTGCGTTTGCTGCGCATAGTTTGCAAAAGTTTTTCACCTTTGATTGCTTGCAGCTTTTTGTGCCTTAGAGAGAGAGAGAGAGAGAGAGAGAAACTGAACCTGAACGTGAACCTCAACCCTGACCTCAGCCCGCTTTTTACCATTTGTGGCCTTAAAGTCAACGCGTTGTGTTCCTCGTTTCCAGCATCATTTGCAGAGTTTTTGCCGGCTTTTAAATTTATGTGCAAAAGTTTTATGCGTGGCGAGAGAGAGAGGGGAATGAAGATCCTGAAATGGGAGCTGCTATGGATTTGTTCACCAAGTGGAGGCGCTTTTCTATTATCAGCATTTGATGCTGGCTCGATTTTTTTTTTTTTTTTTGCTATTATTTTCCATTTTTATGGCATTCAACTTGAGCAAAATGTTCCCAGCTCCGTTCTACATCCCATAACGGTGCTCAGACACACTCGAAAGTCAGGTTTTTCGATGCTCTCGTGAGAATCACACGCTTATATTAAAATAAATTGTCAAAAAAAAAAAAACAAAATCAGCGAATAGGCAAACAACAATGTCAATCTAATTAAATGAAGCTTATAAAAAGCGTCAGGTTAAAAGAAAGCAAGCTTTGCAAAGCGCTGTAAAAGTGTAATGTAAAGTTACAACATTGTTGATTGGATTTTGGTTTTTATAAAGATTTTTTTTAGGTTAAGGTAAGGCAGTCATAAAGTTAATGGCTGGGGTGTGTGGAAAACAACTGATATTATCTTAAAGATACTTTTTTTGTTGGCTGCAAAAAACTGCAAAAGTATGTGTGAAAAAGTGTAAGAAAAGTAAATGAATATCGTATAAAGGTTAGCTAAGTTGTGATTATGGTTGAAAGTAAATTGAAAATCATTAATGCAAAAATTAGAGAAGTTTATTAAACTCAAAAGCTTAACTTAACTTTATCAATCTGTTTGTCCATTTAACTACTCGCTTCTTCTATAATCAATTCCTTTTATTTGCTTCTTATTATGTAAGTGCTTTAAACAAGTTTGCTTTTGTCATTTCGACTCAATTATGGCATTTACACCACAAATACGCATTCTGTCTCTTTCTTGTACCTTACGTTGACGTACATATTTAAGCGCCATATAAGCCTATTAAGGAGCAACTTCGATGACGTTGGCCCCATTAAAAAAATGACTGCCACCCACAAGTGAAAAGTGGGCGCCAAAAGTGCAACAGCAACAATAACAACAACAACAAGCACTTTGGCAACTTGTTGGCCTTTGACAACGCCACGTTTTTAACTACCCTTCGTCAAAAACAGCCCCAACAACAACAACAACCACCCACATCCTTGTTTAACCGCAAGCGACGGCTTGCTATCAAAATATTTGCCACAATGAAATCATATTTGTGTGCCACGCCCCCTCCACGCCCCCTCCACACTCCCCACTGCCTACAAGTTTCAAGTAGAGCAACTACCATACTTTGAGCACAAACTTGATGGAGAGCATAAAAAGGAATGGCAGGACATGGCGGCGGGATAAAGGGGCTTTGGGCCATACAGACTCGAGTATATACAGTCAAGTGAGGCTGGCGTGCGAAAGTTTATTAAAAACTTTTCGTGCCTTTTTTTGCCATATTTTTTGAACGCAAACAAACAGGCAAACACACACACATTCAAACACATACAAAGCTACAAAAGCAACAACAACAACAACAAAAGGCAACAACAACAACAATGGCCATGTGAAACTTAATAATTCACACGGGAGTGAATTTTTCACAATTTTCACTTGCCAAACAGTAAAGAAGGGGATGAGATGAAGCAGCGCAGGGGTACAGGGAGGGACGAAGACGGGGTCCATTGGTTAGTTAGTTGACTTTGCCTCGTTTGCCTTGTTTGTTTTTCTTGTTTTTCTCACCAATTTTATTGAAGCGTAAAATATGATCCAAGACCCGGTGACCAAAAACTGCAATGGCGGCCTACAAAAAACCAGAGAGAGAGAGAGCAAACGCAAAAGTGAAAAAGAGAGAAAGCCAGAGAGAGTATATGTGTGTGTGTCTAAGGATGTGTGTGTATGGGTGTATGTGCAAGCTTTCAACTTTTGTTGACAGTACGAAAACCTCAAAAGTTTGCACTAAGCTTTTTTTTTTATTATTTGTTTTACAGCTAGTTAAGTTAGCATTGTTCAAATTGCTGGCGTGTGCATGAGGGAAAGAGCTTAAAAGGTTAGGAGGTGCTGCGAGGGGTTGTGTGTATGCGTGTGTGTGGTTATTGTTAAAGGTTCGCTCATTGTTTGCGTTTGCCATATGCAAATCGCACTGGATAACAGACAAACAGACAATTCAGACACAAACAAACAGAAAGACAGACGGCAAAATTTGCCCAACAGCTAAAACGGGCCAAAAGATTTGCTCGTAATTTGTTAATTACTTAATTGAGTGTTGGCCAAAGGGCAAATATTTAATTTGAATCGTATGCAAGCTCAAAGGACTTAACATCAGAAGCTTACAGTTCGTGTATGTTTGTGGTATGATTTCATATATTTGTGTGTGCAAATATTACAATGCTTTTGAAGGATATACAACATATAGCAGTGCCATAGCATTATCAAACATAATTAGGGTATTCACTTGCTGTGATATGTGCGTATAGTAATAAAGTGATATTTGAGAGCTTTACAACAAACACACTAGAGCTTTTATAACATAGCATAACACATCATAACATGCCCCTGGGTATGTTTGCTATTATTGTGCCATTTGTGTTATTTAGGGGTTGCCAGACTACAAATAAAAACAACCATTTTCGAGATTACTGAAGTAATGAAATTTGGTCACACTGGGCGAGTTTTGTTTGCAAAAGTAAGTAAATTTTATTGTTTATTAACTTTTAAGATTAATCTGATGTTTATAACAGTGGCAGAAGCGAATTAAACAAAAAGAACGAGGGAATATAAGATTAAACGCTGGAGCGAGGGTGATGTGTATAAAATGATTGTTTAGGTTCAATCGCATAAGAAATTTGAATTTGATTTTGAACCGATTGTATTGTCATTGAACTGTCAAACAGCTGACATAGCAAAAATACGACAAAGGAAACGTAAAAAGTGCACTCACTAGCTACACTGGATTATATATATTACTATACGATAATAGCACAGCAAGTGAATACCCTAAATGTGATTCTAAATAATTAGCTAATTAATAATGCATTTTAAAATTTGATGCCCCAAACAGTAGGCAGTAAAAACCATAGAAGCGGTGAAGCTTTATTAAATACAACAGCCTGCAGGTATGCAACACTTTTTTTGAGCGGCTATAAATAGAATATGCAAGATGGATTTTCATGACGACTACTGTGAATTTAATGGCATAAATGCTTAAAAATAAGTATTCAATAGCTACTTTCAAGCTGTTCTTTGTGTGCGTAAAGCTATATGAAGAAACTTTTACGACTGCTGCCAGTTTATTTAACACGCTTCGTTTTTTATTTTTCAAAAGACGACACGCCGCAAGATTTATGCGCATAAGTTGCTCGCTAATATTTCATAAAAGTCTAGAGAACGAGTATATGGCTGAGAGAGAGAGAGAGAGAAGTCAGTGCAAAAGTCAAAACTCGTTGGCCGTTGAAAAGTGCTGACAACTCGCATAGAAAGTTGCTGACTTTCCAGACGATTCTCATTCGGACGGTGAGTTAAGTAGTCAAATGAAAACCCCATCGAGTGTGAGCCCAGCTATGCTGCATTTTATGGTTTTCAATGCAAAACTAACGCTTGTCGGGCAGTTGCTCTCTCTCTCTTTCTCTCTGCGTGCGAAAAAGTTTAGCATAATGCAGTGTAATAGTTGTTGCAGTTGTGGATCATGAGCTGCCATCATAGGCCAAAGTTGAAATATTTAAAGAGTTTTGAAAAGTTAGAATATGCCTTGAAAGGTATTTAAATAGAAATATTTTCATTATTAAATAGTTTTTACTCTTCTTTTTCCTTGCAGAAGCAAACTGTCAGCAATGACGTCCAACAACTGGTGATATTGCCATCACACACAACAACAAGCAACTCCAATCAACCGCAAATAACCCAAACAACAATAACAACAACAAGTAGTGAAGCTCATTGAAGGACCAACAACAAAAATGGCAACCGAAACACACAACAACAACAAACATACAATAGACAACTTACACACAAAGTGGCGACAGGATAGCAAACCTCCTGCCTTAGCACCGTGGCCATCAGAATGTTCCTGGCTGCTGCTGTTGCATATAGTCCTGCTCTTGTTGCTGCTGCTGCCGGGTGGCACGAACGCCTTTTGCCCCTCAAAGTGTCAATGTTTGGGCGGCGATGCAAACAGTCGCGCCCTGTGTGTCGATGCGGCGTTAGAGGATGTGCCCATCCAGCTGAATCCGGAGACAAAGTACATTAATCTGACACTGAATCGTATACGTAATCTGCAGTTTGCGCTACCCTTCTACATGAAGCTGGAGGTGCTCGATCTCTCACAGAATATCATCGAAACTCTCGGTTCCAAGAACTTTGAGTATCAAACGGAGCTGCGCACTTTGAACCTGAGCAGGAATCTGGTCAGTGCATTGCACAAGCATGCCTTTAAGGGCTTGACGCATCTTTTGCTGCTCGACTTGAGTTACAATCGCATTGAGACTGTGCATCCGACGGCGCTGGGAGATCTTGCTGCCCTTGTCGAGCTGGACTTGACCAACAATAATATTGTAAGTCTTGAGGATAATTGTTTTAAGGGCATGTTATCGCTGGAGGTGCTTGTGTTTCGCAACAATCGTTTGCTCGACGTCCCAACCAGCAATCTGTGGCATCTGCATGCGCTCAAGAGTCTGGACATGTCTGATAATCTGGTGGAGTTTGTGCGCAACGATAGCTTTGAGGGCCTAAAGGAGCTGCTGGCACTCAGTGTGCGTGGCAATGTGATGAGTGAACTGGATGTGGGCGCCTTTGAGGGTCTTATCTCGCTGAAACATTTGGATCTATCGGATAACAATTTGACGGTGAGTGACTTTGCAGCAACGTACAACATGTCGTATACTTGTTGGATAAAATGTATATCATTTAGCTGGCATACGACACATACACAACAGCTAAAATATTGTGGCAGCCTTTTAGGCGCAAACATACATGCGAAGAGAGGAAGTTTCAAACACACACACACACACATAAATCAGACACTTTGCTTGGTTGCCTGTTATGTGTGTGTGTGTGTAGAGTAAATCCTGTGACCAACACTTTGCAAAGCGGATTGCAACGTTGCCCTTGTCCTGTCCATTTCTATCCTGTCCGGTTTGCCGTTCTCGGTGTGTGTGTGTCCTGGACAACAGCTTAAGTTCGTCCTTCCTGTGCACAGCCTTTTGCATACGCAAAATTAATAACCATAACTTGTTGTTGCTGTTGCTGTTGCTGTTGCCACACCGAGTGTGCTTAGAACTTTACACACACGAGCACACACACACGCATGTGCGTCCTTTCTGGCCATGTCCTTTGCTATTTATGCATGCAAACATGTCCGTACCGTGCTGATTTCTGTTGCGTGTACACTTTACTCACAACGCCACCCTTTCCCTTCCCTCTCCGAACCCCTTTAACACTACTTCGTCGGCATTTTCCGTTCGTTAAATGCTGCCTCTATCTTCTTTTCCTACCCTTCTGTCCCGTCTCTCCCCTTTTTTTCGGTGGCAACACACTTTAAGTTTACTGTCCTCGCCGTCTTTAGCCGGCTTTAAAGCGATTTTTCAAGTTTACGACCAGACTCTGGGGCATACTTTGCTACATGCCACATGCCACATTGCCATGCAGCTTTAAAAAAGAGAAGGCAGATCCTTGCTAATGTTTAATGTAGGAAATAAATATTTAAATACGGTTCGAGTGAAATAAACACGTTGCATAACAGAAATTCCTTGCAAGGACTGGGCAATAGAATGTTAAGAAATATTTAAAATTACACTAAAATGATTTTTTATTTAAAACTCATTTAATTTTGATCAAGAAGCACGCTTTATGCTGACCTTGGTCCGATTTTTATTGTTTTTTGTCTCTGTTCTCTTGAGTTCCATTACTCGTATCCTTTGTCAAATACTCCGACAAAATCTGTCCCAAAACACAAAATATTATGATGCAAAGTTAACAAAAATTCCATGAACACAATACATAATCGTGGCAGCAGCCATGTTGAAACTTCTGCATTATAACAGTAACAAGCTGAAAGAAGAACAAGAAGCCAGCAGGCAATGGAATGCAGTTTAGGAAATACCAAAAGCTGCAACATGCTGCAACGGTTAAAACAAAGTCGCCATGCAACCAAAACGGGATGCAAACAGTAGCTCCAGAGCCCACAAGATAAGCAGCTATATATACGGGCTTATTTTTTCTGTTTCTCAGGAAAGGAGATTGCTGCAGCAGGACACACACATACAGTTGCATGCCGTTGCATAGTTTGTTGCACATGGCCATAGACTGTTGTGTAATATTGGTAGCTGTTGTTGCAGAGCCATGGTATATTTCAACAGTGAAATGCCAAAAGGTATTTTAAGTAGTTTCGAACTGATTCCATCTGTCGGTTGCCGTTGACTACGCGCACCTTCATCACATCTGCTTAGCCAGTGGCATGCCCCCTGCTTGAGCGGCATGTGCTTAGTGTACTCCGTTCTCTGTCGTAGTAGTAGTAGGTAGTGCTCTACTAGTGCTTTATCCCTTTTTAACGACCATAAATATATACATCTGCGTATGTATGTGTGTGTGTCAGGTGCAGGCCAGACAGTTATCCAGACTTGTTGGTGGCGAGAAGGGTGGAGAGAAGGTAGAAATGTGTGCCTTGTTTTATTTTCCCAAAAGCTTTCTGTTGCCAGTTTGCATAAAGTAACAACAACAACAACTGCTCGGTGATTACATGGTGCATAAAAATGCATTCAGCTATGCAACGAGTACCAGTTACTCGTTACTCGTTACTTGGTTCTAGGTACTGAGTACTTGGTACTCATGTCAGGCATTCGATTTCTAAGTAGAGTTATCTTCCACCTTTGCCTTAAATTGATGGCTTGCACAATCGTATGTCGATTTGTTATGTTAACACAAGATTTGAGCTGCAATCAATGTTTAACCAGAGGTTAGGCAACAGCTTAACTTGTTAAAAAGCTCGTAACACACATAAAATGTTATGCAGTAAAATATTTATATAAAATTTGTATAACTTTACGTTTCTCCGAATAAAACTGATTAAACTTCCGAGAAATATAAACAGATAATTCGCAGAAACATATGAAAAGCAAACTTAACTCTAGGGAATTTTGAAGAATATGATGAGAAATAAATTTGAAACTAGTTAAGTTATTTAACTATAAAAACGATTCAAAATATGTCATCGCTGCCTATTAAAACGTCTATATAGATTGTATTATAATATTTGTCTAAAAACACAGCATGGCATTCAAATATCGCACCATTGAATATGTTTTCCATTCGCATTGTCTATGACTTTCACACACAGAGACACACAGACACAAATACAAATATTTTTGCTGTCAATAAATAAAAGCAAATATTTGTTATTTCAATACAATTCGGTCTCACAATTGAAATCACAATAAAATGCATACAAATTACTTATGCACAATTTTACATATTTCAAAATCTAACAACAATACATGCAAAAATTTCCAATATTGTTGTTTTCGATTCATTTGTGCTTTTAGTTGTGAAGTTATGATTTTGTGTTAGCTCATAAATATTATTGCACTCAACATTTGCATGGTTCCCCGAATAATAACGATAAAAACAACATGCATAAAAAAGGTAGAAAATATTAGAAATTCTCTGAATTGATAAACAATATATTTTTTGGCTCCATTCGAAATATTACAAAAATACAAGCAGCTTTTGTTGTTTTATATAATGCAAAAATAAAACAGCTGTGGGTAGTGTTTAAGGTAACCTTGTTTTGTCTATAAAAATTCTAAACTTGACCAAAAGCTTATAAAAATAATCCTCAAAGTACATAAATAAAACCCCAACTCCGATTTACTTTCAATTAAATCTCACACCTCTTAAACTTTAAGCTTTCAAAGTTCATTTTAAGTTCATTGTTCCAATAAATTATCCCGCAAAAAGTAAAAAAAAAAAAGAAATGAAGCCCCATTAAGTCAAAGGGCAAACAGTAAAAAAATGTGAGGGAAAATAATTTTGAGAAATCAAAGTCAATATAATTTCGTTTTCTTTTGTGCCACTTATGCCTGAACCTTTCCTCCCTCTCTGCCCATTTGTTTTTACGCTGCGCTGACTTCTCACCAAAACGAAAGCTGGCCCAAAGAAGGCCCCCAACTAGAGCTCCTTTTAATTAGTCCACCCTCCCGCACATGCCTTTCGCCTTTGAGTGCAATACAAACATTGAGTGCTGCGAAGGGTTACAAAAAAAAAAACCGAAAAAAAGCAACAGAAAAAAGTTGTGAAACTGAAAATTGCCATTAGGTTAAACAATTGCAGCGCAGTTGGCCTACATTGCGTATGCGTAATGCCTTTTTAATTTGTTGTTTGGTTATTTTCTTTCTTCATTTGTCGTTTCGTTTTCGTTTGCGTTTTGAGTTTTTATGTTATTTGCCTTATGAGCCTGTTTGGCTGCCATTTAATAATATTCCAAACATGGCTGGCGCTTTTAGCCACGCAGTGTTCATTACGCTATCGCTGACGCTTTTCGTGTCCGGACGTTTGGCACGTAGCTTCCGACACGCCAACACAGCACAGCACCTTGAGGGGTGGAAAACGAGTGGGTTTTTTAAGGGTGGCGAAGCCAAAAACAGTACTCTTTTTTATGAACCATCTACCGAAAAACAAAAAAAGTGAAACAGGCAAAAGCTTTTTGGCCCTGGAAAACCTTTCTGCTACACGCTCGAGACGCTTTACCTAGCTTTTGTTACTGTAACTCTGGTTGCCCCTCGAACAAATTTGTTGCAAGATTGATTGTATTGCCAACAACACACACATACACACACACACTCGCACACATATTTAGCTTTGGTCAGACAACCCAAAAATGGCGCACGGATGTACATGACGTACATGACGTTTCCGCTTGTGCTTCCGCCGCCAAAAAGCTGCGCTTTTCCAAGTGTTTCACATTTTATTGTTGTTGAATATAACTGCGAACTCCCCCTAGCCCAAAACACTTGAAACATTTTGAATGCCAACGCTTTTAGAAACAAATAAAAGCTAAACGGGGTTGGGATAAACCGGATTCAAGGGTTGCTATGAAACGGAGCTCAGCTTAGTGGCGCAACTATCAAGTGCAGCCGCAAAAAAAAGGAACGCTTTTAAAGTTGAGTGGATGCGGCATTAACATTTTATAAGCCCAACTACACCCAACCTACAAACTTGTTTGCCTTCTCCACACTTTGTTTAAGCGCTCGAAATTAAATGATTTTTTTCTATCTCTATTTGCAGATGGTGCCCACACAGCAGCTTTCGAAACTTTCAAATCTCACTTATTTGAACTTGGGCGGCAATCGTTTTGGCCATTTGCCGGCTGTGGCATTTCTAAACTTGTTTCATTTGCGCGAGCTGCATTTGAGCCGACTCGACTATTTGCAGCGCATCGATTCGAGGTAAGTTTTTCATTCAACCTTACGTATAGAGTATAAAGTTGTTTAAAGTGAAAGTTCACTGCGTCCTGAGAAAAAGTTCATACAGAGACGCTGTGGTACTTAACGAACTGAGTTTACTTCCTTCTTCATTTTATTTTTTGGGTCAGTGCTGTGAAATGTGAAATGTAGACACATTGAAATGGAATATATATCTGCTTCAACTGTTGGACAACAAACAGGCAAAGTGAGAGTGAAGTCAAAAGAAATGTGTCACAGTTAAACTTACAGTTCAGCTGTTTTAAGAAACTATTTCAAATATATACTTTCAGGGTTAGAAAGAACTTTAGAAACAGAATGCAGACATGTTGAAGTTAAGACTTTAATAGTTAAAACCATTTTTAAAGCGAATGTTCTTGATTTCTTGCCTTGAAGTATGCAATGAACATTGCTAATATTCTGCCTGAACAGACTTAGCCAGAACTCAAAGCCATGCAATACAATTTGTAATCGCTTTATGCTCATGAACATCTCTTAACCAACAAAACGTTTCATCCTCAGCCCAGCAAGCTATTTATGCAATTCACTTTCAGCACACTGACTGGCACACGTGACCTCCACCCATCAAACACACACGCACACTCGCACACACATTCAGTGCAGACACTTAAACATGCCTCAGCTACAAATCATTATTACTCAATGCAATCAATCATGTCTAATACGCTTTGGTAATAAGATGCCACCACACACACACACACACACACACATACAATCAACCACACACACATACAATCAGAAAGCCAATGTTGCCCCCACCCTCTTCTCACGCTAGCTCTGAGGCAGACATTGAAATGCTTGAGCACAATTCGAGCATATGTTAATTCAATAATTCCAGGCAATTTTCATATCAAATCATCATTGAACGGTCCCCAAAAACCTACCATGTCTCGACTGGCTTGTCAATCAACCCTCGCTGTCTTCACCCCACCCCCTACCCCCTCTCTTCTACAACAACAGTAGCATGACTTATATGCCAAAACGTTTTGTTGTAAGAAGCCCAAAATCATGTAAATCGATCCACAGATAAAGCGTAGAGCGGAGAAGGGGAGTGCGAAGAGGGGAGAGCTGCCATTAAATCCGTTTAATTTTGCAATTTCGTTTGATTCTCTTGTCTGAGTCATGCCAGATCTAGTAAGGCCTCACCAGTCCCCCCCCTACTTTCTCAAAGCTTCTTTCGTATTGTAATTGCTTTTGCTTTTTGTTTGGTTTTGTTTGATTTCAGTTTCATTCTTGTTGCAAAACTTTTCTCACACCATTCATGCATGGCATCGCTGTCCCGACAAATTGTTGCTTAACTCACATTTGCATGCCACTCACACACACACCCACACAAACACATGCGTGCTCATTTGCAAACTAAATTTGGCGTTTGTCTCGACTGGATTCTTATTTTGCTTCACGGGACGACTCTAACTTTTGAAAGCCTCGTCAAATCTTTGCTGCTGCCACAAAAATCTGTATGTTAATATTGTGAGAATTTAAATATTCTGGCTTATGCTTTTTTTGTTGAGGGTGTTTTTTGTAAATTTGAATAGTTATAGGCTGTGTTGTTATGGGGTTGAAGAATCTGAACAAATTGTTGCATACCTCAAGGGCGCAACTTAATAAGCAAGGTTCAACCTTGCATCGAAATGTTTGAAACAAAGTTAAAGCATTCTTGACTGAATTTTTTAACCGATTTTCCTTGTATATATGTATTAATCAGATTTTTAAACCTATTCCTGACATTTGTGTTTTGCCAAAGCACATACCTTAACTTTACTACCATTTCCTTCCGATAGATTGGAACATTTTCACAGGAAATTATGTTTCACAAAGTTGAGAACAGAAATTTCTGCCTGCTGCCTGTGTGCAAAAAGGGTTCCAGACAAATTTGTTAGACACCCTTTTTACAAGGCGAAAACAAAATACAAAAAAATAATGAAAAGTAAACAGAAATAGCGCAACAATTTAAAGTTTGTGTTACATTCAAGGCCTAGACGCAACCCCTGAGTCAAGTGAGCTGAGAGACACATGTATGTAAATATATTTATGCAAATGCGTTAATGGAAACTCACCAACCGACAACCAGAACAAGACACCGGGGGTGGCAGAAGAGTGGTTACCGGGCGACGTGCAACGATGGCGACATGTTGATAGCAAAGTTTATGGCAGATACATTTCGCAAACGGTTGAGAAACACCCACATGTGTTCGCATGCCATGCCTCATTATAAAAACCTTACACCTAAACAATCAACGGTTTGAGCCAAAATTCATTAGGCAGTGGCACGTCCATACCTACCCACAAAAGCAAACAACCCTGCCTGCCCCAGCTGTATATGTCACTCTACCAATATCAAAGGGAATATTAAGTGAACATTTTTACACCAAATGGAAGCTGTGACTTTTTGGTTATCTCTCTCTACCTCTCTCTTTTTCCCATTCTATGTATGACTTAATAGCCAAAAGTCATTCGCTACATTAACATTCGGTTCAAAAAGGGATAAACCCCAAAGCAAGGTGTTCTTTGCCCAGGCCTTGGCATTGTTAATACCAAAATTGAAACTAATTGTTTTAAAATTTATGCACTTTGTGCAAAATGAACACGAACTGACTTCATTTAGCTTTGCCTCAGCTTGGGTGAGCTAAAATGCGATTTGAATTACAGCTAATAGAAGTTTGGGCCTTGTGTGTGTGCGACATTTGTTTTGTGGCTGCTTTGAGGGTTGTAATCTTCGCAAATACATATGTATATACATATATTGAGGACTAGATGGAGATTTGAATACTTTGCTTATCTTGTAATTTACAGTAGCCGCTCGTGTGTTTCGGCTACATCAAAGTTGAATTATGAAGCAACAATGGCTATTTGCAATTGTTATAGATTTGGTGTGTGTAATGGTGTGGAAATTAATGATTTTTTCAAAGGGGTGCTTTTTGGCCAAATGATGGGTTCATGTTAGAAATCAAATGAATATTTAATACAGTTGCCAAGAATTTTATTACATTTCGATGCGCAGTACGGTGTAGCATTCCTAGATTAAAGACTTTCAGGATATTGTTGCATTTGATAACCGTATAAACTTTAAAAAAGTTATGGCAAGCGTAAGTATTGTTTAACCCGATTTCAAAAATCCAAGTCGATTTTTTCCACAATTTTTGAGAACAAAATTGTGTAAAATTCACATTTCTAGTTTAAATGCAGTATTAACAAAGAGCTTAATCTAGGATTTTTAAGGTATTCCATTAAAAAATCGGACAAATTTTGACAAAGTTATAGCAATCGATTTTTGGTCACAAAAATTTGACATGAAAATCTGATTAAAAATAAAGTTTCTAAATTTGAATTCAGTATTTATAGAGAGCGTACAACAAGACGTTTGATGTATTCCAAATGAAAATCGGTTGAGTTTTGATAAAGAAGTGGCAATCGGAAGTTCGCTTCCACTTCCAAATCGATTAAATTTTGACAAAGTTACGTAAATCGAAAGTTTTGTTTGTCACAGAATTTTTGGGTCCAAGGTGTTTCCTAGTGGGGTTTTCTCAACTAGAGCATTGTTTCTTGCTTCTTTAATATCTTTATGGTATCTCAATTTACTTATCGATAAGTTAACACATATTTACAGCTTGTTTATTGTAACATTTATAAAACAACTCATTCTTAACAACATGGTTTAAATTACGACCGGAGTGCTTAACGAGTGCCACTTACAAATAGAAACAGCTGCCACTTTCACTCGCTCGATTTTCGCTGATTTTTCAATTGATTTTAAAGTGCGCTTGAGCTTAAGCCCATTTTATTTATTTTATTAATATCCATTGTTGTTAGACAGATTAATTATACATTAAATAAACCAAACAGTTGTTTGTATAATAATTTGTATAAATGGTTCTTAGCCTAATGGAAATATGGCAAAGCTTGTTATATGACACTGATCATTTTTGTTGCGCGACATGCGTATATAACCATTTTCACCATATCCAGAGCCCCAAGAGTTCTTCACCAGCCAAAAATGAGCTCCTCTTGGATCACGACCATAGCCAACAATAACAACGGCAAGATTGAGCCTTCCAGTACAAGTTGGATCATTGAAAACGCCAGCGCGATAGTGCATTAGCTTATCACTGGCAAAAATGACAACGGAAATGGGACCATTTACTGCCACAGCGGCTGCTAACAATTCCTCATTGTTCGGTTTTACTCTTGCCATGCCTCTAATTGTGGCACCAATATTGCGGCGATCAAAATGACACGATGATTGTTTTGCTTCGTATGGATAGGAGGACTCGGTATCGATGCCACCATTGTCTAGCACATATTGTAAAGCAGTTAACGGCCATCCACCTTGACACCCGTGATTGTTAGTGGAGCAATCCAACAAATTCTGTTCGGAAAGTGATATTAGTTGTCTGGTTTTCAAAAAGTTATGACCCTCCAGTGCGCCAACAGCCGAAAATGCCCAACAAGAGCCACAATCTGATCCCTGATTTTTGACTGCCGTAACGGCACCCATTGCTCGCCAATCGACGCTTGTCGGTATTTCCATATTCTCATGTCCGCTATAGATCATATCTACATCTGATGTAGCTTCTGTTATATTGAAACTTCCAAGCATCTGACTTTGAAACTCTGTGGCCAGCATATCCGTAAATTGATTCACGCCCATTTCATAGGTCTCTTCGCCAGCCTCATAGCGTCGATTGTGTCTATCGATCAGCTTTTTGTGATCCTTGAAGATTAATTTACGTAACAGCTCCTCATCCTCAGATTCGTAGCTCTTCTCGAACTCCACTTTATAGTTACGCCATTCCTCTTCCAGAAGGTCTGCATAAGAAATGGCCTGTATGCAGCCAACGATTGCTAGTAGTACTAATACTGTCCTCATGTTTGACCACCACCAGTTGGATTAAACAAGAACTGATTGTGGTGCAGCGAAGTTTGCCACCTTTTATATTGTTGCAGTGAGTCAAAAGATTAGACATTGACACCATACCCTACCCTACCCTAACCCAAGAGATTGTACGCCTATCAATTCCAAGAAATATGGAGTGCATTGATGATCACATCATTGCTGATAGTTTTATGTCAATAATTGGCACAATTCATGTATGATAAGATAAGTTTAAAATAGAACAAGGCTTTAATTGTTTGTTGAAAGTTGACCCTAACGTTTAAATATGATAAAAGTTCAACGGATGCAGCAGTGACAAAATGTTAATAAAGCACTGCAAGCTGGAAGAACTTACTTTCAGCCCGTCTCTACTTGTGCTCTTGGCCCAGTTACCAGGGGGGAAGGCGTTCAAGCAGCTGCTGCTGCTGCTGCAAAAGTACGCAATGCATAATTTCATGTTTATAAGCATATTTTCAAAGAGTGCCAAGAAAAAATGGTTAAAGAAATAACAACAACAAACACAACAGCTGCTGCAGCTATGAAGGCAGGAAGAAATTACGGAAACAGGAAAACATAAACATGCTGCTGCTACTGCCTGCCTGCCTAACTACCCTCTCTTCTACCCAACCCCCAACAGTTTTTTCCATAAATTATGAGCCTGCAAAATATTTCAAGGCAACCCCATGCATTTGCAGCTATTATGATGCGTACGTTTATGCCACCTACAAATGTATGCAAAAAAAAAAAAAAAGAGTATTTGCAAAGGCAACAAAAAATATAACGAAAAGTATTCCAACTCTTAAGCTTTCATATTTATGTATATGCATGCTTCCTCCCCCCATCCTAAGTAGCTTACTTCCTTTTGTAATTGCCAACGTTCATTCCTTATATGCACTTGAATTTCAAGACAATTATAAATTATGCCAGCAAGAGAGGTACAAATAACGAAAACAAGCCAATTAGCCCAGGAAAATACTAAAGAAATATTTTTCAAATACTTTAAAAACAAAATAACAGCTATAAAATTTATGAGTTATTCCCTTGGTATAAAAAATATATAGATATTCTATTATTTGATAAATGTTAAATGATTTAAATACATTTACTATTCAAAAGGATGATTTATGACCCCTTTATTAGAAAATTGTATTATTGAAAATAAATAAAAATTTGTATAAATATTTAAAAGCTTACATTTTCACAATTTTATGTTGTTTATTTAACGTTTAAATGCCAGGCATTGTTCAACTAAAATGTTGCTGCTTTTGTTTCCGTATTATGCATTATTTATTTATAAACGCAAGGAATAACAAATGAAATAAGCATTGTGCCTGTCTGCAATGTCATTTAGGTGCTTTAGATACCTAAACACACAAGTATACACACATATTTAAAGCAACCCCTAACAGTTTATGCCTTGTTGCTGCTAAAAACGCAAAATTAAAGGTTAAACGGGGCGTATGCGCAATTCAAAATCGTTTAAAATGCCATTAACAATATGCTTTGGGCATATCATTTGATAATTTGTCGTGGGCTTAGCACAAAATGCAACTGTATGTGTGTGTGTGGAGACAATTAGTTAATGATTTGTTGGGTGTACATACTGAATGCGGTCTGGTCTTTAAGATTTGTGTATCTCTTTAAACTCTCTGCATATGCAAAACTGTCAGCGAAGAGCGCTTGGACAGAGAAAGAACTTAATAAATCAAAAACCGTCAAAATTGAGGGTCGATGCCGTCAGTTGAATTGTTATCCCCTTTGGTGGCACTATCAACTGTCATATCTCTTTCGCTCCCTTTTCTCTCTCTCTGTATATTTATTGTTGTAAAAATGTCAATCAACTGAATAGACCGGATTTACTAAACAGACACACACACACATTCGGAGAGAGAGGTGCAGACAGATTTAAAAACTATATAGTATATGTTGAAAACGGTACAACAACAACAACAAAGTGCATATCCCTTTGATTTTTGAGTGAGTGACTGGCTGACAAACTATTTGACAGTCTGACTGATTGACTGTCCATTGCTCGTAATAGCTCCTAGTCGAATTCTCTCCCTCTCTCTCTATCTCTATCTCTTTCTCTTTGGTCTGCCGGAATCGAGCGACGTGACTGAGCTCCACGAACATGGACAGCAAACATTTCAATCCGAATTCCCAATTCAAACGCCGCACACACACACACACACAAAACAATTTGCATATGAGTTCGAAAGAAGAAGCGAATACAAGGGAGAAAAAAAACAACACATTTATTTTTGCCCTTACACACCCAAACACACACACATAGCAACCATTTCCGTTTCCGCACGTTTGACGCTGGCAAAAGAAGAAAAAATACAACAATAAATGACAACAAGCTGAAAACCTTTGTGCTAAACTGATTGAGTATTGAATACCCTGTAGGAATTTTCTTGCAACATAATTATTATTTCATACTAAGTTGTGATAGTTCAAAATGAATTAAATACTACTTGACTAGAAATATATTTCGAAATCGTATTCAAAACAAGAAAACCAACTTTAAAGAACTATTTTTACAAGAGAATCAAAACCCACGACACCGCACACATCACAGAAAACAACTAAAACAACTTAAGCCCAAATTCAGTTTATGTTTGGGGTGGAGGACATGCAAAAGGCTGGTTTGTTGTTGTCATTCTTAGATTTTGTGCCTGTTCCGTGCTTTCAATGTGTGCGAGTGTCAGTCACATTAAGGCGTCGCGCAAAGTTGCATTTAAACAGCGTTGAACAACAGCAGGCAGGCAGCAGAGGTTGCAGGTGACGACGACCTGTAGAATATCGGCTCAAGACACCTGTCGCCACCCCTTCTACCCATATCTCCCCCCCTTGTTATCTGCCGCCAATGTCACGTTTCTTACGCTATCTTTGCAACCCCAAAGTGTACGTCTCCCTGCACTATTTGCATAATATTTGCACAAATAATTGAATTTGTTTTCGTTTTTTGCGCTTAGTTGCTCAAGTGTAGTGAACTTGTTGTTGTCTTGGGGACTCTGACTGTGCAGATAATAGCAAAAGATTGTTAAACGCCTGCAATTGAAGTTTTCCTCTTTTTTTTTTTTTTGGGTGCTTAACTTGCCATGAAATTGAACGTTCATATTGTGGTTGGTAACGGTTCATTTGTTTTCTGGCTAAAAACTTTGCTACCTTTTTGGACAGAATTATAAATTAATTGCAAATCGAAAGCATTTGATGCCGTTTACAATTTTTACTATCAAAAGTATCTATAGACTCCATCGATTTTGAAAAGCAAAATCCTTTAAGGGGAAAACTTAAATTCCCTTCACTTAAATGAATATTAGCTCATGTTAAACGATTGCACTTACTACAAACTTAAGCATTGTCGCATAACCACAAATCAATTTGAAAAATTGCATTCTAACTGCACTACGTGTGGCAAATGCCACAGAGCCACTACTTACAACCCAACCAACTAGTAGCAATCAGTTTGCGACTAACTGCTGCATACAAATGTGTGGAGTAAGTTGGGGTCCCAGCAAAACGGCGCCACTTATCAAATCAATGCATGGCAAGCAGAAAGTTCATCAGCGCAGTGCGCAGCTCTCGAATAAATGCCGTTCATTTAACACGGAATGCAACTTAAGAGCTCGAATCAAATCAAATCTTGCAAAGCAGTCTGAGAAAAGGAAGAAAAAAAGCGACAAATTCGTTCTATGTGTCAGCGGGAGCAACTAAAGCTAAGAAGTGTAAGAAGAAAATGCAGCTGATGGTAAGTTGCTCATACGCCACGTTGCACTTATTTCATGCTGCGAATGCGACTGACTGCTGGGAGGAGCAGAGTGGAGGGAGTGTGTGTTATAGGTAATGCACTCTTCTGTTCTGCCTGCAGCCAGCGACAGCGACAGCGACTGCGACTTTGCAACGTTGACTTAACTTGGCAGGGATTTACGGCAACGCTTGATGGCGCTTTTGCGCTTGCAACATGCAGCAGCACATGCCACATGAAAACCATGCTGTTTTTTTCTGTTTTTTTTTTTTAACTGTATTATTAAGTTGAAATAGACGCAGGCTAAATAAATCCACGTCGCTTAAGACGACGCCATGTGGATAAAGGGACGACAAGGGCGTGCGAGTGTGTGTGTGTGTGTGTTTATTCATGTATTTCATTGCCTGGCATTTAAGTTTAACGTTGATGCATAGCATTCTGCATAATTAAAATGAACAACCCAAACAAGACAAGTCACGTGTATCCTGTCTGTGTGTGAAAGCGTTCACTCGTTACTCGTTACTTTTTACTCGATACTCGCTACTCGTTACTCGTTACTCGTTCGGTTTAGTGAGGTATACACTTTATGTATTCCCATATTTAACCTTCTTCTCTCTTATCTTTTCAGAGCCTTTGTGGACAATACGCATTTACAGACACTGCACTTGAACTTCAATCCGCAGTTGATGGATATACCAATGCGATTGTTCCAGGGCAATCCCAATATACTTGAAGTCTATATGCAGAGCAATAGTTTGCAAACATTGTATGCGGCACAGTTCCCGGTAGATCAATTGCAGAAACTCTATCTCGGCGATAATCCCTTGCAATGCAATTGTTCGTTGCTGTGGCTCTGGCGTCTGGTTACCGGCAACTTTGAGGGCTCTGTGCCGCCATTGGAGCATGCACCAGGTGGAGCCGTGGCTGCACTGGCCAAAGAGGCAGCTTCGCTGCGCGACGACGATGATACCACAATCAAGGCGGATGATGGTGTCTCAGCGCTTGCTGCCTATATTGCCGAACAGCATATTGTGAATGCATTGCAAACCACCGAACCGAGTGCCTACGAGCAGCGTTTAGAGGAGGCAGCTAGCTCCAGTTCCAGTTCCGGTTACCTGCGCATGGATAAACAACAGATCGGTTGTGATATCTGGCGGGATGCGAAACGAACGCGTCGTCAATTGCTTGCGATGAGTGAGGGCGAGATCACGTGTCCGGCGCATATAGTGACTGTGGTGTGTGCTGTCATCACGTGTCTGCTGGTGGTCATGATTGGCATCAGTGTGCTCTACTATCTGCGCTTTGTGAAACGGCGACGCAAGCTGTTGCATGAGCGCGGGCCGCTGCGAACGAGCAAGAGCATCATCAATGTGCATGATCGCATCTTGCAGGGACATCATCATCAGCCGGGCATGAGCATGACATTGGGTGGTTCGGGTGGTGGTGGTGGCATGTCCCTGAATTATCCACATCATGCCACAACGTTGCAGGCGCATCATCATTACCATCAGGCAATGCCGTTGCAATCACAAAACGGCTTGGGGCATGAGTATCAGCAGACGACGCTGCCACAGCTCGATAAGCTGGAGCTGGAACGTTATCTGGCGGCACAAAGCATAGCCAATGAGTATCGAGCTCTGAAGCCTTGGGAGCTGCCCGTCAAGGAGGCAGACGATGAGCCGGAGCATCATTATGAGCGCTTCGATCACTATGAGTATCCGGATACGCATACCATGACCAAGCTGAAACAAGCCGCTGCCGTGGCACAAGCATCCTCCGCACCTGCTTCAGCTGCAGCCGGTGCGAATACAAAACCACATGTGGTCTACGTATGACGTGGACGTGGTGGTGGTCAGGGAAAGGAGAAGCAGGATACGGGCATGGAGCTAATGGGTTTGGGTCTGACCAATAATAACTATCGCAGCTATGCGCAGAGCAAGGACTTTTGAAACAAATTAGGATGAGAAAAAACAGGGAATAAATAATGCAAGCAGCTCATCGAGGTTAGATGTTTAGATTCTTTTGTGTGTATGTTTTTTCTGTTTAGCTAACTAATTATAAATGTATATTTTTTGAGTTTTGAGTTGGTTTTTTGAAAACTCGCAACAAAGTTTAACAAGCGTCAAATGAAACAAGGGATATGTCTACGTGTATAGCAGCATACTAAATACATATATATAAATATAGTACGATATATATATTTAAAATAGTTATAAAAAATAAATACTAAACACTAAACTAAAGCTTCACAAAATATGTCATATTAGTTACTAAGCAAATAATATATAAATAGCAATAGTTTTTGCAAGTTCATTTCTCTCTTTCTTCCCACTCACACGCTCTCTTTCTATCAGCAAAAAACAAAAACAAAACTTTCAACTCATAGTTAAAGGCATTTCAATAAATAAAAGAACTTAAGTTAAGCATAATAAAAGCAAACTGAATTTAATAAGCATTAAAAACGAAATATATAAAGTGTAAATGAGTGCAACAATAACTTAGTTAACTATTTATTATAATTATCATTTAGTTTGTTGTAAATTTTAGCTTTTTTTTATTTACAAAAAAATAGGTTGACAAACCGCATTAGCTGTGTAAACTTTTGGCCACAAACAAAAGCTGGGACCAACATGAAAAAAGTCCATTTCAAAAATATTTATTCCGATCCAAAAAGTATAATATGGATTTTGTGTCAGAAGTTATGTCAGCTAATGCGGCATTAAAACCAAAACAAAATTTAAAAAATTAATCTTTTTGAAAAAAACAAATAAAATGACAATATATAAAGTGTAAATTTAAGCGAAAAAGTATATTTTATTTCAATGGAGAGACTCAAAGTTGGCCTAACACTTAAATCAAAATTGATTTGTAAATAAACATTTGAAAAATCAAACAAAAAACTTAACTCAAGCACAAAAACTTAGCATTAACTTTGCAATAATTACTGTACATAATTTATTCTAACAATTTAAATTTAGTCAAACGCAAAAAATGTGTATATTTAAGCAAAAGCAGCAGAAAAACATAATAAACAAAACTTTTCGAAGCATATTTACTTTTGTTTTTTGTTTGATTTTGAAGTTCTCCTTGCAAAATGTTTGTTGGCACAATCATTTTTGCTCGTAATAATTGCATTTGCATGGAAAAGCATTGCAAATACTTGAAACTTTTTAATTTGCATAAAGTTTATGTTTCAAAAATAAATAGAACTTAAAAAAACAATATACAAATATACAAATTGCATATGAAATAAACTATACCAAGTAAAGAAAAAAACTACAAAATAAGCTAAATCAAAAGCAAAGAGCTGAGCAAATGCTAAAATGCTTTGGTTCAATGCGCAGTGAATTGAAACATCCGAAGTGTGTGTGGGAAAACAGAAGCAAAACGTGCTTAAGTTAATAATAATTCTAATTATACCATATGCAAAAGTATTTAATCGAAAAGATACTTAACAATGCACACACAACAAACACAACAAAACTCAACAAAAACAAATGTTATTTCTTATACGAAGACTGAAGAATACGATGATGCAAAATAAAAATTTAAAAAAAAAAACATACTAAAATATGAAATGCGTTTTACTACTTATATGCGGAATCGAAAGAAAGTGAGTATTAAAATTTGTACTAAAAGTTTATTAAAATCTCCAAAAATATTGCAGTTCCCCATAAGCTCCAATCCAATGCTAAACCCAAGTAAAGTGTTTGCATAATAAATAACAAGAACGAACTAAGCAGTCTACTCCGTTTCAAGCTGTTGTTCATTTGTCGTCTTAACTGCGACAAATCCAAAGAACAAAAAAAAAAAAAATAGCCATAACCGAAAGCAAATAAAGCCATGTTAAGCAAATAAAGCACTTGTTTTTGTTAGAGCCGAAAAGAAGAAATGTTTTCACAGCCAGAAATAAACTGCACAACAAGAAAATGACATAAATCTAGACAGAGAAAGTAACTTGAAACGCCTACCAAAGAACAATAACAACAACAAGAACAACAGCAACGACAACACATTTTGAGAACTGGGCAAACAGAGTGGTAAGAAGTGGCTAGAAGGGCGCAACTGAAACAGATATGTGGCCAAGTCAAACATAAGTAAGTAATATATGGTTGGGCAGAGTGCAACAATAAGGGCGGAATTCGGTCAACATGTGTTTTGAGGAGGTCTCAAAAATGTTTCATACAAGTGAGGTATGCTTTAAGGAACAAATACAAAATGATATTGAAGCTGCAACTTGATCAAATCTTTAATGAAGCTATAGAATGTTCAGGAAAAATCTTTTCAGATGCAAAAGGATTCTTAAACAAAATAAGGTCAAAAAGTCAAGCAGACTGGCCTAAAATTATCTTTTACTTGATAAAGAGGTAAAGCTAAATGCAAGCCATGAATCTACAGCATTAACCTAACAACTTTATAGGTAAGACAAATCTTTTTTTACTCCCCCAAGTCAAGTATTCGACTTAGAACAACAATTGCACCCTAACAAAAGCGCAAACAACAACGCAGGAACAACAATGAAGCTTAACAGTTTAGTAAATAAATCTGCATTGCTCTCTAAATAATTAACATGCCCGAAGCCTGTTTCTTTTTTGTCGCAGTGCCCTGTTTTCAAACGAACCAACCTCCCCATCTTTTTGTTGCACAGCTATTCACTTTCATTTTGAAATGAATCCTTGCCACACTCATTGAGTTATTCAACCCGTCGAATAGAGGGTTGCGTTTCGTATAAGCTTTGAATGATTGCAGCGCATTTGTTTGGCCTACAGAGAGACATAGAAGATACCAAGAACTTGGTAGCACACCTGCGCTTTGGGTTGCTGTAAGTAATGGCTGGTAATTAATATTATGATATAATGGTACTTCAGACGAAACAAGGCGCGACTTGTCTGTGGCTTTGATTAACTAAAAGCGTTTAACGGGAAATGTTTGGCGCAAATTTTTACGTTAACGGCGCGCAATAAGTCATAAAGTGCAGGACGAAGAAAATGCTTGACGAAATCTATATGGATGGACCATTAAAAGCAGACCAAGCATAGAATCCAAAACCATCATGAGGAACGACTGTCTCAGCATTTTAATTGCCAGTGTGGCCATTTTTGTTATGGGCATTTTTCGGTTATCTTCAGAAGGAAACAACTAAAGTGCATAGATATAAAAATGTTAGTGATGTTGCCACATAAATATTTTAATGTCCAACAATTTGCTTAAAAGATGCGCAAACGAGTCGAAAAACGAATTCCATTAAATGGAATGCCAATTGTTCTTTAAGTGTTGATAGCTGGAATAATATATATATATATATTTTTACTACCACTTTTCCAATTAACTCTTGTTTGTCTATACCTAACAGTTATTATATAAATATTCCTCTCCCGTTATTTTTGTTTAATTATTTAAAAATAAATATTTGCACATTGTACAGATTGCTTTAAGCTTTTCGACACACACCATTTCCAAACTTTGCCAACAAATTGTCTGCCGAATTTTCCTTCTTCCTCTAAGCTCACTTTATCCCCTCCTCCCAAAAATATGTTTGGAGAACAACTAATTCGCATGCATTCGCACACTAAAATGGTTTGGCGCTTATCTTCGTCTTTGCTGTTGTAAATTATGGCCAAAATACATATATATATAAAAGCGACCAATAAAAGTGTGTGGCTCAGATAAGCAAAGTGGCTAAGAGACACCCTTTTTTTGGGTGTCTGTGTGGCAAAACGCAAAACAAAAGAAATCTACAAAACAAAGAAAAGCTCGCATTTGATTTGTGCAACTAAAAAGATACTTGCTGCAAAAGTGCAGCAAGCAGCTGAAAAGTATCTTTCAGATGAAATATCTTAAAGCTCTTAATGCTCTGAATGCTGAACAACTTTTGTCTCTCTGAACTTTATTTCTATTCTAGCCTATCTCTTGCTCTCCCATCTCCCCCCCTTCTCGTCCATTCTGTGTTTCAGTAAGATGAATGCGTTTGCTTATCTACTTGCCCACTGGCCACTCTGTTTATTTCGGTCTCCGGGTTTCCGCCTTTCGTTGCCTTGTCAAACGGTGTGTGTGTTAGCCACACACACACACACACACACACACAGAGCTACAGTTGGAGATACAGGTATACAAATACAGATACAGGAAACGGATACGTTTGACTATAGCATTGGCTATATAGCTCGTTGAAAGCTGATATGTCTACGTTTTTGGGGTTCCTACACCCCTTTATATCCCCTTACACTTAGCCCAGTGAAAGCTCTATCTTTCAGCTTGACAGCATCTTAACTAATATAATGCCCAATTTTCTGTGGTTTATGGCTTACAACTGTCAATGGCTCGTCCGACTATCCATCTAAGGCATTGAGTATTAGGCAGTGTGTGTGTGTGTGTGTGTGTGTGTGTCCACACTCTGGTCAATCCCTTATGCCCTCCATCTCCACCACAAAAGGTGTTTGTGTTGAGCTTTTTAAGCATTTGATTAAGGGACTTTTCATGCTTTGCTCGTCGAAGCATTGAAAGGTCGTTATTTAAATTGATATAAATGATATGTTTTCGTTTTGTGGTTCTTACTCTAACTCTTCTTATCTATTGCTCTCTCTTTCTGACTGATTTAGCGTTGACATTTTAGTTATTTTTTCGATAGTTTCGTAAGTGAATTACCAATGAGCGTTTAGTGACATTGATTTATAATACTAGATAGCCTCGTATGGACACATTATTTAAGCCATTTAGCTTGGCCAAAGAGTGTAAACATGGCCCAAAATATCTTACTTGTGCGTTTGCACAGCTGTTAGCCTACGCATTCCGGGGCCAAAACAATTATGGAATACAAATTTGTACAACTGTTCTAACTTTGTACTCGGGGGAAGAGAGAAAATTTCAATTTTATCAAAATGTTCATATATTGGATTCACAAGCAAGAGTTCTCTGGGGTGCGATACAAATGCGCTTTTGGCGCGCATGTCGTTCGCAGCCTCAGTGGCCTAATGGATAAGGCATCGGCCTCCTAAGCCGAGGATTGTGGGTTCGAGTCCCATCTGAGGTAAAGAATTCGTAACTATTTTTTAACACTTTTTGGTGTATCTATTAGATGCATTTTAGCTATTTGGCAATTATCTATTGCATACTATTGGTCAAATTAATGCGTTTTGACGATAAACAAGCGAGATGCAGCGTAAAAAAATGTTTTATTTAAAGGTAAACGCCATCTTATATACTATTTAGAGCAATCCTTACTCACTTTTCTTTCAGGTGGTGAGTCCTTCGTCCTTGTTGAGTCCGAATATCATAAGAAAGAACAAAAAATTAATACTTCTTATTTTTTGATTTTAGATATATCTTACACAATATATATTTATTTATTGGTTATTCTTTAATTTCTAAAAAAAAGGAAAGAAACAATAAACTTACAAGATTTAAAAATACCTGCACTATCTTTCGAATTATGTTATCAATAGTATATCAATAATCATTATTTCATAAAATATCTTTCATATTAATATTTCCAAAATGCACCACCTACATTTGAACCTTATCACACACAAAGCTATAAAATACACCGCCGACGTTTTACCTGTTACGCCACTGCAATCGAATCAAGTTTGGCTGGTTTATGTTGTATTTATATAGCGAGCTTTTTTTTAAAAGTTCGGCATGCAAATAAAAGCACAATTTTATAAGAGCGCGCAAGACTTTGAAACATGTAGCCCCGGGTTCGAATGCCGGCGTGGAAAAACTTATAAACAAAGTATCTTTTTTCTTTTTATATATTTTTGAAGTAAGCTTTCAATAAAAAGCCGATTTTTACATAAACCTTTATTTAACATTTCCATATTGATGTCAAAAAAATACAATCATATTTCGAGCACCAACACAAATATCATATTTGAAATATGTTAAAAATATGCATGTTTCTGATTTAACGACACATTTCCATTCACAACAGCTAACTTAAAATTATATATAGAATATTCTATGTAGTACAATTGAAAAAGAAAAGTGAACTCAACCTTAAAAATTGAATTTCAAACTTTAAGTTTAATAATAAGTTATTTTTTTATTATTTTATTGTAAATCGAAACAGATTGAAATAAAAACATACCTTTGTTGGCAATTAAATCAAGTCCAATTATGCTTTAATTTATAAATTTTCAATAAAAAAAATATGATTTAAATGAAATTATTTTGGTTATTTTATTCAGTGTAATCATACAATTTAAATTTAACACCTGAACAATGGTCTGCTTTAAATAAAATTTAACTTGAATAAAAATCGATTAAATAAATCCCCCAAAAAATCATCGGCAAATGTGGCTACATTTGATTTCCCATTATAGGCTGTTATCTGGCTTTAAATATGAAAAAATAGACAGACAATTATATCCAAAAAAACCAACTTCAAAATAACTAAAAAAAATAAAAAATAATTGAGTTTTCTTGTACAAGTAGTAAGAAGTTCTTACTAAGAACTATTGTTATTTTTGGAGTCGGTGTCAGCTTCGGTATGTTTATACCTTGTGCTGCCATTAAATCAAGCCAAAATGTAGAAATTTATAAATTTTCAATAAAATGCATTGTTTAAGGAACCCATTTCTATTTTATTCACGGTAATCAGTAAAACTGACGTAACACCAGAATTCACAGTTTCTGCTTTAACGTAAATTAAATTGAATAAAAACTCATTTAAAGTTTTAATTTCAGTCCTTTACTCAACGGATTTTCTCCCTCAACAGAATGGCTATCTATTAATCCATTCAATATGGACCATCTATCAACCTAACTTAGCTGACATCGACTCAAAAAATAACAATAGTTCTTACTACTTGTACAAGAAAACTCAATTATCTTTTACTTTTTAGGGCATTTTAGTTATTTTGAAGTTGGTTTTCTTTTTGTTAAAATTGTTGTTTATTTTTTAATTTTTAAGAGATATGAGGTTTATCGTTAATGAAGCCATTGTCAGCACTGGACAAAAAAAATTAATTTAGGGCATTTCTAGTTATTTTGAAGTTGTTTTTTTTTTTTTTTGTTTAAAATTGTTGTTTATTTTTTAATTTTTTGGGATTTTGAAAATATATTTAATAAGTTTACTGAATATGGGTAGACCTACTAAACGTGCTGCTCATAGGAGACAGCGTCGTTTAAGTGAAACAAACAAAGGAAGGCAGAAACGCCTAACTCAACAGAGAAGACGACGTCCCCTAACTTCCCAACAAATCTGGGATGATGTGGTCAGCTGTCTTCCTACCAAAATGACATCTGACACAGATAAATATTAAAACTTTGGATGCCACGCCCCCAAGCAACGGGACATTCCTGACCGCCCCAAAAAAAAATCGGAAATGCATGTTATTTCGCCAGTTTTTAAGCTAGAGTCACCAAATTTGGTGGGCATATTGAAAGTGACATCCGTAACAGCATCAAAGTTTTAGATGCCGCGCCCATCTTCTAAAATCTGAAGACTCTATATCTCTCTCAGTTTTTGCGCTAACTCTCCAAACTTGGTAGGGGGATAGAAAGTGCCATCCGCCACAGATATGCATCACAAATTTGGATGTCATGCCTACACCTTCTGCCTGATATTTATACCCAAAACCCCCATATATTAGTATTTGCACACAGAATCCTTAACACAGATGTTTTAACTGGTATCAAAGTATATCGCAGTCGGTTGCGTCCGACTCCAACGTTTTTACTTGTTCCCTTTTAAATAAACAGAATAAATACAACTAGGATTTTTTTCTATATACATAAAAATTAATGTTTGTCTGTATGCCATCGATGAACCGATTCTTATGAAAATGCCTCTATATATGTATTATTCCACAGAGAAAGTATCTATGATTTTGTTGCACACACACACACACACACACATTCACACACATTCGCAGAGTTTTTGTCTTCTTTGACGGTAGATGCTCTCAAATAAGTTGTGCAAATTTTGTGTATGTTTTTCAAACATGACACCCAAAACTTGGGCGCTATAGAAAATAAATTTATGGAAATATTTGCACATCAATTTAAAGTCCCCCCTCCCCAATCCCCTGCAATCCCTGCACCCAATGCCAATCACCAAACAAGGAACAAAACCATTGAAAAGTCGGGGAAGCGTAACAAGCAAACACCTTTGGCTTCATTGAACTTGCCGCTTCGTGTTACAAATGCCTCAAAACCAAAGTTTACTTTCCACATACCGTAAACCGAATCAATTTCTGCTTGAGTTTGGGGTTTGGGTGGTGCGGTGGCAAATATACACATAAACATATACATATATATTTTTTTAGCGATAAACTCAAGTTACACCTTTTTTTGACTGTAAAGAACAGAGGTGAGAGCATCGACTGCAAAATGTTGTGTAAAATTTGCAAATGCAATAAATAAACTCGTTTCGTTTGCGTGTTCTGTGTGGTTGGGTGGTGGCAAGCAACAACGTATCAAAGTGGGTGGAGTGCAGGGGGATGGAGGGGTTGTGTTGTTTTCACCCATCCGGAAGCATGTAACGGCTTGTTTTTAGCTCTTTTTTTCGCACTAAGCCAAAAAGTGCGCCACATGTGGCTCCAACTGCCTGTTTTTAGTAATTACCCTGTATTGCTAGGTTGAGAAGAAGAGTTTTACAGAGCAGAGTGTTTAAGTATAAACAAATGTTGGAAGACAGTTTTCAAAGCTTCATTTACGATTTGAAGAACTTCAGCAAACTTTTACTTCGATTCCAAGCTTAAAGTTTAATAAAAAAAAAACTCAGATTTTCATAATTATATTTTTTTCCTCATCTTAGCACCTACAGGGTATTTTATAGTCTTAACCAATCTTTTGCTTCCATTTTTTCTGTAACCGTTGTTTCGTTTAAGTTTTTCTCCCCCCTTCTTTCCATTCCATTTTTATTTTTTTACCCCAAGCATCCCCAGAAAGTATGCAAATAATTTTCGTACATCGTCTGGGATGCCTGGCTCATATTTGATATTCAGTGTCAGTTGGCGGAAGGGTTACGAATATAAGTTATTGAAATTTGCATGCAAGCGCACAGAGTGGCTCCAAGGGTGGCATACACCATACCTGAAGGGGAGTGTGTGTGTGTGTGTCGTGTTAGGCAGACGAATTTACAACACTTGTGCTTTGTTCTTAGCCGCCTTTGTGTGTTGTGGGGTTGCTTATTGTTTAGCCATATACATATATACGTAGAATATATGTGGTGTAAATCTGTTGTGGGACTACTGAGTGTTAAACTGTGACTGTGCGTGGGTGTGTGTGTGTGTGTTTTGGTCTCTGCGGGCGTAATTGTTAAACAGTCTATATTTGATTGTATACCGATTATTTGCTGTGCATTGTAAATAGATTAAAAGCAAAATGACAATGGGAATTACATTAAGGTATTTTGGACAATCAATGCATGATCAGTTTTGCGAAATCTCGCTTTGAAAGGATTTAAATCTCTTAAGAACTTAATAAGCTTGTACTCCTTTCTTTTGGTTTATCGAAACGGAATAAAAGTTTGTCTACATACGATGTTAAAGGTATATTGTTCGAAACTAAAAAACCAATTTATTTGTTTCCACTTCGCCCGCATCTATTTCGAGATTTAAGCTTTTCGCTTATCAGAGTTTCAATTGCAAACTCGAGACAAGTGTTGGGATTTGCTTGGCACTTAAAACTCCAAATGGCAGTCATTGAACAAAACAAAACAGAAAAAAAAGTGATACACAGTATGATTTTCAGTTTCATCCACCAAGTTTTTCATCCTCATCATCATATTGTTGCCACATATTGCCACACTGACCCACTTATGACGTTTATCACACATGCGATTTGCCGCCGAGGGGACAATAACTTTTCCCGCACTTTTCCTTTCCTTGTCACCCCCGCAATTGTAAACCAGGCAATTTCTTTTTGTGAACCGACCATGACGAAGTGAACTTTTATTTTACTATTATTACTTTTTTGCCTTCACTTACGCATTGTATAGTTTATTTGCTGGGTTTTTCTTTTTTTGCGTTGGGCCATTTAAGTGTCTCATCCTCATTTCCCGAGCTATTTGGATTAGATGGGCTGCATCAATTTTTCATGCTACCAGTTAAAGTGGTCAACGATTCAGTTTCAACTAATCATCATTTTATAGAGGTACTGGTTAAAGTAACAGTTAAAGTCTTGAGCAAGCCTTTAAAATGCTTTACTTGAAAGCAAACGAATTATTAAGTTTTTTGTGCTTTTATCATATCTTAAAGGTATTTCCTTTGCAACTAAACTAACTAAGCCTTTGGTCATTCTATGAACATAGTTGATTCTTAGTCATAAGTGAGCTTCAAAGAATGACACGCATCGAGAAAGCATTGATTGACATGCTAGTAAAAGACTTAATAGACCTTAGGAATAAAATTACCCATAGGAAAACCCCGAAATAACTCAACTTAAAAACGCCAAAGATTAAAATAATAAATCTTTAAAGGTAAGAGCTCGTGCCCAATCTCAAGTTAACAACTAATCAACTTTGAATAAACCAAACAAATTAATTTCAATTACAACCTATTAAATAAACATTTAATGCTTATCATATTGACATTATCAGTGTTTGACCAACCCACGAACGCACAATGTGGCAATCGTGTGTCATTTCGTTGCGTCAATCGTCAAAGTAAAAAGTGTTAGGTGATCCCCAATAACAACAATAACAACGACGAACTGATAAGAAAGTCTGCTATCTGCAACCGGTTGGTTCCGTTCCTTTTTATATATTTTTTACGATTTGCAAACATTCAAAAATTTCAGCAGTAGATGAACAAACGTCAAGCTGTCACAATGTTATTTCGGCTACTGTTAATGCCATTTTTGCTAGCTTTGGTAAGTTTCCATGCAAATGTTTTAAGCACTTGGCAACAGCTGTCTTTTTGCTACTCTTTTCAGATCACACTTGTGTCTGGGCATGGCGATCTTGGTCGCAGTCGTTTAACAACCCAGGCGGAGCACAATTTGGCTACGCTGACAAGTCATGCTATGGTTCAGGCCACCGAAGTGGCGGATAGCGTTGTGGATGATCTACTTGTGCTCGATTCTCAAAACGCCATAATGCTTCGATATCTGGTCAGCTTTGAGACATTCCTAGCACGCAGTGATAATCATACTAGCGAATCCCTGCAGTATTTCTATGATATTGTCGATGTCTACTTGGACTCCGATGCCGCCGAGAAGACAACAAGCATTGAGACCCAATTGATAGCCATGTGCTTGCAACGCAATGGTTTCGATCGTTGGAAACGTACAATTCAGTTACGTTTGGCACAGTTGCTGAAAACGTTTAGCAAGAAGCTTAAAAAGCACATGGAAACGCTCGATGTGGAGGAGAGATTGGGCATTGAGTATCAGTGGAAACGTGTTCATCAACGTGGTGGACAACGAAAATTGGCAAAGTTTCGCGAGTTTATCAAATGGCTTGCGGGATAGGCAACAGAACTAATCTTGAGCACAATTAATGATATTAAATATTTATTCTAGTTTAAGTTCTCACATTTAAAGGGTTTAAATCGATTTCTGGTATGCATACATTAAAAATAGACGCGTCTGTTATAAAATCAACATATTTATTGCGCCATAAATTCTAAATTGTTTAAAGATAAGCAAATTAATGACCCTATAATGCGTGCGAATCATTAATTTTTATGACAAACAATTAGCGATAATGAAGAAAAAAAAAAACCCAAAATCTGGTATTAAAAATTCAAATTCAAAACGAAAAAAATTTTCAACACACATTTAACTCAATAAATCATCTTAGAAATTTCTTAGAAATCTTAAAACAATAAACGCTTTCAATTCCCTTTTCTGGGTATAAAATGATACTCCTTACGAGCATGTAAAAATAGCTAGAAGGTTCGTTTTGATATTATCACATAAAACAAAGTTGCTGTTATAACTTACTTAGAATTCACACTCCAAAACTACACACACACACAAATTTTAAGTGCACATGCACTCTAGTAAAAAAAAGTTATAAAAAAAAGACAGCTCAAAAGTTTTTCTACTGTCTCTCTGTGACGATGGCAATGAAAAACTTTTTATACATACACATACATACAAACAAAAACAAACTTGCAACAAAAAAATTATAAAACTGAATATGGAAGCATTGAAATTTAGAAAAAAGCAACAACAAAAACAACAACTATAACAATAACTGCTGGCTGCCTGGTGCAGTAGTAAAGTGATACTTTTTTAGTTTTAGCAGACAGACCCGAAAAAAAAAGATGTAAAGCTTCTGCAATGCCGAAGGCTGGGTTGGGAATGCGGAAGTGAGGAGTGAAGAGTTCAACAAACGTCCAAAGAAAAATGGCAACTGCATTTTTGTGTCTGAAAGCTGACAAAGTGCTGAGTGCATTTGCGACTTTAGCTGTCTCTCTTCTCTACTCCAGCTTTATTTCTTTTTTTCCAACACGCAAGAAGAGTGAGAACAGGATTAGATTCGTCCTATTCAAACATTTTACTAATCGCTTTAAGATTACTGGGGTTCTCTACTGTTAATACTAAATCTAACCACCCAAACCATTTAAACATTTCCTCTTTTTTTTAGGTATAACTTTAATAATGTCTTCTTCGACAAACGCCAAAGAGACAACAAACGATGACAACAACGGGAACACAACACAAGAACAATACAACGAGAGTAACAATCCACATTGGCAGCACAACTATCGATACAATGCCAGCATGTGTCTCCAGCTTTGTTCGGTTATGTGGCTCCTCCGTGGTATCCATATTTCAAAGAAATATATACTGCGAATTTTTAAAAGGTTCCAAAACATACACGTTTTATTTTCAATTACATATAATTCTAAATACACAGCATACTATTCGAACGTCTGATTAGGGATTCATTTACATTTTCAATTTAGTTTGATCCTTATTTTTCTTACTTAAGGGAACTCCTTTCAATACTCATAGGTTTCTTCTGTACGACAACAGTCTAGGCCACAAAATATTCCAATTATAAATGGTATGCAGCATAAAATGACACCTAAACAGGTAAACAATACAATCGTACCCGTTGCAATCGCTGCTTGATCATGAGGCAACAATGTACTTGATTTAACCTCCCCTTCCGTAAATTGGTTTCCATACATATTTTATATGTATTATTTAGTTTAAAATTAGTGTAGCTTTAAATGAACAGCATACTATTGATTTGAATTTGTTAAAACTTCGTTTTTAGTGTCATAACTGAGCGTAAAACTGAACCGGTTCGAAGCCAGAATTCTTTAAAGATCTAACCTTTTAACACAGTTTTTGTAATGACTTCGAAGTAATCGAATTTCTCAAACTTCAACCCGTTCTTTTTTGTCAAAAATGTCAGCATATGCGTTGTCAAGAGACCATTGAATGCAGAAATTAAGAAGCTCAAAGTCAAGTACACTTCACACACAACTCCTTTCTTTTGGAGGACGTTACGTCATGAAGTGAGTTCTAATGATGCCTGGCCATCCACTCACACACACACAAGTACCTTTAAATACACACGAAAAAAAAAAAAAGGAAAGAAAAAAAATTGTATACAAATTAATGAAATGCATTAAGGGAACTAGGATGGGAATTGTGAATTGTAAACTGGGACTTGTGACTTGTGACTGGGTCGCCGAGTACCTTTGGCGCTCGTTAGCGTTTTACACACACCGAACGCACACACACTCGCACAACCATTTTGAGTAACACATTTGCATAGCACTCGCCGCTCCCATCATTATCATAATTTGAATGCGTTCGGAGCGAGTTTTAAAATATTCATGCGAGTTGAAAGATTTTCAAGTATGAGCACGTGTGTGTGCATCACATAACGAGACTTTGTTTATGTATGTGTATGTGTTTGCGTGTGTGTGTGTGTGTATTTGCCGTGTAAGGGCGGAGAAGCATCCAGATGATTATAACTGTATTTGTGTGTGCGGCCATTACAGTGCCATTATCGCACTTCAGAGCAACAACAACAACCGCTTAATGGCAAAAAAATTAAAATTTTACAAAAATAATCCCAAATAAGTAAGCGCTAACGCATATCGTTTTTAAAGTTATGTTCTGCAAAAAAAATTAAGGTTTTAATTGCGAGTTAGGAGATAACCAGAAACCATCGCTTAACATTTTGCTTTTAAAGTTATGTTCTGGAAAAAACAAATTAAGATGGTTTTAATTGCGAGTTAGGAGATAACCTGAAACTATCCCTCAACATTTTATGACCGAAAATTAACTTGAAAATTGGACAAAACTTTCGATTATCATAAATTCGTCAATATTAACCCAATTGTCAAATGCAATCCCTTAAAAGTCTTGCATTAAGCCCAATATTACCGCTGCATTTAAATCCGGAATGCCGATTTTTACTAATTTTTTATCCCAGAAATATGTGGCAAAAAATCAACTTGTAAGTTGGATAATAATAGATTCGTCAAATTTAACCCAATTTTCAAACGCAATGCCTTAAAAGTCTTGTATTAAGAACTAGATAAACGCTGCATAAAAACCTAGAAATTAAGTTTTAACTCGATTTTTATTTCAAGAATTTTTGCCAAAAAACCGGCTTGAGAGTTGGACAAAACTTTCGATTGTGATAACTTCGTCAAAATAAACCCGATGTTTGAATCCAATACCTCAAAAGTGGTGGATTAAGCTGTAGATTAATACTGCTTTAGAACCTATAATATTTGCGTGTTTTTTATGTCAAAAATCTGTGACAAAAAAGTGACTTGTAGTGAGTTCAACAAAACTTTCTATTGCCATAATTTTGTCGAAACTAACATACTTCCACTGGCTTTGTTGAAACGCTTCATTTAATACTTTTATACAAAATATACATTTTAAACATTGCTTTTGTCAACTATATGCGAAATTAGCGTCATTTGTTAGCCAATTGCAAAAAAGCGTTGCCATTGGTTGCTCTACTCAAGAGCAGCAAGCATTCAAAGCTGCATTTAGCCCCACTTCTTTTACCAACCAACTGGCAAAAGCAAATGTCAGCTAAAGCAACAACAAATGCGCATTCACCACATTCAAACACACACACACACACACACTTACAACATAGTCATACACGTGGCTGCATGTCAAAGTGCAAAGTTTTTGTTGAGCTCAAAGCTCACGAAAAAAAAGCACTCGTCAGAGGGGGAAGTAAAAAAGCTAAAAGGCAGTCAAAAGCGCCGTTTGTCGATTTTCAAAAACGTAAAAAAGTTACGTTTTGACGGTTTTGCTTTTGTTGTTGTTGTTGTTGTTGGCAACCCTTTTAGCTATGGCAATTTTTAGCAGCTCCAAAAGTTCTAGCTACTAGCGAATAAAAACCTGTTTGCAGCTCGTTTACTGTTTGTTGTTGTTGTTGCGGTAGTTGTGTTGGGGTGCAACCGTGTTGCAAGTAACGAGCGAATGCATGCAGAAAACCTAGTTGCAAGCACAGCTCAAAACGAAAGAAGCAATTGTAAGTAAACGATGAAGCGCAGGATTAAATCTGGCGAAGAAAAACGTTGCTATACATATTGCAAAATGGATGTCAAGGACATTGAAGGATCTATCCATGAGAAATGGAGAATGAATACGACAAAAAGATGTGGGTTTTGAGGAGGTTTAAGGTAAATATTGTATATACATATTTGTTATTTAACACGAGAATGTTGTTGTAAGCCTTAAGCGTCAAACATTGCTTTGGGCTTCAGCGAGTTGGTAAAGCTCGTAGATTAAGCTTAAAGAGTGAAAAATGTTAAAGCTCTTACAAATATAAATAATATACATAATCATATAGCTTATTCCCTAATTTTCTACAAGAACATATCATAAACATCTTGACAATTGTCACAGCTAAGCCATGCAAAACTATTTGATAAGCACAAACGAAATAATTTTGACCCCAACACTTATATTATCTATCTACATATCATCATATAAAAAGAGAAGCCCACACCCCTTACATAATATGCCTTTTCGCTGATTTTATGTGCAGCCAACACAATCATCATTATCATCATTGCCTAGGCCCGCCATAATCATCATCATCATCATCATCATATTCATTGCGCATCCGAATTGCACTCATAAACTTGATTGTAATAGTATCCATTTTTTGTACGCAACGCAAAAAAAGGACATAGGACTAGGGTCTCCAGGAATCTATTGCTGCTGCTGATGATTGTTGTCCGGGTGTCTTTCATTTTCATGCAATTTTTATGTGTTTGGCGCTCTGCGTGTGAGCAAAAATAGAAGGAAAACTGGAGCACAATCCACCCCCAATAAACGCAATTTCCCCCACCCTCTTCCAGCTGCCACATCGAAAAGTTATTGTTATCCTTTTGTTTTAGTAGTGTGCATCTTTTATGCTTTACTGTACAGTGTATACATTTTTTATGCGCACAAAACTGACACGCCCCTTATCTTCTTCTTTCTCTCTCTCTCTCTCTCTTCTTGGGTTGCACGCAACACGCATTGATTCATAAAACATAAATATAAATATTGCGTATACGCAGTGTATGCCGCCTTAACATTCATTGCCATAAATTCTTATAAAACGTGGCACACACACAAAACGTACATACATGCTTTGGTAGAGCGTGTCCAGCACAAAGACGCAAAGTCATCAATCTTTTAGCATTTCACTTAGGATATACTATGTACGTATAGGAGGAGGAGCATATCCGAAATCGCCCTTAGGAACACTTCCTTCCTTCCTTTCATGCCATTGCCATTATTTACGCATGCTACTGCTGCTGCTCCATACTTTCAATATTTGTGCATAAATATTAATATTGCATGACCATGTTTATTATTTGTTTGCTTAGCCTTATGCCACGCCATAACCTCCCTCCCGTTCCCAAAAAAGTTATCTACTTTCACACGTTCGTTCAGATTTTACTATTTATAGTTTTATGGCCTAAATATGTTTAAAGCAATTGAATTTTTATTTAAGCTATTTCAAGTTTGTATTTTAAGCTCTCGACCATACTACGCTGAAAACATCGGTTCTCGTCCGATCACCGAAATTAAGCTGCGTCGGGCGCGGTTAGTACTTGGATGGGGGACCGCTTGGGAACACCGCGTGTTGTTGGCATCGGCTGAACAATACTTTTTTATACAAATTTTTTTTTTACAACCATTTTGCACTATTTTTAATCAAAATAAAAATGGAATTTATCTTATTTTAATGCTTATAGCAAAGTCAAGCCGCTTTTGAGATGAAACTTATGTGGAAAAGCAATGAGTTGAATAAAAAAATCTTTCGATCCATTTCCATCCAACAAATAATGAAGTGTTAATAAAAGCTCATCAACGACGGGCTTAACCAAGAATTCAACATTTAAATGCGCTTTTTTGTCTAAGTGTTAATAAATTTTGTTTGGGTGACAATATTGGAAATACATTTTATAGGCGACACATTTGCATTGAATTTAAATATTTGCAATTATATTGAAATGCTAATGCCAAGGGTGCAAATGGGGAAAGTAACCCCCAATCCCCTCCCCTCTTCTCAACCAATATGGCCTGTTTACACATGCCAATAAATTTTGGCACAAACGATTTTCGAAACCATTCGACGACGGTATTTTACATATTCTTTCCACTTGCCACTTAACGAGAGAGAGTATTATATTGAGAGGGGTGGGGTGGTGGTGTACAATAGAGCGATATCCACTTGCATATGTCGCGAGGCGGACACATTTTAAGAATCAGTCGACGCCATAAATATTATTGATGGGTGGTGGGGTGGGGGGAGAGGCAGTTGCCACGCCTTCAGACAATGATTGCGGCAAGCGGATGTGAAGAAAAAAGCCAAAACCAAAACCTTGGCAATGACAGTTTTCGGGGTCTCCGTCTGTTATGCAAATGTTGCCACATGTGTTGTTTATGTGTGTGTGCAACACAGTCTGCTGTTCTGTGCGTGTGTGTGTGTGTGTGTGTGTATGTGTATCGACGCCTGTTTATATGCAAATCTTATTTATTTTGGTCTCGACTGGTTTGGTTTTGATTTCTTTTTCTTTTCTTTTCCGTTTCTTTCCATTTCCGTTGCAGGGCCGCCGCCTGTTTTATTTTCTTGCATTAAATTAACATCAATAAAATGTGTCGTTTGTAGTATTATTTGTTCGAGTGTAAGACTGTGTGTGCATATGTGTGTCTGTTGTTTCCCAATGTCCTGCATCAATGTGTTACCCAAATGTTCCCCTCTTTCCCCTCCTTGTGCTGCACTTGTCTTTCCCATAATTTGTTGGCTAATGCCAACATGTGCTGTGATTTGTCTTCAGACAACATTTACGCCAAGGGGCCCGCTACTATTTTCGATATGTATGTTTATATCCTATTGTATTCAGTTTGCTCAATTTTAAAAACTTTTAGTTTTACTTTTACGACGGTTTAGTTGCAGCCAAACAGGGAATAGAAGTTGAATATGTTGGCTGTGTAGGGGGTTCTAGTTGTGAATGATTGACAAGGAGATGCTAGGCTTAAAGCAGCTCACAGCCAATTCAGGGATAGTTTTTGTTCCGATTTGTAGAAAACTTTCACGGATTAAATTTTTTTCTTCCATCTTTAGCTGCATTTTAAGATTTTGTTGTTAACAATAACATTTATACAGTTATCGATAAACGCAAGCTTACTTTTTTGGATCAGAAAAAGCAGTTTCTGCGTTATCTATATTCATTTAATCGAATGAAAATGCTTTCCTATTCCCATGACTTTATCAAACTCTCTTTTTACGGTTCATTTCATACCTCAGTCTTAAAATATTTCCACTTCTCGTAAATACCATAAATAATTTAGACAAATCATCCACTAAGCTGGCTGGTAACAGTTCAAGGCAGCCGCTGCAGCCATCAATTTAACTAGCCTACAGCTTCACCCGCTTCGTGTTTTTTCCACTTCCAAACTCCCCATCGTTGCCATTGTGCCACAGAAACACACTTTTTTGATAGATTTGCTGAAGCTGCATGCAGCGCATGTAAACATCGGCTTTCGGTTAATCAAATTAAGTGCAAGTTAATGGCCTGGGCAAAACCAACATAACCCAACCTCATCCACCCCGCACTTGTTACCCACGAATTGTATTGTAAGAACATGATTCGATTTTTTACTTGGCTGCTTGAGTTTCATCCATTCTGTTTCGTTCACTTTTGTTTGCACTCTTGGCCCCAAAAAAAATGATGAATAATAAATTGCTAATCATAAATATTGTGAAATCCGTCGATGAAATGAGCAGGCAGCAATGTTCCATATATATATATATATATATCGACTTTGGGTCGCGTGAAAAATGGCTACCAGTCCCCCCGTCCCAGCCCCCTTCTGTAAAGCAAAACAATACGAAAAGTACACATTGTTAAATTGAAAGGAAACAAATGTAAAATTTATACAGCTGCAATGGCCAAAAGAGAAACCCCGTCGACAGAATCTGTTTGCAAGCAAGCGCATGCAAAATCAAAGATTACTTAACGGAAACAAGGGAGCATGGAGCTTGTGGGAGGCGTGTTTGCCCCCCGCTCTAATGGTCTACAAAGTTTGCACAATTTGGCGAAAAACGAAAAGCAAAAAAGGCTCAAATTCTTTTTCATTCTTTTATCTGTGTTCTTTGAGTGCGATTTTTGGCTCTGGGTTATGGGTTAATTGGTGTTAATAATTACAAAAACATTTACATTTCCGTATACACAGTAAAAAGTATATTATCAACTAGCAATATCCTTATGCTAGCTCCAATTATGATCATGCCCAAGACCTTAAAACCCACTTCGATAATGAAGGTTCGGCGTGAAAGTTCTTGTTGTGTTTCTTGTATGGCTTTTCCATACGATTTCTTTGCATTGTTGTGCGCTTGAGTTTCAATCGTCTCTTCTGGGAATAGATCGCCAATGGAAAAGGTTTCTATGATACCGTCAATAATCCAAAACATTTTAAAAAACTATATAGCTTAAACGTTGTAAGAGTTTACTTTTTTGTTGTTTAGGAATTTTGAATGTTCAAGCAAAGTAGAAATTATGAAAATTGTGAGAAAAAACTAGCTTTAATCTACAGCTTTGTTTAAATATTCTGCTATTATAGCGTTTAATAATCGTTTAGACCGCAATCCAATAAGGCCACCACGGAGTTATTAGGCCACAAAAATCATATGCGTCGACTGCAGCTGGCCGCCTCTGATCTTATCCGACAGCCAACAATTACGAAATCTAAACACAATGTTCAACACGAACATACACCCCCCCCCCCCCCGCACTTCACCGTAGTCGGTAATTAGCGCTTGAAAATCAATACAATTCTCTCTTATTCAACTGCTGCAAAAGCAAAGCATCGCAATCACGAACCAGACCAAAAATGCCATTTCCAATTGTTCCCCTTGCAATCAACACACACAGCGCTGGGCAGCTGACAAGTTTCTCATGAGGCAAACTACTTTGGTGTGGGGGATCGGGAAAAAATCACAACAGCCAAAAATTGTACTAAAGTCAAGTGCAGCGGTGGCAATGATTACAGTCACAGTTCGTTAGCACAGCCGAAAGGGATACAAGTAACAAAGAACAGAAACCAACATATTTGTAGCAAGTGCCTGTGGCAGTGGCAGTGGCAGTTGCATTAAGTAAGTAACCTACAAGTTGTGGTTTTCGCACTACTTACGACCATATACTATACTAACTGTAGCTCTCTATAAATTTCCTGCATTTGGAATCGCCCAACGCCAAAGCACATTTAATTAAATTTCCTGTTCGATACGAGTGCAAAGCATTGCCTACTTTTGGGTGCACCAAGCACAGAAACTGTTGCACACACAGAGAGAGAGAAACCCCAATACACATCAACCGCAAAATGTTGACTAAAACAATGGCAACAACAGTAACAACAAGAACAACACACAGCATTCAAGCAATTTGCAGCATCTCCCACCAAGAAACAGCTGCGCGCACATTGAATATCCCAAACGAACAAGAAACAAGACATTAAGCGCCTTTCTCAACATCTTAACGAAGTTTAAATGCCCTAACAACTGTTTTGTATTTCATTTTATTGAATAGCATTTATTGTATTTTATGCATACGCCTTACGCCAACGTCCGATCGGCTCTCGTCCGATCCCCGAAATTAAGCAGCGTCGGGCGCGGTTAGTACTTAGATGGGGTTCCGCTTGGGAACACTGCGTGTTGTTGGCATCGGGTTCAACAATACCTTTTTTTATACTTTTTAAATGTTTCTAAGCAATTGTAGCTAATGAATGCTATCTTATTTTATGCTTATAGCAAAGTCAAGTCGCTTTTGAGATGAAACTTATGTGGAAAAGCAAAAAGAAAGTTGAATAAAAATATCTTTCGATCCATTTCCAATCAACAAATAATTAAGTTTTAATAAAAGCGGGCCTAACCAAGAATTCAACATTTAATGCGCTTTTTTGTCTAAGTGTTAATAAATTTTGTTTTGGCTGACAATATTGGAAAAACATTTTATATGCGACACATTTGCATTGAATTTAAATATTTGCATATTATATTGAAATGCTAATGCCAGGGTGCAAATGGGGAAAGTAACCCTCCAATTTTTTAAATAATTTCTTACAATTATTTCTAAACTTAACTTTTGAAATACATTGCCAACATACTAAAAAAGTTGGAGTACCTTTACTAAATGAAGTAATGCTAACCACGATGCGGAGAGTTGCAGATGCTGTTTCTCCCGCTGCTGCTGCTGCTGCTGCTGCTGTGGACAACAAAATGGCGCTGTGAATTGTTGGCGCATGGAGCGGAAATGCAAGCTGAGTTAGCTGCGTGCTCTTTCGTTGTTGTTGCTGTTGTTGTTGCTAGTGTTATTGCCACTGTTGTTTCTAGTGGCATGGCCCATGAATATTCATGGCGGTTGCCGGGGCAGTCATTCATTCATTCTTGATTTCACGCAACCAGCAAAGACAACAGGACAACAACAGAAGGAACAAGAAAGGAAGAAGATATATGTATATATATGCAGAGAGGGCAAGAGGAAAAGAGTGAAAGAAAACGACAACAGACAAAACATGAAACCAAATAAATAAACAAATGTCAGAGCAGAGCAGAGCAAAGCAGAGTTTTGTTGGAGGCGAACGCCAAGAAATTGGCGTGAAAATAAATCAAGAAACAAATTGGAAAATTTGTTATTTTGCCAACAAACAACACACAGCAAGACAGAGAAAGAGAGAGAGAGAGGGCAAATAACTTTTGTTATGCACTCTAAAAAGGGCTTTTAATATATAGATGAAAGCATCATACACTATGATGAAGCTAATGAATACAGCTTTCAGTGTTGGTTAATCCTGGTTGGAAAAACAGACCAACTGCCCCACAAAGTGAAGGCCAATTAAAATGTCCTTTAGGCAGTTGCATTTTATTTGTTGTTGTTGTTGTTTTTTTTTTTGCAATTTAATTAACACGCAAAAGCAGAAAGTGCACAAGGGAAAGCTGCAACTCGAAAGGATAAAGCACATATAAAAATATATATGTAGTGCGGTTAACTGTCGGCTATATAAGATTGGAACTCGGCGCCTGCCTGCCATAAGAGCATAAAAATCGTTTATTTAATTGTAAAATATACATATTTAAATAATGCCCCATTAAAATACAGTAGCAGATCGCTCGCTTAAGCTTGCCTCAATCCCACCACCCCTTCCCATACCACCACCACGGCACCCATATCAGCTGCCAAAGGTAATCAACTGCCACGAAAATGCCCATGTTGCAAGGCGCACACACACACATTTTTAATGCTTGCCATGTGGAGAATGGCAACTGTTTGTGGCAGTGGCAAGAGAGAGAGAAGCATACAGCTGCGTCTGCAAGTGGATCTCGTCCAGACCTTTGTCCTTTTATGGAATATGGAGCTGGTAAGGGCAGGCATTTACTTTGAGTGCGCTGCGCTCATTTAAATGCAAATTTAAATGAAATTTTAATCCATTTTAAAGGACGCAAGCAGCAATAATAAAAAGAAAAAAAACCTTTTGAAGTTGACCAGTTGCCTGCAAACAGCCTGCACCGACTGGCCTCTCATCGATACACAAAACTGAACAGAACAAGTAAGATGGCTTTAGTGGAGGTAGCTCGACTAGGACATACCCCTAAACCGTGACGTCACGCGTCAAGTCTTTTAGCGATTTGTATAATGTCTCCACTACTTATTTACTACTGCGATTTCTAAAACTTTTCATCAAATTTTTATCCATAGTTTCAAACCTCATTTTTCGAATTTTTAAATTCGAGTTTTTTCTGTTATCGATAACATGTATATATCGACAACCAGATGTGTTATCGATATATGGAAACAATTTCGTACTGCTTAGGGCTTAAATGTTCATAATTTCATCCATAGTTCCAAACCTCATTTTCACAATTTTAAAATTTTTTTTTTGTTACCGTTCACATGTGTATATCGGAAACCATGTGTATTTCGATATTTGTTCTGCTTATGGTATAGGAGAGTTTAAGTTTCAAATTTGGAGTCTCCAGCTCTTCTAGTCCCTAAGATTGGCGAGTTCATATAGACGGACAGACAGACAGACAGACAGACAGACATGGCCTTATCGACTCGGCTGTTGATGCCGATCAAGAATATATATACTTAATGGGGTCGGAAAGGCTTCACTCTGTCTGTTACATACACTTGCAAAAAACCATAAAACACTTTTAACCCATTTTCTGGGTTAAGGGTAGAAAAAGGGGAAATAATACGAACTGCAACCTGATTATAATAAGTTGGTTTGTTGTTAAACTTAATGCTGCTGGTTTTTAATGGATTGAACACAGATTGGAGCACAGCTGCATCTACATATATTCACAAATCTATGATTAAGATTCAGCTAAAGACCAGCTGCTTTGCGGATCTCATCCCAACGCTCAGCCATTGAATGTTGACGTGTTTCGCCATACAATTCGTCATCGTATACTGGTGGTGGCACTGGTTTTGGCTCCAGTTCCTCCGACTCCGAATCCGTATCCAGTTCCAAGTCCAAGACAGGCGGCGGTGTAAATGAAACCTCTTTGATGAAATGGAACTCACAGCGCTTGCAATATGCCTCAATTGTGTTGCGAGGTTCAAATTTGCGACCACAGAGGGCGCATGGACGCGGCGGCAGCAGACAGCGTGGACAACGATGCTCCGCATGGGATAATTCATGCCAATAGCAACGACGGCAACAATTGCTACACAAATACAATCTGGTATCCCTCGAAGACATTTTTAAAGAGCGAAAACTGATAAAATAAAGTTTTTAGGAAGCTTTTTCGTTTTTACAATTGCTTTTTTGTGAATAACCTTTTGGGAATAGTTAATATTTTGAGCTTTAGTTTGAGTAACAATATTGTTTTGGTAATATTCCAATTTTAACACATTTATCTCTGGTTGCTTTATCAAAGTTATATTTTTCGAATATATTTCTGCTTCGTTAACCATATTTGCAATATTGTTCATATATATCCAATTATTGTCTTATTATGATGTATTTAAAGCTCAACTCGGTCGAAATCTCGTTTCCCATTCAGGTTGCAGCTGCCACAACCAACAGCACAAAAGATGAGTGTAAATGTAATCTTAACCGAATTATGCGCAACTTTAATGCCTCATTTGTGATGCGAGTTGTCCATTGAGGTTAACACACACACACACACACACACACACACACACATACACAAATCTGCACATCTGTCCTTCAGACTTCAGTGCACATTGATTCGCCATTTTGAGGGGCTTTATATAAATTGCACACATACACACGCAGAGAAAGAAATTCACACATATGTATTGGCATAATTTACATCGCATTAAAAAATGGCTATAATGATTTATTGTTGCAGTTGCACCGCCAAAAAGAGAGAGAGAAAACATATTTAAAACGACGTGTTTATGCTTAATGATGGATAAATATACACACACATCTGTATTTATATAGCATATGAAAAGTTTCGAGACAAAAAATAATAAATGTTTAAGTGCGAAAGCGAGCATATGAATTGTGAACAATTTAATTAACTACGAACAATCTTGGATTATAATAATTCAAAAAGCTGTTATTTAAACACAACTTATACTTTTTTGGAACTAGTAAGAAGGCTCTAGTCGAGATATTCGGACTAAGACATACCCTTAACCCCATACGTAACGCGTACACTCATTTGTGTATTTTTCCAGTGACCAAAATGACCAAAGTTCTCCGGCGTTTCTTTACCGATTTTGATCAAATTTTTTTAAATGTTCATTATTTTATTCATAGTTTCGAAACTTATTTTTACAATTTTGATATTAAAGATTTTTTTGTTATCGGAGAGCAGAAGTGTTATCGATATGTTGAAACAAACTTGTTCTCATGGTATAAAAGAGCTTGAGTTTCAAATTTGAAGTCTCTAGCTCTTATAGTCTCTGAGATCGGCGCGTTCAAACAGACAGACAGACGGACAGACAGACATGGCTAGATCGACTCGGCTGTTGATGCTGATCAAGAACATATATACTTTATGGGGTCGGAGTTACTTTCTTCTGTCTGTTACATACATTTGTACAAAACCATTATGCCCTTATTTACCCATTTTATGGGTTAAGGGTATAAAAAGAAGCAGCCAACGCGTTTTGTGCGCGTTTAAAAACGCGCCAGCTACCCTGCTTTGAAAATTATTGCTGGCTGGTGTAAATACTGGTGGGAAGCTATGGGGATGGTTCAAGGAATGACGCGTTTTAAACGCGTTTTAAATCGCGCGAGTGTTTTAGCTTAGGCGTTTTGGTTTCCCATGGTCCATCACACTGTGTGCGCCTTTATTCCGCTAGATGTCGCTCTTCGTTAATTGTCTGCAATCACTCTCATTAACTTAGTCTTCATCTATATTTATTTTAGGCCAAATAAACGTGGGAAAAAAAACAACTACAACAATGACAAGCTGGGAAGAAAGCATCGAATCAAGAACAGTATCTACAGCATCCTTGCAACCGGAGCCAAATCCAAAAAAGACATCAAACGTGTCGAAAACAAGAACCGGACCCGGTCTATTGCTTTTCCCTGGCAATGCCCAACGGCATCAGGAGAAGAATCAACCGACAAAGGCAACAACTGCATATGCTAATGAGCATGGAAAGGATGAGCATGTGGCCAGCATTAATCGACGCAAACCGCGCAGCATACGCAGCTTTCGACGACCACCACTCTGGCAGCCACCAAGATTGACAAAGGATGAGGAGAGCCATGGAGATGGAGAGAAACGGAAGAGAGGTGCATCTGCCTGTTTGGTTAAAGCGCATGCTTTTATCATTGAATTTCTAAACGGTTCCTCCATGCACGGTTTCGGCTATTTGGCCAAATTTGGTTTAAACTTTGTTGAACGGTAAGTTTAAAATATTTTTTTCATTTTATTACCATTTAATATGCTTTTTCTGAAGTGTATTAAATATTTATATATGGGTTATTAGTCAACTAATGGCTTCACCCTAATACATATTAAATTAAACACTGGAAGTGATTTGTTAGTTTAATATAAAATATTTAAGTGCATTTAGCTTATGTTGCCCATAAAACATGATAATCCTTCGCCAGTTTATAGAAGCTGTGTAAATAATTATATGGAATAGTTTTTTAGTTATCCTCATGAAACAGTTTGTTATTTTTAATGTATTTATGGTTACCGCTCACTCCTTTTCTCCCTCTCTCTCCCTTCCGTACAATTAAGTTTGAAATTAAATTGAGCTAAAGCCACATTACGGCCTCAATTACAACCAAAAACTTTCGCTTTGACTTACTTTCACTTTCGCTTATTGCCTTTTTTGGGGTTATTTAGCGGACAACAATGACAAAAAGTAAATGAAACCAAAACTATAAGTCAAGGACTTAAAATGTTCTAAAGCGCACGCACGTGCAATCGCAAAAGATTATAAATCCCCCAAAAAAAAAAATAGGGGGACATTTCTCTCTCTCTCACTCTGGCCTGCATAAAATTAGACATGAACAACAACAAATTGTTTCTACAAGTAATAATTTTGTTGTTGTTGCTGCTGCTGGTGGAATATGTGTGTATGTTGTTGGTGCGGAGCAATAAATCCTGAAAACTGACATGACATGACAAACAGGATTACACGGAATGTGTGTCTGGCAAGGCTTAAATTGGTAACACACTCCATACCAAGTGTACCAGTGGGAAGCGGGGCGAGCGGGTGTGTGGCTGGCGCAGGCATGTGGGAACTGTCAGCATAACAAAAATGGACCACAATCAACCAGGCAGCTAGCAGCCGCTCAGCAGAGCAGCTGAGGGTTAATTAGTGGATAACACACAGCCAAAAACCCAAAACTCAACCAAGCTCCATTACAATTTGTTGTTAGTTTTTCGAATGAAAGTGACAGGTGGTAAAGGGAGATGCGAGCGTGTGTCTATATGTATGTGTGTGTGTGTGCAGCACGCACACGCTCAACTCGACACAACTAATTAATAATCTACAGAACACAACAACGACCGCCCCCCGCAACACTTATCCAAATGATTTGTGCTGCCTTCAAATTGTTTTATTTATGCTCACTTTTATTTCTGCACAACACATTGATTTATTTACTTGAGTCGCAAAAATATAAAAGAGAGTGCTCCCAAATACTACTAAAAGATGCCCTTGCTTGGCGAATATTCATAATAAAGGTGTAGATGTATGTATGTACATATGTAATCAAATAATGCACTTACAGTTAGGTTTTTTTGGGCGCAGCAGTTTTGCTATTTCTTTCACTCAACACTTTTACGCAGCAGCAGCATATTACTTTACTTTCGTTTAATTATTTCACCTCACTTAACGCACAACAAAAAAAAACTCAAGAAAAAAAAAAGAGCGCCAACAACGAACATGTACAAAAGAGAGAGGGAAAAATGGCATCAAAGTTAACTGCGCACTTTGCAGAAAACACTTTTGCATCAAACACTAGTAAAAACAGGCAACTTTCATTGTTTTATTATACTTATACACTTTTTATGTTTATTAAATGAACACAACTGATTTATTAGTAATAATATGCACATTTAAATTGCATTTTTCGCGATGCGCAATAGCATTCCAACTAAACGACGCACAAACTGAGAGAAATTACGAAAGCATGCACACAGGGCTGCCAGATTGTCTACGCGTGGTACATTGGTAGAAAGGTATAAATAAAGAAGGGGTCGCGTGTAGTTCTGTTCTCACTTATATGAGTGGTACAATTTATTTTGTCAAGTGGCAACCTACAACTTTGTTTACTCTTTTCTAAGCTGCTCTTAGCAGAGGTCTTCTTCTTTATTATATTAATTCGCAATTATTGTGTCATCTTAATGCAGCTCTTGTTAAGAGGGTATATGTATTTAGTTTGTGCAAATGTTATAAGAGTGTTTTATAATTTTGCTCACTGTGTTCCCATTAGCCTTAATGCGTATTTATTGTTGATTAATGTTTGTTAAAAATATAAATCTAGTAAAATACGAATTTGAGTTTGCTTTTCGGGCAGTCGACTCTCGCCAACGATAATACTCGTCCGATCATCGAAATTAAGCAGCGTCAGGCGCGGTTAGTACTTAGATGGGAACCGTTTGGGAACACCGCGTGTTTTTGGCATCGGTTCTTTTTTTTTAGCAAACATTTTTGTATCTGCTAAGCCATTAGACTTTTTTTATTTTTTAATATGTACAACAAAATGCGAATCAATTTAAGCTGACCTCAACTAGCATAGAGTACAAATATTTCAGATGAAATATGCATAAATCGTTTTTGGTCTGTGTGTTGCTGACATGTGATAACCTCAATTCCGAAAGCGTTGATTTGGCAACTGCAGTTAAGCGTCCAATCGAAGGGGCCAAAGGGGAGGTCACAAGTACACAACTGCATAATCCAGAATCCAGGAGACCAAACTCCAGTTGCATGTGCAATGCGGAAGGGGTTTTTGTTGAAGAGGATTGCGAATGTGCCGATTGGCAGTAAACCAAAATACATATTGGAATATTGTGCACAGAGTAAGGGATTGTAGGAATATGTGACAAAACGAAATTCAAAATACCTAAGAAGTAGAAAAATGTTATCAACAGCATTGCAATGTTTTTATTATCATGGAATTTTACAGCCTTTAAAAATATTTGTTTGCAGGAAATTCACATTTATTAGGACTACGATGCATCATCATCATGCATCACTGAGATTCATTCACGCACAAACTGTTTACATATGAATGCTTAAAGATGATGAAACAAAGCAAATGTCTAACAGGCAGACGGACAGACAGACAATTGCGTCGAGACTGACATATAGAATGTTTGCGGGCAGACATTTTAGAAAATCATTTTCAACGAACATTCCAAGTTTTGTCATAAAAATGAAGCGTAGTTTTTGATGGGGTTTCATGTGGGCATTGCTTAACAGGAAGATACTCTGCACTAAAGAAAAAATCTTTTTTAACTACCTTACTCCTAAAAAAATAAGTAACGAGAGTTGAAAAATTGCATTTATTAATGTTCTTAGACGGATTATTTAACTAGAGATTAATCTAAATTATTGCAATTTCTTGTCATCCTTAGAAAGGGTATTCCAACTGCTTGCCATTACGTACTTTACAGAATACATGACAATTTGAAATTAGAAATAATTCGTTGCAGATTGCGCAAACTGGGAAGGGAACATTTTTAGGGAGAAATTAAAAGCCAAGTAGCTTCAGCAACAGCTATAAAATGTCCACCCTAATGTGCATGCATGTGTGTGTGTGTGTGTGTGTGTGTTGTGACAGTGTTGAAGGCTTTATGAGCCCATTGCTGGCGTCAAAATGTCATCATTGTGCGGTGGCATGCCACTCCAAAAAAAAAAAAAAAAAAAAAAAAAAACAAGCAAGGACAGATACTTCCTCCAAGCAAGGATTTGTCGGCTTTTGTCAGACTTGTTATGGCTACTCTAGCATTCGCTCTCTCTCCCTCTCCCTCTCTATCTCTCTCGCACTTTCATTGTGTGTTTGCTGAAGCGTTGTCTTAATGCTGCCTGTCTATTTTGGCTGTCATCGCACTTGCTGAAAAGAAAAAATATTACGGAAGGGTTGCAATTGTGAATTTTGTATACCCTTAACCCATAAGATGGGTTTAAAGGGTATAATGGTTTTGTCTACAACCCCATAAAGTATATATATTCTTGATCAGCATCAATAGCCGATTCGATATAGCTATGTATGTCCGATTATGTCTGAGACTAGAAGAGCTAGACACTCCAGATTTGGAACTTAAGTTCGCCTAAGCTCCAGGCAGTGCAAATATGTTTCAAATTATCGATAACACTTTCGGTTTCCGATAAATACATATAATCGAAAACAGAAAACACTTGAATTTTATAATTCTAAAAAAAAAGTTTAAAAATATGATTAAAATAATGAACAAATGAAAAAAATTTGATTAAAATCGGTTAAGGAATATCGGAGATTACGCGAGTTAAAGCTTAGTCGCTTAAAGTCAAGGGTTAAGGGTTTGATCTAGTCGGGATCTCCCCACAAGAGCCCTCTTTCCGTTTTTTAACTGTTCGTTCATTGACATCCTTCCAGCCCAACTTGAGGCCATAATTCTTTCTTTCACGCAATAGATTTTTATGTGCATTTTGCCAACAAATAAAAAAGTATTTCATATATCATTTTGTGATATTTTTTTGTAGCATGCTCTGGTTTGCATTTATTTGTGTGGCACTGTTCAGCATCATATCATTGAGCCAACGCACTTGGCAACGTTTCCAGACCTCACCCATGGTCATCTCAATGGATCGCAATAAACTGGTGTGGAATACAAGTTTCCCATCGCTAACCGTTTGTCCACATAAACGCATCGATGATGTCAAACTGGAGGAATACATAGTGTAAGGCAATGTTTCTAACATCAAATGATTAAACCTAACTGTATTTGCTTTTGACCCACACCAGCGCCAATAGTGAACAATTTGAGGATGAAGCGGATAAGGAATATTTTCGTGATTTTATTGTTAAACTTGCAAGTCTCACGTACGATAACTTGGAATCTCTGCCTCTGAACAAATCGTATGGCATTGAGAGTCATAAGTATTTGGATATCCTTTATGAACTGAAATGGCCTTTCGAACCGGAAATCAGCAGCGGCGCCGCCGTCAAAATGTTCATCTATGAGACACAAACGGAGTTTGGCATTTGCCATTCCGTCAATTCACTTGTGGCACGCTATAATTCCTTCAGGTAAAAGTTTTCTAACCTAGTAAAAAAAATAGAATATTCATATTCTTATACATCTATAGCTATTGGCGCAATGGTGATTGGAGCATTTTGGATCATGGTGATCGTGTCACAGTTCATCCACTTGATGGCGAAATCTATGCACAGATCATCAATCTATCAACTGCCTATGATGTTTATTTTCATGGAGCTGGCGATGTTCCCAATATATCGAAGCAACGTTATACCTTCCCCGAAAGCGATTACACAACTGTCGAGCTAATTGCCTTGGAGATTTATACCAATGAGGAAGCCAGAGCGTAAGCTTACAAAACTTCTCAACTATTAGTTATAGAAGTTTTCTGTGAAGAATACCTTTGAAATAAATCTCGCTCAGTCGGGCGCGGTTAGTACTTAGATGGGGAGTGCTTGGGAACACCGCGTGTTGTTGGCATTGCTTCAACAATTATTTTCCTTACTATTTCAGATTCAATACTAAGCAACGCAAATGTCGCTTTCAGTATGAAGCGGAGGAGATGCAAACTGTTCCGATTTATAGTTTTGGTTTATGCCTCTCTGAGTGCCGAATGTTCTTTGCTTTGCGTGTTTGCGGCTGTGTTCCACACTTTTATCGCAATTTGTGTAAGTTAATCAATGATGTTTTAAAGCAATTGTTATCTTAATATTCCATAAAAAGTAAAAATAGTGTTTGCGTCTCTTTCTCTCTTGTTACTTCATGCTTTTTCTGTCTCTTTCCAGTGCGTAATGGTCGCCGTTTGCCGATTTGCGGCTTGGAGGGCATCGGTTGCTTGGTCAAAATAAAACGTGAGAAATTTTTACATTTCCTTCTTTTTTTTGATACCTCTGCATGCAAATATTTAACTTGCTGTGAAAAATTCGTTTTAAATGTTCATTATCAAATATTTTACCAGTAAAATGTGAAACGTGACCATTTTTTAAAAGTTGTAGCTTAGGTCAGTAAGCTTTATGCATTTTTTGGTTCTAAATTTGATTAAATATTTATGTGATATTCAAAATGATTATGTGAAATGTGTGCAAAATATATAAAAACGAACCTCGTTTAATCGAATTTTTTCATTTTAGGTGAGATAATCTCATTAAAGTCGGATAAATATAAAATCAATTGCAATTGTTTGGCCAACTGTGATGACTCCAACTTTTTTGTGCAATCCTATGTAAGTACCACAGGGTGTATCAATTACCATACACTAATCATGTTAAGGCGCGTACACAGGGTAAATCCAGCTTTAGCTTACAGAAGCGCCATTTACGTCTGGAGCCGCAAGCATTTCAAACGTTAAACAAACATGAAAATTGTTATCGTAAAAAATAATAAGCACAAAAGTTGTTGTTGTTGTTGTTGTAAATATGCCTTGAAATATGCCATTATTGCTGTTTGAGCCACTTTGGCAGCGAGCTGTACAAAAGTTGTTGGCATTGTGCGGCAAAAGTTTTTACATTTAATAATAATTTCAGCTTACTTTGAGTTGTTCATGTTGTTGTTATTATTTCAATTGCGATTTCTCTTCCTTCTTTTCCTCCTCTCTCTCTTCCTCTCTCTTTCACATCGTCAGAGGTCTCGCGTCTGGTTTTTGGGCGCTAATCTACAATGGGGCATCATTGATTATCCCAAAATGCAGCTGCGTCGCGATGTTCTTTTCTCCTTTGCCGATGTTCTTGGTAAGTTTTCTTTTTACCTTTTTCTAACTTTTAAGTCACTTCAAATATATTTTTTTACAGTTTATATTGGTGGCCTTGTTGGTTTCTTTTTGGGCTGCAGCGCTTTGAGTTTTACGGAAATTGTTTACTATTTTACGGCACGTTTTGTTCGTCGCATGTTTTGGAATTAAAACCGAATAAAACATTTATGTCTTTACTGTTAACTAACTGTTCACTTTTTTCACCTTACTAACGCACAAAAAAAAAAAACTCAAGAAAAAAAGAGCGCCAACAACGAACATGCACAAAGGAGAGAGAGAGAAAAATGGCATCAAAGTTTACTGCGCACTTTGCAGAAAACACTTTAACATCAAAAACTAGTTAAAACAGCAAACTTTCATTGTTTTATTAAACTTATACACTATTTATGTTTATTAAATGACCACCACTGAATTATTATTAATTAAACGCGCACTTTAACGCGCATTTAACCGCGATACGCAATTGCATTCCAACTAAACGACGCACAAACTGAGAGAATTTACCGAAATGCATGCGCACAGGGCTGCCAGATTGTCTACGAGTGGGACATAGGGACAAAGGTATAAATACCGAAGGGGTCGCGTGTAATTCTCTTCTCACTTTGAAAAGTGGTATAATTTATTTTGTCAAGTGGCAACTACAACTTTGTTTACTCTCTTCTAAGCTGCTCTCAGCAGTGATCTTCTTCTTTATTATATTAATTCGCAATTATTGTGTCATATAAATAAATGCAGCTTTTGTTAAGAGGGTATATGTCTTTGGTTAGTGCAAATGTTATAACAGAGTGTTTTATAATTTTGCTCATGTGTTCTCATTAGCCTTAATGCGTATTTATTGTTGATTAATGTTTGTTGAAAATATAAATCTTGTTAAATACGAAACTCGAGCTTGCTTTTCGGGTAATCGACTCTCGCCCAATACGGTTCTCGTCCGATTACCGAAATTAAGCAGCGTCAGGCGCGGTTAGTACTTAGATGGGTGACCGCTTGGGAACATAGCGTGTTGTTGGCATTGCTAAACAATACTTTTTTTATAGCAACACCCAAAAACATATTTTTATGTAAACTTTTTTTTACTTTTTTGACGTTTCTTCTAAGACTAACACATTGAACTTAAAACACACATTACCCATTTAATGTTGCCTTAATGTATTCCACCCCCTTTTAAGCCTGCCCATATAAACATTGATTGTCTATGTTCAAAAGGTTCGTCGTCGCTTCGCATTTCAATGAACAACAAAACTGTCGGCGTCTAGAGCTCAGACTCGATGTCTGTCTCGACAAATTAGGTCCATCCATTGTTATTTTCTGCAAACCTTGCCGATTTTTATGAGGGACAATAATAATATTTGTTGTCCATTGCCTTTTGGAGGCCAACAATAATTTGTAGTGGCAAAGTTGTTTGTTTTGTTTTTAGGTTCATTATGGGTTGATCCAACTGTTCCTGCTTGTGAGTTATTTTTTGCTCGCTAACTTTATGAACTGCTCTCGTTGAAAACATTTCGCACACTTGTCATGACTTTTGTTGTTGTTGCTGTTACATACATATAGTATGAGTGAACTGTACGAAATGTAACTGTCAACAAAAGGCGAATGCTAGTTAACTTTTTGCTATGAATTTTTTCTGTCATGTCATCAATAATGAATTTCAGATGAGCAAGAAATTCACTCTCTAGGATTTAGGTCAATATTTGGGGGGGGTGGCGGGGAAGACAAACACTACTTAACGAATTTCACATCCCTTCGACTTGAATTCAACCCTTGTTTGAACAAGAAAAAATCTACATTCAAATGCATTCAAACAAATACAACAGAGATTTTTTTAATATTTTTATGGAAAAAAGGGGAACTCATACCTTGCAAAACTCCTTCTCTTGCAAAGCTCAAAGGAATTGTTCAGCGTGCAAAGCTCTTTTTGCACCTTTGCCCAAACTTCCTTGAGTTCTTCAATGGCAACCGCAATCCACGTCACGTGGGGATTGTCACCAGCAACGCATGCATTATAAATATATGGGGGATGCACAGCTTATTGGCCCAAGTGGCCTGAGGGAGGGGGGTTAAGTGTGAATATACAATAGCATGCCATAATTCCCGGACACGGGGGCAGACTTTGAAGTTGGACACCAAAAAGGGTAACTTTTTCGCATAAATTTTGGAATTATTGAAATTTATTGTTGAATTGAGCAAAAAAAAAAAAATAGGGAAGATTATGTGCCTGTGCGTTTATTAGGAAAGGGATGCAATTCATCAATTCGGTGATGAACTTTATTGTTTGATAATCGCATATTATGTCTTCATTGTTGTGCCCCCCTTTTAAGCCTGCCCCTGCAGCTTTTTATCTGCTTTTTCTTCTTCTTTTTCTTCTATTCTGCCGCGTTTGGCTAAATAAACTGTTGGTTGCTGTCTACACTAAATTCGAAGTGCAACTCCATCTACTTGTAGTTTTTTTTGAAAAAACTGCTTGCTGGCAAGCAGAATTCGCCGGCAATGGCCGGCAGATGGCAATTAATAGTAAAAAAAATTCCGCCAAAAAAAGTGAAAAAAAAAAAAAAGTTGAGAATGCAGTATTTTTACTAAATAAAATTACAAGACTTTTGAGGGTAAACAAAAACAAATCGAGTCACTTTTGGACTCGAAAATTGCAAATAAATAGGGAAAAAACGTTTTATTTTTGAATTCACACATGCATAAACCGCCATCTAGCGTTAATAAAAGGTAAGTCGTCGACTCTGTTGTTTAACAGCAGCTGTTAAAAACAACATTTTTGGGTGCCCATAGCACGGCCATAAACTGAGCAAGAAGAAGAACAAAAGAGCAAAAAGTGAGCGGAAGGTGGAAGAAGTTTCCACAAAACAAAAATAGCTAACAAAAGTTTTGTTTTTTTTTTTTGCACGCACAGAATGCACAAAAGTGCGCCACCTTGGCATTGTAATGCCAATTATACTGCCACGCAAGCAACGGCTGCAACAACAACAACAGCTTTACACAACAGCTGCAGCCGTGAAGCAGCAACAACAACAACGCGAACAAATTTGCTGATAAGGTCTGCAATGTACGCCGCAGCATCTTTAACGCCACCCCCCGCCTCCTCCGCCTCCGCCTTCTCCTCGCGCATACAATGGCTGCTGCTATTATTATTGCTTGCATTGCACCCAAAACCAACGCCGCTGCCGGCTGCACATGCCACACACATCAGCGGCGATTTCCATACCGCCGACTTTTTTCAGTTCCTCATCAAGTTTGGCTTCCAGAAGGCCGATCTGCCCACGCCGCGCAGCCAGCAATCCTATGGCTATATCTATGGCAATGTGACGTCCCCGGATGCATACAGTGCACCCGTCACGCTTGTCGTCCTGGACAAGTCCACGTTCGTGGACTTCTATAGCAATCGCAGCTATCGCAATCGTGAGACAGCCTGCTCCCGCATGTTCTCACGGCTGCAGCACATCGTCTACGATCCCGACTGCAATCCCCAGGGTAAACGTGACTTTTTGCGCCGTGTGCCTTGCCCCATCGGCCAGCTATGCGTGGATGAGGATGCACCCTCGAATGTTATCGGCGGACATCAGTTCACCTATGTCATTGACTTGGAGACGGAGCCGCGGTAAGTGCTATCAGTACTTACCTTATCAGCATTGATAAGACAATCTTTTCACTCTTTTAGCTTCTGGTACGTGGCATTGGTGGCATGCTATCGCAATCGCAGCACTTGTGCCTGGCATGCCCATGAGAATCTGGCGAGGATTAGCAATCGCAGCAGCAGTCTCCTCCTAACCACACTCCAGTATGACATTAATCTGGTGAATGTGCATCCGAACAATTCGGCCGCACATGTCCTAACCTATCAGTATCCATACGATCAGCAGAATTTGCTGGAAATGTATTTGATATTCATGTTGGTGTACATTGTGCTCTTGCCCATGCAAATCTATGCTGTGCGTCGCCAGAAGCATCCCGTAACGAAGCTATTTACTCTGAGTTTGCTCAGTGAGTTTGTGAGTTTGGCGCTGATCACGGCGCATCTGATACGGTATGCGGCGAATGGTGAGGGTGAACCCAATATGCAGGCGGCTGGCGATGTTTTGGACATATTGAGTCGCACCACATTTATGCTGATCCTATTGTTGTTGGCCAAGGGTTGGGCTGTGACCCGACAACAGATCAGTCGCACCGGCTGGATCATCTTGATGTCAATTTGGGTGCCATATTGTGCGTTCCACATATTTTTATATATTTGGGATAGGGTAAGTGGAGAAAGTCATTTAAGTCGTATTTTATTAAGTTTCTTTGGCTTTGCAGACGGAGGTGGATATTATATCCGATAGTGATGAATATCAATCCTGGCCAGGTTGGATTGTATTAATACTGCGGTAAGTCTATAAACCATACCTGTTAAATTGCGATTACAATTACTAATCTAATTAAATTATTTTTGGAAAGTAGTCGTAGTGACTATATAGTTCGCTGGTAAAGATTTATGATTAAATAGTGAAAATCAAATATAATCAAAAATTATCGCAAATTTTCAAAGTTATTAAATATTATAAAAAAAATATAAATAATCATGAATAATCAAAAATAATCAAAAATAAATTATTTTTGATTATTTATGAGTATTTTGCTTCCCTTAATGACGAAATTTAATCAAAAATTATCGCAAATTTTCGAAATAATTAAATATAATAAAAAAATTATAAATAATCAAAAATAATTAAAAATTAATTATGTTTGAATTTTTATGAGTATTTTGCTTCCCTTCTTGACGCATCGCAAAAATAAAATTTAAATTGCACTTTACATATTATACCTCAGCTTTGTTGCTAGAATTAATTTGTTGTTTTTCGTGAAAAATAGTCATAATTGCTTGCAAATAGTCACAAATAGTCAAAAATAATCAAATACAATTACTAATCAATTAAATTATATTTGGAAAGTAGTCGTAGTGACTATATAGTTCGCTGGTAAAGATTTATGATTAAATAGTATTTACGATTATAAAAAATCAAATATAATCAAAAATTAACGCAAATTTTCAAAATTATTAAATATAATAAAAAAAAAATATAAATAATCATGAATAATCAAAAATTAATTATTTTTGATTGTTTACGAGTATTTTGCTTCCCTTCTTGACGAAATTTAATCAAAAATTATCGCAAATTTTCGAAATAATTAAATATAATACAAAAAATATAAATAATCATGAATAATCAAAAATAAAATAATTATTTTCTTGACGAATCGCAAAAATCAAATTTTAATTGCACTTTACATATTATACCTCAGCTTTGTTGCTGGAATTATTTTGTTGTTTTTTAGTTAAAAATAGTCACAATTGGTTGCAAATAGTCACAAATAGTCAAAAATAATCAAATATAATCAAAAAATAAAAATAATCAGAAATAATCATGATTGATTATTTTTGATTATATTGATAATTTGCGATAATTTTAGATTATTTATGATTTTTTGTAATCGTAATCATTATATAGTTGAGTAAAACCATAAATAGTCGTAATGTAATGAATAGCTCAACTTTTCAACAAAAATAATTTAACTACTAATGACTACAATTAGTAATCACTACTTAAGAGCTATGCTTTAAACCTTTTGATACCTGAATTATTATTAATTCTTTTATTTTTGTAGCACTTCATTTATGATGTGGTTTTTGTATGAGCTACGGAATACCATGAAGTATGAGCATTCGAGCAAGAAGCTGGACTTTTTATTGCATTTGGGCGCCTCGAGTCTGGTGTGGTTCATATACTTGCCCATTGTGGCCATTGTGGCGTTGCAAGTGAGTCCCATGTGGCGCTACAAACTGTTGCAGGGCATTACCAATTCGGCCGATTGTATGGCCTATTGTGTCATGACCGGTCTACTTTGGCCCAATCGTGCTGGCCAATATCTGCTGCTGGCGGGCACCAAATATGCCGGCATGGATGAGCTGGATGAGTTTAATGAGGCGCCGCATATTGTGCGCGAGCGTGAACGTCGTCGCAATTCGCCACCGGATGATGTCTCATCCATGGGCACTAGCAGCATTGGAGGGGTAGGGGGACGTGGCGGCATGGTGCTGTCCACAAGCATACCACATTCGTTGAATGGTGATTTGTTGGAGGCTGAGGATTTGGATGCCGAGCTACTAACTGATCTGAACAAGAATAGTCATATTGTGGCATAGTTGAACAGAGAGAATTATATATGATAATCAACGGCAGCAACGGGTTAATTACTAAGCTTAGTAGTCAAAAAAAACAAAAACAAATGTGCTAAATGTGAAGAAAAACGTCAAGAATGTTAATCATAACTAAACCCATATACATACATATACAGTGGAGAGCAAAAGTGAGTACACGTTAAAGAAATTGACTTTCGTCGACAATCAAAATTTAATCACACAAACAAATTTATGGGTAGGATAGGTAATTTAAATTCCGTTTTTAATGATACAATACTCTTCTTAACCCATTGAAAGTTTTCAATTCTTGTAAAAGTCTTTTTTTTTAACATCTTTTTCCCGGGCTTAAAAAAAAAAACACTTTAAACAATTCTAATAGTGATTGAAAAAAAAAATTTGTTCAAAAATCCCTTCGTATGTATTTTTTATGATTTTTTGAAAATTGCTTAAAATTACTAAAAATTAAAATTTTGATGAAAGTTACCTTCTTCTCATCAACAATTTTAATTTTTAGTCATTTTAGGCAATTTTCAAAATTTTCTTTTCATCAAAATTTTAATTTTTTACTGTCGACGAAAGTCAATTTCTTTAACGTGTACTCACTTTTGCTCCCCACTGTATATATTTACTTAGATTATAGTTTTTAGACGCCTACAACGAAGTGAAGTGAGAAGTGAATTGTTGTGTGATTTATCTAATATGTATGCTTATTATTAGAATATTGTTTCTTAATCTTAGAATACATCGCATAGACATTGACAAAAAAAAAACGCTTGGTATTCACATAAGTTTACAATTTTTATATTAACCATCATTCAAACCATTCAATACAAGTAGTATTTTGATAAGAACAAAGCGTGAAGCAGCAGTAGTGAAGTTTTTATATCTAAGAAAAACCATGCAAAATAAATCAAATCAATCATTTTTTTGATATATAAGTGTTTTATTGATTTATTTACAATGCGTTTAATAATGTTTAAAACAGAATGCTTTCCAGCTTGTCAGCATCGGTATCTATTGGTGGAACCACGGGAATTTCCTGCTCGCTCTCTGAACCGGATTCTGTCTTGTGAGAACTGGCTTCGGCTTGGTCCACATCTTCTTCGTCCTCGTCACTGGTCATGTCATCGGGCAGAAAAGGTTCATTGGTGGGCTCCAATTCTTGCTGTCCTGCTTCTTCTTCAGGCGTCGGCGAAGAGTCAGGTTCGGCAGGCACTGCCACTGCCGTCTCGACGTTTGTCTGACTTGGTTTGCTCAGCATATTCTCCAGACAATTCATGATGGTGCGCACCACATGCGGTGGATATAACAAGATGTTAAACTTTTGATCGCCATGCAACTTATACCAAGTGGCACTCTGCTCCAGAATATGCAGTAATCCCGCCTTGTCCTCCAGTGGCAGCATATCATACTTGCTTTGTATGGCCATTAGTTCCGTTTCGTTGGAGATGGGATGCACTGAATCCGCAACGTCATCATCATCATTAGTGTTCAGATCAGTTTGTGCACAAAGTTGATCATCGATCAATTCCGTATTGAATAAAATGGAATACTTTAATTGACTGTCGAAAAATGTTTTATCCTGAACACAGTTTACGAGCACCTGATCCCAAGGGGATTTGGGCAAGAAACTAGGATCCTTCACCATTGTCAATGGCCTCTGAAATTCCTCCATGTCAATCGAATCATCCAATGTCTTGATGGCACCCTTTTCATAGATACTTTTCACATTTTCCACCCGCTCCTTAACATGGCTCAACCAATTGTCCAGCTGCGTATCCAGTTCATCCAAGGTTTTGAATTTCTTCATTTTGACATCCTCTCGAAAGCCCAGCAATTTCTCTTGCAAAAAGCATTGAATGGACAAATCATACTTTTCAACGTGATTCTGTATCTGATTCAGACGTTGAGTACACAGAAATCTGCATAGATTCTTTGGGCCCTTGCCACTAGGGGATAGTATCTCCTCGCCCGTGGGACATTTATCCAGCACATTAAGGAAATAGGCTTCCAACTGCAAGCCCTGATTAAATACGGGCGATGTGTTCGTATTGAATTGATAACAATTATTTACGACCAAACGTATATCGTCGTTCAACTCATCCACTGTATGATAAAATCTATTATCCAATCGCTGCATAATGGTGCTCAAATCCATTGGCTGCTTAATAACGGTATAGTATGTTGGCACATTTAACTTCTTGTCGTCGACGGGCTCCATGAACGGCATCGCGAACACAAATGTCTGCACCGGTTTCAGGAATTGTTTGCGCATGAAATGCATCTTGTTGGTATAACGGCCAACTTTACCCATCATTGGCATAACCTCTGGTCGCGGACAATTCGGTTTACTATTGTGATTCTAACAAGAAATCATTTTATAATAATTAACATTTGGTATTTACTAAAAATCGTCTTTCTAGCTCACCATCTTTATTAAATTGTCTCTTGCGAAGATCTGGAGATAATGTTTTACGTATTGTTTGCAACAGACACAATGGGAGAGAAAATTGTCTGACAATGAAACTAACGATAACTTCAACGAGTATTTTTTTTTTTTTTTTTTTTTTTTTTTTTGAATACGATTACTTTTTATTTTTGGATTTTGGTTTTGATGAAATATGTTTCAGTGTGTTTTGTATAAATTATTTAGTTTATTTTTAATATTCATATTGGGCTAAAATTAGCGTATAAACACGCCAAGTATTTGTTAGTTTTTGTTTTTTTTAATTTTATATAATATTGCACAGTTAGTTTCTATATAATATTCATATTGCAATTTTACAGTGCTGCTAAAACTGTTGCGACGGCAAACTCTAAATGCATGCAAATAAACATACATATACACACATATATAATACATTATGTATTTCTATAAATTGGTATTTTTTTTAATACATATTGACCGGCTTTTGCATTGAAATTGGCACTAAGTATTTAATCGTAAATCGATGCCTTTCAAAATTACTTCAAACTTGTCAAAAAAAATAAAATAAAAATTAATCGAAATAAAATTTCTTTTCTTTAGCTTATGGTATTTTTATAAATTAAACAACAGTGGAGGGCATGTGCAAAGAAAAACAAATAACAAATTTGTACTTTAACGCGAATGAAACTAAATATATATAAAATATTGTATTATGTATACGCCATGTATGGCTAAGAGATGGCAAAGTAAGTTACAATTACAAAACGGATGGCATAAATTGGCATTTTGGGCTTTGCTTTCAGCCCATCTATAACATCTGGACATACTTCTTCTATGTTTTCTTTTTTTGGCTAAGCTTGCGAGTATTTGTTTTTTTGGTGTTATAGTCTACATTAGCATGTAGGAATGATCACGTTCGAGGCGTGTTTTGGCGCGCATTTGTATATTGCCGATGGGATCGGATGGCGGTGGTATGCCATTAATCTGATGTGTGGGCTCCTTGTAGAAAGAACTCGGTGCGTCCACACTTGTAGCCATAAAAAACCGAATCATGAGAGCTGCAAAGCGAACCAATATAATAACTATAACAAATTAGGATAAGTAAATACTTACCGTAGTATTAAATCGGTGAGTTGTCCACTCGGCTGCTGCAGATCGCAATGCATGCTCTCGAGTGTGTTCAGTTCGAGCGGATTCCATGGCCCGTTGCGCTGCAGTGCATCCCATTTGGCATCGATGCACATGAAGCTATAATTGCTGCCGTCACGCTTGTCGCCCTCCACATTGACATTCAATGTTTGATTCAATTGCGATTCCATGTGCGGAAACTTTGCCACACATATATCAAACTGCAAGAGAAATATATTAGTTAGGGTATACAGAATTGGAAGTGAAAGATTCTATACCATCTTTTGGACAATGCTCTGTTGGAAGCACGAACCTTCCTCCATGAGCAGCAGCAGCGTCATATTCTGTTGACCGCAAACATACAGTTCGGTGCGCTGCAGTCCATCAATGGGTGCAGATGCCACTGCTGGCGGCGGCGGGGCAGCATTGAATGCGGTTAATGCATCCACGGCATCCTCGCAGTTCGAGGAACGACGACGTGGAAACACCTTGCTGCTGGTCAACGGTGTCTGGATCTCAATGGTTGGCGTTGTCTCATTTAATGCCAGCACCGATAGCTTGGCCATCAGTGGTGTCAAGGGTACACCACCCCGCTTAAGCGTGGCATCTACGGTGGTATCACCTGCAGACTTGAGTGGCAAACACATGGAACGCTTGTCGAGCGGTGTCTTTGCTGCTGCCACATTCAAATTGCGATCCGCAGTTGCTGCCTGCTGACGCATATGCTCGTCCAGCTTTTGTATCTCCTGATTGAACTCCTGGAATTCGGCAACGAGTGCTGCCAGCTCGGCATCCTGGGCAGCCTGCTCGCTGGCAACGCCCCACAGCTTGCGATACTGTTCGAGGAATTGCTGAAACAAACTGCGTGAGATCTGTTGGCCATTGGCATTGAATACGGGATAGGTGGGATCGCTAATGGTGCGCGAACTGATGCGTTCCTCCTCACTCTCTATGAAATCGGGAGAGATTTCGCTGCTGGCGCCATTGCGATTCACATCCGTTTTGAGGCCATCTGTGATGTGAGTTAACTTTTTGGATATGGCACGCAGTGCATCTTGCAGATCTGCCGAGGATTTGCGACGCGTTAGCTGCTTGTGCGGATTTGTGATAAAGTTCTGAAAGAATTTCTCCACATCCAGCTTGAGCGAATTGCGACGCGATGCTATGGCCGGCGGTTTGCCATTGGAATTGTTGGCATCGGCCTGATCCTGATCCTCGGGATTGGCGCATATAGACATGACATTCGCCACCGGCAACACCTTATTCTCTGTCATGGGCGTATTGCACACACTGGTGCGTCCAATAAACTCGGGATACGAATCGGTCTCATCAAAGTTAATGGATGCAATGCCCGATTCGGGCAGATCCTTGCTATGCAAACTCTTCAAGCGCAGCGGCAAATACGTAGGACGCATGGACTTGGGCCTTGCTGCTGGCAGCTCGACCTCCGTCGCCGTCGTCGTCGTCGTCGTCTGCTCCTCCTCGGGTATGTGTGTAAAGATCAAAGACTTGTCGCGCTTCAGCTTACGCTTGGCATATTGAAATGGCAACGAACTTTGTCCCAGCTGTGACGTTGCGGTCTGGAGATTCTGTGCTCGCTGCGCCTCCCCAGCCAGCTTGCGATATTGCTGATGATCCACATAGACGACCAACATTTGAACACCATTGGGTATGTGAAACTGTTGCATGTTCAGCTGTTCGGCGGTGGTGCGCACATGGCGTGGATCTGTTAGGACCAATTGCTTGGTCACCACATCGCCCAGCTGCGAGGCAACCACTCTGCAAAGGAAGAGAGATTAGTTATGAACATAAATATTTATCATTTTGGAGTTACTTGTTGTGATAGAGTATGGCGCCGCCGAGTATACCCTTAGTTTGCTGGCAACTTTGCAGTGTCTGTATGGCCTCCAGATAGATGTGACTGGCGGTCTGCGGTTTGAAAAGCATTGGTTAACATTGAATATCAGATTGAAATCTCTCTCTCTCACCTTGGGCATACGCAACTTGGGCACATTCTGGAATGTATTGCCATTGCGTTGTAGCATTGGCAGATATGTCTCGAATATGTGATATAGTTTCTCGCTGAGATTCCGATTGAGCTGAGCTGAGTCGTGCAGCGATTGCAGATCGCGATGAAAGAATTTTAATAGTGAACTCAAGAGATTCGCACGATGCTCAAGCAGTTGGTCAGCTATGTTGCGATCGGTGCCCACGGCCAGAGTGAAGCGTCCGAACTCTTTCAGAACAAATTTGCCATTTTGTAGGGAGAGAATACGTGGCTTGAAGAAGCAATCCTTTAGGAAATACGATGTGCCCATGAGTTGGCCACAAAGCGCCACCTTTTGGGTGTCGGATACCCAACTGGGATGAAAGTACAAGACTGCAGCTATAGGATCATCTGCCTCATCCTTTAGACACTCGGTGTCATAAACAAACACAATCATCGTCTCTCTGTGAAAAACAGATGAGAATACAAAATTAGTTACAGTTTGGCAGTTATTGTGAGGTGAGAGCCACCTGTCGAGCATTCGTCGACGCAGCTGCTGCAGCTTTTGTAGTTGTTGTTGCTGCTGCTGCCAACGTTTGTGGCTCGGTTTACGCCAATCTTTAAACATTTTGTATATACGTATAAGTTAATTCCTGGATATATGTAGTTCAACTCAAATGCTGCATCGTGGCGGCTTATCGCCTCCCGCAGCAATTCACAACAGTTGATAACTCAGTCAACACTAAACTGAATTGCCAGCTGGCTCCGCTGGCTGGCTGATAAATAAATACATATGATATGTGAGGTGTCAAACAACAACAGCAGCGCAGCATTGTTTAAACATTTTGCTCACGCTTTGTGCTCTGCAGGTGCGACGCGGGAGAGGGAGTGGGTGTTAAAGGTGAAATCGCCGACGCCGACGCCGCTTATTACGACGTTGATTTAATGGCGCGCAGCAATGCAACAACTAATATCACTTTACAAAGTCAAATCAAGCATTTACAGTTAAAATGTCACTGCACTAGCGCCAAATGGTATCGATAACAGTGAAATTCAAAATGTGCAGTGTAGCATAATCGATATGAAGAGTGCGTGTGAGACAGGGAGAAGGCGCTAAATTATGATTAGTTTAAAATGAGTGCGCGCAGCATCTTCGCTGTTTGATGGCATTCTTTTAGGTATAAAGGTGAACAAAAAATAAAATACAAATATGTAATTTTTAACGATTATTTATTAATTTCAATTGCTAACTTTATCCAGCTGCTGATTTCAAAACAACTGGACTTAGGAAACCTACATAAAGTGGCGGTTCTCGCTGGCCAGCAGCTTTATAGCTATATTTGGCCACATAGCCATTTGGTCCTGCCTCATATGTGACCACAAGTTGGCCACCCTGCTCATTATCGAATGCCTGATTCAGTGTACCTTTCACCTCTAGAATGCCTGGTGATATTTCTCTAACGGTCTCCTCCCGCCCAGCGCTCCCATCCGGATTACGAATGCTTTGCAAAAATAAGTGTTTTTTACTTAAGTGCGTTTGTTTAACTATTTGTTTTACCTTAAGGTGTATTGACCATTGCCTGGCTCCAGTTGATAGCCATTTTCATAGCCAATACGCGGCACAAGCGTTGTGGGCATCACAAAAGCAAAGTTCACAAAGAGCACAAAAATCAACTAAAAGTTTTCTATGATTATTCTCGATTTGTTTTCATTGCTTTATGCTAACTCACCGCTCTGAGCATTTTTATTGACTTTTGTATCTGCAGAAGCCTTAATAACAACTAAACTTCTCATTTTATCAGCATCTCATATTTAAGAGATCCAAACAGAAACGAGTGTGGAAGCGAAAAACAAGTTTCTAAACAAAAAAAAAAAAACGTTACGAATCCTCCCAAAGCAAAGTGTTATTAAAAGCACTAACTATATTACTCATCTAGTCCAAATTTAGCACAAGCTCGTGAAGGTATTGACACGTGATGTTTAACCCTGGGAATGCAGCCGGATTCATTAAATAACTTCAAGTGTATAATTATGAATTATTATTTATTTGTTGATGTTACTTATGTGTATAGTTAGGAAGAGTATATATGTATGCAAATCAAATTGTTTGAAATATTGTATTGTCATTTCTTTATAATGAAAAATTTTTTATACCAAGGAACATTATAATCAAAAGACATGGAGAAATGTCTGGCTAAACAAGAATTCGCTTCGAAAATTACTCATTTATATGAATGACTTGCAATATTGAGAACAAAACAAAGATCAAAATTAACTTTTCCACATTTTCGAGTGTTCACTGTAGCGCTTCCTAACCAGCTGCTGCCTTGAGAACATTGGCAGGCAAATGCTGTGGCGGCGGATTCCTACCCATCACATAACTATACTTGGCCATATAACCATTTCGGCCGGCTTCGTAGATGACGTCCAGTTCACTATTTTCATCATAATACAAGTTATGAAGTTGACCCTTTAACCAGGAGCTCACCGGGTGCAATCTCCTGAACTGTCTCCACGCGCGAGGAACTATCATGTTTAATCCTATTAAGGTCAGGTGATGGGATTAACAGAGTTTCTTATGGATTTTGAAAGGCAACCTACTTTAGACTATATTGATCATCGGAGGGTTCCAAACGGAAACCATTATCAAATCCATCCGCTGCATTAATGTGTGGCACCAACTGGCGAGGCGCCGCCAATGTCAAGCTGACAAACAGTGGGACGAACAACTGAATGAAACATTATCTATATAGTTCCAATTGGAATATACCAAGAATAATCTTACCGCCGTTAACATTTTGAAGCTAAGTCTCAAGAGCAACTAATTTGTTGATACAACCTAACGTCTTATTTAACAACGATTAAATTTTAATCAAAACACACCTTGGAAAACAAGTTTTTTCTTGACAGAAATTTAATAACAACAGAGAGATTAGTTATGGTTTATTGGCACGTGGAGAACCCGTTTGCCCAAATATTTATATTGAGAATTATTTAGAACACTCGAAAGGTAAAACCATTTAATTTTATTTAATTTTTGTTATACGCATACCACTGTACCATATGGTGCTCACAAACATAAACATTGATATTCGTATGTATGTATTTATATATATATGCTTATCAGCAGTTTATTGTTAGGTTTCATTTTGATGCAGAATTACTTGTTTATGTGTGTGTGCAGCTCAAAGCAAACACAACAAAAATACCCCCACATACACCCACAACACATACACAGCCCCACGCACATGCACACACACACACAGCACCAACATACCTGCATATACAGGTCTAGGCTTAAAAAAGCCACCGCAGTTTGTGGGCACAGTTTTGTTTATGTTTAACCAATTATTTGAATGCACTTACTTTGTAGCCATCTTGGAAACGATGTGTTTGTATTTGTTGTAATTTTTATTGCACTTTATTGATTAATATTCTTCATTTTAACGTAAATAACTTTACACTTCCCATTTTCGGTGTTATTCTGCGGGGGTGGCTGAACCGCGAATATCGATACATCGTAACACATACAATGTGGCCATATATTCAATGGTAGGGTTGGCCTGCCAACTTAATACATTTTTCGATAGCAATGTGCATTATATCGAGATTGGTGCCACCACTAAAAGTATACCAAACAAGCCAAAGCAAAATGGCCGCCGTAGTGTAAAGAGTATACTTTTTGGAAGTTCGTGTTTTTTGCTTGATTTGATACTTATTTACACATTATTTATGAATTTTGGTGAGTCCAGTAGCTGCATTAAGTTGCTCTACACATATGTGACTAAAAAGCAATACCTAATTGTGAGTTATAAGTGAAATATAAGTGTTTTAAATCAATGCTATATTGTGGCTGCTGTTGCATTTACTACACAAAAAAACTACGTCCACAAGCACAAGCCAACAACTCAAGCGTACCCAACTATAGCCCCCGCGCCGCGTATTATTATCCACAATCCGAATCGAAGCAACAAACAGGTTTTTATTGTGTACAGACGTGTGTTTTTCTCTCTTTTAATTTATGCACACACACCGACACACACACACACACACATGTTAACATACATACAAACAGACAACTAAACAAACCAAACATGAAGCATAAGCTTAAAAACGAGTAAGACAAGAAAATACATAAATTTTACGAGTGCGCGAGTGTATTTGTGCGTGTGTGTTGTGCTGTGCTGTGTGTTGAGTGTGTGTGTAATGCTGTAAACATCAGCAAGTAGCATTCGAAGGCGAAGCAGCAGCTAGCAGCAGCTAGCAAAGTGCTAAAGTGGTGATCGGCCGTAAGAAAGAACGAGAGAGATAACACAACATAAAAAAAAAAAAATAAACTAAACGACTCGCTATACAGCTACAGGTGAATTTGTGGACTTGTTTCTTGCTTAGCTGCTCCCCCAACCCCAGCCACTCGTTCTCTAAACACACAGTGGTCGAGGCGGTGGTTAAAGTGTTAGTGTCTGGCCAAGAACTGTAAAAGGCAGCAGCACAAGAAACGAGTTAGCTGCTGGCTTCGAGTAGAAAATCTAATAAATTAGTAGCATAATCAATTCGCGTCGTCGTTCCACAAAGTGTTTAAAACTCTCTTCGCCCCTCAAACGCATATCGAGTGCCTAACGGTAAAGCTGCTCATTTTCAAATGCAAACAACAGTGAATGCAACAACAGCTATAACGCCCCAAAGTTATTAAAAACAAAAAAGAAAAATAAGCAACAACAATATAAAAACTCAATGTAAAGCTTAAAAGAGTCAAAGTGTCAAAAGCGACAGCAGCCCAAAAAAAAAAGTGGAACGCGACAGTGTGTCCCACTTAACCTCAAAAACATACACACACACACACCCAAACATCTCCCCCACCCTGCAGTCTGGTTGTTGTTTTTGGTGTTAAATGCAACTGCGTGTATGTATATATGTATTTGTTGTTTGATTTAAACGCGTCGTTTATAACTTCAAATAAGCAAACTCCCACGCTTAATTTTACGCGCTTTAATAATAATAATAGTTGTTTATTTAGTTGTGAATGAAAAACTTGTCGCGCCATATTTGTTGACTAACTTCCATTGATTCACAATTCTCATTTATATTTGTTTTTGTTACACTTTTCTGAATCATCTACGCTTCCGTTGAAGTCAAAAACAGAGCAGAGCATCGCTTTGCTTCTTGATTAAACGGGTTTAACTTCGTATGTATGTATGTGTGTATGTTTGTATGTGAATCATGTAGGAGTTTTGGAACATATACAAAATCGGAAGTAAAAACGTTGATAGTTACACTTGCACACGCGATTGCTTCATGGATAAGAAGTGAAAAGCAAAGTGGTGGAAGAGAGAGAGAGAGACGATAGACATGGCAAGTGCATTGAACTGAACGCTAATGATAAGAAGGAAGAAACAAAAAGCATAATATAATAAACACAACAAAAGCAAAAACGAGCGGTTTTTTTTTCCATTTTCTGTTCTTTTAATTAAACCAAATGATTATGTAGTCATTATTTTTCTATATGTATATGCATATCTTATACGTTCTATGGTTAGAGTGTGGAAAGAGCAAAGCCAGATAACAAAGGAAAAAAGTCGATTAGGAAAGCTAATGGTGTTATTTAATAATGCCGTTCTGGCAATGTTTTCGAAGAGATGTTGTTTATTTGTCATAATCTGTGAAGCTAAAGCGAAAAGCAGCTTAATTCAAATTGCAAAATCAACAGGTACCAGAAACAGAAACAGATATAGACGCAGTCAGTTTGTCTGCGATTAACGCATAACTTTATATGGCTAAATCCACACACACACACAAGCACACACAGGTGCCAACAGGTGTTGTTTGTCAACTTGAAGTATTGACTAACTGAACGCCCACTGACCAAACAGGTTGTCCATAGTATATAGTTGTATTCAAAGATCAGGTTTCAAAGCTTATAATCTATACACATGTGTACAAATATAAGTGTATCTAATAGTCCAACAAATCAATTTCTTTTCGAGCACGTACAAAAAACTTTTACACTTGAAGCACTAACAAGCCTCACTTCTTTCTTCTTCTCACTCAAGCAAAACGTGACATACATTTCACCGTTATCTTGATCAAGTTAGCTTATCTGACAAGCATCTATCTAACCCATCTTTCTCTTAGTTGCTTTTGCTGCTTATCAGTTTAGGAAAAACCTGTACAAAAAAGTGTGAAAACTGTGATGATGGAAGACAGTAAAAGTAGCCGAAGCTGCAGCAGCTGTACCCGACCCATATAATAGTTTCGAAAGATGATTCTAATAGGTAATACAAACTTGTATTTTGAGCTGTCATCAATTAAATACCACTTTAATACATGAATAAATAAGTATGTTTGTATGTTAAAATTAACCAACTGGTCTGGGCTCACACTTCCTGGCATTGAACTGAATATTATGAAACTTGAAACCCAAAACAAAAAATAATATAATATTGATAATACTTATGCATCATAACGAGGGCAGCTCAAAAACAAACAAATTCATTGACCGAAAAGAGTTTTTCTCAAGAAGTTATGTTCACCTTTCACTTATTATACCCAGACAAACATATATATTATAGTCACCCGATTCTCATATTACTAACTCAAGTTAATAACTATCTTTCACTCGATGTTAGCTCATTGACCGGAACATCACGAATACGGTTTCATTTGCTTAATAGATCTTAAGTCACCCTCTCGTATTTCATACAACAACAACATCAAAAATATTCTTAAGGCCAATTGTGGGGACCCCTATAATTTTCAACACTTACACAAACCGACAGAGAGACATCGTATGGGCCAAGAGTCAGACGGCAGTTCACTTGACCTGCAACCACCGATGTGTTGTTGTTGTTGCTGAAAACCTTCAAGCTGGAAAAACGATACCCAGACACAAAATTCATTGTCCAAAACAACAACGAGTACAAGACGACGACGAGACGCTAGCAAGTGTGACCTTCAATTGGTCAATAAAGTAATTTATTGAAGATCATCCCGCCATCGCGTAGGTAAAAGTTGTCCAAGTGTGACAAGAAGACAAGAAGGTAGAGAGCGCGGGGAGGCGAGGCGTGAGAAACTGTAGCACAAATTTCCGGCGATCGTCGTTAAAGTTAAAGAAAAAAAACCTGAGAAGACCCACACATGGAAATTACGTGCGTGTGTGTATGAGTGTGAATGTGTTTGTGTGCGAACTAAACGTGTGATGAACATCTTTTGCAGGACAGCACGTCCTGTTTTTGTCTTTCTAACTGATTAGACAGCGAAAAAGTCACGGTTAATATTGATGGAAAATACCGCACGTGATTTCCAACAAAAAAGGAAAAACTCAAAAGTGAATGAATCATAGAAATTACCGCAGGACTTCTCGGTGTAACGATGCGTGACATATATCAAGGGTGGTGCACTCAAAACTACTGAGTGGGAGAGAGAGAACAACAGTTAGAGAGTGTGTTGAGTTAACTAAGCAGCTCTCAAACACTATTCTCACTAGTGTGTGGGCGTATAAACTGTGTATAGTTGTTGTTGTTGCTTTTACGTTTCATGCTTTGCCGTTTTTCGCCGCCGCAAATTTGTTTTGTGCTTCAGTTTCAGTGCTCGACGAGTTCGCCCAACGTGCGGTTCGCTTCATATTTACCGTCGATTTAAAAGCAATTTTCATAGAAAGTGTGAAAGAAATAAGCGTGTGTGTTTGTGAAGAATTTGCAAATAAAAAGACATTAACAAACAAGTTTTGTGTTTATTGTTACACAAGTGAAATTTGGTAATAATCAAACGATAGAGATCAAATTTGTTTTTATGTAATAATGATCAAAAAATAAATTAATTTTGATGCGAAGTCAAAGAGAATATTGATCTTGTGAAAGTTTGTGAGTTGTAAAACGAAACTAGTTTTATTTTAAAAAAACAACAAACGTATCCTGGGAAACATATCTTAGCCAACTTCCCAGTTGAAAGCGCTATGAAAATCAACATAAAAAAAAAAAAAGCTTAGAACTGTAACAACTTATTGTTAACCCATTAGCCTAATTTTTCACGAATGGCTAACTCCTCAGCTAAGCTGCAACGCTTGACCACAACCAGAGCTGCACAAATTCCTGAAATACCACAAACACAACTCGGTTTAACATAATAATCTTTATTTATTTTTTTTTGTCTCATCTCTATTGCAGGTTTTATGTTTGTGCTTTCGGAGCACATCAGCTAATAGCATTGAGAAACAAACTGAAGAAATTATCAAAGCAAACGTACTGAAAATAATACTATAATATATGTATATAGTATATAATGCTTGCGATTGCAGTCGTAAACAACTGGCACGAGAATGGCAGCAATCAAAATGACAAACTGCTGCAGTGATTAAAACCAGTCGTCAGGCCAGAGCCAGCAGCCAACAGTCAGCCCCATTGGCACCAGTCAGGCCAACTATTGCCAGCCACTCAGTCTGTGCGCCAGTGGCAGCTGCACGATCCAAGCTTAAGCGCTGAATCATCAGAACTGCAAAACATAGAGGAGAAAAAAGCGCCTGGCTCAACAGTTTTTCAAGTGCACGACGAAGCGACATCAATTGAAAATACTTAATTCGACGGGAGGAGAGAGTAAGAACACGTCAAGAGACCTTCAACGTTCAACAGCAGCAGCAGGGCAGCAATAGCAACAACAATGCTAATTACTGACCGAAGAAGATATCAACACAACAGTAGGGCGAGGACAACAACAACAACAACAACAGCTGTCGTCATGTGGCATATGTTGGAATGCCTCTTATGCTTCAGTCTCTTCAGCATCTCCTTTGTCGGCGCTTGGATGCCCGATGTGCGGCCCGATTTGCAAACGAGTAAGTACAACTATCGCCCACATACATATACTTAAATATATGTACAACAGTATTGTTATGTATTAGTATTTGTGCCACTTGTTGTTTGTTTTGCTTGTTTTCTTTTGTTGTTGCTTTGCCGTTTTATCAACAAGCAACAAAGCTTATCGCGCCCAATTTTTCGCAATGCTTGCAACAAATTAGCGTTTCCTCTGAAGCAACTTGTGTTTAAGTTAAATGGGCCAACTAATTACACACACATACGATCCAACCCACTAATTGCTATGAAATCTAGTTTATGATTTAGTGTTGGGGACGTTACTTAAGCTAAAGGTTAAAGCTTGTTCGAGAGGGATTTAAAGCTTGTTTCTAGGACTCCTTCCCCATTTGAAAAACATTCGATTATATATTTAAATGACTTTCATTTGCATTTTTTCTTTTACAGAGCCAGACAAAGTGACGGCTAGTTTCTTTGGCAACACCACCGACTATTATAAGATTTTGGATCATGATGATGAAAGTGTGCTCGTTGGTGCCAAGTAAGTACCTGAATATCTACCTTATTCAATCTGTTTATATATATGGACTTTGAATCCATTGTGTTCCTATACCTGTGAGCTGAATGCACAATAAATTATTTGGTTTTGCATTGGCACGAGTTAACTTAAATATTTATACAACAAAATCTAATATATATGTATATGCGATTCGAGGAATAATTAACGTGCCAATGATATGACGAGGGTTTCTAGCTACTGTTTGTTGTTTCTGTTAAGTTATACAAGTGCAAATCTTGCATTTCTCATTTTGTGTTCCTGGAAATAAAACTTGTTTATTTTACGTATAATTCTGTTCAAGCATTCACCTGAAATCAAGCATGCAAAAGTGCAAATTTTTTTCATAAACATGATTAGGTTTTCATATAATTTAATAAAGTTAAGATTAATATTATTACGCAGCTATTAAAAAACTTTAATGCTTATGATATAAGGGCAATTTAATAAAGTTAAGATTAATATTATTACGCAAAAGATTATTATTAAAAGATTTTAATGCTTAAATGTGGGTACACATCATTTTTATTTTCATTAAGATATAACACAACCGAAACACACAACGTCAAGGCCACAAAAAAACATACATATAGTTTTTTTTTGGACAAACAATAGGAAATATAACTCTTTATGTAGCTTTTGTTCATGCTGGGCTATAAACTAGGAACGACGCTAACAATTAAAAAACGCAATTGCATACAATTTGTGTGTGCCTGTTCCATACAATATATGAGTTCTAATTAGTTTTATTTTGCGAGCAGAAACCTTGTCAAACCATTTACTCTCCACACGTTTCGGCGCTCTGCCTCATTTAGTTTGAGTTTACCCAAGCCATAGTGTAATAAACAAGGTGAGCTTATTTGGAACAGCTTGCTCAATTTTTGGTACCATTTCAATACAAATAATCGCATCAGATTCCTGTCTATACATACTTTTGCTTTGACATATCGATGAGCCGATAGTCGATGGGCATTGGTACCAAATAAGTCCACCTTGTTAATAACACTTTCGCCCTCACAATTGGATCTTTATTAACTTTGACAACAATTAACTCAATTACCCAGTGGCGCAGAGCAGAATGAGGCCTGGCCACAAAATGCATTACCGCTTTAGTACAAAGTGCTTGGTGCGTAATCAATTTTGTAATGGGCATTTGCGCCACTGGGTATGTTTTACACTCTCACTCAACCCGCTCTTTTGCTCTCTCTCTCTTTGTTTTGCAGGGATGTCATTTACAACATTAGTATGCGTGGCCTGAAGGAGAACAGTCGTTTGGTGTGGCCAAGTTCGGGTGCAGATCGAGAACTGTGCGTGCTGAAGGGTAAACATGAATGGGATTGTCACAACTATTTGCGTGTGTATGCGAAACTCAATGATGGACAGATGTTGCTGTGTGGTACCAATTCATATAAGCCACGTTGTCGTCACTATGCGAGCATTGATCAAGCAGCAGCAGCAGCTGGAGCTGAGGGTTCCGATGCAAATGGCAGCAGCATGCGTTATGAGATAACACGTGATGTGGAGGCGCAAGGCTTGTGTCCGTATAGTCCGGCTCACAATAGCACCTATGCCTTTGCGGATGGGCAGCTGTATAGTGCAACTGTTGCCGATTTCTCGGGCGGTGATCCTTTGATCTATCGCGAGAATTTGCGTACAGAGCAATATGATCTCAAGCAGCTGAATCAGCCGGACTTTGTTGGTGCCATTGAACGTAATGGCTATGTGTTCTTCTTCTTCCGGGAACTCTCAATGGAGTACATTAACTTTGGCAAGGCGGTCTACTCGCGTGTGGGACGCGTCTGCAAAAATGATCGCGGTGGTCCATACAATCATGGCAAAAGCTGGACATCGTTCATGAAGGCGCGTCTCAATTGCTCGGTGCCCGGCGAGTTTCCCTTCTACTTTGATGAAATACGTAAGTTTTGCGCTTGATTTCTGATCTGATTTCATTTGGATATTAACATGACAAATCTTTCACCTTAAATAGAGGCAATCAGTCCCATTGTGGAGAGCGGCGCTAATGCCATGGTCTATGCTGTCTTCACCACACCGACAAATGCCATACCCGGCTCGGCAGTGTGTGCGTATCGTGTGGATGACATCTTGGCTGCATTCAATGGCGATTTCAAGTCGCAAAAGGATTCACAATCCCACTGGCTGCCCATGGAGCAAGCTCAGGTGCCCAAACCGCGTCCCGGCCAATGTGTAGATGATTCACGTACGCTGACCAGCATTGCTGTCAACTTCATTAAGAATCATCCACTGATGGAGTCGGCGGTGCCTGCTGTGCACGGCCGTCCCCTGTTGACGAAAGTGAATTTCGATCATCGACTCACGGCCATATCGGTGGATCCGCAGGTGCGCGCCTTAAATGGCAATCACTATGATGTCATCTACAGTGGCACCGACGATGGCAAGGTGACCAAGTTCATCAATACGGTGACAACGCATCCAAATAGCACAGATCGCTTGCGCACCGTGGTCATCTCTGAGTTGCAGGTGCTGCCATTGGGCACACCAGTGCGTGAATTGGTTATCTCCTCGAAGAAGAATACACTTGTGGTTGTGAGCGATGGACGTTTGGTGACCGTGCCATTGCATCATTGCTCCCTGATTGTCGACTGTCAGAGCTGTCTAAGCTTGCAGGATCCCAACTGTGCCTGGGACTTGCAGACACACGAGTGCAAGAACTTGGCTGCGAGCCAGCATAAGTTTGGCACCAAAACCTATCTGCAAAGTTTAAACACAACCAAAAAAGCGGCCGCATCATTGTGCCCAAAAAGTGCAGCGGATCCTGTAATTGTGACCATGGCACCATCACAAATGGAAGAAGTACAAAAGCTACACTATGCCAGTGTGGGTGGTGCAGCACCAGCTGATGTGCAGACAAGCCAGGAGCAACAGCCAACGGATTTTGCTTTAAACGATTATATTGATGAGAACAAAATACCACAGGCTTCCGTGGATCCCGAGCAAGTAATGACTAATTTGCATGGTAAGTAGCACAAAAAACTTTAACTTGAGCGAAACATTATCTAAATTTGTTGCTCTATGTTGCGCAGATCCACAAAAGTCGATAGCTGTTGTCAATGAGCTACAGCAGGCATCCGCCCTAACAAGCTTAACCATGATGATGATCATGTTGGCCTTCCTGATAACATTCATATTGGGTGGCTTTGTTGGCATTCGTCTGAAACATCGTTGCAATCAAAATCGACTCGATGCCAGCCATCATAATCACTTTGGCAAACCAATGTAAGACCAAACAATATCCATACAATTAATATTTGTACTAAAGTTCTTTTCTTTCAACAGTCACATTAAGCATCAGAACAGCGGCAAGGATATTAATTTGTTAATCAAATCAAATCAATATGCGACAACACAGAAAACACCGAATTTGGATCTTGAAAAAGATCGGAGTCATGAGTGCAAAAACTCCACAGAACATTTGGAAAAGGAGCTGCCGTGCAAAACATCCACGCTGACTAAAGTGAAACGCACATATATTTGAGTGACATCAGTTATTTTGATGGCCGCCCGTTTACCATAAAATTAGTCGAATTTTCGTTGTTTATGTTGCTGTTAGTTGTAGTTGAACCCCACCACCCACCACCCGATTGGACATATCAGCAGTTAAAACAGACGCGTTTGAAACGCGTCTACTCGGCACATCCGAAACTGTTGTGCTTATACAATGCCTATGTTTAGTGTTTTTTTTAGTTAAATTTATCTATAAAGTGCTGCTTCATATGCTTAGCTAGGCAGCTAAACACAAATGCTATCAAACAAATAGTATGGCTTAGCTGCTACAAAGCATACGATGGCAGCACGTCTATATGTTTATTTTATAGTATAGTCTGTAAGAGCTTAAACGATTGCATATCACCACATGTAAAAACCCAACAAATTCGGCTATGTTTCTTTTTGAACAGAGTGTGTTTTTGATTATTGTTTGTCGAACCCAACGAATCGATTATTTTTTTCTCGAAATTCAAACGATTATTAATCTGTACAAGTATTTTGTTAGACTGAATGTTTTTTCTACATTTTTTTTTTTTTTGTTCTTGATGTGCATGCGAATATATTTACTCGAAAAAAAGCAATATAAATTGTATCTAACATGAAGCTCAATAAGGAATTGAATATAAGAGAATGTATTTTTGTAATATTAATTTAAGTGTACCACAATCTAGGCTTAAGTGAAACTGCATGATTTTTAATAGTTTTTAAGTCTGCGGTCAAAACATAAATGAGGCTGTTTCGTAAGAACTGAGATCCCTTTTTGACACAACAGCCCAAAATAACCAGAAATAACGCACAAATTTTGATAGCACGCGCCTTAAATGATGAATATCAATCAATCAAGAAATGCCTATATTTAGGCCATTAATGTAAAGTTATATATATTTAGGCTAAGGCATTATAATAAATATACACAGAAACACACACTTGCATGTATTTTAAAGCAGAATCAGCATTTTATATATGTTAATATGTTTACCTTTTAAGATGTTGTCCGTCCGTTACATGCAAACTTTTTGAATAAATTATAACCATAGTATATTTTTATATGTAATTAAATCTAATATTCTATTAGTCTAAGTACAACTTGAAGCAGAAGAAAAAAACAAAACAGATTTTAAAAATTTACAAAAAAAAAAAAAAAAAACATACGTGCATACATAAATCGAAATTTAAAGAATCAGAGAATATGGATGCGAATACAATTTAAAAAAAAAAAAACAAGCGATTCCCATTTTCATGAAATTCTCATATTGTGATAGATTTTATTGAAATTTTTTAATGATAAATGTAATATGCCTTTTCGGTTGAAAAACAATAATATGTGAAAAAGAGTCGTGATTGCATGAAAATATTTACAATTAAATCTTTCGATTAAAAGAAAATAAAAAAAAATATAAAGATTTTAACAAATGTATATTTTATAATATATATATATGTATTGTACTGGAAATATTGTTGTAAGGACGTCCCTAAGAGCTATGCTAAATTTAATAAAGTCGTCATTTTAATATATTTTGTATTAAAAGTGTGCCTACATTTACATAAACATGGTTCAATACTTTACTGAAGAAGCATGGCGTCTGCCCAAAGTTGGTACAATTGTGCCAAAACCTGTACATAACTTTTACATTTTATCGTGAGTTCATCATCGTTATGTTAAGTAACAGAGACAATCGTTAAGAGAAAATTTTTCTGTTATTTTTTGGTATTATTTAATGCAAAATGTGTTTACGAAATCAAGCTGGTCACACTGGAGTTTGGTCTCGTTCATTTCCTTTTTGTCTTGCTCGTGCTCAGATTAATTTTGTCTGTCAAATCCATAAATATTGTGAACATCATAGGATTTTGTAAACTTCAACTTGCTTAATTGTATTCAGCATTAAACAATTGATGCTGAAATACATTCATTTACTTAAATCGTAAAAAGGTTTACCTTAAACTACAAATTACAAATATGGTAAGTAAAATGATATGAGTTTTTATGTCTAATTGCAATAAATTGATGAATGTTCTTTTTCTGAAGAGTCGGATGCTAGTACCTTTGCAAAAGGGCTGCTAGCATTCTTTTCTTGTAGAAAGAATAAGAACGGCCAACTGATAAATATAATTAAACTATAGATATTCAAAGTAAACTGCTGTGCATACTAAATTCATTTTCTTTGTTCTTGTTGCAGCAGCCGCAAATGTTTAAACACACGTGGTTGGAAGCCGGCTTTACTGATGGCTCATTAGGTGAGTTTTAGTAGTCATATCAAATCAAACCTTATGATTTTTCATGATGATAAGTTCAATCTGAACAAGGTGCTGTTGATTCACAACTTAAAATTTAAACCAAAAGGATTCTGATAAATAAAAAAAATCAAATCTTTGGCTTTTTAAAGAGACACGTTGAGAAATCTAACCTCATTTTATTCTTTTCTACAGGGTCGTTTGGAAGGCGGCGTCTTTGGTTTCGACTGTGAATTTTGTGTCTTTGCATACAGAATTATGGTAAGTTATTAACTTAAAAAAAAAAAACAAGTTAACACATTAAAGTGATGATATGTAATTACCGTACGATTTCCGTGATTAAAAACCCCATGGCTGCAATTATTGCAACTGATACATAATCATTTAAATTTGAATTGTTAAAGTTGAGCAACAAGTAACAAACGATTTTCTTTTAACTTGCAGAATTTCTTGAAATTGGCCCAATGATGGTATAATTTTCTTCTGATGTTCAAGTGGTAAGTTAACAAAATAAAATCAAATTGTGTTTAGAATGTGATGATATGTAATTACCGTACGATTTCTGTGATTAAAAACCCCATGGCTGCAATTATTGCAACTGAAACATATTCAAATACAGTTGACCCTTTAAAGTTATGCACCAAGTAATAAAAGATTTTCTTCTTAATTACAGAACGAATAGCCTAGCCTAATGAAGGTATAGTTTTCTTAAGGCACTCGCAGTCTAAGTGGTAAGTTATCACAATAAAATTAAGTTGTGTTTAAAATAAGATGAAAGTTTAGTATCCACTGATATCTATGACTTAAACCTGGCTGTGTAATTACTGAATTTAAACACAATTTAACTGATTTTTAAAATGAAGTACAACCAGCTAACTTTTGCATTATTTTCTTACAGAAACCACTTGATGAAGAACATTTGAACTAAATGTAGCTGCTTTTCAAAGAGGTAAGTTTATCTCGAATTTCTACGTACTTTTTGTGTCTCAGATGATGAATACCTTTATTATATCATAACTTTCGTTCTACTGAGTCGAAAATGCGGAGAAAAATAACTGAAAATAAACCTAAATTCAGAAGTTTTCGAATAAAAAAAACACCAAGCTAACCTAATTACTTTCTTTTATTACAGGATGACCTCCAATATGTGGTTGCAGACCGTCAAACATTGGCTTGTCATTTAACCAAAAAAAAAGGTAAGCCAACGTTCTTTGCACTCATTTAACTGAAAACATTTCATCTTGATGAGAACCTTAATCTGAAAACTATGCTGACCAACCAAGCAAAATTAAGCAACTGAAACATATTCAAATACAGTTGACCCTTTAAAGTTATGCACCAAGTAATAAAAGATTTTCTTCTTAATTACAGAACGAATAGCCTAGCCTAATGAAGGTATAGTTTTCTTAAGGCACTCGCAGTCTAAGTGGTAAGTTATCACAATAAAATTAAGTTGTGTTTAAAATAAGATGAAAGTTTAGTATCCACTGATATCTATGACTTAAACCTGGCTGTGTAATTACTGAATTTAAACACAATTTAACTGATTTTTAAAATGAAGTACAACCAGCTAACTTTTGCATTATTTTCTTACAGAAACCACTTGATGAAGAACATTTGAACTAAATGTAGCTGCTTTTCAAAGAGGTAAGTTTATCTCGAATTTCTACGTACTTTTTGTGTCTCAGATGATGAATACCTTTATTATATCATAACTTTCGTTCTACTGAGTCGAAAATGCGGAGAAAAATAACTGAAAATAAACCTAAATTCAGAAGTTTTCGAATAAAAAAAACACCAAGCTAACCTAATTACTTTCTTTTATTACAGGATGACCTCCAATATGTGGTTGCAGACCGTCAAACATTGGCTTGTCATTTAACCAAAAAAAAAGGTAAGCCAACGTTCTTTGCACTCATTTAACTGAAAACATTTCATCTTGATGAGAACCTTAATCTGAAAACTATGCTGACCAACCAAGCAAAATTAAGCAACTGAAACATATTCAAATACAGTTGACCCTTTAAAGTTATGCACCAAGTAATAAAAGATTTTCTTCTTAATTACAGAACGAATAGCCTAGCCTAATGAAGGTATAGTTTTCTTAAGGCACTCGCAGTCTAAGTGGTAAGTTATCACAATAAAATTAAGTTGTGTTTAAAATAAGATGAAAGTTTAGTATCCACTGATATCTATGACTTAAACCTGGCTGTGTAATTACTGAATTTAAACACAATTTAACTGATTTTTAAAATGAAGTACAACCAGCTAACTTTTGCATTATTTTCTTACAGAAACCACTTGATGAAGAACATTTGAACTAAATGTAGCTGCTTTTCAAAGAGGTAAGTTTATCTCGAATTTCTACGTACTTTTTGTGTCTCAGATGATGAATACCTTTATTATATCATAACTTTCGTTCTACTGAGTCGAAAATGCGGAGAAAAATAACTAAAAATAAACCTAAATTCAGAAGTTTTCGAATAAAAAAAACACCAAGCTAACCTAATTACTTTCTTTTATTACAGGATGACCTCCAATATGTGGTTGCAGACCGTCAAACATTGGCTTGTCATTTAACCAAAAAAAAAGGTAAGCCAACGTTCTTTGCACTCATTTAACTGAAAACATTTCATCTTGATGAGAACCTTAATCTGAAAACTATGCTGACCAACCAAGCAAAATTAACCAAAAGGATACTGATAACAATAATTGCCAAAACAAATATTAAAAATTGTAAATGTTTTATATTAATCATTTCACTATCATTCTCTTGCAGCTTATCCTTTACCTGGAAAACATCGAGATGAAGCCGCAGCTCTTTTATTAAACCAAAGGTGGGTAACTATTTAAATACTCCGTATGAAGTTAAGCTATTTAACATGATGTTACTTCAGTATAGTTCATTAGAAACAAACATGTTACAAATTTTTGAAGCTGATTATTATAAATATAAAAAACAATTTCTGTACCAAAATGTACAATAATATTTAATAATTCTTATTTTTCAGTTGAATTTGGGGTGATGCATTCCTGTGGTAACATTTGGATAAAAGAAATAAAGGTATGTTGATTTATTTGTACAACTGATGAATGATTTTACTCTGATGAATTATCCTTAATCAGGATCCCTCTACTGAGTAGAACCCATAAAAACCATGCGGTCAACTTTTCCCTGTCTGATTACAACTCTTTTTAAATTTATTTAAGTATAAAATTACATGAATACTAAAAATCTCTCCTCTTTTATTTACAGTTGTTTACTCATCGACATTTCGTGAATGGCAAACAAAGTTTTAAAACAAAAGGTGTGTATTTTTGCAAATCAAACATGAGAAAATGTTGATCTGATGAACAATCCTTAATCAGGATCCCTCTACTGAGTAGAACCCATTAAAAACCATGCGGTCAACTTTTCCCTGTCTGATAAAATTATTTACTTAACATGTATTGACAGTTGACTTCCAGAAACTAATGCCAATTTTCCTTTTACTCTTGCAGATCACAATGTTCGATCTCTTAGTCAACGAATGAATCCAAAGAAATGTGTTGCACCAAGGTAATTTTAATTGCATTTTTATCCAAATAAAGTTTCATATGATGAAAAATCCCTTAACAAAAGGGTATTTAAGCTGAGTCAACTCAAATCATGCTGACTTGTCTTCTTTCCCCAACTGATAATAAAAATCTAGAAATAATGCTTTGGCTTCTGCGACTCAGTGTATTAAACTTCTATTCTTTTCATTTCAGATTGGTGATGCTCAAAACAAGTGAAAGTGGACAACTTTTGAAAGAACTAAAATAAATTGATTTTAAATAAAAGATTATAAAATTGTACTTGTTTGAAAGTGTTCTTTTTTTGTTGTTTTTATTTGAGTTCACCGCAAGCATAAATGGTGATTTTTTGTGAAGGAGTTCCAGATTTATTACCACATCGCTCCATTTTGCGTACAACATCTGCACCACTAATGACATGTCCAAACACCACGTGCTTGTTATCCAGCCAATCAGTTCTGTATCAAAGAAATAATAAATGAAAATTGCTGCTGTATAACCAAACTCTGATACTCTTACTTTGTGGTACAAATGAAAAACTGTGAGCCATTTGTGTTGGGTCCCGAATTGGCCATGGATAGTGTGCCGAAACTATTGTGCTTCAGATTAAAGTTTTCATCGTTGAACTTCTTGCCGTAGATGGATTTGCCACCGGTGCCATTGTTATTTGTGAAATCTCCACCCTGGCACATCTTTAAAGAAAGTGTTTCAAAAAACAAAAATAGAAAAAATCTTTGATAAAGTGAAAGTATTTACTCACAAATTCTGGAATAATGCGATGAAAGGTGCAGCCCTTGTACCCGTAGCCCTGTTCATGTGTGCACAGTTGGCGAAAGTTCTCCGCCGTCTTAGGCACCACATCGGCACGGAGCAGCATCACAACCCGACCAGCATCGTTGCCCCCAATGCGTATGTCAAAGAACACTTGTGGATTGCGCTGTTCCGTTTTCTCAATAACAGCTGGTCCCGTTGATGGTGTTTCTACCTGGTCCTTTGCTTTATCAGCTTCTGGCTCTCCTCCTTCAGCTTGTAATGTGGCTCCAGCATGCTTCTGCAACCAGTCATCATCCGCCCAAACCGGCTTGAAGCTGTCCTCTTTCACACGCACCGGTTTGGCCAAATTAACGCGTATCGTGCGGCCGCATAGCTCTGAATCATTCTAAAAAGAAGTGATGAACATTAATAAGGTAAGTCATATATATAAATTTTATTCACTTACCATATTATCGATGGCAGAAGCAGCATCTTCATAATTCTCGTACTCAATAAATGCAAATCCTCGGTGTTTTTGCGATTCATAGTCGACCGGCATTTGTATGTCTGCAATGTCACCGAACGGTATAAAAGCATTGTTTAGCAGCCTTTCTGTCACCTCATCGGCCAATCCACCCACATAAACAGTTCGTTTGTCATTCGACATTATTTCACATAAACGTTTATATTTTTGTAAATAAAATGCGTCCGCATTTGTTTTATTCTTTAGAACAGATGGACAACACAGCAATGCTAAAGCGGAACTGCCAACTTGAGTAAGAATTTTGTAACTAGGTGGCAACGCTCAAACTAAACGAGCGCCAATATTCAAGTTGTTATTTAATTAAACGCGATGTACAATATTTATGACGTTTCATGTTTTGATGCATTACAATACAAAATTGTTGTTTAGGAAACATTTTAAGCTGATAAATGCTGTACTGTATTAGTATCATTAATCAAAGGCGTATGACAACGGCATATCAGTAGGCAGATTGTGTTTTTGCTTTCGTTTTTTAAATAATTTATTGCGTTTTATATATATTAAAAACTATCTACAAGTGTTACGTAAGATAAGATTCACTGCTACTAGTGCACATGCCCTCCGCACATTTGCCATCCACATTCGTATTATTTAGATTCCTTGCAGCCGGCACTAGAAAACTCACAAGCATGAGGCAATACCCAGGCACATAGGCGTAAGAAGCATATAGTATTAGAGAAACACAGCTGGCCAGAAGAACATCTGCAAAGAGGAATTACATGAATGTAAATATATTCAAGTTTTTACAAAATAATTGTACTTAGTTGGTTACATTTTTTGTGCAGTTAGTCATTTCCCCTTTCCTGACCGAAATAGATAAGATACGGCTTTGTCGTTTCATGATACAAGCGACGGGGGCAGCAGCTATCAGACTATTGGCGATTGGTAATCGCTCACTAAATACTTATGCTCCCCCCTTTTAAAATTATATTACCCAGCTACTTGGCTACTTACTGCAAAACACTTTCTCCCATGGCTCGCAAATGGCAATCTGTGTGTTGAGCTCATAAAGGCTATATAGCCATATCACATAGCGTTTGAATTTCGCATAATTCTCGTTCAATTTCCCATACATGTCGTCTGCACGGTCGAAAGGTGCACAGTGAACTAACAGCTGAACTGAAATGAACCTGGTCACAATACATATTATCATCACAAGAAATAAACCACAACCACGCCACAAAACCTTACAAATACATATATATATGCCTTATCACAATACAATAATATTTTGTAAATCGAGTTAAATGCTTACTTTCCCGTTTTCCAAAAACCGGCAAGATAAAGAATGTCTCTCTCTCTCTGTATGTGTGTTGTTTGATTTTTGTTATATTGATTTGCTTTTGGCATTATGGCTTTTTATCTATGAAGACAGGCAACAGAAGCAGCCGTAACAGGGTTTCCTTATCAAAGTTTGAACAAACGTCATGTATGATTAATTGACGACGCGTTTTTTTAGTTGCATAGTTGATTCATAATGAGGGATTAGCTAACCAATGGCACTATGGACAGCAGGAAGATCCAAACAGACAAAACATCATTCGTATAGGCATTGATATGCACCGCCACACAGAACTCAACTGTTGCATTGTTGTTATAATGAATGCAGGTGGTGCGAATACGTTCCGATATTGCAGCCAAATTCGTGTACGGAAAATTGATGGTAAAGCCATAGAGCTAAATGGAAAAGGAGTTGGTTTTAGTTGCAATTGAACAATAAACTTATGTAAGCTTACCCGAAAGTTGGGAAACTCGCGCTCCAGCTCCTCGCTATAGGCAGGCTCATCGTAACGATTTCCCGTATATATGGCCAAGTTTTCCATATCGGTTAGAATTTTCAAAAGTCTCGGCTGAAACGCACTGCAAGTAGTGATAAAAATTATTATCAATAAGTTGTCCATCATAGTATTAAAAATGATGACTAAAGTGGGGAGGACTTATGAACTTAGTTTGTTAAAGCGTTTTAGAATAGATAACACACCGATTCCAAATGGTTTTTCTAGTGGTGCGCCAAGCGCTTATCTTCTTCATGATCTTGCGCTCAATCTCCTTCTGCAAATGATTCGTATCGAATGTTTTCTTATAAGCATACTTTAACTTTTGTATGCCACCCTGAGGTGCAGGCTGACGCTTATTGAATAGTGGCAACCAGCATGTTGCATCCTGTAAATTAAAATTCGTCATGCTAACGCGCTCCTCCACTTGTATATTGATGTAGATCTGTTAAAGGAAATTAAATGCTTTAAATATTGTTAAATCTTAAAAGATTTCACTTACATTTTCTGCTCCCACAATGCAATGGACTCGTGACAATGGACAAAAAGTATCCTGCAGTTGATAGCGCTTGCCCGTTGTGGGTGCAAGGAGTACAAGATCATTACTTTCCGGCTGGCGATAGATGACAAAGGTGCATTCGCCAAAGGGACAGGCCACACCCAACAGCAGCCAGCACTCCAGTTTCAGGGACAACATATAATTGCAGAGCAAGACACCCAAATCCTTGACAGTGCACCAGGTGCTGTCGAGCAGTGCCTGATTGTCCAACCAAATGCCCTGAAAGCTCTCGCAAGCAACCAATTGATTACGCATGGGTGAAAGCAGTGAAACGAAACGACATATCAACTCCATTTGTTGCATGTCACTGGGCAACGGCACCGGCTCCAGCAGACGTGTGAGACAAACGCGTTTGCCCAGCGAGGTGCAGATGAGTGGTTCCACATAACGTTGAGGCTGCAACAGCAGCTGTTGCATCTCTAGACGTCGCTCGCCCAAATATTGTTGCAACTCCGGCAGCTCAGCGCATGCCAGGCTGCCCACCTGTATGGGCGACGGCTCAATGTTGGGCTCCACACTCAGGAAGTACCAGAGATGTACACTCTCCTTGAACTCGGGATATTGATCGACGGATATATTTGTCACCGAATCAATTAGTGGCCTCTTGTAGCCCACCAACACCTTGGGCATATTCAGCTCAATGCAACCCTCAAACTGACATGAAATTAATGGGAACTTTAGTGGTTAACACATTACAATTGCGTGATGAAAGGCTTACCTTGCGATTGCTTAGGAGACTGCTGATGGGCACACGATATTCGCCTAGCCAATTGCACTGCACTCGCTGGTAGAGATCGGCTGCCTCGTCTGTAAATTGTTGCTCAATGAGCTCATCGAACAAACTGATTTTCAGATCATCATGCAGATCTAAGGGCTGTCCGGTGATCTGTAACCTAAGCTGTTCGTTCCAGGTGGGATTCGAGCCTTCGGCTGTTCCCGTGCGACACAGTCTCTGGCCATAGCTCAGTGTGACAAATGGACGCACATTCGAATACATAAGCGCTGCAAGAGATTAACTTTCAATTAATTGAATTCTTTGCTGACAGCTTGAAACTCACTTTGTGTAACAAACAAATTGGCGGATATATCACTGTTGGTTCCGGTTTCGGTGCCATTCCCGCTGCTGCTCAATCGTCTATTGGTCGGCTGCTCCACATTGACAATGTGTCGACTGCGTACTGGTACGCCCGTTGCACGCACCACATGCAACGATATATTAAATTGTTGCACCTGATCCATGGCACACGGCTGCCAGGCAGGCTCCCGTGACGGTGTCATCGCTGCCGTTCCCAAACCAAAGAGTCGAGAGCACAGGGCACGCCAGATGCCCAACCAACCGGATGTGGATTGATCTTTGCCATCGGGTCCCAGCAGTTGCAGCACCGGTCGCGACGTTTGCAACAGCTTGGAACGCTGCGCACAATACGTGATTATCGTATTGTAAAGCAAATACAAAAACTTGCGACCGCGATGTTTGTGCAAATCAATGGGATTCCATGTAGTGCCCGGTTCCAACAATTGGCTACGACTGCCATGAGGTCCACTCATAAATTTCAGCTCACCCAACTCATGCTCCAGACTGGGGACAAACTTTAATTGCTTGGTGTGCAGATTACGTTGCTGGTGACGTGAACGAAGCAGCTTAAAGCGTTTATTATCCAACAATTCCTGCATGCTACACAATTGCAATTGACGTTCGGCAAAGATTAGCTTTGATTTCTTTTTCGCTGGGCCATTTGGTGGCTGTGGTATGGCTTCGGTGTATTCTATCACAGTCTCCGGCAACTTGATTGGTAGCAATTGTTTTTTCATATTAGCCGGCAACTTTTGTGTGTCATCCAGCTCACAAATACAATCCTCATCCGTGTAACGATAATCGATGTGCAGATAAAGATGACCGGCTAGTTTGGAAGACCGTGCCGTCGTCGTCGTCGTCGTAGGCGAAGTCATTTGAAAGTCAAGTCTCATTGACGAACTCTCTCCCTTGGCCAATGTTAGTGGTGATCTCATCATTGCAAGACGATGACTCTGTGATGTTATTGTCGTTTTTTCATACAGCTGCAAATGCATAATGGTATTAGTAGTTTCCGTTTCCTAATTAGATTTTTTATTTTGATATAAATATAACGATAAGCATTATCGATATTGATAAGTCTTTATTATTATCAAATTCGCAAAACTTGCCAAAAAAAACATTCTACTTAGTGTTAGATCAGACGATGGCAAAGAAAGAAGTAATTTTCAAATGGTCTGCAGTATGGCTGCAGCTGATCCTGGCTGCCACAGTGAAAGGACAAAGAGTGATTGATCGTTGCGACCTGGCTTTGGACATGGCTCGAATGGGTTTGCCACGAGATGATATAGCCAGATATGTATATATTGCACAGCGTTTGAGCGACTTTAAAACTGATGCGATAAGTTCACCAGATGCAAGTGGTTATCGCAATTATGGATTATTTCAAATCAGCGATGGCTGGTGGTGTCGCTCCTCACATATAAAGTCCAATAACAATATATGCAATGTGGATTGTGGCCAGCTGCTGTTGGATGATATAGGTGCTTCGGTTAAATGTGCTGAGAAAATCAAGGAGATTCATGGCTGGAGTGCCTGGCAAAATGCCATGGACCTATACTTAAGCAGTGGCCAACCTAGTGTTGATGATTGCTTCTTGGAGCCGAAGAATGTGGGTGTGGGTGCCCGGAATGACACCAGTGCAGCCGGAGGTAGATCTGATCGGACTTTGGACTTCCGTCAACAAGCTAGCCTTGACGCTTCCCTGGACAAACCAGAGTTTCTATACTAAAGTGTCTGGCAAATAATCTTAATAAATACAGTCAAACTTCCATAACTCGAACTTCCCTTACTCGAATTTTCTTTAACTCGAATCTAATCGAGTTGCAGTAGCGTGCTGTAGCGAGAATTATTTTAAGAATTTAAGAGATATGCGGTTTTCTTGATGAAGCCATTGCCAGAACTGGACCAAAAAAAAAATGGGACCACACTGAAAGCACCAGTTTTCAAATACAAAAAAAATTATCAAAATCGGTTCACCCAGTCGCAAGTTCTGAGGTAACGCCAAAAAAAAAATACAGACGAATTGATAAACTCCTTTTTTTTTGAAGTCGGTTAAAAAGAGAAGTTTGGGCTTATACATTGCTATTAGCTCAAGTAAAATGTGTTTGAATATCAATTCAAAATGTAACGGCGGGTTAACAACACTGTTAACATAATTTTAAACGCTTTACACACTGTTTCCTTAAATTAAATTAAATTTTGTATAAAATTTTGTATAAACGCATACATTTTCTTAAACTAAATTAAATTAAATAAAATTTTGGGTAAACAGGCCTTAACATGGCAACTTTTACCAAAAAAGCAAACAGAAAATGTTTCATTTGTTCCATTTGCTTTTCTCTTATTAAAATAATAAGATATTCAATTTGCTAGCAATTTAATTTTTGCATTGTGCTAGAAAAAAAGTTCACATTAACAGCAACACTGTAAAGCGTCATCAGCTGCTTTTTATACTTTGATACCAAAGGTATCAATATATGGGTTAAGTCCGTCATGGTCTGTCCGTCGCCGTCCGCGTCCGCCGTCCGCTGTCCGCGTCCGCGTCCGAGAACGCAACTTTTTCGACACCCTAAAGCTAGAGCCGCAACTTCAAAACTGGACATGTCTTCGCAGACAAAGGTAAATGTAGGGCCACGACCCAGGGGCCTAAACATAACAAGTCGATACACCTCGATGTGCGAATCGATAAAACACAAAATATCCCACATTTATCAGCTAGAGTCACCAAATTTGGGGCAAGAAGCAACATTCCCCAAAAACGCATAAAAGTTATGCCACGCCCACCTGTTCCGCCCCCAGCCCCCTAAATTATAAACAAAAATGCCGATCTCACAGTTTTGAAGCTATAGCCACCAAATTGACAGAAGGAGGCACATCTGACACAGATAGCATCAAAACTTTGGATGCCACGCCCCAAACAACGGGACAACCCCACCGCCCTAAAAAAACTTAAGGCATGATCTTCCCAGTTTAGCTAGAGTCACCAAATTGGTATGAACATTGGTAGGACATCCGTAACAGATCTGCATTAATGTTTTGGAGCCACGCCCACATACCGCCCACCTCATATCTTCTCAGTTTTGGGCTGGAGTCACCAAATTGAAAGAACATTGTTGTAACATCCGAAACAGGTGCATAAAATTGTTATGCCACCCCACTTATACCGCCCACCTCATATCTTGTCGGTTTTCGCTAGAGTCTCCAAACTTGGTAGGAGGATAGAAAGTGCCATCCGCCACAGAAAATGTCATGCCACCCCTCCCTGATTTTATACCCAGAGCCCCATATATTACTATTTGCACTAGGAATCCTTAAAACAGCTATGTAAACTGGTATCAAAGTATATCGCAGTCGGTTGCGTCCGACTGCAACGTTTTTACTTGTTACGCTTTGGTTTTTTCATATTTTCGAAATTGAACGCGGGAGACGCGCGACATCTAGCGCCAATGTAAACAGACACATTGACTCACATGAAAAGAAAATGTTAACGACACTCGCTTTCGAACATCGCCTCGCGTCGTCGCGCCAATGTAGATACCCCTTTAAGGCATCAATATAACATAAGACATCCATCTCCCAATAGCAGCCATTGCGCTCTGCCTTCCAGATGCTTCACCTCCTAATGCAGTCTAATCCAGACATTGCATTATAGGCAAATGCTGCTGTGGGCATTTCTGTGTTCTCGCAATCAACAAAATTGGAAAAAAAGTTGACGCTATCATTTGACGTATTAACAACGCAATTACCTATTTCCTTTGCCAGCATTATTAATTTAAATTTTACTCAATTTTTTCAAATTCTTGTTCAAAAATCACAACCAAAAGTAAACAAAAAACAGCTGATTGCTAAAGACCTTTTGTCAGTGTAAATGACTTTTCGCCCGTATCACTAAGGCCTTTTTAAAGGCTTCAGTGTAAATGCACTATTATCGGATACGTCCGAGTTGGAGCTGACCAAATTCATAAAGTTTTTAAGGGCGTCTAAGTGGTTCAAGAGGGGACTTATTTAGTGGCTAAATAGAGATTACGTGCTAGTACAATGGGCCCCAATGGCTTACGTAGTCAGGTGGCAACGTCCGCGCCACCTCAACCTAGTCATTTCTCCTTTCCTGACAGAATTAGATTTGATACGGCTTTGTCGTTTCATGATACAAGCGACGAGAGCAGCTATCAGACTATTGGCGATTGGAAATCGCTCACTAAATAATGATCTCATCATTGCAAGACTTTGTGATGTTATTGTCGTTTTTTCATACAGCTGCAAATGCATAATGGTATAAGTTTCCGTTTCCTAATTAGATTAGATATAAATATAACGATAAGCATTATTATATTGATGAGTCTTTATTATTATCATATTCGGAAGGCTTGACAAAAAAAACCGTTCTACTTAGTGTTAGATCAGACGATGGCCAATAAAGAAGTAATTTGCAAATGGTCTGCAATTTTGCTGCAGCTGATCCTGGCTGCCAGTGCAGTAAAGGGAAAAAGAGTGATTGATCGTTGCGACCTGGCTTGGGACATGGCTCGAATGGGTTTGGAACGAGATGATATAGCCATTTATGTATATATTGCAGAGCAGTCGAGCGACTTTAAAACTGATGCGATAAGTCCACCAGATGCAAGTGGTTATCGCAAGTATGGATTATTTCAAATCAGCGAAGGCTGGTGGTGTCGCTCTTCACATCCTGAGTCCACTAACAATATATGCGATGTGGATTGTGGCCAGCTGCTTTTGGATAATACACGTGCCTCGGTTGAATGTGCTGAGAAAATCAAGGAGATTCATGGCTGGAGTGCCTGGCAAAATGCCATGGACCTATACTTTAGCAGTGGCCAACCTAATGTTGATGATTGCTTCTTAGAGCCGAATAATGTGGGTGTGGGTGCCTGGAATGACAGCAGTGCAGCCGGAGGCAGATCTGATCGGACTTTGGACTTCCGTCAACAAGCTAGCCTTGACGCTTCCCTGGACAAACCAGAGTTTCTATACTAAAGTGTCTGGCAAATAAACGTTAATAAATAGTTACCCAAATGTTGATCTGTTCGGGCAACGAACGATCCAGTAGAACACCAATGCTTTCATTCATATGCACATACATATCGGGCTCCAAGCGGTAGCAACGTGACTGAGCCACAAACTGTCCATCCAAGTAGATCCTTAGATAGTAGCTGCACTCGTCGTGCTTGGAGCCGGGTGGTGGGCATGTTGTTGATTCATCGTTGGGCAATCGCAGCACATGCACCGCCGGCTCCTCCGGATCGGCAAAGGCACGTTCGTATTGCATTTTCAAATTGTCCATGATTGCGCTAAATTGCGGCTTGCGTGGAGGTTTCGTGTGTGCAGATTGCTCGCCGCTGCTCCATGAACGACGCCGCTGATAGTAGAGTTCCAATTGCTCGCGATACACTTCGGCTAGATCTGTTTCGAAGCGCTGCTTCCATGCCGAGCAGGCGGCATCCAAATCCTCGGGCGGCGTCAATTGCAAGCTCAGCTTAAAGCTTGTGCTTTGAAATTGCTGTTTTATGCGCAACTCCTTGAGTTTGGCCCACTGTTTGAGCAGACGCTGCAGTAACATACGCTGTGCCGTGGACTCTGCGTAGTAGCGTAGACGCAGTTTTTGCGTCAATTCCAATTGCTGTTGGACACAGAAGGTCAACAGGGGTTCTGGTGGATCCTGCTGATTGGTGACATTGATAAGTCCGGCCAACACATTGCGTGCTATTTGCAGCTCACGTCGTAATTTGTCACAAATTTCGCTGTTAACTTGCTGGGCGTACATATCGTATAGATCGTCGAGCTGTTGGGCCAGACGATGCTCCTCCAGCAACATGGGATGCGCACTGAAACGCAATTGTTTCAAGTGCACTTTCAAGCAATGACTTATCGGGGGCAATCCTTGGAACTTGGCCAATGGCATTGGTGTGAGAAAAATGGTTTTAAACTCTCGCAAACTATAGCTGTGATATAATTGCTTGTTTAGAATGAAACAAGTTAAGTTTGTGTCAACAAGTTGGTCAATTAGTGAGATATCAAGTTTGCCTTTTTGTCTGCATCTGGACTCCTCCTGGTAGCGATTTAGCATGCGTACTTGAAAACACTTGGGCGCCATTTTGAAATCGGTCAACTGAAGGGGAAAGTTCAGTCGGCCGCCTTCGGGCGTCCATAGAAAACTAATATCGTAGCAATGACGTTGTCTGAATAACAATGGCCAAACTGGCGGTGGATCAGATAGCTCGATTTGTATAAAAGTAGTGTCCGACACATTTGTTTCATCATTAATTGCCTCGTACACATCCTTTGCACTGTTTGTATCTGAGCCATGGAAAAATTGCAGACTGCGCGCTTCCAATTCCTGTGCTGCTACTTGCTGTTCTGCGGTGTATTTGGATTTGAACAAGAGCTGTTGGACTTCTTTTTCGGTTTTACGATACGCACGTGTGGTTTGCGTTTTTGCAGATTTTTTGCTACGCTTTTTTAATCGCTGCATTTCTGTAAAAATTGTATTTAGTTGCTAAGTGTAGTGTCCACTTTAACTTTTCACTGATGAAAAAAAAACCGTTTGTTTTGTTCTGTCACAGGGTGTTTCGCGTTGCCATAGCTGCCAAAACCTTAATGCTACGCCCCTATCGGTATCGATTTACCAATAAATAAAAGCTATCGATGTGGCCATATTTGAAAACTATTTGAGTAAATAACGTAATCAAAGGAAATGGTGGTTATTTTTGTCTTTATTATTGATAAAGACAATTTACACACACCATTATAAAATCAATAAACAGTCTTCCTTTGCTATTATTTAAAAAATAATTATTAAAGAAAGGTGGTTTTTTTTGTCATTATTATTGATAAAGACAATTTACACACACCATTATAGAATAACCAATAAAACTGCATGTCTTCCTCTTTTCTGACTAATATTCTTATCTTGTTGAATTGTGTATAAAAGCCAAAGTATTTGCCCATAGTGAGCAGTAGTTCGTTGAATCATGATAGAAAAAGTTGCATTTCGTTTACTAGTCCTCTTCATTCTGCTGATGGCTAGTGCATCTGAAGGTCAAAGGACCTTTGACCGTTGCAGCTTAGCAAGGGAATTAGACAACTTGGATGTGCCGCGTAATCAGCTGGCACGATGGGTGTGCATTGCGGAGAATGAGAGCAGCTATCGCACATGGGTGAAAGGTCCACCCAACGATGATGGCTCTGTAGATCATGGTATATTCCAAATAAATGATCGCTACTGGTGCCAGCCAAGCAATGGAAAGTTCTCGCACAACGGCTGCAACGTTAACTGTGATGCCTTACGTACGGATCACATCGATCTGGCGGTGAGGTGTGCGCAGAAGGTACTTAAAGAGCAGGGCTGGTCTGCCTGGTCGGTTTATGGACCAAGATGTAGTGGACATCTGCCCAGCATTGAAGATTGCTTTGGACGATCAAACTATTTGGCTGGTGCTAGCATGTATGGCAAGTTCTAGTCTAGAATAAAATGCAAACAATTTTCTCCCAATGAAAATATAAATGCCATTTCGTGTTTTCCTTTTCTTTTTGCTGTTGACATACAAATACAATGCAAATTTAGTTTTAATCGTGATTAATATGACTTCGGACATGTTTGTTTCTAGTTATAGGTATTGGGTGCTCAATTCTATATTTAAGGTGACTTTACTTTTGTTCTTAAGAATCAAATATTATATATATGGGTGTGTGCATATGTATTTAACGCAAGCTTGTATATATGTTAACGCTAGCAGTAATATTTAAGACGCGCTAAGAAAAAGATTTTCCGACCAAGTGGAGTTTGTCGGAACGCAAGCGCGTTTTCACGTTAGTCGAAGACACCAGCTTTAACCAGATGTAAAAACCAGAGGGTCGAGGGGGTGTGCTTTGGCGTAGAGTACCTTTGGGGGGTCGTCTACTCTAGAAGGGTTACTTCTTCCTTGACTAAAAATTCAACAACTTCCTCATCGACTTCATCAGTTTCCAAATTGTCCGTATCCACGTCTATATATGAAAATCAAAAAAAATCACATTAAAATCAAGTTGCAATAGAATATTCGTGTAGCAAAAACTTACGCCCTCTGAGCATTTGGCGACGGCTCTTTTGATCCTTCCATTCTGCAATGCGCTTGTTGCGGTACTCCATGAAGGTTTCACGCAGCTGTGAACGCTTCTCGAGCAATTCCTTGGAGGCACGGGTCATGCGTAGGCGATCCTTCTGCTCAAATATTGGATAGTACTTCTTCAGATTCTTCTTAATCTCCTTCTGCTTCTCTTCGCTAAGCAGAGTAGGTGGTCGTGGACGCCACAGGAACTGCACAAAGTTCTTCAAAATTGTGCGCTTAATGATGCGGCCCTGCAGGGTGTACATATTGAAACCGGTATCCTCCTTGACCTTCCACGATGAGACGCCAGTGACGACATAGCGGCCGGTTGGATCCCATTCCACTTCAGAGGCGCGGAAATGATCGGGTGATGCGCTAATGATGTAATCATTGGTTGTGTCCACAAACTCAAAGGTGCCCATGGTCAAGTTGGCCATCACTATGAACTGTCCTCGCGGCGACCAGAACAGATGAGTGCACGATTTCTTCTCTAGACGCTTGACCAGACTGGGCTTGACACCCTTGTTGACCTCATAGAAGCTCACGTTGGCCGAATTGGGTTCGCCGTGTATAATAGAAAACTTATTGCCGATTGGCTCCCAGGCAAAGGCAAGGATCAGCTCACGTATCTCAACCGAATCGACAGGAATTTCCTTCTCACGCATGTGGAATATTTCAAAATTGTAAAACATGCCCAGAAACTTGACGTCCAGCTCCTTTTTGTCCTTCTTGAGCTTGGAGTAGCGATCAACCTTAACGCACAGATAATCGCCAGACTTTTGCCAATGCAGCTTACAGTCGGCCACATGGAACAGGTTCTTGTTGCGTGTCTCCCGCTTCTTGGGTATCTCCATTAATGTGACACGGGCGGGTATCTGATTTTGCTCCTCAACCCAATAGGCAATTACATTGTCAGTGGGCGACCAGGAGAAACCGCGTATGCCTGGTATCTTGATCGACTTCAGTTCCAGCAAATAAAACGACGGCGTCTCATAAATGTGAATCGAGTTTTCGCCCATGCGTGCAACATACTTATCATCGTGGGACCAGCGGAACATGGACAACGCTGACATGCCATCACCGACAAAGGAGCGCTTCTCAGCACCCGTGCGTATGTCCCAAATGATAATCTTCTGGCCAGTTGGCGTTGGTCCATATGTTACCAAATAATTCTCACAGGGTGAGAACTCAACGAATTGAGTGCCAGGATGCGGAAACTTTTGAATCTTCTGGAAGCTGCTGCCACCCCAAATGGCAACACCCGGCTTGTGAAAGGTAACCACATAGGTGCCCAAGGGTGACCACTTAACAAAGGTGTCGGTAAAACGTTCACGTGTTTCCAGCTCGTTGGGCTCAGGCAACGTATTCTGCCAGAAGCCAACCTGCACACAATTGGGTGCAGTCTCAGCCGCCACACAGTATTGATCGTATGTGTCAGGGTCATTGATGAAATTGTACAGATCGCTTTGGACTTTGAAGGGCTGCACAGTCGGTGGCTCCCATTTCTCCGGTATATTCTCATACCTGGAAGTAAAAAGCAAATAAACATAAACAATATTTAAGCAAAATGCATTTAAAATTAAGAAAAATCAGGGATTTCGTAACTTTTTGATAAACTTACTTTTGAAAGTCGGTAAACAAGTTGACGGCAAAGGTGTAGTTCTTGTCTAGACGATGGTTGTTCAGCTTCTTGACAGCATCCTCGGCTTGGCTAGCCGTTTTATACTCCATAAACGCATAACCCTTCGTATTGCCCTCCTCATCAACAGGGTAGACAACGTTAACAATCTCGCCGCAGTGGCTGAACAGCTTGTTGATAACAGATTTGAGTTTATCGAGACGACTTGGCTCCACTTTGGGCATGTTGTCAATTACAACGACACTTTCAACACCATCGGCTTCCGATGGGCGTTGCGCCAGCATATCACCAAGCAAATCTGCAATATTTTTATCATTTTAATAAGTGCAACACGAAAAATCGCTAACATTGAGGTTAGGTTTGTTTTTTGCATCAGTCGGCGCGTGTGCTGCGCTGGCAAACTAAACACAACTTGCCTTCATCGCTGATATTATCTACGAAATTGGGCGGATCATCGAAATTTGGTTCCTCGACATAGTCGCTATCGTTTGCGTCGCCTCCCGAGTGATCTTCACTTTTCTTTTTAGCCATTTTCAGCGATTTATTTGCAAATTATACTCGGCAGCCAATTTCCCGCAGTCATCAAACACACACACGTACATATAAAAGGAAATGTTAATGCTAGAGATGAGAGATTTTTATTATTTAACTGCTACTTGTTACAAGTATCTCAATGAACAGAGTTGTATTCTGAAAATATTTTTTAATTTGAATTGTGACAGCAACGAAAGTATATAGCTTTATTAAAATATATGTATTTAAATATAAGGCTGGCTTTTTCAGCTAAAGTGCCATCGACAAAATTGGTTTGACTAATTAGAATACTTACTTTTTCATAACTCTATTTATTTTGGTGGACAGACACTGTTATCAATAACAGTTCAAAAAACTGTGTGGCTGCTATGTAAAATAACATCTCTGTTTGGAACTCATTCTTTTTTTCGCGAAGAAGAAGAAGTTGGTGTAAAATCTGTATAAAAGTAAAATATAATGCCAAGAAAATATACAATTTAACTAATTTAAATCATGAGTGAAAATTGTACCTAATATTAAACAACACAGAGTGAAGTAAAAGAGCAAATCATAAAATTGAAAGACATACGCAGTTGCAGCCTCAAATCAGAATTGCTAATGTCTTTGAAAAGACAAATTGTGAAAAGTGCAAAGAATATACAGATTGCCAAATCATAAATGTAGTATTATGTATGTGCAATTGCAAAAACGTGCTAAAAGGCATAAAATGCGAAAAGCTGTTATCCAATAGAGACAAATTCCGATACATCACATCTTTCTCTTTACTTCGCAAGCATCCGCACCCGCACCAGCCACCTCCTTCACGGTCATTATGTCTGCGCCAAGTCAAAAAATCCAACATATACTAACCTTAATTTGTAGTGCAAAAAAAGGATGGCAAAATACAATCATAGACGTGTAAACAATTAACAAAGGCAAAGATAACAGAAATAAAATATGATGTTAAAAGTGTATGTAATTAAAATATATTTGTGTCAAAAGCTGCAGGAGAGGCAATAAATTTTTTTATATGCATATATACATATGCACGTATGTATGTACGTACATATATACCATGTGTATACATGGAGAAATCGCCCAAAAAATGTTCTACCTCACTTTCTTCGTGTGTGTGTGTGTGTGTGCTACCTTTTTTTTTGTATATGCGCAAGCGAAGTGCGTTGGTTGCGACACGCTCTCGCACCGCGCAAATGAGAGCTCCAGAGTAAGAGAGCAAGCAAGAGCTCCACGTTAAACGCCTGTAGCCTTGATGAAATACATGAATGAATAGTCCGTTTGCAGTGTGAAGTGGTTTGGCAAAAATTTACTAGCTTCTATTGGCAAAACCAAAAATAAAATAAATAAATAAAAAATATAGTGTTAAAATAAAAGTATATTTGTTTCTAGTTGCTTATGTTAAACAAAAATAAATACAAAAATGTTTAATGTGCAATAAAATGTTGTATACAGCATTGTATTGTTGTTGTTTTTTAGCTGGGCTGGAGCGCTCTCAATTTTTGAACAGAGGCTCAACCTTGCGCGTGCTCTCTTTCTCGCTCTATCATGCTCATTGTGAGATGCCTGTTACATCTTTGCTTGGAAAAGTTCGGACATATATTTGCTCCATGAAGTTTTTCCACAGTGTTTGTCTACACGCCCACATAAAGTGTGTGCGAGATTGTGTCGTGTTGCGAGTGTATTGAAAAAGTAAAAGTCGCCCGTTCGTCGCCGTCTTCTGCTTTGTTCAAACTGCAAAAAAAAATATATAACAGCTCATTTAAATTCAAATAATTGATACAAAAGGTTAAATATATAACGGTTTTAATTCTCTACTCATAGGTTAAATTGTGCGTGAAACCGTTGCAAAGCAGTGTAGTCTTTCATATTGTGCCAAAAAAGAAAGAAAAGAAAAAAGCAAAACGAAACAAGAAAAAAAAAAACAACAACGCAACGACTAACAACAACAAGCCAGCTCAAAATCCAACAATAAAAACATTACTCCGAGTGTACTTCAAAAATCAGCAGCCAACTTCACGACTTAAAAGCTTCAAGCACCATCGTAAATGTAACTGTTTAAGTTACACTCGCTGTTGTTGTTGTCCGTCATATATATTTTTTGTTGGAAGTTTGTGCAGCAGCAGGCTCTGAATGTCTTTATGCTTTAATCATGGTGTATTTTGCCACCAACAAGAACAACACCGACACTATACGCTGCTATATTAGAATCTTTCTGATAACAAATCATGACAGAAGGACATGAAAGGTAAGTGATGAAGTTTATCTCCTTTTTTACATTTTGCACAGCTTCAAGTCGTGCTTACAGCGTTGCCAGATCAATGTTTTACTATATGAACGTGCCTTAATTGCTACCGCTCCCAATTTAATTCAAAACAATAATTGCCAATTGAACATAAAAAATAATGCTATTTAATTGAGCTCAAATACTAAAAAAAAATGTTATTTTTTGAATGAACGGACTGGCGCTAGTTGAGCAGAACAAGAATGTATTGGGCATGAATGAAATGTGACTCATTTGTCTGGTCAATCCAAGGCAGTATGTACATGTGTATGGCAACACAATGTGCATCTGTGTGTATGTATTGGAAGCGCCGTGTCGTCTCCACATAGTCTGTCTGTCGCCACTTTTAATGAATGAAATGGAATGCCAGCGACTATCTTGTTTTTTCTAATTGTTTTTTTTTTTTGTCCGTTCTTGTGTTGTGTTTAAAGCGTATTGCGAGCAGCGACCCATTGAAAATGATGTCACTCGTCGCCCCCTGCGCGTTGCTTTAGGTTGTTTATATGCCGCATATTGAAGCACATACAACACAGTCAAAGACAGTGGCTAAAGCACTAGGTATGCTATTTGCGAATGCCCATCGTCTGCGCAACGGCAACAACAAAAACAATACTCGCACACCCACACATACATATACATACACTATAACATAATCAAGGTTCTTGTAGTTTCATTCATGTCTTTGCTTCTGGTTTTCCGCTGCTACTTGTAATGAATGTAACACAGGATGTTTGCTGAACAAAAACGGATACATTTCATTTGATTTTATGCATAACCACACAAACATATACATATGTATGTATGTACATATATGTAGATTAACGTGGGTGCAACTTTTGTTAACGCGTTTCCATCTACATAAATGCACAACACACCACTTCATTTGTCGCTGCATTCATTCATACTTTTAGTTGTTGCAGTTGCCTGCCAACATTGTGCGTGAGTGCAAAAATACATGCACACAAACATGCAATACACATGTAAATATGTGGGTGTTTGACTGACGGCTGGCAACACTGATATCCAGAATAAAAGCATGTGTATACATATGCAAGTTAGCTTGAGTGCAATTGTCGCGCATAACACAATTTGACATATACATACACACATGCAGTTATAACTAGCATGAATATACATATGTACAACTGCAGATCATAGACAAATGCTTTAAGCACTTGAAAGCTAGAAGCAGCACCCGTTGCTGCTGGCAAGTGCAATCCAACACTTGCACACATACAGAAACTGGAGTCTGCTCTCACTCTCTCTCTCTCTGTCTCTTGCTCTCTTGTTCTTTTGGTCTCTCCCTCTATTTCCCACGCATGCGCTGTGTTGGGAGTTTTGTCAATTAAGGATTTTGTTTCTGACTTGGGACTTTTAGTTTTTGCTTGAGGCAGGCTTCTGTCTGTCTGTCTGTCTGTCTCTTTTGTGGAGTTGATGCTGACTGTGCATGTGTGTGTGTGTGTGTGGGTGTGCATGTCTATGAATATACATGGTGGCAACCCTAACACAGCAATTCATTGAATGTTGCCACTAGGATAGCAAGCTTTTTTGCATCTGGAACAACCCTGGTTAGCCAATGCAAAAAATGCAAAGTTCAACCCATTCATGACATCCTTGGCCAGACATGCTGCTGGTGACGTGTTTTGCGTCTCACCTTCGCTATGAACCATACACATACCTCTACATACATTTGATATTTCTATATGTGCATATATATATAGTATATCGTTTGTCCACTTTGCGAATGAATGCGCCTTGCCCCTCGCCGCATTTGCAAGCCCGCCCGCTTGCCTAGTCCTTGACATAGCTATGACGTCGTTGCTTGTCTACTGTTTTGCAAGGACCTCCCCTCAACACCACCACTCTTTCCGAAACCCCTTCCCCAATGGTGTTTCATTCTGTAAAATAGTTGTGTCCCAAAAAATCTAGGACAAATGTGTGTATAGCACACAGCGCAAAGCGTTGGCAACTGGAGTTATTTCTCCACCTTACCCACAAGAGTAAAAGCTTTTTTCATTGAGTAAACTCCAATATGACGCTTAAAACTCCATTTCAAACTTCTGCGCAGGTCGTGAGTTGCTTTGTTCGCTGTTTCAAGAATGAAAACCCAAAAACTGGGCTTACTTAATTCACATATTTTTTTGCTACCCTTAACACAAACATACACACACACACATACTAACGGCACATCATCAATGAGTGTAAACGCCTTAGTGTTTGTGGATAGCGAAGGACTTTTAGTTATTTTTAGTTAATATTTTTGGCTTTTGGTTGGTGAGTGTGTGTGTGTGTGTGTGTGCAGGTGTTTGATTATGTGTATGGCTTCATATATTTGTCCCAAAATTGAATTAGCCAAATTAGTGACACTTTTAAGTTATCGCACGAAGGACATATATGGACATGCGTTAATGGCATTTGCCAACTATACTGCAGCAGCAGCAGCAGCAACAGTAGCAATAATGGCCACAGTTTCATATCGTAAATTGAGCATAAAGCGACAATATAGCAGGTTGACAAACCAAACCGATCAATATCCGATCCTATTTAAATTCTCATATTTTTGTGTTGTTTTTTTTTTTTGTCTATTTGCAGCGACTTCTTAGTTACAGTACGCGCACAGGTAATGACCAGAGACGAGAGCACCGAGGGCTGGCTACCGCTGGCCGGGGGTGGTCTGGCAAATGTTTCAATACGTAAACGTGCCAGACTATCCCCATTGGCATCGGGTCATGACTACATCATCTATGGGCAAAGAATCTCCGATCAAAGTGTAAGCGATCGAAACTTGTAAACTTTCTAAAGAGTTTTGTTTAACAAATTTTCATTTTTTTAGGTGATCTTAAGCTGTATCATCAATCGTGATTTAAAGTATTACAAAGTAATGCCAACATTTCATCATTGGCGTGCGGGAAAGCAACGTAACGGTCTAACATTTCAAACGGCTGCCGATGCACGAGCCTTTGACAAGGGCGTACTGCGCGCCTATAATGAACTTATTGATGGTATGCAAAGATGCTTATGATGTGCAACAACCCCAATAGATTTGATTGTTCTACAATTTAGCTGCATGCCGCGCTTCTCAAAACCACTACTCTCTCTTTCTCTGTCTTTGTTTTTGGTACACCCCCTAGAACTAATTTTTGTTGCATTTTAATCATTAACTAATGCAAAACTAATGTTTTATGCTCTTTTATTTATTTATTTTTTAACAAAATCTTGCTACGAAACAAAATTAACATAACTAATTTATTGGAATTGTGCGATTTTCAAAATTTCAAAATTACAAAAACAAAAACAAAACCATTTAATATGATTTAAAAAACCAAAATTGGTAAGTGTTTAAGGAGGTTTCTTTTCTAAAAAACTAGCTTTAGAATGTGCGCACAGCTTTTGATTTGTTGTTGTTGTCTATGTGCGGCACTAACTTTAGATTGTATTATTAACTAAAAACTTTTTCAATGCTTTTTATAAGCTTCATGCTTTATTTATTATATATATGCTGTGTTCTTAGTTAAAAACCATTTATTGGAATAAACAATCTAATTTTGTTTTGTGTTTTACATCAATGCATAGGATTGGCCAAATCAAATCCCACTATAATATGCCCACCATTAACCAAATATGATTCGGTTGGTGAAGATGATGTTTTCATGGTGAGTACAGAATAGCTTTATAAACATATATGTATATAAATATTAATGTTTATGCTTTTGCAGACCCTGGACTTACCTGTGGAAAGCGAAAGTTTACAAAAGATACATTCAAGCCCCGAAGGCAGCGAAAAAAGTCACAGTAATTAATATATATTTCAACTTTCGATTTAAACCTGAAAATAAACAAATTTTATTTGCAGAAAGCGTTAGCGATCGCCATAAGGATAGCTACAGCAACAATTCCGATTCAGAGAAACTACCAGCGGCGACCATACACTACATATCGACGGACAAAACAGCAACGGCCGCAACGGCTGGCTCACAAGATGGTGGTTCACCAGCGCCGCCCACATCAGCGTCAGGACAAATAGCGCCCAGCGAAAACTATTCGTATGTGACATTAACGGCCGTACACCATGACTATAACTATCCGGTTGTTGAGCAACCAGTTGGCGCACAAGTGTTGAATGCACGTCGCGAGTCCATCAGTGCGCTCAAGAAGCGCAACGCATTGGAGGCGGCCCAACAAATGGCTGCCGCACAGTCATCGGGCGGTGCAACAGCGAACAAGCCATTGAATAAGCCAAATGTATCCGATATACTCAAGAAGGAGACGCGTGCACGTTGCCGCTACTGTCATGAGCTGTATAGCGAGGATTTCAATCGACGGGGCGCCTGCGAATATGCCCCAGATCCGTTTCGTAGCGGCTATGAGTGTGTATCGGGCTTGGGCTGTGCCCGTTGCATGATCTATCATTGTATGAGCGATGCGGAGGGTGAGACGGCACAGCATCCATGCGATTGCAGTGTGGGTGAGGCGGGCTGCACCAAACGTTGGTTGGGCCTGGCGCTGCTGTCCCTGTTCGTGCCGTGCCTATGGTGTTATCCACCAATGCGTGCATGCCACTGGATGGGCGTACAATGCGGCATTTGCGGTGGACGGCATAAACCGCATGTCTGACATTTGGAGGCTCGATTGCAAGGACAGTACGATGACGACCCCAGCACCAGGCCCAGAAACGACCACCACCACCACCATTCGCACCACCAACAACAACAGCATTCGCAACAACAACAACAACAACAAACCGATGAGCACAGCCAAAACAACTATAAGAGACAGCTGCTGCGACTGAAACAGCGACAGTCGCAATCACAGCCGCAGCCTCAAAGGCATTTCTACAATTGGGAACTATCACACAGTATCGGCGCGCCGCAACAGGAGCCGCCACAGCCGCTGTATCTGATGCAGCCGCGCAGCAGCAAGGCCGCCCAAAATGACTATGGACGGCTAATGTTCTAAGCGTTAACTCTTCCACAACAAGACAATTATTGCCGTTACTGTTGCCCCAAAAACTTTGCTTTTTTTTCCTTTTTTTTTTAATTTACGTTTGCCGGATTTATTTTCTTGGGTTTTGCTTTTGACTTTGCCATAATTTATTGTATATACATCCGTAGGGCAGTTCAAATGCACTTAAACATTAATATAAATATATTATCATACCATTAAACATTTTTATAATTGTAATTAAGTTTTAGTACTGTCATTTAATTATACTTTTGTACAAAAAAAAAAAAAAAAAAAAAAAAACGGGCTATATTATTAAAAATACGCGTACCATATATTTGTATAATACTTCAACTTGTTTTTAGTCTCTTAAGTTATTTTTTTTACATATTTTTTTTGCTACTTACACGATTTTTTCGAAATTGGAGAACAGTATTAAAGCCAAGGCAAGGCACAATATATTATTCATATGTGAACATTTTTTGTGCGTAATTCCAATTTGTTTATAGTTTTTCCCCTCAAAGAAGAAAATGAAAGTAGCGCGCGCAAATTTTGCATTAACTCAACAAAAGATCACACAAAAAATGAAGCGCAAAATTGCAAAACAGAAATATATATATATATAAAATATGATAAATCTTAACCCTACGAAAAAAAAACTACAAATTGTTTTTTTACCAAAAAGAAAAGTATTTTCAAGCGGTCAACGTCAATTTGGCAACAAAAGCGTTTTCATTTGCCCAACAGAGTTCATTGTATAAACAAAATATTTATGAGTTGTACTAAATCTTCAAATGTTTAGTTCCTTTTTGAAAAAAAGGATGGTTTTGACTCTTTTTAGGGCTCATTAAGATTCAAAATATTTCTTTTGCAAACCTACCCCCAAGAAAAAACAAAATCTTTTGATTATGTTTGTAAAAAAAAAAAAAAATAGACAAATAATTGATTGTTGTTATGGAAGCATAACCGTTGCAATTGCGCGTCCGTGCCGCTTATGACTCCCTTCTCCCCCTCCTCCTCCTTCTTTTCCCCCTACAACCTTTTAAAATAAAAACAATTTGTAAGTTTTTTTTATGCCAATGCACAAATGAGCAAAAGGGCTTCAATAAAAATCAAATACTTAAGTGTTTTCTCAAAAAAAAAAAAAAAAAAAAACCAATCTCATATATGCAGCTATTCTATATAAATATTATATATATAAATGTGTATAAAACGTATTAAAAAAACCGAAATAAAATACTTATGTGCAGCAAAAAAAAAAAAAAATGGAACATAAGTAATTTTTGTGTATTAAAAAAATTAAAAAAAAATATATATATATAAATAAATAAAAGAAAGCATTAATTTATTTCTTACTATAAAAATGCATATTTATTCAAAAAATAAGCAAAGGTTGTGCAAAAAACACATGAAAAAAAGCAACAAAATATTAAATGTATTAAAAAAAAAAAAAACAAACAAAAACATAAAACAAAATACGAAACATTTAAGCAAGTGGGCAATTGTTAGTAAAAAAACAAATGGAGAATCTAAAAAAATTTAAATGAGATGAAATTTGTTTAGATCAAGAAAAAAAAACCTAACACAAAAAAAACTTTGAACAAAGAACAAACACTCAACAAAAAGTACAAAATGTTAAATATATACATATATATTATTTAAAAAATTATTACTTTTTATGGTTTTAGTTAAAGCTACAATAATTTTAAACATATGTAATGATCCACAAGCATGCCAACAACAAAAACATATATATATAATATATCTTATATGTATTTCAAATTTTAACTGTGCATACACATTATTATAAATAAAAGAAGAAAAAACGTAAGAAAAATGTTTAGAAAATCTGAAACAATAGCAACAATTTCGCTACATTATTAATTAATTCAATTCTCTCAACATCAACAACACATATAATAGTTAATGGCAGCAATTTGTTGAATCAACTTTTTGTTTGTTTATAAATGAAGTGAAAAGGAAAGAAGAAAAGAAAGAAAACACAAAACATAAAAGGAAAATCACATAATTTATGCATAAGTAGCCGCATATAAAAGATGGCATTAAAACAAAAAAGTAAACAACAAATAAATGATATATTTATTCATATAAATGTATTTAAAAATGTGAAAAAGAAAAATACAAAAACAAATAAAACACAATTTAATAAACAAAAACCAATTCCATTCATTTTTCACAACAGTTTCCACTTTGTGTGTGGATAGTATGGTCACCTTAAATATGAAGCAAAGCTTTTTGTTTATATAGCTTTTTGTTCAGCTTTCAGACACAAGCATCGGTGGTTCAGTGGTAGAATGCTCGCCTGCCACGCGGGCGGCCCGGGTTCGATTCCCGGCCGATGCAACTGAACTTTTTATTTTATTCAAGTAATTTTTTGAATTGTATAAAATGTAGTACTTCCGATTTAACATTCAAAGTGACAACAACAAAAAGTTTTTTAATACAAAACAAGTTTTCAAAATGGATGAACTAATGCGCAAAGACCAAGCTCCAGAGCTCTTAAGCCATGAGTTTAGTAAGGCATCTGAGGAAACACTCCAATCGGAAGATTTATCGCTCGATGGAATTTTCCAGCGTGAAACAGCAGACTCGGCAACAAATCGATCGCTCTTCGAATTGGGATATAACTTTGAGGATGTGCGTGATTGGCTAAGCATCGAACAGCCTACAAAGGAGCCATTAAAATTGATTTTACGTTATATGATGGAGAATCATTTAAAGACAAGCGTGCAGATCGAGATCAATAAGATGCGTTTCAACTGTCATCTCATTGTGCTGCAGGCCTATTCCAATTACTTCATGGAGCTGCAGTCGAATCCAGTTGTGGTGTCTCTGCCCGAGGAGAAGGTCTCCCAGAAAGCCTTCATGCTCATCTACAAATGGATGCTAAGCGATGAGCCACATGTGGAACGCAAGCATATTGTCGCCATATTTGTGGCTGCAACATATTTAAGAATTCAAGCATTGTTGTTGCATTGCTGGCAGCAGATCGAGGATATCAATTGTTTTAACGAGGACAGTGCCTGCGTTTTGTATGTGGAAACGCAGAACAATCCCGCATTGGATATTGTGCGCAACTTAATGCTAAGTCGCATACAGAAATTCCTGCTCACATTTGTTGCAAGTCGAGAGTTTTTGAATGTGCCGCTCAAGCATTTAATCTATCTGCTCAACTCGAAGGAAATATGTGTTAATACGGAAGTTGAGGTTTGTCCTATATAACAAAAAGAGTATTCTATATATGTAACAAACTTTTTACCCACAGGTACTCTTTATTGCGGTGCGTTGGTTGGGACATGATTGGCCGTTGCGTCAAATAAATGTTTCCAGTTTAATTACTTGTGTTCGTTTTGGTGCAATGCCTCTTTGGTATTTGTTGTGGGTGCGGCGCGTGGAGAGCCATATGATAATCAAATACCTTATTCAGCTGCCTGATGTGGATGCTACTATTAATGAGGCAATTTCCCAAAAGACTTTTCAAATGTATCAGCAAAAAATGGAAGCAAATGTTTTCGTTCTTGGAAACATGGAGCAGCGGCGCTGGTTACAAGATGAGGCGTGCCCTTATTTTCATCATATTGGCTGTCCAAATACGCGCGATATAACATTTAAAAAGTTTGAATCTTATTTAGCAATTTTGCAGCAAAAGCCGCGAGATTATTGGGCTAAAGTGCCGCTATTAGATATTAATAACCCAAAAAAGTGTGACTGTATACAATAACGGCTGCAATTGCCATTCACATTGTGGCGTTTGAGTCTATCTGGCAACTATCACAGCTGTTGACGAGCATTTACATTTATTTGTTGACAAAAAAATAAAAATGGAAAAACTTGAGGCGTTAAAAATTTCATCTATGCGTCCACGTAGCAATATAGTTGACAGGCCGCTGTCCAAAGGCAAGTCCGAGGTCTCACAGAGCATTGTGGCACTGCTTTTCAGTGAAATTGTTCAATACTCACAAAGTCGTGTTTTCACAGTGCCCGAACTGCAAACAAGGTAATTATTCGTTTAATATTGTTTTGTTATATACAATTTTAATAACTGGCGTTGATTTAGATTACACGATCTAGGACAGGATGTGGGCACACGCATAATTGATTTGTATTTTGTGCGTGAACGCAGCTCCAAACGCGAAACAAAGCTAACACAAATGCTGCTCTTTGTGAAGACAACTGTGTGGAAGAATCTCTTTGGCAAGGAGGCAGAGAAACTGGAGCATGCCAACGATGATGAGCGCACCTATTACATTATTGAGAAGGAGCCATTGGTCAACACTTTCATTAGTGTGCCCAAGGATAAGAGTTCTTTAAACTGTGCCAACTTTACGGCTGGCATCGTCGAAGCAGTATTAACCCACTGTGGATTTGTAAGTTTCAGTATATTGCGTCTTATTGTTAACATCATTTAATTCACTATTTAGCCCTGCAAGGTAACGGCGCATTGGCACAAGGGCACCACCTATATGGTCAAGTTTGAGGACTTTGTTATTGCGCGCGACAAACAAATGGAGGAAAAATAATAATAGATATAAAAGAACTAGTATATATACTTTACAACTGTACGTTAACATATTCCGTTTAATTTCACTATGCAACATATAAATTTTGCAAAAGAATGTTTCGTTTAAATGAACTTGAACTGGCGATCCTTGTAGGCAACCTGACCTGTACGGTATTTCTGTTCGCGGCCATCGCGTTCGCTCTTCAGTGCCCAAGCGTAAATAGCAATTGGCAGTGCGACGGCCAGCATACCGACACGGAAAGAGTGTCCAGTGGGGCGGAAGTGCTCATAGTTGGACACACGCATGGCCTGGAAGCGCGCTAGACCAGCATCGAACTATAAAGGTTATGGAATATAAAATATATTTACAAAATAGCCAGTGATGACATAACAACAATTTGTACACATACCACAGTGCCGCCCTCGCCAGTGGCATGACGAAAGGGATTCGAGCTTTGCTTTAGGTATTCGTTGCGCAGTTTAAGTGTTTGCTCATGCTTGCGGCAAATGAATGCCTCCTCTTCCTTTGTTAAAACCATTTTATTTAGTCGCAACTTGTTCAACAAAAGCAAACGATAACAGCTGACAGCAAACGACATGAAGCAGAGCACTTTGCTAATCACAGTGAGACGTATTCATTTTACTGGTGCATGGCAACTCTACTGGAAAGCTGGCAGTGCCACTCATTCATCGCTTAAGTTCGCTCTTGTGCGCGAGTTGCAGAATTTCGGGCTTATAAATAAGGTAAATCGGTCAAAAAATGTGTTTATTTAGAAGCTAAGGTTTGCATGAGAGTTTATTGATTGCATTAGTGTACTGGTGTGGATATAGAAATTGTGTTTCGTCAAGAACGATTGAACTTAGATTGCGACATGCGCATTGCGCATGTTTTCCTGTTATAGAACGTCAATGGTGCTTTTCGAAGAGTTGCCACCATATAATATTTTTTTTTTTTTAATAAACGCCATACAAAACGTGTGAATTTCGTGAGTTTCGACAACCCTGTAAAAAAACAAAGCAAGATAAAATGAAGTGAACAGTGGTTGGCTGCAAGCAAAGCAACAAACAAAAATGTCAGTAATTTGTTATTAAATAAAAAAATTTAATGTGTAAAAATATATGTATTTGTTGTGTGTTGCGGATATAGAAATTAATGTGTAGTCAATAACGATTGAACTTAAATTGCGACGTGTGCATGTTTTCCTGTTGTAAACGTCAGTGGTGCTTTTCGAAGAGTTACCATACAATTGACATACAAAACGTGTGAAATTCGTGAGTTTCGACAACCCTGTAAAAAAAACCAGCAAGATAAAATGAGTGCATAGTGGTCGGCTGCAGGCAAAACAACAAAGTGTCAGTATTTGTTATTAATTAAAAAAGTGGAATGTGTAAAAAAATGTATTTGTTGCGGATATAGAAATGTTTAGTCAAGAACGATAGAACTTAGATTGCGAATTGTGTATGTATTTTCTGTTGTAAACGTCAGTGGTGCTTTTAAAAGAGTTGCCACCATATAAATTTTTTTTTATAAATAAAGACCATACAATTAACATACAAATCGTGTGACGTTCGTGAGTTTCGACAACCCAGGAAAAAAAAACACAAGACAAGATGAGGTGCACAGTGGTCGGCTGCGGGCAAAGCAACAAAGATAAATGTCAGTAATTTGTTATTAAATAAAAAAAAGAATGTGTATTTTTAATTGTTTGTCGTTGTAGGTAACGATGTGCACTACTTTAGATACCCAAAAAAACCAGAACTGCTTAAAATCTGGTGCGCCTTCAGTGGCATTGGCAGGCCAATCACAAATAATGACCGTGTCTGTTCACTACATTTTAAAAAGGAAGATTATGAACGAAATCTTAAATTTGAACTGGGTGAGTTACATTCCAGCTGCAGGCTTTAAGTGTTTAACAAATGCCTAAATATAAATGTTTATGCATAGGATTAACTGAAAATAATGTGCTACAACTAAAACCAGACGTAGTGCCAACACAGAAACAGACAAACAATGGCTTTCAAACGGCATTTGTGAGTATAAATTGTGAATTAAATGGGATAATGCACAAGCTAAATACTATTAAACAATAATAGCTAAATAATAGTTGTATCATTCTTGATGTTTAGTATAAAGTCTGTTGATTCATTACCTCCACCCTGAAAGCACCGTAATGCGCATACTCAGGCCCAACTGTTACTCTCACACACTTGCGCTGGTCACACCACTCTCACTTGCCATCTCACTTTCGCTCACCCGCCCAAGGGGCATCATAAGCGCACAGTGCGCATGGCCTATAAAGTGTTATGCGCAGATCTCGTGTCAATGTCCTGGTCCTCAAGCAAAATATTATATTATACTACTAGGTATTTTAAAACAGTTTAATTTTGGTTAACTCTGTAATTGAATGTCGATTTTTCTAACTTATAGGTATTGTTATTGCTCTCCTTGCATGAAAATCATATTTTAATCCTATTTGGCTACAAATCAATACACCTAAGTCGCTAACCTGCGCAAGACAAACTTCGTCGTCTCGTCGTCTCTAGCATTTATAGTCGCGTGGGTGGGTGTGTGAGAGGAACAAACGATAACGAGAGCGAGAGTGAGAGTGCTCGTGAAAATGCGCATTGCGCATGTTCTGCGTAGTTGGGCGGTTTTGTTGTTGCTTATCCTGCATTGTTGGTGGTGCACTTGGCTTAGCTCTGCAGCTCGCTTTTTTTGGGGGTGTTGGGTGGGTTGGGTTGGTTTGGTTTGGTTTGGTCGTCTGGCACCGCGGCACGCTTACCTTACTTTAGGGGTTGTTGTTGCCGCCTGAGTTGCGCCGTTAGTCGCCTTTTCACAATTCCTTTCGTCTCACTTGCTGTTTGACACACGTAGCGTTAAGTTGTTGTTCATCGAGTAACAGGATTGCAATTTCGTGGCACCTCAAATGGTTTAATTGCCTCCCCACGGAACTAAACTAACAAAAACGCAGCCTACTGGCTTATTGATTTTTGCAAGTGATTTGTAGTGAGTGCTTTATAGTGTTTTGCATATTAAGCAAGTCTAATTTTTGAATTTTTTTATTTTTTCTACCCAGACAATGAGCGTAAAGTCAAGCGCTAGGATAAAAAAACGGCGCTCTGCCGAGGCGGCAGCGGCGTCGACATCAGCAGCAGCCGCCACCACAGGCTCCTTTGCAGCCGTCACCAATCAGCGACCAGCAGTCAACAGCAACAGTAATAATAATAACGGTAATACTAGTAGCAGCAGCGCTGTCGCTAGCACCAGCGCAGCCGCCGTTAGCAATAGCAGCGCAGCCGCCGGCAGCAGCAGCACCAGCAGCAACAATAACAATTCAACACAAAATCAAAGTCTTAGCAAAAAGCACAATTTTGTTGGACGCAATCCCAATTTTGATACAGATGAGACGAAGCTGCTCATCCAACTGTGGGGTGATCCAAAGCTGCAGCGAACCTTGATAACGACACATAAGAAGCATGCAGTGATTTGTCAGTTGGCGGCAAAGATGCAGGAGTACGGCTATCATCGTTCGCCGGAGGAGATTACAACACGTATCAAGAACCTAAAGTGTTTCTACAATCGACTCAAGAAGGATAAGGAGAGCGGACTGGGTGGCGAGACGGAGCCGAGCTGGAAGCATTTTGCCGAGATGGATGCCATAATGACGCGCCCCATCTTTAGTGTGCGTCCAAATGAGGTGCCGGCTCCATCACTCAAATACCAATTGGAACAGGCATTGGAGGAGCATGCAGAGCGTCGCAAACGGCGCAGGGAGAACAAGACGGATAACAATGAGGAGCTGACGGACAGTGAGACCGAAGAGGATGACATAATGCTCTCCTCGCTGGTGTCCGGTGTTAGTGCCAATGGCAAATCTAAATCGGATGCTGAAGAAGCTGAGCTTCAAATGGATTTGGATGAGCAAGAGGAGAACGAATCGTTTTCGAATAAACGGCGCAAGCTCTCCTCCGAGCCGGACTTGGACATTGATGAGACTCGCATCAAAACGGAACCTACATGCATTCAGCCGGAGGCGTCTCCGGCTCCGGAGCCTAACGTGACGGCAGCTGTGCCTTCTTCACCAGATCTTGAAGATGATGACGATTGCCAGCTGCTGCCATTGCCCAAAGAGGAGCCCATCGATGTGGATGCTGTTGAGTTTGGCGGCGCTAACCCTCCGGCTGTGGCCTCCACTCCGGCAATGCCCACCCTCCAGGATATGCTGCAATTGCCCAAGACGACGAACCTGTTGCCATACAGTGGCGCCAATGTTATTATACCAGCGAATAGCATCAGCACCAGCAACGCCCCGCTTGCAGGCACTAGCGCATCCACTAGCAGCACATCCAATGCTAAGCTCGCATCCGGCAAAATCTCATTGGTGCCCACCAATTTCCTCATGCAACCCAAGCAGCAGCAGCCCAACAACAACAACAACAATGCCACAACAGCAACAGGCGGCAACAAGGCAGCCGGAACTCAATTGCAACTGCTGCAGAGTGCCATCAATCAGGGTGCACGTTTGATGATCAGTGGAGGCGGTGGCACACCCGTCCAGGCAGCAAATAGTACGGGCCTGGTGACCGGACCTGGTGGCGTCAAGTTTGTTCTGGTCAATGCGGATCAGGCAAGCGCTGCCAAAGCCGTTGCTGCTGCTGCCAAACCCAATCCCAACATGGTGGCAACTGCATCCTTGCCTCAACAGCAGCAGCAACAAAAGCTGCTTCAACAGACGGATTATAATCAACAGCAGCAGCAACAACAAACACAAAAAACAACAGCAGCAACAACAACAGCAACAACAACAACAGCAGCAACAACAACAACAAAATCAGCAACAACAACAGCTGCAACAAAATCAGCAATTGGAAAAGAAGGAGGAGAAGCGCCGGGCACAGGAAAAAGCACGAGAGGAACAACAATCCAAGCGGCACATGACAAGTGAGTCACCAGAGAGCAGTTTAATGGTCTTGCAGGGTAGTTTATTCTCCCAGAATACTTTTAATGATTCGCTAAACGAATCCTAATGCTAAATATTTTCTTGCTTTTAGCTATGCGCATTTTGTTACGCCAACTGCTCAATGCCCAAAACGAGGGCAACGAGATTCAACATAATCGTTTGTCGCTGGAACGGGAACGCCTGGATTGGGAAAAGTCAATGGGTGAACGTTTGCTTACAATGTTGCCGGCATTGCTCCAGCCAGTATCAGCTGCAGTAGGAGCAGCGGCGGCAGTGCCAGCTCCAGCTTCGTGCCCCGTTCAACAAGTAGCTTCACATCAATCACCGCAGTTTATTGTTTCGGGTGCTCCAACTGGTGGCGTTGGGGTTGGACAGCGAATGCAGCCACCCAAGCTGCTCTTTACTACAGCTCTGCCCATGGCGAATATGGGCAATGGTACGGTAACCATGCCGCATATACTAACGCCCAGCACAGCATTGGCCACATCGATGCCCAAGGTGATTGCAGCGCCAGCATCCTCATCGACGTCGGTGCCTGGTGCTGGTGTTGTCGAGATTTGCACCCAAATTAATGATGTGCAGCTTGTGACGCCCAAGTTGGAGCAGGATGGCTAATGGAAAAACAAACAATATTGGATATGAATTGACAGTATTTTTTTCTTCGGTGATCTCTATTGAATAATACTCGAATGTACTTCACATTAAAATCTTTATTCCTAACAAAAAAAAAAAAACATCGGTTTGTAACATTCGCAGCAACAAGTTATTGTTTAAAATGATTGATACTTTAGTGGCATTTGCACGTCTTCAACATGAAGAAAAATATAAAAGGAAAATACATATTTGTCTGTGCACATTACACACGTTGATCTCTTAGTGCATGTTAAGTCGTTCCATATCGCGAATTTCCATTATATCCGTTTTCAGTCGTTGTTTGACAATCTCACGCCAAATGGCTTCCCGATCCCGATTGTCTGTAACGCCCATGCGCTGAAGCGAGGAGTCTGTGATGCGAAGCAGCGCTCTTCCCGTTATGTCATGCTGTTATGAATAAATTAAACAAAAATCAGCAGTCAGTAGGCTCAGTGTTAGGAAGAATTTTAAATTAAATAGTGAGTTGATGATTTTTGCTGCAACCAAAAGCTAAGAACAACAACAAAGATAAAGGTAATGGCTCAAGTGCTTCGACCATATAATAAGGAGGAGGATGAAAAGCCACATACGTAAGTTGAGTTGATGCTTACATCTTTAAAGAGATCCACATATTTTGTATACTCTCCACAATGACGGCAATACCATTTTTGTACATCACTCACAGTCCACTGGTATACAGCTTTGGGTCGTGTTGTTTTTGCCCGCGTCTTGTTGTGCCCTGAACTGCTTGTTTCCTCACCCATCTTGTCTAGTTTGGGGATTAGCAAGCTGCTTCACGTCAGTGAAAGCTCATCCAAACCCTTAATAGTGGATCCCTTCGCTTTTTATCCTCACAATTCAGTTGTCCAGCTTCTTTATTTACTCAATTTCGATTCCTTAATGCGCATAGCATCGATATATGGCTTACTGTTCGATATGTGAGTACATACGATATCTATTTGATATATCGCATAAAAAAGCAAAGAGCTGCATGTCGGACATGTCGATAGGCATCGTCACGTGGCTATCGTTGTTTACACATCTCCAATCGTGACTGGCGCTTAATAACAACGACAACTAAGAAATCAGCATACAATAAAACTAGTGAAAAAACATACAAATACGCAATAAATACGTTTTAGCGCAACTGCAAACACACACACAAACTTGCATCTGGATAGTGCACTAGTAATAACACATATATAATACACAATTTGCCAACTCTTGCGTTTGCAAACGCGTTGCCAAATTTCACTGAATTCTCAAACGTCGCCGCAGCAGTAGCAAAATGGCCGGAGCAACACTTTTTGAACGCGCACAAGCGTTGTCCAGTGTTAATCGCGAAGAAGGCATATCGTTATTAAATAAAATAGTTCGCGAACAGGAAGTGGCCGAAAATGATGAGGAGCTTATACGCATCAAGGAGCAGGGCATTATGCAGCTTGGTGAACTCTACAAACAAGAGGGCAAGGCCAAAGAGTTGGCCGATTTAATCAAGGTGACTCGGCCGTTTTTAAGTCTGATCAGCAAAGCAAAGGCAGCCAAACTAGTGCGTTCGCTGGTCGACATGTTCCTCGATATGGATGCTGGCACAGGCATTGAGGTAACTACGAACTCCATCAATTTTCACGAGTCAATTTTAATAATATACATTTTTGTTTTCTGTGGCAGGTTCAACTTTGTAAAGACTGCATTGAGTGGGCCAAGCAGGAAAAACGTACGTTCTTGCGTCAATCGCTGGAAGCGCGTCTTATTGCACTCTATTTTGACACCGCTCTGTACACGGAGGCCCTGGCACTGGGTTCTCAGCTGCTGCGTGAACTAAAAAAACTCGATGACAAAAACTTGCTTGTCGAGGTGCAATTGTTGGAGAGCAAAACCTATCATGCACTTAGCAATTTACCCAAGGCACGCGCAGCTTTAACTTCGGCTCGCACCACAGCAAATGCCATCTACTGTCCCCCAAAAGTTCAGGGGGCCCTTGATCTCCAGTCTGGCATATTGCATGCTGCCGATGAGCGTGATTTCAAAACCGCCTTCTCCTACTTCTATGAGGCATTTGAGGGTTTCGATAGCGTTGACAGCGTCAAGGCGCTCACATCTTTAAAGTACATGTTGCTGTGCAAGATCATGTTGGGCCAGTCTGATGATGTCAATCAGATTGTTAGTGGCAAGCTGGTAAGTAATCTAGTTCATAATGTGTCCTTGGATTTTTTTTCTGTAACGCATCTTTCTTGGTAGGCCATAACTTACTCTGGCCGTGATGTGGATGCAATGAAGGCTGTGGCAGAGGCCTCACACAAACGCTCCCTAGCCGACTTTCAGCTGGCCCTAAAGGAATACCACAAGGAACTGGCCGAGGATGTTATTGTGCAAGCTCACTTGGGCACGCTGTACGACACCATGCTGGAGCAGAATTTATGCCGCATCATCGAGCCATATTCGCGTGTACAGGTTTGTGACACGCAGCACAATATACAACAAATATTTATGCTTTTCTCATGCAGGTTTCACATGTGGCTGAGAGCATTCAACTGCATATGCCTCAGGTGGAGAAGAAGCTATCACAAATGATATTGGATAAAAAGTTTAGCGGCATTTTGGATCAAGGTGAGGGTGTGCTTATTGTTTTCGAGGAGACGGCTGTGGATAAGACATATGAGCGCGTCCTAGAGACCATACAGAGCATGGGCAAGGTGGTGGATACGCTGTATCAGAAGGCCAAGAAGCTGTCATAAGTACTCGCAGGAAATAAATATTCAATAACACATCCACAAAAACAAACACACACACACACACAAATCAAATTGTTCTACTTAAATTCAATAGCTGCGAATCTTAGATGACAATTTATTTCTTCTATCTCTGCTTTAATTTCAAAATCAAAACAAAAAACTTTCTTCACCGAGTTTTTACAAAAAAACACAACACAAAAATCATCAAAAAATTTGTTATAAAACCCAAATTGGTGTACGATTTTCAAACTGAAACAAATATAAAACAATAATTGGTGGTAATAGCAGTTACAAAATAATATGTAAACCTTAATATATAATATATCCAAGCATTATTATTCAAAAGTAAATGCGTGCGCGATATAATAAGCAAATTTATTCAAATTAACTGATAATAAAAACAAACAAAGAAACCGGAAAATACAAGTTCGTTTTGATTAATGTGAAAGAGATCCTGAAAAGTTTTCAGAACAGATGCCAAGGACTTTGAACTCAAAAAAGGTTTTTATGATCTTTAAAATTTAATTTTTATTTAATTTCTTATTTCTCCAATTGGTTTGCGTAACATTAAAAAATAAATAATAATTGTAAAAAGCTTTGGCTTTAGCCAAAAATGTGGGTCAATCCCAGACCGCCGCCAAAGTTGCTCTGGCCACTCAAGGGTCCACTCATCCACTTGGAGGCCGTACCAGTCAGATCAAGGCGTGTGTTGCGATCCTGCGATGACCACAGATTGGCGCGACCATCCAAACCCAATTGTTTGCCAAAGCCGGGAATGTTGCTGTGCGTCAAACTGGCGCCATGACCATTGATATGCGAGTAATCCAAGCCCGCACCATTGCGCTGGAACTCAAAACCGTTGGCAAGTTTGTTTTGCGATGCAAAGACCTTGGCGTCCAGATTGTGATTGCCATTGTTGAAGAGATTGGCATGCGCCGACTGCTGGAACGAATCCTGAACGCCCGGTGTGTGCGTCTTGGTCAGATCGAAGCCATGGCCATGACTAGAAAAAGAAAGCCAAGAGTTAGCTAAACAGTTGCTGTTAAGCATATAAAATAAACTTACTTATTGTATGCGACGGTTCCACCGGTGGTAACGGGTCCCTTTGCCGTATTGCCAGCAGCAAATACGGATCCAATGACATTGTGATCGGGCGTTCCAATACCCTTGCTAAGATTAAGGCGAGCATCGGAGCCACCAGCAGGATTTGAGGTCAACGAACCGCCCAACACTTGACGTCTCACACGAATGGGACGAGGTGGCGATGTTGCCTTGGGATAGTAGGGCAGTGTCTGGAAACGCTGTGGCATCGCCTCAATGCACACACCAATGGCCACTACTGCCAGTATGAGAATGCTGCTTGACTTTTGCATGTTGCTTTGTGAAGTTCTTGCTGTTTACTGATGATTCTCTCCTGTTCCAACTGTTGTTTATATACGTCGAACAGGCGCTACGCCGGGGAAGCACCTATTGTTGTCGATGCTGAGCTAAAGATTGTGATTCACCTCAATGCCTGACATCGCTCACTCTGTCTTTGCTTGCCTTATCAGCAGCTGCCGCAACGTGTGTAACGAAAATCCCCTTGCGTGGTTTTCTAAATGCCTTACACTTGTTGCACAGACTTTGTGGTTGCTTTTAAGCTAGGTTAAAGCATAGAATGGTTTGAGGAAGTGGGATTTTTTTTATTAACTTTTACAAGAAATTATGTGTACTGTTTTCAATCTATTTTTTACTATCTATGTACTAAATGAGTTATATATTTTTACTAAAGCTTTACAATAATGTAGGCTTAAGTATTAGTTTGCCATAGAAATACAATCCTAGATTATGAATGCTTAAGTATTATTATCACTTCTCCCCATTACTCCACAACAAGTAAAGCTCCACTCAAAAGTAAAGTAAATGAAGCATAGTTAAAGTAGAAACCTGAGAGCCAACCTTACTCAAAATTCGACTCAATTTGAGTTAATTGAATTTCGTGCGCAGGAGCAGTCAAAGGATTCCAAAACGAGAGCGAGCCAGACGAGAGAGTAGCATTCTCTTCTCTTTAATAAAACTTCAAACTTAAAGCTTACACTGAACTAATTAGTTAGGGCACTTAAAACGTGTCTCTGAATTGATAAGAATATTTAAATATATATATTTTTTTTAATAATTCTCAAGCGAGATCATTCTAGTCTTTATCAGCTCAAGTCATGATGTCACACTGACAAAGACAAAAAAAATAAAAAAAGTATAATAAAAAAAACAATAATGTGAGCAAACCTTTAATCAAATTGCTGCCAAACACAAACAATTTTGTGCGGGGAATTTCTGGTTTTTCAAGAAATCCAAACAACAAAAAAACCTTTCTATATGACTGATGTTGCTCTGTTGCCATAATACTATATTATAAGAACGACTTTTTAATTGATGTTTGCGTCGTCAACAGAAGCTTATCAATTATTGTGCTGAATAGCTATTTTAGCAATATGTTTATGGGATATTTTATAAATGTATGTTGTTTGGCTAAGACTTAACATTAGTTAGTTCTAAACATATTAATTATTATTTGTGGGTTTTTTTTTTAAGTCATAGTTGACATTAGGTAATATAATTCTTATATTTTTCTACACTTAAATTGAGATGGATGAAATATTTCTTTAAAAACTTGTTTGAAATCCTTATAAATCTTACCGCCAATCCTGTCATTTGTCCATATCCTTATATACGCTCTTTGATACTCTTTCTCTTAACCGGTGCTGCCTTTGAACGTATTGTCAAACGGCGGCGTCAAATCTCATTAAGTTTCAACACGAAACGCGCTTGAGCGAGCTTTTCCGCTTTTCCCTCACATTTTTGCTCTCGCTCAACGTTGAGCGTCTTTTTCGTTTCGGGCTCTGGACAAGTTGTCAAATGCGCGTATAGAGGCAAGACGCGAATTGTCTGTGTGAAAGAAAGAAAAAATAGAATCAAAAAGCTAGAAGAAAAACGTTTGCTTATCGATTACGCACGTAACACATTCTATGTGCTATTAACCTAAGAAATATTGGTGTGTAAATATTACAAACATATAAAACATAAATCAATTTATTCGTGTGTTAAATAAAAATCGAATTTTTCAAGTGGTGTTTTTGCAGAATTTTTGTCTGCCTTGTGTCTCTGATTTTGGCCTTCAAATTGTGCACAGTTTTGGCCCTGGTATAAAGAGAATATACATATATCTTTTCACATATAGTTACTTGAAAGTGTTTAAAAAATGTTGTGTAATTAAAGGATTCACCTTTATATAATTTTTCAAGTGCTTTTTAGTTGAAAATTTGTAAAAAAAAGTTACAATAATGTTTTATATTACGACAATTAATAAATGTTTTTCCCTTTAACACAAAGAGTTCTTAAAGTTTTTCTTAAAAACAGCTTCTCACATATGTATTCCTTTTCTCTGAAAAGTTAAAACACAACAACAAGTCTGTTCTATATATACATACACACATATAGGTATATGTATACACACTCACACACTCATACCCATTCCCCATAGGCAAAAAAAACCCACTTACCTACATTTAAGAACGTGCCAACTGTGCGTATGTGTGATAAAAAAAAGCTACATACAGAAAAACAACAATTGCACGAAAATTCACTCATACGCTCAGTTGACTACGAAAAAAAATTACACTCAAAGCTTCAAAGCTAATGTAAAACCCGCTCAAGCGCCAGCGAAAACCTCCCCATACATACCTCACCACCACCTCACCACCCCCACTGCTTCTAAAACTACGCTCAGGCATTTACTCTTTGTTTTTTTTTTGTTGTTGTTGCGTTTTTATGTCATTTGTGTTATTATGAAATGTGCGCTTTTCAATGTTAAGTGCGAATGTTGATGAAGGGGGACAATGTCTCAAGTGGACCGTGGGGATTAGGCAGGATTCTATATCAAAGGGGTTGAAAAATTGTGTGTGACATCAGGAAATTGCAATGGAAAAAAACATTTAAAGTGATTTGTGACTAAGTTTTGTGACAGGGAAATTATTGCATTTAAATAAATATATTATAAATTTTAGAAAATTCCAAATGAAAATGTTTGATTACGAACAAATCTTTAAATATATTAAAGAATATTCTATATCAACAAGTGAAAAGCGTGGAATGAAAAGAAGCTTGCAAATAAAATATATTAAGTATCCGTGATACAGTATTAGAAAGTCTTTAAAGCATAGTTTTGTCAAATGTATAAAATTATGAACAAATTATTCTTTAACTTAATTTTAACAAGTAAAAAGCGTGCAATCAAAAAAAGCTTACAATTAAAATATGTTAAGTATCCGGGAAAGTCTTTAAAGTATAGTTTTGTTAAATGTATAAAATATTAGTGAACAATTATCAATAAGAAGGATAGAAATCCATTATAAAGTCGAAAGCCTAAATTTTTTTTTAACCTACAACAAGGTTTGAGGGACAGTATTGCATTATAATAAATATATTATAAATTTTAGGTACAGCCAAGTATGGTAGAAAGTTGTTAACGAAAATTTTTAATTACGATCAAATTCTAAAACTAATTAAAGAATATTCTATATCATCAAGTGAAAAGCGTGAAAGCAAAAGCAGCGTGCATATACAATTTATTAAGTATACATGGTACAGTATTAGAAACTCTTTCAAGCATAACAACAATTAATGAAATGGATAGAAATCCATTATAAAGTCGAAAACCTACATTTGTGTTTTAAAAACAGCTTAATTGCTGCTCAGCACCACAACAAAAAATAAACTACAAAAGAAAAAACCACAAACAAGCAATTTACAAAGAGTTAAGCACTAATTGCTTCCATTGTCTATTTGTTGTTAACAGCTGCTAAAGGATAATATGACAAGCATGATGTTGTTGTTGTAGTTGAAAGGAGCGCAGCAAAACGCACAAAAGCCAACCAACAAACAAGTTGAAACAAAAGTGCTGCCAGGCAGGAAGTGACAGCTGCAACAAACCGGAAGGAAAGGAAAGGAAAGGCAGACAGACAGTTAAAGTAGTAAATTGAGCAAAAGAAAAGAATATGAATCCCTTATAATGCGGCGAGTGGTGCGGGTGGTGCAGCTAATCCGTTTGGAGCGCCAGCTATGAGCGCTGGCTATAACCAACAACAACAACAACAGCAGCCGGGCATGGGCTATGGCTATGAGGAGCAGTCAACGTTGGGCTATGATCAGGGCGGAGGAGCAGCCATCTTTGGGCAGCAACAACAGGCCGCTGGCTATGGACCACCGGGTGCCAGACCACGTGTCGATGTTGAAGCCACCGGCGAAGTGGATCCCAATCTGTAAGTACTTTGAAAACCTAATCCTAACCTAATCTAAATGTATTTCGCCTAATATAGATATCCCGAGGCAAAGGATTCGACGCACAAGATACGTGGCACTTCGGGCATCTTGGAGATGTTCTTTGGTTCCACAGAGCGGGAGTTAATCCCCGTGAAGAGTTTCTACTTTTTCTTCTATGCGGCATTCGGTTCGCTCTTTCCACTGATGGGCGTCTACTTCAAGCAGATGGGCATGAATCCGGGTCAATGTGGCATCCTTGTCGGCATGCGTCCCTTCGTCGAGTTTCTCTCGGCCCCATTCTGGGGCTCCTATGCGGACCGTTGTCGTCAGGGCAAGAAACTGTTGCTGGCCTCGCTTGCCTGTTGGGTGCTATTCACCATTCCATTGAGCTTCATCCGGCCGGAGGCCATCAATTGCATTGAGCGCCGGAATGCTACGGATTTCGTGCTCACGTATACACGGACCAAGCGTGATACCTCGGCCATGTACGAGCCAATGTCGGAGCTGGAACTGGAACAGGATTACTATGATCCCGATGATCAGGAGGATCCATCGGAGATGGGACACAGCCGTCGCAAGCGATCGTTGTTGCTGCCACGCATCGATGCTGGCATCTCGCCGGTTCACATCAATTTTGTGAGCAACTATGATGACAAGCATCATCGGGATTATGTGACGCCGATCTTTAGCTCAATGGTCTATCGGACTCCAGTAAGTATCCAAGATAGACTCCATACCTTTTCACTACTTACCTTCCTAACTCTTTGCAGGATATACAAAAGGCTTTCTTTTTGCTGCTGCTGGTCATATTGATTGGTGAGTTCTTTAGTGCTCCGGCCATAACGCTAGCGGATTCGGCAGTCATCACACTGCTCGGTGAGGATGCGGACAAATATGGACATCAGCGTATGTTTGGCTCGTTGGGCTGGGGCATCTCCATGTTCCTGGTGGGCATTGCACTGGATCACTCCACATCGTTCTCGAATCATCCATGCGGCGCTGGCAACAAGGAGAAGAACTATAACATATGCTTCTCCATCTTCTCGGTGCTGATGACCTGTGCCATCATCTCGGCGGCAAAGATCACCTTCAAGTATGAGCCCATCGATGAGAGCCAACAGCAGGCGCAGGCCCAGTTCGTGGATCCCAACAAGAGGGCCGAAGATGAGTCGATGAATCAGTTGGCCGCCCAGCTCAATTTACCATCACTGGCAGTGGGTAGTGGCAGCGCCGCGTCGGGTGCCTGTGCCGGTGGCGTCAGCGGCTTCATAGCTGGCGGACATCAGGCGCAGCCGCACATTGGCGCCGAGTCCAAAGTGTTTGCCCAGACGGCCAAGGAGTTGCCCGAATGGATGACAGTGTTGACACACTTCAAGGATCTGAAGACGGCCTCGTTTCTGTTTGTTGCCTGGTTCATGGGCTTTGGCATTGGCCTGATCTTTACCTTCTTGTTCTGGCATTTGCAAGACTATGGCGGTACGCCCACGCTCTTTGGCGTCGCCTCTGTGATCAATCATGTTTCCGAGATCTTTGCTTACTTCTTTAGCTTTCGCTTGATCACCCAGATCGGGCATGTTAAGGTCCTGTGTCTGGGCTTGATTGGCAATGTCTTGCGTTTTCTGTACATCTCGTATTTGACCAATCCGTGGATGGTGCTACCGTTTGAACTGATGCAGGGCATCACTCATGCTGCCGTATGGGCTGCCTCGTGCTCGTATATTGCCCACAATACGCCCAAGCATTTGCGCTCCTCGGGTCAGGGTGTGCTCCAGGGCATCCATCATGGTTTGGGTCGCGGTTGCGGCGCTATCATTGGTGGTATGTTTGTCACCTACTACGGTACTACTGCTACCTTCCGTTGGTATGGTATCGCCTGCCTCTTCGTGCTCGGCCTCTTCATATTCATCAATTTCTATCGCAAGGAGCAGGGCTTCATATCGGAAATACCCGTTACCGAAGATCCGCATCAGGTAAGCTAAGAATTTCTTTCTTTCTATTTTTCAGAAATCAGATATATGTAGGCGCACCCTCTACTTTTCAACTTTTATTAATCCAATCTATTTCTATAAACAGTATCTATTTTGGAAACTTTTTAGGAACATATTTTTTTATTTTTGAACGGAATGAAGATTAAGTTTTTTTTTTTTTTTTTTTGAATATATCTACTAATTTTTTATTGATTATATAGCTTACTGTTACTATTAATAATAACTTATACTATAGTGAAAACAAAAATTCAACAAAATATTTACATATGTACATACTTAAACCTTGAAACTAGTCTGAGTGAAAGATTAAGCGAGTTGTCCGTCCGTTGAAATACTTTGATTTAGAGGATTTTTTTTATTGGAACTGTGGAATTTTGTTGATATTTTTATTATAATTTCGATGGTTATCGATTTTTTACATTATATACTAACAGTATGGGAAAAATGCTTTATCCTTTAAGTTCACTTCTTATGTTTAATATGTATGTATGTATTTCAGTAAAGACTCCATGCTTCTTCATATTCACAATTACATCATATAGAAAAGCTATTAACCTTACATTTTTCACTTATAACGCAAATATCAAAAGGTTAACGTAAGTATAAACTTATTTTTTCTTCTTATCAGATATTTCTTCGACTAGCGCACTTATATCGAACTTAACAATATTAAAAGATCTTATAACCAACGATTTCCTAATTCCTAGGTGGCTGAGGAAACTTCACATTTGGCGCCACATGGTGTGCCCAGCAATCCGATACCTCGAGCCCTGTCCAACACTCGCTTGAATGAGATGAATCCAAATGGTGGTCCCTATGGCACCTACCAGACAACTGGCGGCAATCTGGATATACCCGGTGCCAGTGCACCACATAATCCGTTTGCCCAGTAAAGAACCAGAACATTAGATGGCTTCCCAAAGAATATAAACACAAAACAATCCTCGCATAAATAGAAAAAAGAAAGAAAAACCAAAGAACATAGAGATTCAAATAGACAAAAAAACATACTCACATAGTCATGGAATGAACAATATATATATAAATATATATGAAAGTATAATAACCGAAAACATATCTTGGACATTGGCCTGCAATATTGATTGCCCAAATACATTGCTTTATTATGGTTTTTTTAACATATAACATGAAGATAAAAACAAATATATACATATACTATATATTTTATATTAAAGATTCATATACATAAAGCAATACTTTTTGCTTTTATAGCGCTATACAAAAATAATGCAAACAGAAGAGAAACATCTATACAAAATGATTATATTTTATTTAATTTTTGTATTGAAAAAAAGCAATTTAAACGAATTTTCACATAGTTGCTTAGCATAGAATATTCAATATTTAATTTGCATCGCAATCATATCATATGAGAGAACAAATATATAAAGGATCATTAAACAAATCACACCATAGTCCTAGAGGAACCAACAAAATGAAAAGCACACAAACAAAAAACAACACAACTATAATGAAATTACACATAAAGTACCTATATATAACATAAAAAAACACAAAAAATAGGAACCAATATCATTTAAAAATATTTTATGAATCACATATGCAAAGTTCTTAGAAAGAAATCAACTTTATAAGAGAGTTATACCAATATCTTTTAACATTTTTTTTAAGTGTTTATATTTTCAAGTCAAGTTTCTTTTAATTTATGTCATCAGTGAAGAAAAATATTCATAAAAATAATAAAAAATACTATAGAATAAATAAAAATGTAGTAATCATGAGCTAAAAAAAAACTAAATCAATATTAAAGTAAAATTTTTGGAAATTATAAAAAAAAAGAGAACACGAAACAAATGCTGTAACGAATGATATTATGAAAATCCGCCTCATTACAATCAACTGTTAAATAAATTAATGTATACACATATAGTAAATATAGCATATACATATTTCTACTATGTATACTATATTCTATTACAAATGGCTATTTTGAAAAAAACAATGAAGACAGTAAAAGTTTAAATGGTGTCTAGTTAAATATGCAGTAATGTACCTAAGATATAATTTTGATTTAAAACAGGTTTGATTAACATGATATTATATATATAAACAATCTTTAATCTATTTACAAACCTAAGAAAAAGAATAAACTATATTAATTACATATTGTTAATGAAAAAAACAGAAAACCTGTATTAGATATTGTTGATATGTTTCAAAGAATTTTCGGATTAATATTATAATATTATATAGCTCTTATGTACAGCACTTTTATGAATCTTTCCAAGTAATTTAAAGGGCATACACACTGCACTCAAGTTATGTTGATGAGCTATATACATTTTTAACCAAATGCTCTATATATATAAATATAAATAAATACCATAATCATAATCATATATACATGCATACATTAATGTACAAGTATTATACACACATTAAACATAAATCATAACTAAACAAACCACATATATAGAACAAGCAATCCAAGCAACAAATCCATGAACTCATGTAATATGTATGTTTAATAAAAGTTTAAAAAACCGAGTGAATAGAAACTAACTATAAATTTCTCAACAGCAACAAGTTTTAAGTTTTTGGATTCATCATTTTATTAAGTCTTAACGCGTCTAATACAAAACAACAATCAGGTGATTAGAGATCTGTTTAATAATCTATGTGGCATCCGTTTCGCTTTTAGGCTTTTTAGCCGCCGGTGCGCTGTCATCTGCTGGCAACTTCTCGGAGAAGATGGCCTTCGGTTGTGTTTGTTTGTAGGCGGGTGCTATCCAATAGGGATTCTCGGCAGCATCCTTGGCATACTTGAGTATAGCCTCGCGTGGATCCTGATCATCGTCGACACGCTTGCTTAGACCCAGATTACGTATAACATAGGAGGAGAGTGTGCCGCCCGAGCTGGCAACACGTCCACCTTGACCACTGGTAATGGGCAAATCGGGACGTTTCGATTTGACTGGATCCATGCGCGCCTTTTCCATCTTTTTGCGAGAGGAACGTGTCTTCTCTTGCCGAAACAGGGGCAGGGCATGCGGTGTTATGATCTGTGAGACGCCAACCATTTCCATCTGTTGCCTCTTACGATGCGTTTTCACCACACACAGCTTGGCACCACGTATGCTGCGCTGCTCATCGTAGAAGCACTTGATGATGCCATTGCCACAGCTGACAAACAGTTGGTTTAACTTGGGATGCCACAGTGTCTTGATGACATGTGAGGCGGCAACGGGTATTCGCTGCACTTCCTCAAAACTTTGTGTGCTATAGAAATAGAGATTGGCCTCCGCTTGGCCCTTGGGCAGTGATTCGCCGGTGACCAGCATTCGATCATCTGGACTGAAACAACAGTCTGTGGTGTCGTAGCGCGAGAATAGATTTGTCCAGGTGTGCAGCGGTAGCTTAAAGTTTCTCAAGTCCCAGAGCTTCATGGTCTCATCATTGCTGCGCGTCGCCAGCTGCTGACCCATGTAGGAGAACACAATGGAAGTGATCTCTGAGCCCTTTTGATGAGCGTCACGGACGCAATGCGTTGTATTCACGTACATTTTGCGTGTATCCCAGGTCTGAATGGAGCCATCAACGCAACCGGCGGCTATAAGCGTGGCATCCCGATTGAAATTACATGAGGCTGCATTGGTTCTCAGGCCACCCTGGGCTCGCGTCTTAATGACCTGTACTTGATCCTTGGAACGCAATCCTTGCCAGATGCGCAGTGTGCCGTCCAAGGCTGCAGTCAAAAATTGTTCTCGGTTAAAAGGATGCCAGCAGCCGGAGGTAAGTTGTGCCACATGGCCCTTGGTGCGTGACATATCGCTTATATACTGATCTCCCTTGCAGCATTCCAGCTTCTCGAAGCCATCGCGATCCAGCACCTTGGCCTGAGCATTGCCCGAAATGACCAGGATCATGTCGCCAGTTACAGAATACTGTAGGGAGCGTATAGGATGATTCTCACAGGGCTGCAGTTGACGAAAGCTGCGCATTGCGGAGTCCATGCCAGCAAAGTCCCAGAAGCACATGTCGTAATCTATTGAACCAGATACAATGCGTGCGCCGGATGGATCACCAGCCAGGGCTAGGACAGCACGTGATCCATGCTGCATTTGCACCTCATGGGTGTAGGGTATACGTCGTGCCAAATTATCCTCTTCATCCTCGTCCGAATCAGCTTCATCCTCGTCCGAATCAGCCTTATCGTGCTGCTTGTTTGTCTCTTTCTTAGTGGAATCAACTGGTTTTTCTTGTTGCTCTGTTTCAGCTGCTGGTGGAAGCGGCCCTATAACATCCTCAACTTCTTCCTCCTCTTGAGTATTCTGCTCCTTAACAGGTGGTGCAATTGTACGTGCCTTGGCGATTTGCTCATTGATGTCGAACACCTTGGCTGCTTTGCGGCCAAAGCCACTGATGCCCATCACATCTTTAAGATGTTGACTCTCCAGATCTTCGGCAACATCTTCAATTTGTTGAATCATTTGTAGATTGTTGATTTTTTTAAAGCCACCAGCATCTTGTTCGGGCTTTTCAGTCTCAGCAGGCGTTTTGCTAACGTTTAGCTTGATTTTGCCAAACGATATCTTGCCACGCTGCATTGCTCGGCTTTGTGTTAAATCTTTGTTGTTTTCAAATATAAACAAACTTCATTAAGCGGAGGTTAATAAGAATAAAAAAAAACACAAGTTCCTATAGTGTTTTCTGTTTTCGTTTTCACTAATCGCCCTCGCATGCGCAATCGATATCTCGATACATTTCAAATATTTGCTCAACTGTTAATAATTTCTGCTACTGTTAATCAACGATGTAAGAAAGAGATGTAAAAAACTGGCGAAAAATTTTACTCGCCCATGAAAAATCGACGAAAGGTGTAGGTAGAAAAAGAAGAACAGCGCTTTGTTTATACTTCTGTGCTGGCGCCGCAATTGTTGTTTTGATTTTTGCTGCTTACGTTTTGGTATACTTATTTGGCTCATGTGAACACAAAAGTATCGCAGGTCAGGCACGTCTTTTGTATATGCATAAATGTTACCCAAAGGCTGGCTGTTGTAGCAGATATGTATTATAAGCTGCACAACTAAAATCCATTGTCCCAATAGAAATTAATCGATGGACATTTTGCAGTATGCCAATCAAATAAAGGGTTATAAATATATCATTTTGAATACGACACAAGTTTATTTTTATTGTTGGTTATATATTAATATTAGCCACTAATAATTAAATATATATAACCAACTAATTCAAAACTATAAGAAAACGTATTTGAAGGGAATCATGCTAGGTATTTCATTTCAGGTGTGTTATGTACAAAGTTACTGGAGTCTGTACCACCCAATTACCACAGGGTAGCTGAAGGCAACTGAAAAGAATAAATATCAAAAATCTTGGCAAACGAAGCCAGCACAAAATCAAAACGCATCACACGCATACTAATACTTATGCATTTTTTACTGTCCCTGTCTTACAAAAGGCGGACAGCAAAGAGCAAGTGAAACAAAACAGCCGCATACATAAAATGACCAAGCCAAGTTCTGCGACACACAACTACAATAGGCAAAGCTAACAAGACGCAGCAACTGCGCTATTTTCAAATACCCTTTCTGGAATATTAGGTGGAAATCAATGAAACCACTTACATATAATTTAAATATAATACATAACTTATTTGATTATTTTAATGCAAATACCCTTACCTAGTATTAGTTAACAAACTCATAATAAAATGTCTTTATTATCATACATGCCCACCTAATTAATAAAAACTGCAGACTTAATCTGAAATTATATTCTAGTATCTTATGATTACCCATTTATTTACGCAAAGCTTATAAGAATTCTATACTACCCTCCATGTAGTTAAGCAGCCAGTCGATTGAAGCAAAAGGAAAATTGCCAAACTCAAGATAAACGAGGTTGACAACAACACAGAAGAAACGAACAGCAAATATGCTGTCGCTTTCTTCGCACACTTGCCATCAAAACAAAGTGAAAAATTGATCGCCGTTGGTTCTGGTCACCAGCTGATTTTAAAAAAGGCGGCACATCATTTGAAAAGGCAGACGCCGCCAACTAACTCGCTATGTTCCCCTGTTAGCGATGTTCTTTTCTGTTAAAGTTGCTGTCTCGGTACCCCTCGTTAGTATGAATACTTTGCTGTTAATAACATTAGAGACCGATAACTACTGTGACAAAAGCAGGTAAGCGACGGCACGTTACGAGCAATTAAAATATTGAAATTAAATTATAATTTAATTTTATAGCAATTATTACTGTGTCAAAATGGCTCCCCGCAAGGCTAAAGTGCAAAAGGAAGAAGTGCAGGTGCAGCTGGGACCCCAAGTGCGCGATGGCGAAGAAGTTTTTGGCGTTGCCCACATTTATGCCAGCTTCAACGACACGTTTGTGCATGTCACGGACTTGTCAGGGCGCGAAACTATAACTCGCGTTACTGGCGGTATGAAGGTGAAGGCCGACCGCGATGAAGCTTCACCGTACGCCGCTATGTTGGCTGCTCAGGATGTCGCTGAGAAATGCAAACTGCTTGGTATTACGGCATTGCATATTAAACTACGTGCTACTGGTGGCAACAAGACAAAGACACCAGGACCTGGCGCTCAATCGGCGCTGCGCGCTCTTGCCCGTTCTTCAATGAAGATTGGACGTATTGAGGATGTGACACCCATTCCATCCGATTCTACGCGCCGTAAGGGTGGTCGTCGTGGTCGCCGTCTATAAAAATGGTTTAATGTTCTTGATATATGCTGTAATTTGTTACAAATAAAATGAAAACATATGTCCTATTTTTCATTAAAACTATTTTTTCATAACATATTTTAAAAGTAAGCAACAGTTGTGGAAAATGTGCAAGTCCATATTAGTTAACAGCTGTTAATCGTTACTTTAAAATACTTGTATAGTGCCATCACTTGTAAATCGTCTCACCCTTAGCGTCTAACCTAAAATTAGGCGCGTAGTCGGCAGTGTCGGCGTTTTCTCGTGCAAAATTTTTTTGCAAATTCCTCGAAAGTTGCGTGTTGTGGTGTAATTGACTGTTTTTTTTTAAGTGTTTAGTGCAGTGCACAATAAACTATGGCCGACGCCTTGGAGTACAACGACATAAACGCCGAAGTGCGCGGTGTTTTGGTAAGTCTTAAGAACGCAATTCGCCAAATATTTTTTTTTGACAACTTCATTTTTTTGCCTCGACAGTCTCCGGGACGCCTTAAGCTGACCGAGCAAAACATCATCTTCAAAAACAGTAAAACGGGCAAAGTGGAGCAGATTGCCGCCGATGACATTGATTTGATAAATGCACAAAAATTTGTCGGTACCTGGGGTCTGCGTATCTTCACCAAGAGCGGAGCACTGCATCGTTTTAGTGGCTTTCGGGACAGCGAACATGAAAAGCTGGGCAAATACATTAAGGATACGTACTCACAGGAGATGGTTGAAAAGGAGATGTGCGTCAAGGGCTGGAATTGGGGCACTGCTCGCTTTATGGGCTCTGTCTTAAGCTTCGACAAGGATACAAAAACCATCTTCGAGGTGCCATTGTCACATGTGTCGCAGTGCGTAACCGGCAAAAACGAAGTAACACTAGAGTTTCATCAGAATGATGATGCACCGGTTGGCTTGCTAGAAATGCGTTTCCACATACCTGCTGTTGAATCGGCAGATGAGGATCCCGTTGATAAGTTCCATCAAAATGTTATGAACAAAGCGTCAGTCATCTCGGCATCCGGAGAGTCTATTGCCATATTCCGCGAGATACATATTCTGACGCCTCGTGGTCGCTATGACATCAAGATCTTCTCGACTTTCTTCCAGCTGCACGGCAAGACATTTGATTACAAGATTCCCATGGATTCGGTATTGCGTCTGTTCATGTTGCCCCACAAGGATAGCCGGCAAATGTTTTTCGTACTCTCATTGGATCCGCCCATTAAACAGGGACAGACGCGTTATCATTACCTAGTGCTACTCTTTGCTCCGGATGAGGAAACAACCATTGAGCTGCCCTTCAGTGAGGCGGAGTTGCGCGACAAGTACGAAGGCAAGTTGGAGAAGGAACTCTCAGGACCGGTCTACGAGGTCATGGGCAAAGTTATGAAGGTGCTTATTGGACGTAAGATAACCGGACCTGGCAACTTCATTGGACATTCCGGAACAGCTGCTGTAGGATGCTCATTCAAAGCTGCCGCCGGCTATCTATATCCACTAGAGCGTGGCTTCATCTACATTCATAAGCCACCGCTACACATTCGTTTTGAGGAGATTAGCTCTGTGAATTTTGCACGTAGTGGCGGCTCCACGCGTTCCTTTGACTTTGAGGTGACTCTGAAGAATGGAACCGTGCACATATTCTCGTCCATTGAGAAGGAGGAGTACGCCAAGCTTTTTGATTACATCACACAGAAGAAGCTGCATGTTAGCAACATGGGCAAGGATAAGAGCGGCTATAAGGATGTTGATTTTGGTGATTCGGACAATGAAAACGAACCGGATGCGTATTTGGCACGCCTTAAGGCTGAGGCACGTGAAAAGGAGGAGGATGATGACGATGGCGATGACTCCGATGAGGAATCCACCGATGAGGACTTTAAGCCAAACGAAAATGAATCTGATGTTGCCGAGGAGTATGACAGTAATGTGCAAAGCGACTCGGATGATGATAGCGATGCCAGCGGTGGCGGCGGCGGTGGTGATGGTGGCTCCAAAAAGAAGCACAAGGAAAAGAAACGCGAAAAGAAGGAGAAGAAAGAGAAGAAACACAAAGAAAAAGAGCGTTCGGTGAGTAAACAAGCTTAAACCTTACTTGAATATTTTAATAAATAATATAAATTGTACAGAAAAAACCAACAAAGAAGGATAGCAATAAACCGAAACGTCCCGCAGTCGCTTTCATGTTGTGGCTCAATGAAACGCGTGAGCAGATTAAGCGCGATAATCCGGGCATTAAAGTCACCGAAATTGCCAAGAAGGGCGGTGAGATGTGGAAGGAGCTTAAGGATAAATCCAAATGGGAGGAGATCGCATCCAAGGATAAGCAACGCTATCAGGATGAGATGCGCAACTATAAGCCGGGTGCTGGTGATGTCAGCGATGATGATGAGGTGGACACCAGCAGCAAATCCAACAAAAAACGCAAATCCGAACCATCACCAGCTAAGAAATCAAATACCTCAGGCAGTGGCTTCAAGAGTAAGGAATATATCTCAGAAGATGATTCCACAAGCTCCGATGATGGCAAGAAGGGCGGCGGCGGCGAACCCGATAAAAAGAAGGCCAAATCGGTCGATGCAACAACCTCAAAGAAGGCCAAAAAGAGTGCGAATGAAGAGGATAAGAGCAGCTCGTCCAAGAAGAAGGCCAAAGAAAGCGAAAGTGAAGCTGAAGCCAGCGATGAGGAGACCGACGAAAGTAGTGATAATGAGGATGATGCCAGCGATTAAATATATAATACATTTCCACCCAAAACACACACACACACACACACACACAAAAGCAACTAGTTCTAAGTTAAGTGTTACAAACTAAAAATAAACCCACAAAAAAGAGAGCTTAACTTTGTAGTGACTTTTTTTTTGTATTAAACATACCAACCATTTCTATATAATTGCTGAATAATTACAACAATCTGTTGATCAATACATTTTGAAAACAAGCATACATATAATTATACCAAATTGCGTTGCCAAAGTGCGGTTCGATTTGTATATTATTTATACACTTGGTGTAAATGTCGTTATACTGGCTGACGTTGCGGCTGATCTTGCTCTGGAATATTGTGCAGGCAAGTATAAAAGAGATCTTCGTTTATACTATATATTTATCGAAAACTTTTCTTAGATCAGCGGCTTGGCCAAGTTTACAAACGTACAGTGTATTAGCCATGATAAAAACTTTACCCTGTTCACCGTTTGTCGTCTGTATGCGGTTAAACGCGACGTGGCCGAAATGACATTGCGGGCAAAGATCATACACTTTCCTAGCAAGCCAATTGCGGTAAGTTATGAAGATTTTAATACCCTTAAAATTAAAAGTGCGTCAAAAAAACTTCCAAAATTATTTATTAAACCAAATAGTTCAAAGTATTTTTTTTTAACAAGCCTTTGAACCCTATTTTCTTTGTGCATCTTTTTCAAGATTTGTCAACAGTGAATTTTTTCTTTGTGTGTGAAATAATAACATATTTATACATCTTGAGTAGGCTTGAGTCTAATGAAATTGACGACGCCGGACTGACGTGCGTTGAAGTATTGGATGTTGTTGCAGCTCGATAGCAATACGTTCGTTTTGCAACAGATCCTCCATACCAGTATCATTCTTTTGAACAGACATATCATCGTCAGATACTCGCTCGTACATGTACGATTTGCGTTTAGGCCGAGCTGTCGGATGCCTATTGGGTATATCGATTGTTTTCCTGGCCAATTCGGGCAGCAAAACTTTGCTGGAGCGCTCCAGCAGCTGTGTGCAAGATTCGGAGGAGGCTAAAGTCACATTGTGTGCTTCATCGTCAACTCGGGGATCGTAAAACATATTGGCTTGAGGCTGAGTGGCAAAGTTCTCTGTATCATCTTCATCCGTTTCAATCACTGCTGGTGCCACCATCTCTATTGACTTCTTCTTCCATAGGCCCTTTACCATGGGCAATACCATATCCAGGCTGTGGTTGAACAGTCTCGAAGTGTAGGTTAGGGCATCGGAAAGCAGATGTCGCTTCTCATACCGCAGATAGTCATCTAGACGATGCATATAGCGACCCATCAACGGATTCAGAACCACATCAAAGATCCAAACACTGGCCGATGGTGCCGATATGACCAGCCACAGTACCATTATCAACTTAGTCTCCACATACAGTGGCAGCCAGGTAAAGAATGTGTCGGCAACTATCTCCACGGCCATCAGACAGCCATAGACGATCCAATATTTGGACCAGGAAGATAGCTCCTCCTTCTTATCCAGCGCCTCATGGGTATTGCGTGCTGGCAGCAATGTGCCAAAGACGATAACCAAAAAGCGTGTGACGAGACTGAAGAAGCACACCATTTTTCTTTCTGGTATTCGGTGCAAAATTATAAAGTTTACTTTCGAGATATTATTTTGAAATTCTTAACTTGAATAACACAAATTGTAAACTTAAAGGTTTTTTAATTTTTATTTTCCATTTGCCTTTCTCTCGCTGTATAAAAACAAAATGAATACGTTTATCTTAACTTTTTGGTAAGGCAACAAGGCCTACTTAGGTGAAAATGTTTGGGATTTTTGTGATACTTAAAATTCTGTTCTACTTCCCCTTATGCAAATTTTTGAAAAGAAAATCGAGTTAAAATTCAGTTTTTAGATTTTAATGCAGTGTTAATCTTGGGTTTAATACAAGACTTTAAAGGTATTGCATTTGAAAATCGGGTCAGTTTTGCCGAAGTTATGGGATTTGACAGTTTCGACCAAGTCCCGATTGGATTTTCTTTTACAGATTTTTGGGATGAAAATTAAGAAAAAATAATTTATTTAGATTTAAATGCAATTTTATTTTAGGGTTCAATACAAAACTTTTAGTGCTTTGCGTTTAAAATTCGGCTTATTTTTAAGCAAGTTATATTATTTTAAAGTTCCAATTCCAAATTCGATTTTGGTCCAAGAAAATGTTATAAAAATCGAGTAAAAATCGCGTTTTTAGGCTTAAGTGCCGTATTATTCAAGAGCTCAAAACAAGATTTTTAATGGTATTATAAATATAAATCGGATCACTTTTGACAAAGTAATGGCAATCGAAAGTTTTATCCAACGGCCTAATCGATTTTTTGACACACATGTTTAAAACGAAAAGTTATTTTTGTAGTTGTCATACTTAACCAAAAAAGATAAATATTATTAAACCATCTTGTCTTTTTAATGCTTTTTATAGATGCGAATTCAGCTGCTTAAACGCGCGAGTGGCTATAAACCTTTTCTGTATGATATCAAACATTGCGATACTTGTGAATATTTGGAAAAGCGAAATCATCCCTTTGTCAATATTGTGTTTAATAGCTTTCTCAATCATACAAATGTCAACAAGTGTCCACTGCCGGTTAGTATTTAAAACTAGACTATAAACTCTTCATTAACTTCGATATATTTTCAGGCTGAATTGTGTGTGGAACATTTTCGTTTTCCTGTCAAAGCGTTGGATCTGTTGCCTCTGCCTGGTGGCGATTATGCGATATATGCCACCTTCAGTTACGATCATCGCGAACGTGTTATAGTTAAAGTATTTTTTTCACTCACAGAATGATGTTGAACTTGATGGATCTATATAATGTAATAAAATGGAAGTACGCATAAATAAATGAAATAAATTTAATGTAATTGGTATTAATGACAGTGCAATAAACTAATATAAAATTCTGTCAAGTAAGACAAAAACAAAATCACAAAAATATGGTGCATAACAAGAATTTGAATCATAAGTATTTGGTTATGGATTTTATGGATGCTTTTAACATTAAATCGCAAAAATCGATACTGAGAAGTATTGGGTCACTCAATCAGGTCGCTATTAAATGTCAATTAACTTTGTAATTATAATACACAATACATATTTTTGAGTGCTAAGGAACACAATTGCGTTCTAATCAACAATATTGGAATTGAAGTTCAAGTTACCTTTAAAGGTCGCATGTATTATAATTCACATGGTATATAGCCTCTAACCCACATTTGTGTGTGGATCGACCCTGCACACAATGCTCGTTCATGACATTTGGGCAAGGCATTAAAAACCCATCAAGTGCATGAAAGAAATACCATACCATTGAAATCAAAGACCTTTCAGCGATGTCCAGCCAATTGTTGGTCATTGAACATACCTACATATTTGACTCGAAAACGAAAATTAATTGTAATTGTGTCTAATAATCTGAAATGTTGACGGAAATAAATAAAGCTCAAAGCCGCTGACACTTCAACGCGTCTGTTAGACAATACAATAAAACAAAAAAACAAAACAAAAATTACGTATACGTATGTGTATGTCAAATGTAAAAGGCAAAAATATAATATATACGAATATATTGTATATTATAATATTCAATTACCACAACTTTGCATGCATAATGAATTTATGGGTCAATTGCAAAAACTTGAACTTCGAAAACGCGATTGGACGTTTTGTGGGATCCCGCAAAAAAATATATATATCTAAATGATATGTGTTGTGTTATGTTATGTTATCTTTTGTTGAAGTATGCGGCTGTCAGGCGTTGTGTTTCATATTGCCTAGGAAGTAATAATACTTTACACTTCACAACAACAACAACAATGTTAAAAAAAAGGCTTCAACAATGCATAAATGTTGGCAATTAATTTCGCATGCAAATTAATGGGCAACAATTAGCAGCTAAAGACAATAAGCTCATTTATAATAAGTTTTGTTTATTTTTCATGTAAAATTTAAATATTTTTCTTGTTGTCATTTTCGCACACGTCGATGAGCGCTTTATCGCTGTTTAACCCAAATTCATCTGAAATGAAACATCAAAACACATGCCAAAGGCTAAGGAACTTTATTTGCAAATGTTGTTGACTTTAAGCCAAGTTGCACTTAGTCAGGCTTACATATATCATTTAACAAAAACATGCATTAAAAGTATCGAAAGAAAAGTTTTTATTTTCAATTTTTGTTTTCTTAAAGAATTTTTATAACATTTTTTTTCGAGATTTTTATATATTTTATGCTATTTTTTTTAATATATCGACCTATTTTTAAAATTAATTGCCTTAAAAAGATTGCCAATCTTTTTAGTAAGAAGTATTAATTATCATTTTCTTCTCCAAGAAATAATTTGCTTAAAAAAATGCCAATTGATATGAAAAACTTGTCAAACAAATTCGTTTACAAAATGTTTTTTTTTTCTGAATATTTATTTTTTATTTTTATTGATTGCATTGATTTTATGTGATCAAGATAAGTAGTGTGCTAATTGCATTTAACAACATTCCTTTGAGCACACTCATTTAATCAAATATCGCAAATTTGACAACGTGCATTTGTTGCAAGTTCGTTGTTTCAGTCTTTTGTTTTTTGTGGTTTTTTTTATACCCTGAACGCAGGAAATGGAGAAAAGGTCTATAATGGTTTTGTGGAAAAGTATGTAACTAGCATCAACTAGTCAAAGAATTTGGGGAACAAAATTAAGTAAATTTCGCGTTTTTAGATTTAAATGCAGTTTTATTTAAGGGTTCAATACAATACTTTTAAGGTATTCCACTTGAAAATCGGGTGAATTTCGACAAAGTTATGGTAATGGAAAGCTTAGTCAGTCGATTTTTTATCATCCATTTTTGTATGAGCTTAGGGTATCATTAAGTCGGTGTTGCTCTGGTTTCTTACCTTGCAGTCAAACAATTAATTAGCTTTTCAGTAATATGACAAATCGTTTGCTAAGTTTAACACACAAGTTGTACGCTTTTCTTAAACAAATTGTTTTTCGCTCCTGCCTGTAATTAATTGCATTTCTGTTATTGTCAATGTGTGCAGGAAGTTGCTACTGCTACTGCATATAATCGATATTGTGGCAAATGGCATCATGGCATTGAACTTTTGGTTTTAAGATTAATTTGCAACATGTGTAGCCAAAATGTGTTTTGATTTTCATCACATTTAAGTGCTACAATTATTCAATAAAAATTAACGAACAATGTGAGATGTTTTTATTTATTGATTTAAGTGTATAAAACAATTTTCTTGTGCTTTATTTTGTTGTTAAATATTTTAATTTGCTTGGCTTGTTATGTGTGTCTGAAATGTTTAAAGTATTTTGCACACTTTTTAAAAGTTTAAAAAAATTTTTTTTATGTTTACCTTTAAACGACAAAATATTTTATGTTTGCTTTAAGTCTTTGTTTATAAGTTCAAATAGTAAACTTATTTCAAGTAAATTATAAGAATTCGTTCATTCAAATCCTTATGTTTTTATGTATTAGTATTGGAATTCTTAAACTATTGAATACTTATGTTGAATGTTTAAATTCTTTTGTTCAGTTACCCAACAACTACTGCAGTTACTAAGTACCAAAACTAGTGACTCCAACTAGTTTAAATCGAATAATTTTTGTACGTTTTCAATGAGCTCGTTTTCCTTTCGCAACGCCAGGAGTCGCAGACACTATGCTTATGAATATTTATAGAGATTTTTTGGCTTACTAAAATATCAAACGTAGCAACATTTACTCAGACACAGAGTTTGTGGGTAAACGGTGTTGGCCACAACGGTTGGGTGTTTGGGAACTGGTAGCTTAGTTGGCCAGACATAATAATAGCCAATAATGCATATAATATAATCGATTTTGGTACAATTTTCAACTAGTTGCCACTTTTAGTCAACATTTGATTTATATTGAAATTTGTAGTTTTTGGTTTGTTTGCAGCTGACCTGTATCTTAATTTATGCAAATTTCTTCGGTTGATTTGAAATTCATATTTCACATTTCTACACTTGTGTTACAATTTCACGTTAAAAAGGCTTAAAAAAAACCTGATTAGTCCGTTGATTGTATATTATTTATTGCATCATTTCGAAATGAGCCAAGTTTGTTGACAATTTCGTAAATGTGGTTGGCGGATTTTTGTGTTTGTTTCCCATTAACAAACCGAAAAAAAACCATGTTGAAAACTATGCAAATGCTTATGGATTTTCTTTGCCTTCTTTTTATAGAAACTTAAATAGTTATAATCTTGGACATGCATATAGCTGGCAAACACATTTATTTATTTCTTTTTATGGCCCTTGATGCCCCGTTGTTTACATTACAGTTTTTGTTTTTTCTTTCTAGTTTTTGATGCCTCATAAAACGGCGATTGCATCGTTGCTTTGGAGATGATCAATTATATGTGTTAGATGGGATCTGTTCGGAGCGTGTTTTGTCTGTTTGTTGTAGCTCTATTGGTCAATCATGACTTTGACCTTTGTTTAGACTTAGATTAATGTGAGGGAGGAGCTGTCGTGATAAAGTTTTGGGCTACGTTACGCAATATGGAAATAAGCATAAGACAAGTTAGAATGTTTTAGTTGGATAAGCTTGACTAGGGGATGCCCTTTATGCGGTTAAGTGCTTTGTTTATTGAAATTGATAGGCGATAAATGGGTATTCAAAGGATGTAAAGTGAATAAGTATTGGAAACAATTTTTCTACGCCATGCTTAGCGTAAACAAAATGTTGTCCATTATCGATAAATCGATATTTAATGTTATCGATATTCTATAAATGGATATTCAAAGAATGTAAAGTGAATAAGTATTGGTAAAATTTTGCTACGCCATGTTTAGCGTTAACAAAATGTTGTCGGTTATCGATAAATCGTAAATTAATATTATAAACTAACTAGGTTTTGATATGAAAATGGTAGCTTTAACGAAGCGAATGTTAAATCAATATACGGTTTTCGGTTGCTATCGATAAATCGATAAATTGTGTTTGGTTTTTAAGAAGAGATTTCGGTCTTCATAATGTGTTGTCTCGACATTGCAAACACAATAAGAGAACGAATCACAAAAGCATAACAAATAATTGCAAAATAATTAAATGTAATGCCTTTCGCCTTTGCAAAAAAAAAGCCAGAAGACAGGCTGTGAGAAAGCAGAGCAAAAATTGGAAATAAAAAGTGTCAATAAACACAACAGATTTAAGACAATGTAAACAAATGCAATGCAATTAACACGAAATTCACGCAAAAGTAAGCAAACCTGATTGCATTTGTTGGTGTTTCGGGAGAAGGGAATACATCTCACACAGCTCATTAATAGATTTCGATCGCAGCTTAAAGAGTTAAATGTCGCTTGAATGAAAATGCTGAATGCTTGAAACAACACATGTAATGACACCGATCCCAATCTCTATCGATGGTGGTTTATGTAACCAAACCAAAATTGGATAATGGGGTCACCCTCTACCTCTCCTTTTCCCTCACTCACTCTGTCGCCAATGGATTCGCATATGTATCGATTTTGGCGACGTCAGATGTTGAGTCAGATATTCAAAACTCATCAATATTTATCAATTTTGTATTGGATTGGTTCATTGCCGTTTCACCCTGCTTCGGGGGTTCACTGTACTGGTTCACGCACGTTTTGTGACCACCCTCGATTCTCAGTTTTGTGTGCCAAATGTGAAACAATTACCTTTTAATTGCATCTTACAACAATTTGCATTAAATATAGATGAGTCAAAAATATAAAAACGGAACGATTTTTGGAAACACAGTCACCTAATTAAAATCAGAGTACGTTATACGATACGATACGATCTGTCATTGAACTTGTGGGTGTCGCTTAATCAATTAAAATCTTTATCATAAATGACAAATATTGCAATTTATTGGGTATTCACTTTTTTTTGCGTATATTAAGCCATTAATATTGTTCGAATATTTAAATTATTAAAATGAATTTTTAATTGTTATTCGTAATTTTTAAGGAAGTTGCTTGGAATTGTTTTTATTTTTTGGGAATATTTTTATATTACTTAATTAATTTTGTAGCATATTCAAAGTAAAAAATTAAAAAAATATATATATATTTTAATTAAAATTATTTGGTCAAATATTTTGAAGCACCATTTTTCATAATTCACATTCTAAAACAGATTTTGATTTTCAAGCTTTGTATATTGTTGTCTGTAAGGTTGGTCAAATCACGCCCAAGCGACATCACATGTTTGTTAAAAGTGCAACAGCCGCTTCCTTGTTAAGAATGTGCGATGCTGTCAATGCCTTTTAATGAGACATTTTGTTTTTTTTTTTTTTTTGAAATGAATATGTATATAATTTTCATAAACTCACCAATTTAACAATGTCTTAAATGAAATTTGCATGTGAGTAATGTTTTGTTGTTGTTGTTGTTGTTAATGTTAAGGAAGATCGCGAACTAAAGATAAATGAAAACAAATATTAGCAACATTAATCAAATGCTTTTCAGCAAAACAACTAAAATGCGCTCAAAAAGTCATTCAACGTGAGTCGCAGTGAGCGAGAGAGAGAGAGAGAGAGGCGCAAGAGAGCAGAGCACCGTTAAGTCACTCAAAGTTGCACTCAACTCGTTAAGCATGCTGAAAATGCAAGTGTTTTGAATCGTTTTCGCTTTCGCTTTCATTGGAAGCTTTCAAGGCGAACTTTAAAAGTTTTGTTTGACAACAGCTCGAGTAGCTTTGGCACAATGGTTTGCTTTGGTTTGTGACCAAAGCTCAGCTTTGTTTGTCGGTCTCTCTTGCGCGTGCGCTGTTAGCTTTTAATTGTTGTTGTTGTTGCTAGCTGGCTTATATTTATATTTTGGACTGAGCCGCGCTGCCCAAGCGAACGTTAACTTCAGTGTGCGCCGACCAGTTTCCGTAGACGGCCACAGAAAAAAACAAAACGGCACGCAGACGCGTTATTATCCATACAAAACGAAGCCCAACACAAAAGTTTTAAACAAATATCACAACAAAAGAAACCTATATAAGAGAGCGCTGCTTATGTAAGGCTGCCCGCCCGCCCTTACACGGTTCTTTCCCCACCAAGTGCAGTGCAATACACAACAACTACCCCTTAAAATAAAAATATATAAAAAAGGCAGCAGCTTCAGCTCCATTTGAATTACGCTCAATTCGCAAATCTCTCAATTTAACTCAACTCTTCGTTTTCTTACAATTTCGTCGTAATCGTACAACAACAACAACGAAATAAAAGTAAAAACAAGTAAAAAGTGAATCTGCCTTTCAGTAATCTCCATTTTAGTTACCATCTCGCTCGCACTCGCTCGCAATCGCCTCGCCTCGCATACATTTTTTGCGCTCACCCAACGGTCAGACAGTCTGCCATTTTTTTTTCTCCGTTGCTGTTGCTGCTGCTGCTGCGACGTCGCCGCGTGCGGTTGTTTTATTGTTTATGTTTTTTCGTGTTCTGAGCCCCGGAGAAGGTTAAAATATACATACGTACATATAATAAAAGCAATACAATCAGAAAGAATCACAATTACAGTGAGTGAAATATATATAAAAATAATAAAAAAGTCGAAAAGTCGTCTGCCAAGCAAAATTTCACGCCGTATTTAATCTTAGCGCACTGCCCGCCTGCAGTTTAATCGCTGTTCGTCTTTCTTTACGTTCGTGTTGTGGGGCTGTTCTTGTTCTTGAGCGTTCTGGACGTGTTCTGTTCTGCTCTACAGTTATCAGTTAACGCCGCGAAGCTTTGCCTATCGTTATCGGTGTTATCGGTGTCAATCCAGAGCCAGACGAAGTAGAGGAAGAGAAGAGCACACGGCGCAGGCGCAAAAGGTGTTTGCTATTACTAAACACAATAACGGTTAACAGTGTTCTCCCCCATAAAAGCAAAAGATAATGAATTTGAATGTGCTGTAACAGAAAAAATTTAAAATTGTATAAAGGATTTTCGTGCAAAGTTCGTCGGCCCCTTTTTTTGGGCGCATAGAAGTTAGAAAATTACGGACTTAGGTATGTTGAAATAATTATTTATAATATATAAGCTTAGTTAAATATAAGTTAAGGGAGTGTAAATCTAAGGACTGAAATAATTACAGTGTTAAAAATCAAATTCTCTTAAAATATAATACCTAAAGAAAATTTAAAATCAAGTAATTTCAAAACTCTTTAGCTTAGGAAAAATAAAAAATATTTTTATTTATAATATAAAAAAGAAGTCAAAAATATTTGTTAAATGTAAAAACCTCTTTGAAAGATATGAAAATGAAGAAATTTCAATAAAAACCTTGTCTAAAAATTATAGAAAAAATTTTGCGGACTTTTTTTTTTTTAAGTTTTGGTTTAACCTTTGTTTAATATTTTGTTTTTTTTCTAACGTTTTTTTTGTATATGAAAGGAATTTCTGAAGATTTCTAAACATATCCCTTCTTTAGCCTGAAATCACATGATCTATGGCTGTAAAATTCTGCTTTCCTACTGGTGCCTGGCGGTTCTTCAGACACTTTGTCTGCCCATCAAACTTTTGATTTGTCGGTTGTCTATTAATTATTATTTATGTGTAGCATTGGATTGACTGTGAAAGGCTAATGAATGAATTTTAGTTATCTTTTACTAATTTGCAGACAAGTTTTTTGGTTAATTAAAACCTTCACACGTTTTAAGATAACATTTGCTTAAATTGTTAATGTCACTTATAGTTTTTTGCTGTCACTTAAAAGCTGCTAATTCAAATATTATCTAATTTTAAATGCTAAAGTTTTATATTATTTTGTGTTTTTTATAAAAAGTGGGCTTGTTTCGTAGTTGATTATATTTTATTTTATATCTGTTTGCATGTATTGCATTTAAAAGCGGTCTTTATGTTGTTGTTGTTGTGCACGTTATTATCTCATTGTTGTTGTTGTTGTTGTTTTGGGCCGCGTTTTCGGGCTTTTCGATCGTTGCGATTTTGTAATATTGCTACAGTTATTATTGCCCGATACGCTTTACTCTGGCTCTCTGCTGCTTGCTGTTCGCTGTTTATTGTTGCAATTATTGCAGCTCGTATTGCAACAAAAGCCACAGAGAGAAAGAAACAGTGCAAAAAAATAAATAAAATAGAGCAGAAAATAAAAGCTTTCAGTTTAGCTTTGTAGCTTGAAAATGCATATTGATCTTCAATCTATGGAAAAATTTGAAACCCTTTTCAGACAATTGTTTAGATATGAAATTTTATTTATATTTTCTATTTATTTACACACACAGGGGGCTTCAAAAACCTTGTCAGCTGTTTGTGTCCAGCTTTTTTTTAAAGTCATCTTTTATTTTTGCTTTTGCTGTTTTTTCATTGACACCGAAGAAGAAACCCGAGTAACCTGTTTGTTTGTTTGTCAGCTTGTTGTCTTCGTCTGCCGTTCAACTCTCTTTGTATGCGTATTTTTTTCTTTTTTTAATTGCATTTTATCTCGCATTTATTAAATAGTTTTTCAGGCAACGTTTAACGCTGTTAATGTGTGTTTGATTTATATACTAAATGTTTTTTTCGTTACATTTCGTTTCGGTTTTTGTAAAATCTATTTATGAGCCATAATCATTTTATGCAAAATTCGCTTTACAACTTTAGCAATTACCCAATTTTTGTTTAATTAACTTCTGAATAAAATATGTGTTTGAAAGTTTCGCAATTACAGCAAAACGTTTAAAACTTCCAAAAAATTATAAACCCAATTTAAATGAAATCATGTTAAAGCATGTATTTCCTGTTGTGATTCATAAATATGTATGTAAAAAGTTTTTAAACTTAATTACCATTGAACAGCCGAGAAACGATAAGTGCAGCATATAAATAAATATTAAATAAAAATGCAAATGTCATAAATGTAGTTTTATTTTTTTTGTTTTTGGTCATTACGAAAAACGTAGACAAAACAGACATTAATAATATATAGGTATAGCACGTAGTAACGCCACATTGTTTTTATTTTGCGCTGCGCTTTTGACGTCTTCTTCAATTTCAATTTCACTTTCATTTTGCGGCTTACAGAGTTTTTCCGACAGCTCCAAAACCACAAATGCTGCACGCAATCTATACAAGTTGTTGTTTCAGTGTGTGTGTGTGTTGCCTGTTGCATGTTGTAACATCAAGCAGCTCAAAAATAATAAACAAGAGCAACTGCAATTGCAGCTGCAATACCGAAAAAAAATTGTTTTTCTCGATTCTATAGCCCAAACTATATAAATAAATATTTAGTTTTGATGGAGTTTTTGGCATTTCTTTTTATATTTCTATCTATTTGGTGGGAGTCTTTATTATCCACGGCGCTGCTCATCTTTTATTTAATTAGCTGGCACATTACGTATACGTCAAACGTACACATATATTTATTTGTTTGTTGGTTTTTTGATTATTGTCGTTTTTTTTCATAATAATAATAATCATTTTTGCACATATTTGACGACTGGAATATTATGTATACGCAGCATGTTGCTCACGCGACATTGCCAACAATAAATCATAAATAAATAAATATTTTTTAATAGGTTTAAACCAAATGGAATTTTTTTTCAAGAATTTAAAACATGTTTTTGGCTTGTTTAAACAGCATTGCTTTTGTATACTAATTTTTGTGTTAGTCAACACAAATACCAAAAAAATATTATAGAATGGATTTTATGTTTTGTAAATTCTCAGAAAAAGAAAGAAGTTGCTTCAAATAAGCTGTGACATTGATCATTTTCACGTCACGTTTGAAATCTTGAAACGTCCTTTTAACAACTTTCATTCATATTATTTTGTTATAACGTTTATTATTAGGATTTTAAATTAATCCAATCTAAGGTTGGCATGCCGCTTGATATAAGCTGTGAGCCACTGTATGCCTTTGGGTTAGACATTTGAACAGCTGTTTCGCTTGCTGTCAGCGTATCTTTTCAACACACATTCAAGGTACAAGTTCCCAACTCTATTGTCTTCAACTGAAAACAATAGCTCGCCCTTATACACACATACATACATATGAAGATAGCATTGCAACTGATTTGATATGCAAAGAGTTCAGGTCGCAGACACTTTACGTAATCCTTTTCCGTTGTCGTCACAAGCATCGTTGTCGCCACAAAATCTGCAACCTGCAACCTGAACATATCTAAAATTTATTATCTTTTGTGCGATTTGGTGTATTTTGTCGCTCTGATTTTTTTGCTGTTTACAAAACGTTCGCATTTGAACTTTGTTATGTCAGTTTGTTTAAGATTTGTGTGGGAGTTAAGTGTGTGGGGGAATCCATCGGGCTTTTCTGGGGCAGTCGTTTTGCGATAAGAGCTGAGAGTTGTTGGATGAAAAAATCTTTGTTTTGAAGAAAAAAAAATGTTGAAGTTCTTATTTGGCAAGTAATCTACTTGGGAACTTTATATGAGGATAAATAGTTTTATAAATAGTTGTTGAACGCTTAAGTTTGAATATATTAATATACAAAGGTGAGAAAAAAGTGTTTATAAATTTATTTGTATGATAGGAGAACAAAATAGATTTAATTAAAATATCTAAACGTGGTACATTTAAATGATTTTAATCGAAATATCTTAAATATTTTTCTTAAGAAATATTTATTATTGCGTGGGATTTCTTACTGGTTTTGCTTGTTTATTTACATCTTGACATTTTCATAAACATTTTTAAGCTATTTTTAATAACCATCATCAAATTGTGAACCTTTTGCTTTGGTTACATAAGGATATGATCTGTCTAATATATATTTTTCAAGGCCTAATTTCTTCATTTTATTCAAAATATTTGGGTTTTTTTGTGCCATTATTTTGACTTATAATACATCATTACAATTGCTTATACATATAAAGCGAAGCTTCTTTAGTTTCAAACGGTTAATGATTACAATATTCAATTGCCATTGCTATATTATATAAGCCTCGTCAGATGATGTGTTGAACTAAACATTACCTAACCCAAGACACAAGACACATGAAAATACTCATTACTCATTGCGCCCAGTTAACGTCTTTTAATGTTGCTGCTGCTGCTTCGGGGCAACAATTTTGCACAGCGTCAGCGTTTATCACATTAAAAAATAAGTTCATTATCAACTAAAGTGCACAACTAAGCCAAGTAGGTAGACCAGGTGTGGATTGTAAGCCAAAAACCGGTGATGATATCAGCAGCAAATTATTCCATGGCGACGGTGGAGGGGGGGGGGGGGGTTGGGTTAATCATCCGGCAACAATTTCGATTGTCAATGTCAATTAAAGTAAAATGCTGACGCCCCCAGTTTTAAACCAGCTCGTTGTTGCCACTGCTTTTGTGTCAGCAAAAATTGGCCAAAAGAAAGCATAAAGAGACAATGACCAAAAGGCTGCTAACAGACATCATCAAAATATCAAAAAAAAAAAAAAAATTCCCATAAGCAGACAAGCAACAAAATGCAGCAGCAACAAGCCGCAAGCCACAACAACAACAAGCGCTCAACATTGTTCATAAATAACTGTATGGCAAGTGTCTGTCTGTGTGTGTGTGTGTGTGTGTGTGTGTGTCGGCATAATTATGCGGAAGCTGACAATGCAACTTGCTTATTTCGGTGGTAACCCCTGCTAAACACCCGCTCCCCTCCCAGCTGCTGCGTGTCGGCTGCCTTTCAATGGCTTTTTGGCATAATTCCACACTTACAATTGGCCAAAATAAAAGCATTTCTTAACGCTTCTGTTTTTTGGTGACGCTTTACTCATAAGAAGCCTTAATTGCCACAGCAAAACTATACATGTGTGTGTGTGTGGGGTTGGTATTACATAATATTTAACAGTTGGCCAGGCACGCGATGTCGCCTAAAACAGAAGAAGAAAAAAAACTGTATAGAAATACTATGGCTATATATGGCAACGGTCTCTCTGCTGTTGTTGTGCAAGAAACAAAAAGAGTCCAAAAAAATCGGTTTCAAGTTAATGCAACTTTATAGCATTGCCATAACCATAACCTTGAGCTCAAGATACATTTGATCTCATCATCAATATACAGCATCGAAATACAGAAAAAAACCTAACCCTAATCGACCTTAATTATGCAAACGGCAAACATTCAGATTGACAAAATGGCCAAGAAGAGACAACAACAAACACCACTCTATTAGTTTTATTCCGTATTTGGACTGGTTTTTGTTTTTGTATTAACTTTAAATTTATGCTAAATACATATTTAATGCGAAATCAATGATATATAAACACATCGTATTTGAGAGCATGAGAATATTAAGCTTTCTTTTTATGTTAGTCTCTTCCCGGCATTTTTTTTTCATTTTATTTTTTCGGTAGCTGATTTTAATTTCCTGTTGACATTCGAAACTCAAAATTCGTCAAAATTTGACACCTTGATGAATTAATTTCATTTTGATGTTGTTGCTTTTTTTCGCTTTTTGGTTTCTCGCTTTTGTATTCCGTCTATTGTTTAATGCCCCAGTCGGGTGAAAGTGTTGCCCAAGGTTATGCACGAACTTAACCGTTTAGCGCTGACTTGGCTGGCTTTGAACTTACATGTGTGGCATTTTTAAAGGCCATAAGCGATATGCCCTTAGAGGTTAGAGCTTAGTGAACTTGACAAATTATATGGGAATGATATATATGCTTTGGACAAGGGAATGTTTTAAGAGTTCTATGTAGTTGGGATAGAAAGGGAAATGATCTAAATTTAGACACTTAACCAAGTTAATTGCTAACACTTGCAAATATAATAATGAGCTTATAATAAACTGAATCAAGTTCGTTGCTTAAGTCTTTTGTTATAGAGCTACTAACATAAAGTTTGTTGCCTAAGTCTTTTGATTTAATTCCTTTGACTCCGTTTTTGGCCATAAGCTCAGCTAATTACAACAGCACGTTGCCATTAACCCTCTAGTGACCCACTACTAATGTCTTTATCTACTAGCCAAACTAATTGGAAGGTTGGGCTGAAGCCTTCCCAAGTTCCCCCCCAATTTAAACGTTTCCTATTATTGTTGTTTCTGTTGTTGTTGTTGTTGAGTGAAATACTTCATTCAATCTCTCAACGCATTTGACGTTCAATGCACGCCTCCTCCAAACAATATCAAATGTGTTTTAGTTTTCTTTTCTTTCATTTCGGTTTCTTCGTTTCCATTTCCAAGCTAAAAGCTATAGAAAACCAGAGCCAATAATGTACAATTAAATGTTTGGCCACATTTCACTTTCTGTGGCACACACTTCAATTTGGCTTAAAGCAATTTTTACAGGGCGCTCAGCTGCAGTTTTGGACACGCCCACTTTTATGGCATGTGTGATTTTTGTGTGTAGTTTTTATTGATTTATGTGGTTTATTGGGAAAACATGCAAAAACAAGTTGAAATCCTTATGGTTTTTTCCATTTATATGCCTTTGTAAGGAAGTTAATATTATTTTATTGGCACAAATAATAATTTGCAGCTATATTTTATAGGCCCAAAAATTATTCCGCCTTCAATTTTTATTTTTATTTGTCTTTGTTTTTTTTACTACAGGAAATATTTGAAAATTGTGCTCAAATGATTTTTATAAGGGAGGTGGTTGGGTTATGAGACGTTTTATCTATAGTGATTCAATCAAAGAATAACGTTTTATTACAACTTGTCCAAAGACCTGATTTTTTGTTTTCTCCAAAGTCATTAAAAATATTTATACCAAGCCTTAAAAATATTTTTCAATACGAAATATTTCTTAAAAGTATGTTTCTTTAAGATTTATTTCATTTTCTGCATAACATTTTAAAGCAAAAATTTAAAATAAAAATACTTTGTCCCACAAAATGAACTCATCTCATTCTCCCAAGCTTTCATTCAATTTTTTTTTCGTGTTCGTTGCAAAATTTGCATGCAAATTGCCCCAAAAAATGTAAAAACATGACTGCAGCATGCGTCTGTCCGCCTCCTTGTCCTGCCCCTTCTTAAGACAAATGTCATGCAATTTGTTTCAAGAGTCGATGTTGCAAAATGTATGTTGTAGTATATGCAACAGCAGCTGTTACTGTTGTTGTTATTGGTTGTTTATATTCGTGTTGTTGCTGTTGTTGTTGTTGTTGTTGTTGTAACTGGGCAGTTTTGTTTATTTTTGTACTTAAGGTTGGTTTGTTTGTCAAAGGTCTGGCGTTGTTGATGTGGATGCTGCCGCCTCTTGTTGCCACGCATCGCTGCATCATTATTGACAATTAGCCGCATTCGATGGCATTTACGCCCGGACGGATGTGCAGCAGCAGTAGCAACAACAACAACTTCAACATTGATATTTTGTTGTTGTTGTTGCATGTAGCTTCTTGGCCTTACGCAATAATTAATTACCTAGCCAGCAGGCCAGAAATGTAGGTTTTCTACAATAAATACGAAATTATTAATTGTACAAGCCGGCAGCAACAACAACAGCAGCAACAACGCCAAACAGCTATAAAGTTGCAACAGTTTCTTTGGATGCCAAACTAAGTTTTATTTCTACTTGCTAAGTGTCCATTTAAGCGTAACCAACGAGGGGCAAGGGGCTGCAAGGCGTGCTGGATAAGGGGTGGAGTTGTGTGTTGCATTGCAGTTTTGAATGTAATTTGCATTCTGCAATGCAACAAAGTGTTGTTATTTTGTGTGTGTGGATGGGGCAAGAATGAGGAATGAAGAATGATTTCGTATGTAATTTTTTTCGCGTTATTAGCTTAAGCTTCAAGACTTTTGATAATGCTGAAAACGATATGAAAACAAGTATTTAGTTTATTAGACATAAGTCGATTAATAATGTGCAATGATTAAATTCTAAATGGTTTTTAAACTTTTTTTAATTTTATATTTTTCAAAAGCTAAAAGTTCAATATATGTATATTTGAATTATTTTAAGAAGAATGTGGAATGAATTATGATTTCGAGTGTAATTTTCTTTCGCGTTATTAGCTTAAGCTTTAAGAAAATAGATATAAAAACAAGTTTTAGTTTAGTAGAAATAAGTCGATTAATAAAGTGCTTTGATTAAACTCTTAATATTTTTCAAACTTTTTTTAAGTTTTTTTTTTTTTTAAAAGCTAAAAGTTCAAAATATGTATATAAATTATTTTAGTAATGAAAATATATTATATTTTATTATTATTTTCAAACATTTTACATTGATTTATTTTATTTTTCTATATTAATAAACTTTTATTTTTCTCTTTCTCATTTTTCTTTTGCAGTTTAAGTTTTCTTAAGATCACATAACTATAGACAACAAACAATGTTCTCAATACTTGGCTTAATCACAACGTCACTATTGGCCAGCACAATATGCCAGGCACTGCCAGATGTAAGTATCGTAACACTTAATAACCCTGTTAGCCACGTTAACACCTTGAGTTTTGGGTCTATCACGTTTTTTTTTCGGCTCATAACGAAGAACTCATCAATCAATTTAATGCAATACGCACAAAAAAACCCTACTTGTTTTGGGGGACAATACCCGTTAACTGTTATATTTGACAACAACAACAATGGTAACACACGAAATGACCGCCAGAAGTAATTTTCATTGTCATTTTGTGGTGCTCGCATTTGCATTGTGCGTAATTAGCATTTTGAACAAAAAGCATTTTTTGTATATTAATTAAATTACGAAACTATATAGTGTATGCCTCTCTCACTCGCTCTCTCTCTCTCTTTGACTCTCCCAACACCCGCAAGAGACAAATGGCATTGTTATTAAACTCATACACAATTACATACTTATCATGTTGTTTGTTCGAGTGGTGCTCACCTCTCATTCAAAAGAAAAAAAAACAAAACAAAACAAAACAAATGCTCAGCTCAGCTTTTGTCTCGAAAGCAAGAAAATAATAAAAAGCTTTGCTATACGAATTATTATTATGGCCAAGGTCAAACGTAAAAAGTTCTTGTAATTATTTCAAGTAAATTTCAGTCTTGTTGCCTCTGTTTTGATTGCTTTTTGTAATACGTTGTGTTTGTCTTTTCTTTTCGTCTCTTTTTCGTTCGGGAATTTGTTAAAGAGGCGTTCATAAAAATGAAGCTCGTTAAAATAATTGGTTTAGGTATTTAAGGTTTGTAAATTGAGGAGCGTTGCTATAGATAATCAAGAATCTTGAAATATAAAAAGTTTAAAGCTGTTGTTCTTTGGTTTGCAGGCAGATTATAAGTGAATTTTATAATAATTTTCTCATTTGAGAGGTAATAAAAGGGGAATTTTTGCCTTAGAATTTAGTACAAATATATATCGTTTAATTATACAATATTTTAAGTATTGGGATTTATATTTAGATAGAACAAGCTTTGCCTTAACAAGTTAGTTTAACCTTTCCTTGCTAGATTGGAAATTGCTTTTACTTAATGTGGCGCTTGGTCGATTGGAAACAATCTTGTGCAATCTCATCAAACAAGAACTGAAGTACCCTTAACTGTCATACTAAATCATTAAGACCTGATACCGTTAAACCTCTTGAAAGTTACACCATGCTAAGCCCTTTAACATTCCTGTCTGCTGTCAATCTTAAGGCAAATATCTCTTAATCTATTAACGCACATAATCTTAAACTCTTTGGTATCTCTATAACGTTGAACTTTGCTCCTGTTTCAGTCATTTCCTTGACACCTTCATATACATACCATAAAGAACCAACATAAACGTTAAATGCGTTAACGCATCTTCAAACGCTTGCAACACAGTTGTAACTAAGACTTCGTATCCGATTGCAAATGCTGAGTGCAATTAAAGTTGACTTTTTTCTTCTACTCGTATACTTTACGTGGCTCGTTTCATTATAGAAACAGCATCATAAAGCACAGAAAGACAGAAAAAAAAAACTATGACGAGGCCCTTCAAATCGCAACCAAGCATAAAAATTATGGAAATCAACAAGGCAAAGCTACAAGCAACAACAACAACAACGCACGCAACAACACGAATATGGCAGTATTTTTTTTAAAGAATCAATTCGTTTTGGAGCTGCAATGAGTCAGCCCCAATGCAATTTGCTCTTGTTGTTGTTGTTGGAATTATTTTTGCTCTATATTTTTATGTTTTATGCGCTGTCACAAAAGACAGAGAAAAAAACGCAAAGCTTCCCACAATTCCTGTTCGTTTGGGAATATCGAATAAATTAAGTTTTCATAATTGTGAAATCAAGAACTTTTTTGGCGTTTGAAATTTGTGCGGCACGATTTGTTGTTGTTGTTGTTGTTCTTGTTGTTGTTACAGTAGTTGCTGATGCTGTTTGTTTTTGCTATTTGTCAGTTTTTGTTTTTGTTTGTGTTTGCGGCTGCTGCGGCTTGTCACGCTTGACTTTTATCTTTAAAGTTTGTGTCACGTTCCCGCTAATAGCTAATAGTGAGTGTAGTGTGTGTGTGCGAGTGTGTGTGTGTGTGTGTGTAGATGGGTGAGTAAGAACTAAAAGATTAGTGAGATATCGAAATGATTAAGAGGATTACGAACTTAGGCTTCAAAACTGAGAGGTTTTTATGATGATTCTGTTTCGTAAACCCAATGAAATTCTACAACTCTGCTTGACAACATCCAAAATTCATCCCAAAAAGTTTATAGTATTTTTTATGTCATGTTTTCAAGTTCAACAATCACTTTCAACTTTCCTTACCTCTAGCTGACTTGCAGATTAAAAAGTACTTTTAAGTATTTTTTTTTCGTGTCCGCACTTTGAACACCTTTCAATCATAAATTTGAATACAAAAGGTCTCAATTGAGAAAAGTGTTTCCAGGAAACGCAAACACAAGCACTTTAAATGCCCAAAACCAAAGTGATTTTCCATTAAGTCAAAGTTAAAGTTGGGTACTTTTATGGCACACCGAACTTTTCACACTTTGCTAATTTTGTGCACAAACACAAGCAGACAAAGGAGAGAGAGAAGAGAGAAGAAAAGGAGACAGAAGCATTTGCTAATATCCGGCGCTTGTCTAAAACTAGCGACAAGGTCAACACACCCAAGGAAAAAATAAGCTGAGAAATAGTTATTATTATTACTTTTTTTTTTTTTTTTTTTTTTGTTGGTGTGTGTGCGTGGTTAAACATTACGATTTGTTTGTTTATCTCGCTGTTCGGTTTGTTCATTCAGTTTTAAGTGAATAATTTCTTTGTATTGGCAGTTTTTAGTTTTTTATTTTGGTTAAAGGCAGAAAGGTCGAGTGACACTCTTGCGAGCATCGTTTTGATTGATGTTGACTTTGACCGGCGTAATGCGGCGTGTGCCGCACACACACGCACAAAAAATAACAAGAAAATTGCACAAACAACAGTAAGCACGATAAGTGTGTGGATGCTATAAACAGTGTATTGGCCTCCCCGCAAGCCAATTTTCAAGCAGCACACACACACACGCGCTAATATGGCGGCTACACCTTTTACTTTGTATATGTTGTTGTTGCACTTAAGTAGTCAGTGTTGTAGTTGTAGTCACCATGCCGGTTATATCGGGCGTATGAGTAATCGCACAATTTCAGTAATTGCGCGCAACAGCAACCGGACAAACCAACAACCAACAACAAGCAACGACACTCAAACAGCTATAGTTGCTATAGCTTTAGCCATACAAATTACAAACACAAATTTCACAATATCCGTCAAAGCAGCACCCCAAGTCGAAAAAAAATTAAAGCGCGCTCGCGCCGCTTGGACAAATCGCCAAACAGTCCGATTTGCGCTGGCACAAAAGTCACAAAAGTTTTAAGACCTCAATGAATCGATGATTGAATGAATGATTTGTGCTGCGAATTCAGTTCACGTCAAAACAATAGTGCAAGGAAAAGATTCTTTGAGCAAGCATACAAGTAGAATATTTGACTAAAATTTCTTTTAAGGCTCTTCTTAGTGTTAAGCCCAACGCGAAACTCTTTCACTGCTGGCTTCAATAACTTTCAAGTCATAAACGAAACTTAAAAAAAAACTTTTTATCAATGATTTGGTGTTTATCCTAACAAATAATAAATCGATTCATTTAAAATTTATTTTTTACTTTTCTAGAATTTTTCTTTCAAAACTATTTTAAAAATAATGAATTTAAAGCAAATATTTTTTCTATGTTTAATTTAATACACTCTGCTGCAGCCCTGGTTTTCTTTGCAAACATTTTTTAATCACTGGCGCTGATCTTGTTCATCAAATGGCTTGATTTAAATTTTTTTTTTTTTTTTTGCATAATTTTTCTGTTCGACTCCCATTAATTGCAATTAATTGGCAGCAAGGGCTGCCCCCCTCCCGCTCGTGCAACCCCACTTGAAAACCGAATGGCTAACTGGTCAAGTGTTGATTGGTGTTTGGTGTTTGTGGGGTGTGGCCGCCATTTACCATTTGCATAGATTGCAAATTGCTGCAGGTGCAGCTAGCTAGCTTTCCAAATCTATTGATTTGTTGCGATTTTATATGTATATAGTCAGGAAGCCCTAAGACACAAATTAAAAAACACCAGCAACAGCGGCAGCAGCAGCATCGACTGCACATTTAATACTCATTTGTGAGACGAGACGAGAAACTTGGTTTTGCGGCTTCAGTTTCACTTTCAATGCAGCTAAATGTTGCGCAGTCCAGCAACAACAGAGACGGACGACCCCAAAGAGTTGAAAACACGTTTCAAATGAAAGTAAAAACTCTTTGGCATTGTGTATGCTTCGCTTTTTTCTTCGCCTTCTTCTTCATCTTCTTCTTCTTCTTTTTGTGTAGCGTCATCATTTGGCGTCGTTTGTTCACCTGTCGCTTAACTCATTTTGCCGGTTGCCAGCTGTGCTTGCATTTCAATTAAAAAAGAATTATCACGCTAACGGCTTATATAATACCATAACAAAAAATTAAAAATGTTATCAAAAACCAACCAAAAATAAAAGTAAAAATGTGTATGCGGTCAGACATTAATGTTGTTTACCTTGTCATCCTCAGACTTTTTAGTTTTATTTTATTTTTTTGTTTGTTGTCAATTTTGGCTTATTTTGGTGCTTGGCGCCGTTTATGGTTGTTGAAAATTCAAGAAATTTGACTAAATTGCCAGTGACCGGCAAGTTCGTTGCCTAAGTCTTTTGTATATGCCTGATGTCCAGTTTTTTGTTAAAGGAAATTCTTGTCTGCTGTTTTGACCCTGTAACAAATAATTCGCTGAATTGGCGATTGGGAATGTACATTTTTTTTTTTTTTTTTTTTTTTTTTTTTTTTTTTTTTTTTTTTTTTTTTTTTTTTTTTTTTTTTTTTTTTTTTTTTTTTTTTTTTTTTTTTTTTTTTTTTTTTTTTTTTTTTTTTTTTTTTTTTTTTTTTTTTTTTTTTTTTTTTTTTTTTTTTTTTTTTTTTTTTTTTTTTTTTTTTTATATTTAAAAAAATAAAAAAATAAAAAAATTTTTTTTTTTTTTTTTTTTTTTTTTTTTTTTTTTTTTTTTTTTTTTTTTTTTTTTTTTTTTTTTTTTTTTTTTTTTTTTTTTTTTTTTTTTTTTTTTTTTTTTTTTTTTTTTTTTTTTTTTTTTTTTTTTTTTTTTTTTTTTTTTTTTTTTTTTTTAAATTTTTTTTTTTAAAAAAATAATTTTTTTTTTCTTACTAAACATTTTATGTACAAACTATATAACGGAAATGCGGTCTTTAAGAGCTGAGAATCAAGTTGTTGCTGTTGCAAAATGGAGTAAAGGAAAAATATAATTAAAAGATATGTTGTTGCCGGTCCGAATATGTGGAACGAGGGCATTTACACGCAGGAAAGGAAACACAACTTAAAACTAAAGTGTGCCGTTAATCTTACAAAATCTTACAAACATACAACAACAACAATAGCTTGCAAATTATAATCGCATTAATAACAATAATAATCATAATAATGCTGAATTTGTTATTAATTAATACACACGCATATACTATAGTCTTTTTTTGCCGATAAGAGTACACGCAAACGGTTTTAAGATCGTTTTGTTTGCTTTTTGCCCCGCTGAATTTCTTCAAACCAAGCGACCATCTGACCCTGACCCACTTGCCAAAGAGACTACTACCAGCACTTGTGTGTGGACGAGGTTCAGCTCGTTAATCTCTCGAGTGTGTCCAGACATACATATGTACATATAAGACTATAGCTGTATAAACACTTGTGTGTGTTTGAGTTATTGAATTATTTGTTAATTTTTCAATTAATACTTAAACAATTGCTACAATTTGTAGCAGCTACCAAGCCAGAGGCATTTAATAATCATCATTATCGTTTTTTTTTTCTCTTTGGCAGCTGCACAAACAAATGTCAACGGAGCAGTTGAGTTCAGTCTTTCATGTGGACACACATGATGCTGTGCCACATTATGAGCTCGTACAGCTGCTGCATCATACGCCGCAGCATAATCAACGCAGACGTCGCAGCATTGCCGAAACATCATCCTCCTTTGGCAAGGCGCATCATGTGAAAAAGGATCTGAGTAAAAATGCTTACTACAGTGAACTCAAGGCTGAGGCTGCAGCGAGTGGCAATCATTTGTTGGATAACGATGTCAGCTCGATTAAGTCGCATAATGTGTCCTTTAGCGCCTTTGGACGCCACATGAATCTGACGTTGCGTGCCACGCAGGGTCTCTTCAAGGGTGCGCCACATGAGCTGCGCCTGTTCTCCGTGGGCAGTGAACCAAATGCCACACATGGCCTAGATCTGCAGGAGTTGCCCAGCGAGGAGGTAAGTTTGAGATTACTTTTGACTTTTAAACGATAAAATTTTTGTTTAAAGCATTGATTAGAATTTAGCAATTAATCTGTTGAAGCTAACAAAATATTCAGAAAATATCAAGATTTTATTATCGATTTCCAGTTTTACTCAACACTAAATCTTTCCGCTATCAAAATTGATTTAAGACCCAATATTTTTAATAGTGAAGCTATAAAATCGAAAAAAGATATTTTTCCTCGACACTTGACGACTCTTTTGTGACTAAATCCTCATAAATATCAAAGCACCACAATTCTTAGAAACATGAAAATAATTGTGAGATTACTAAATCCGTAAATTACTTCTTCTTACTCAACATTTTTTTAATGCCTGTTTGGAGTTTTATACTCTTCTAAATAATGGAATTTTTGTTTGCAATTTCCAAATTGGTCTCTTGGTCTCCAAGAAGCTATTATGATTTTTGAATTAAAATTGTTTTCGGATTGCATTCTGCATAAAAAATAAATATCTACCAATAAGTAAAACTTTTATTTGTTTTTGTTTTATTTGTGTCATTATTTTTTGTGTACCACGTATTTTTGTGGCTACCTTTTTTATATGGGTTTTTGATTGGCTTGTTGCACTTTCATTGTTACATCATTATTTTTTGTAACATTTTCGTTGTTTTGTTTGTTTTTTTTCGTGCTTGGTATTTTTTACTTTTTGCTTCGTCTTCCGTCTTTTGGGTAAATAAAGTTTCTTGTTTCTTATCAGCATTCGTTCGCTTTAGTTGCGCTTCGTTTGCTGCTCTCTTGTGTTTATGTTTTCTTTGTTGTTGTTATTGTCTGTATCTAATCGAAAATTAATTGGCCATGTGATAAAGAGATTAGAGTCGTTGGTAGTAGCTGCCACTACTGGTCTACTGTAGAGCTTGTTCACTTGTAATTACATTTCTTGTTATGCAATTAAGTATGCGGCACACAAAAATGTATATTTTTCTTGCTTTTAAAGTCAAGGACGTGAGGAAATCGGCTTATATAGCTGGTTAAAGATAAGCAGTTGACAATTGTTGACACTAAAACGACAATTGATATAATGGATAATTTTTTTTTAGTTTATAGAAATATGCTAAAGAATTATTATGAACAGTTAAAGATTTCTTAAGGCGTTGTTAGTTAGACATTTTTTTTTTCTGCTAGGAAAAGCAACAATTTAAATTCACTTTTAACCCACACAACATTGGTTTTTTTTTCCCCCTCTTTCGTGCCATGGACATGAACGTGACTTATTTCAATTATGAGCATATGTTGTTCACTTTCTTTGGCATTTGTTTATATATATAATTAAGTGTATTCACCATAGAAAGGGGGGCGGGGGGCGTGTTTTTTTATGGCAAAGTGCAAGTGAATTTTTATTGTTATTACTTATTAGGTTATTTTTCTTTCATTTTTTGTTGTTATGATGCCAAACATCGATTGATCGCTTTTTTGTGATACGCTTATTACCAACTTGGGGGGGAGGTGCAACAACAACAACAGCAGCAACTGATTTTAATGCAAGACACACAAACTTCGGAAATGAAAGTGAAATGTCATGTCAAGTAATGCGAGTCGCCTTCGCCCCCTCCAGCCCCTTGCCGATCTGTTTCTTGTGATTTATGTGTGATAATTCAACTGTTAAAGGCAACATGCGAAATGCGGAAAGATTTATGCGAACTTTTTTTGGAAGATTTTTGGCTTATTTTTTAATTAAATTGAAAAGCGATTTATGCAATTTTATGCAACATACAGCTGCAACACTAATACACTCGCACACTCACACATACACATACATGACACTTTTCCAAGAGTGTCTGCATTTGTGGCAATTTATTTTTGGTGTTTCGACTTTTTGACTTATGCCACAAATGGCCTCCAGTTGCTGGACGCCAACAATTGAATTATTTTTTGCTGTATGGAATTTTTTTGGTTTTTTTTTTTTTTAATAGCGGCACTTTGCCAAAGACCTTCCATCAAATAACATTTATTCTAATTTGTGGCATGAATTGGATTTGTTTTTTGTTGTTGTGGCATTAGCCCCAAAAAACCGCATGCGAAAAAAATAATACTATTCTAGATGATCGTTTAAGAAATCGACCTCGTTTTTTATTTGGCTTGTTACAAACAAAAGACTTTGGCCACAAACTTGTCGAAGAGGGAAATTTATTTGCTAGCCGCAAAAAAAAATTAAAACCAAAAATTGCTGTGAATTTTTGTTGTTGTTGGCTTTTGGTGTCAATAATGTGAACTTTCAAAATGTTGCAGCTCTAGCCGAACTTTAATTGCACTCTCTATTTTGTGTGTTGGGCGTGATAGAGGGGGGGGAGGAAGGAAGTATGCCGATGAAAATAAGATTCGTGCAGTGAAATTTTGTGTGTTCAATATCTGGACAAACAATGCAGGCGACGCCCTAAAAAACAAAACTTTTCTTTGCAATTTATTTTGCCACGAAAAAATAAAAGCAAATAATAAGGCGTCGCTGGGCACACCCAACCGGGCTTGTGCCCATGTGCCCCGCACAAAGGTCAGGCGCAACAAAATTAAATAAAGTATATATATGTATACGCTTTGTGGCATGGTGGTTGTAGTATAAATAAAGGTGCAGGTTTATTCGACCGCTGCCACTGCCACACAATTGGGTAGCCATAGTCTAAACAGGCATAACGAATTTTTGCTTTGTGCTGTTTTTTTTTCTCGCCCAAACAGGAAAATATTTATGCCAACAAAGAGCAATAAAAAAAAAAAAATAAGGTGGAAGGCATTGCTTGTGTTATATGAATTGTTTTTTCGGGGAGTCGTGAACCTCCTGCTTGATCATGAAACTCAGTAATAAATAAATATTTTGTTGGCAGTTATATAAGCTTAAGATGCGGATTTGTGTATTAAATGATACACTTTAAAACAAGCAAGAATGTTATAGTGGCGTGTGTTCGACTAAGAGATACCCTATATACACATATACCCTGTATATTACATAAAAATCGTATTGGTTAAGACATTAAAATTAAATATCAAACGGTTATAGTCTGTTAAACAATAATGGTTTATATGCAAAGGTGTTTCATTTAATTTTTTACAAAGTAATGCTTATAATTCACAACTGGTTCTAGTTTGGCCAGAGTGGTATCAGGCCTGCTTGGCCGGACAAAATTGTTTTTGACAGTATAGATGTGTGGGTATATCAGTGTTGTCGATAAACAAAATACTAGCGATAATTTTATCGATATGTGCAAAGTTGAAGATGATATCGATTGACAATGTTATCGATACTATCGGTTATTGATTTATCGATACGTTCAAAAATTTGATATTTGATTAACAATGTTAGTGGTGATACGGTTATCGGTTAATTTATATCGAAATTTGAGATCGATATCGGTAAAATCTTTCGCTTTCGGTTATCGATTGAAACTGGTATGTCTTCTAGTACGTATACTGAAACTGATTTGCAATTTATCGATAGTCGATTTATCAATATACATTTTTTGACAGGAAAGAAGCTATCGCTAAAATGTTATTAATAAGCATATACATATGCCAAGCCCATAATAAACAAGAAGATCATCTCTGAGTATCGTGCTTTGGGGTCTAAAAGAATAATATAAGTATACCCGTTTAGTAATTTTTAATGGGCTCGACATAAACATGTGTTTCACATTAAATATTTGCATTGGGAATTCGCGTTACCCACGTGAGAAATATTTGTATCTTAATGTAAATAAGGCAACAAAGCCATGCAATTGGCATGCAACCATATATGGGCCATGTACAAAAATCAGAATAAACCTCCGAAACGTAAGGCTTAGCCACAAGACGCGTAAGGCTTGCTGTTATGTTGCCGCAAGCTTACATAAACAAAAGAATTGTTAAATGCAACACTTCTCCAAAAAACCGCAAACTCATTGAAATCAAAACTAATTGAGTTTTCAAAATTAAACACACCGAAAAACACTCAAAACATAAATGCACTTTTGATAGATGCATAATTAAAATGCTGTTAATGCAATTGGAGCACACACATTTCACAACCAAACTAACCAAACAACAACTAACTGGAGTAAAGTACTACCACCTTGTCATTGCAAAACCAACTAGCAACATTTGCTGGCCGATGAAACGGTTGCTTGATTAATGAGCTGGCGATTATGGCCAAACGTTTGGCAGTTGAATGAATTTGAAATTAGCTCACTGTCTCACTGTCTCCCACTGCTCGAGACACCAAAAAAAAAGTTGTCGGCAACTGCCTAGAAAGCAGCTTAAGAAAAAAACGTCATCGTCGTCCCCATTGGCTGCATTTCGCTAGCTCGACTTTTTCTTTGGGTCGGTGGCGCTGCAATCGGTTGCATAATGCTCCCGTGTTGTTTGTCTGACAGTCTATGTTTTTGTTGTTGCTGTTGCTGTTGCTGTTGCTGTTACTGTTACTGTTAGCCATGCTCATGTTGCAGTTATTGTTAACGCTGTGCGGCTTGTTGCTTTGTAGACAAACAATAACAACAACAACAGCAACAACAATCAGCAAACCGACAAAGTCGATCTCAAAAGCCGTCGAGACAGTTTCATTCCCTTTTATTTTTCAGTTTTGTTATATCTTTTGTTGTTGTTGTTGCCCAAAAAAAAACTTTTGCACTATAAAAGTACGAATATGTCTTAACGAGTGGTCAAACGCTAGCCTATAGCTTTTTTTTTTGAGATTTCTGCTTTTGGAAAATTTGCTTATCTTGTGGCTACAACACAAAAAGACTTTAATGAAAGCGCGGAAGACTTTTCGTGTTATTTGGGTAATCTTGGGTTGAAAAAAATAGTTCATAGCTGCAAATTATATATTAAACTTTAAGAAATCTAAATATTGAGAAAATAAATCAAATTGTACGATGTGTGAAAAGTTTTTAATGATATAATATTATCAATACAAGGCCTTAAAGTGCATATAATAATAAAAAAAATCTGTTAGAAAACAAAACAACATGATTATAAAAACTTAAGACTTAAAACGGAAAAGAAATATATACATTTTCTATATTTAATAATCGCCCTGCAGCAAATTTATTCAATGTTTAATGACTTGATTTTTTTTTTGCGTATACTTGATGACCTTTTAATGTTTTAATAAGAAGCGATTAGACCACGCGATCTTCAGAATACAGCATAATTATTTTTATAAATAAACCCGTTACTCAAAATAATACATAACATATGAAATCATAAGTCAACAAAAATATGCAAATTTTTTGTTTGCCTCATCCATCTTCAAAGACTCAAATGTGACAAGCTTTATTAGATTCCAATCTTAGCTCTCCTTCACGAAATGTGTCAAAATATACATATAAGAAAACGTCAATACAATCTTTTACCTTCATTTTGAATGAGTTCTCTCAATCAAAACTGTTTATACGCTGAGCCGTTAAGCCGATGCCAAACAATTGAATAAAATCCGTTTATAATCACAACATTGATCATCGCTGAACGCAATGAAATGTGTGTGTAATTAGCCAAATAATAGTCAAACAATGGGCGCTTGTCTAGGCCCAAATGCAAAAGCCTTGGCATTGTGACGGCCAGAAGAGAGACCAAACCAAACCGAACCAAAAAAACAGACCCCAGAAAACCAAAAACAAACAAACAGCTTGCACTCAAAAATCAACTCAACTGTGCGATCTATTGTGACGGTTTTTTTTGAGTGTTTGTGTCTGTGTCTGTGTGTAAGTGGCATTGTGTGCACACTGTGCAGTGCATAATGGTGCGTAATAAATGCGCACAGCAAGTCAAGTCTGTCCAATAAATGGAAATCATTATGTGCAGCCAACGCGTCGTATGCGTAACCATCAAAGAAACGTAAGTCAAAAAATCGCCCACATGACTGTCGTTGTCGCAGCTAATGCGTTAATTGTCAGTTAGTGTGGCTAAATGGCTGTTGGATTTATGTGCAGCTAACACTAGGATTTTTTGTGGATTATTGCAATGTGGGCGTCACACACACACACGTGTACGCACACACATATCAAAAAACACAAATAGCTGCCAACAATGGCAAATTAAATACAACGCTTAAGCTTAAGGCTATATAAACACAAAACACACAACGTTTTTCTTTCACTTCGACTTAAGTTCAAAAAGGCTAATTTTCATCTCGTCAAGTTCGTGGCCTAAGTCATTTGTTAAGCAGCCTTGTCTTATTTTTTGGGTCTTTCTCTTTTTTTTTTTTTTTGCTATTGTTGAGCCAATTTGCATGCCAAAAATGTTAAATAAAGAGCGTTGCCCGGAAGTGTGCAGCTTTTACTTTCCTTTGGGGCTGTTTTCGATGCTCTCTTAATAAAGAAATTGTTTTGGTTTTTTGATGATGAAGTTTGTCAGTTGAAAGATTACTTTCCTTTTTTTTTGAGAGTAGTTCTCTTTTTCGAAACACCCACACACACACTTATGATTTAAGATAGAAAGTTATATATTTTTTTTTATCTTTTATCTAATTGCTTTGAGCGAATTTCACTGCCATTAACTGTTAATGAGGCGCCATTTACAAAAATAATATGCAAAATTTGTGTCTGGCGCCAAAGAAAAAAATTAGTTGAAAGCCCTCAGGGCCCTTAAGTCGTTTAGACACTCAAGTGTGAAGTGTGAATTACATAAGCTGCCCTGAACGAACTGAACGGAGATTGCAAAATAATTGTTGTTGCTTAGATGACATATCGTGTACGAGCCACAAATATCTGTGGGTTGCGATCTGCATAAAGTCTTGTAGCCATTTGTAATTAAAAATTTACGATGTCGTTTATGAAAAAAAATCCGAGAATAAGAATGACGCCAAACAACAGACAGTTGTAGAGCAGTTAACAATTCTTGCATTTGAAAGCTAATTAAAAAAAAAAAAAAAAATGGGCACACAATTGTCAACAAACAAAAGGACATTGGTCCACTCAGACAACAAGTGTTAGAAAAACAAGCACAAAAAACAAAACTGAATAAGAATAATACGAATTAAAAGAAAAAAGTGTATGTTGTCTATTGCTACGTTAAGTGGCCGAACGGACACTAACAGTTCATAAATATGGCCAAAAACACTTGGCCACATGGCTGCCACTGCAACGGTGACAACAAGTGCTTTGGTTCTTGGTCAGCACAAAAAAAAAAAAAACATAGCTTAACAGATACGTGAGTGGGGGTCGCTGTTGTTGCTTTGAACTTATTTCCATCAAGGTCGTTTTGTTTGGAGCCAAAGACATGTCAGGCCAGCCCCCCACCCCACCCCACCTGTTAACAACAACAAATTAAGCTATAAATGCCTGAACATTTTCATTTGTTGTTGTTGTTGCTATTTATTGGCTGCTGCTGTTGTTGTTGGTGCGTTTTGCGTGTCAACACGTTTCGCGGTCAACAGCAACAAGACAACCAAGACACCCCATTTTGTGTGTGTGACCACGCCCCCCTCTTCATGTTGTCGCATGCCACAGACAGGCTCAATGATTTCGCTTATCCAGTTGGCAATTTGTTTTAGATCATCACGACATTGGTAAGTTCTTTGTTTGTTCAGTCTTAAATCCTAAGATTCTAATATCTATCTTTTATTGCTATTTGTTATAGCCCTGGCATTGTTTAATCTTTAAAAGAAACATATCTTTCGTATTGTCTTTCGTTTGTTTTTAAACCTTTTTCAATGATTTTCATTAATTAATTAACTTCTTTTTCTCACATTTTTATAACTAACGCCTACTACACACGCCCTAACCCCAAGTCCCCGGGGCCCGGCAACATTTAAAAAGTATATTTTTTACAATATTATTCAACAAAAATCAATAATATTCCATTAAAGCCCACATAAACACACTAATTAAAGACAAAAAACGGCGCAAAACAAAACCATCCCTTTAAAACCACGAAAAATTTAAAACATTGAGCCATACAAAAAAAACAACAAACAAGTCCTTAATATAAATTGTTTTTTTGACTTAAACATTTTATCGACCATTAAGCATTACATCTTTATTCAATTAGTTTTCGTATTTTGACCAGTTTTTGATATTCAATTTGGTAAACCACATCTGCCATTTGGGCCCGCACCATTGTTCATTTAACCCCCAGCTGATTTATGGCCAATGCGGTTTCTTGTGCCGCTTTCATCGCATGAGACTTTTGGCCCAATGGCTATTTGGCCAATTTGCAGTTGACTTTGATTTTGGCACTTGGCTCACATTTTTATGCCATTTTTTTCTCACATACATAAAATAACACCAGTTATGAAAATGATTTATGCTTGTAATTTGATAGAGCGCCGCCGACAAGTTTTCAAAGTTGTGGTTTTTCAGATTTGTTGGAGATTTGGATTTTGGTTTTTCTGTGTGGATTTTGTACGCAGTCAATGCCAAATGCTCGTGATGTCAAGTGTCAGATTACATTTATTTCGATATTTATTACAGAATTAATGGGCAGGCGCAGCAGCAATTAATTTAATTAGTTGCACATGTGATCTCAAGCAAACGCTATGCTAATTCAAATTTAATATGTATGTTCATATATATCCCTAGGCTACTGGCTAAAATTTGGCAACACATACAACTAACAAGTTGCCTTGAAACCAAAAAATCACCAAAAAAACCCGCGAATGTCGATGTCAAAGGATTGCAAGAATGGTTTGTGAAATAACCAGATCATTCGCCAGTTGGCCAAATGTCAAAAGCTTAAGCTTTAGCTGGCCACAAACTTACATACATAAACCATAGATTCATGGTCAGGCTCAACTACAACAAATCTAACAGCACATGGCACACACGTCGTATGAGTGACGTGCATGCTGAGGCGTCACATTTGTTGACCAAGTGCATAAATCAAAGCACGGCGCTCTACACTCGCGACTCACACACAAAAAATACCCACGCAGTGTCTCCCGTCTCCGATCTCCGGGTATTTCATCTCACCCCCCCATCTTAATCTTTGTCTCTCATTCAGACTTTGTATCTGTTGGCTGCTGGCGCATTTAATTAATATACAGCTGCCGGACCGCCTAACCACGCTTTGGCTTTGTCTTTGCACAGAATTACAGACCAGCATTAGTACCATACATTTATTTTTTTTCTATTTGATTTTTTTTTATAAAAAATTGCTTTACATTTAGTTTGGCTGCGGTGGCTACGCTTGTTGTTGATTTTTTGGTATGCTCGGAATGTGACCATAAAAAAATTGATTTGCTTATTAATTGAAAGCCCCGGCGGTCGGTCAGCTTAGCAAATTACGCTAATATCCTGACCCGATTAAAAGCGGTTTAATAGATCTTGCCTAGAAAACTGTTAACAATTTGTTAACAATCTTTATATGTTATTAACGTAATCATTATCATAAATAGAAATTTTGTATAATCAGAAAATAATGTATAGAATTCTTATACCTTAAAGCGATGAAAACGAAAAAATTGTCATGTCAAGGATTTGTCCAACTCCCAAGTCGATTTTTCGTATTCATTTTTAGAATGAAAACCGAGTACAAATCGTTTTTCTAGATTTAAATGCAGTATTATTCTAGGGCTCATAGGAAGACTTGATAGATATTGCATTTAAAAGTCGGGTACATTATGATGAATTTATGTTGAAAGTTTTGTCCAACTCCCAAGTCGATTTTCTGATTTTTTTTGGTGCAAAACTTGCAAAAATTACGTTTCTAGATTTAAATGCAATATAAATCTAGGGCCTAAGACAAGACTTTTGAAGTATTGCATTTGAAAATCGGTCAAGTGCTAAAGAAGTTATGGCAATTAAAACGTATATCCATCTGCCAAATCGATTTTAATGGGGATACCTCGACTGAAGATGCCCAAATGATTGTTTCATCGAGCGGCCAAGTCTTTTCTAGGATTTACGTTATCTTAAACATATTCTTGTAATGCATTTTTTCTAATATATCCTTTTTTTTGTACTTACAGCATCATAAGCATGAGATTGGTGAGGTCTTTCAAGATGAGCGAAATATGGCTGCAATTCTAATGCGTCGTCACATGGAAACGGGTGATTTAATCATGGTAAGTGCACAATTACCATTACCAACAATATATATGCAAGGTCAAAACACACATATAACAAACAAAATGTGCAATAAGAATTTCAATTAACACACGCCTATGATTTTTATAGCTCCAGTTATTGTTGTTGTTGTGTGGCTTAAGTAGTTGTTGCTATGACAAACGGTCCATTGTTATGGTCAAAGTTGGCCACCAAAACTTGCGCTTGTCCAACAGTGGGCTGCACTTGGGGGCAGTTACAATTAAACGCCTGCCAGTGCCGCAAATAATTGTGCGGACTTAGACAATTTCTGCTGATTAAGCATTAATTTATATATATATATATACTATAGCGTAGTCTGTGCGAAATAAAAACGGCAGCCGTAATGTGAATTGCATGTCGATCGACATAAGACATTGTCAAATGACCACAGCTGCAACAAGCTGAAAATACTCACGAGTTGTTGTCGTCACCACAGCCACCAAATCAAGCCACCTTGACCAATTTGCTAAAGTGAAAACTTTTGATGGCGCATGGGCGATATGCTTAAATATAGTCTAAGATATAGAGATAGATAGTGCGAATCGTGCTTAGACAACTTCAAATCAAACAGCATGAAATAATTTATAATTAAAAATCTGTTTTTAAAAGTCAGGAAATGTACAACATATGTAGCTTAATATGCAACAAGCACATGCCACACAATAATGATGCAACATCTGCGAAAAAAATGTTCTGTTCGCTTCCTTTTCAACATCAACATCATCAACATCAAGGTCGTCTGCATTTTTTTTGCAGTTAATAAGTAGCTTTGAAACACACAAAATTGGCAATTAACATTTAACCTGCGGCAGGAAATTGAACTCAAACAAAGTACTTAAGGAATTTGCAGACTTAGTGCAAATATTTTTTGTTAAATGGAACAAGTCACGTCAAAAAGGAAGTTGACTTTGATAAGCTTGGGAAACTGTTTTGTTTGATGTCAAAGCACTTAATTGTTAATGCATATAAATGAGTTGAATTGAAGACCGTGGCAAATGTCACAATGCCACAAATTAATAATCAATAAGCGAATGGTAAAGTTTTTGGCCAAAACGTAATAGGGTCAATCAAAGCAATCAACAATCAAACAAGCTATCAGCATCAATATAGCCAATAAACAAGGCTTCAATCGCATCTTTTTAATAACAACAACAACAACAACAATGTCTGTATATATATATATTTTTTGGCAGTTTTTAATTTGTTAAACAAAAAGTCGAAAAAAATGTATTTTTTATATTTTGATAATAATTACATAGAGACAAGTTGGTGGTTGGCCAGCCAATAAAAGGTCAAACAGCAATGTCTGGCCCGACTTGGCCAAGTCTTGACCGACTTGTTATGGCCAAGTGCGCAGGCACCCCAAAAAAAAAAAAAAAAAAACACGCGAAAACTTAACAATTCATAAATAATATGTAGAAAAATGTTTGCCACGCTGACATTTTGAAGTGCAAAACTGGCCGAAAAAATAAATTTCGCAATCCCGAAATGCAGCTGTTGGCTGTCGACTGTCGGCCCGGCTAACTAGCCGGCTGGTTGCCCAGTTGGCCGTCTTCCGGCTTAGCTTTGACCTTAAACGGCATAAAAACAGCGAAAAAAAATATCTAGACACCGACTTGTAATTAAAAACTTCATCGAACAAGAAAAAATCGACAGAAGATGTCTAAAGGCAGCTCAAAAATGTTGCGAAATCTTCCAGTACGCCAAATGAAGTTGGCCTGGCCTGCTGTGATGACTCTTTAGCCGTTTTATGGCCAGCTAATTAGAACCACATAAATCCATGTGTGACTGTCGCTTGGATCTTGAGAGATTTCTTAACTCATGCATTCTTTAAAGATTACAAGAAAAATAGACTCAGAAATATGTGAATTTTGAAACAAAAATACAACTTACATTTGTACAGAATTTGACAGCATTTTTGTTAGCACTTAAACCACAGTGCATGCAACAAAAGACTTAAGGCACAAACTAGCCAACTGCATATTTCACAAGTTTAGCGCCAAAAGCAACAAAAATCGCTCACTTCTTTTGATGTTGTTGCTGTTGTTTTCTGCTGCACTCGAGGCTTATTTAATTATGGCTCTGCCAACACAGCAACAAATTGGCACGCACTATTTCTTCTTGTTGTTGTTGTTGTTGTTGTAATTGTAGCTCGATTACATAAAAAGTCACACAGTAACAGCAAAACCCTCTGGCATTATTTATTTTCGGCGTTTGTGACCATTTGAAATGGGCAGCAACGTGAAGCGTTAAGTTACTTGCTTTGGGTTGGGCTGAGTTGAAAGGGAAACACGGCATCGGTATCGCCCCAATTTGGAGCCTTCACTTAGTTTTGAGAGTGCGAGAGCAAAGCAAACATTTTTGAGACTTACCATTTTTATGCGGCTTTACTTTTTCGTGAGAAAAACGCAATGCGTCATTGTTAAAAATATTTTGCCATGAAGCGAAAAAAAGGAATTTAATGTATTTAATGCAATTTTAACTAGGTTTTGATTTTAAGCCAATTGTTATTAATTTTAAATTAAAAAAAAAATTTTTGATTTATTTTGACTTAGATTCTTCCTTAAATTCACCTAATACATCAATCCCATAAAATAAAATTCGAAGCTCAGATAAGGTTGGGGAAATATTACTTGCGATTTTTTTGCTATTTTTAAATCACATTTGAGCTAACTAAACTAAAGTACCTGCTATGTTATTTTTTTTTTATTAATCTTCATACTGTTACAATCAACATCTCATTGTCATAATAATTCCATTAGCTAATCAATTTGACATTGAATGTTTCGACATTCAAAAAATATTCGCTCGACTGAACGCACCAACAAGAAAACTTGAAAATCTTCCATATATCATTCAGACATGCAAAAGACCTAAAAGGTAACATTATTCATGGGTAATTAAAGACCGTCTCCGCCCCAGCATAGGGCGTCTTCTTCTTGTTTGCTGTGCCAATTAGTTGCGCAAATATACATATTTATATACTATATACACAAAAGATGATATACTGATGACAATCATTTAGGCGCCTGCTAATTGTTAAACAAAATTACAGAGTGCATTGCTCTGTATGTGTGTGTGTGTGTTTGCGTATGTGTGTTGTTGTAGTGCAAAGTGCGTTGAAATTTATCAAAAGATGAAACGAGTTCAAGGCCACACACACACGCACATACATAAAGACGTCAATCAACATCAACAAGCAAACAAACAAACCAACACCAAGCACCAAAATGTAATCATAATTTTTTTTTTCTTTGAGTTGGATCTAAACAAATGGCCAGTGCCATTTGTGCAGATAAATAAAGCATTTTTGGGGCCAAGCTGTACAAGCTTGATTAATGCTAATTGCGCCAAATGTCAGTCCAAAATACTACAGCTGCCCGACAGTATGCATACACATATATATATGTATATAAATATATATTTATTTTTGGATTTTAGTCTAAACAAATTAACCAAAAGGTCGAGCAGTCGATGTCAAGAGATGCAGCTAACGTTCTTTTGCAAAACAAGTTGCATAGTTTTGATTCTTTATTAATGTTTATCTTTTTGGGCTAATTAACAAATTCTTGAGCACCAAAAATTTCAGACAATGCACTTGTTGCACCTGCTGTTTTGTTTGTTATGTTGTACATCTTTTATATCCTTAAAGTTTATTATCGGTTAACGCTGGTGTTTGGCTACTGTCTACAACAGCAGTTAACTGAATTTATTAAGCATTGCCTTTATGTAAACATGAGCATTAAATATTTGGGTTAACAACATGAAACTTTTCCGTTAACAAGCATTAAAAAAAATAATGTAGGATTTTTTCGTTTAACAAAATCAGTGGAAAAATACTTAATTAAACTAAATTGTCATTAAAAATTTTAAATGATTTTTTTTATTTAGTATGCCTAATTGAGTTGATAAGCGTAGAATTTTTAAGACTTCTTGCTTAATCACGATTTTAGTTAAGTCCATTGTAAATTGAACATTTGAATGCTTTTTGAAAGGTTTTAATCGCCAAGAATATTTATTTTGCCTTCTTTGAAAACTTTCTTCATTTAATTCTATTTTTCTTTTTGTTAAGAACTGAAAAGCAATGCATTTGAAAAAGTATTTTAAAGATTTTTTTCTATAGATATTTATTCTTAGTCTTTTAGAAGTTTATTTGTTACCTTGCCTTTAATCAACATAGTTAAAATAATATTATAAAGCTTTGGTTCATTCACCTTAAGCTTGTTTTAGGCAAGCTTTTAAGCCCAAGCTCATTCAAGTTAGAGTATAAACTGTAGAAAGGGTGTGTTTGCTATTGCTACAATCAATTGGCATCTTCCTTACATTGTTTCTTAACAAAACTGACATTCGCCAACAGCCTTTTAGAGGTTTATACAAGTGCCTTTTAAGCTGTGCCTTTAGCTTTGCCCTTTTGTAGGCATTCACTTTGGCATTTGATGAGTTAAAGATCAATATGTGATTTATGCCATTTTCTTGGTTTGTTTGTTCCAAACGAAGACAGAATTAACAATCGCAGTTCAATTATTAGGTAGCTAAAAGCGACAATGACAGGTTGCCGTTTTGGACACGGTTTTTCGGTGTTTTTGGGCAACTCTATTAGATACGCGCGCTCATTTATCTAGCCGCATCTAGCAGACAGCATCATCATTAGGCATGATTCGAGACTGAAACAAGTTTTTTCTTTTCATTTCTTGAGATGAGCTTCATCTTCTAGTTGTTGTGTTCTGCAGCGTCGTCACCTTTTTAACAAATTGTTAAAGCCGCCTGGTGTTATAGCCTTGATATTTACACACAGAGTTGAACGTGTCTAAGAGCCACAATATCTAAGTATGTTTACATTGCTAGATGGCTAGCTGGCCAGTGCCTTGATTTGCATCAGCAATTGCGGTATTAACGTGTTAAAATCACTTAAATTTATGTTATTCGCTCTTTTGGGCCGCCGACGCTAACAGACGTCGCGCCACGTTCGTTGCCTAAGTCTTTTGATTTCAATTTGACATTCAAACAGAGAATAGACAGCAATATCAAATGGAGAATCCGTTGGCAATAAAAATGCATCTTATGCGTTTAATACAACGACATTTACAACTTTATTTAATATTCGCTGCAAGCTTGTTTAAGAAACGCTTTTAGTTTTTACTATCAATTGGCTTATTGCTTTTGATTTTTATAATACTCAAAAATCTGTGTTGTCACCTTAATAAAAAATGTTTATTGCCCATCAATCAAGGAGGTCAAGTTGTGTTTTGCAGAGTAGAGTTTTGTGGAAGTTTGGAATTTTTTAAAATTATTTTTGACTAAAAATCATACAAAGCATCTCTAACGTTTGCACTTATGTCTAGAATTTTTTTCATTTTCTAGAGTAGTTTACAAGTCAGTTAGCAGCCCAGTTTAATGCCTTTACTCATTTAATATTATGGTATTTTATATGCAAAACATTTTGCATCTAATGAGTTAAGTAATTCAAGCCAAACGTCACATTTCCCACATGAAGCTATTAATTTATTTCGGCTGAAACTAATACATAAATTGCCAATTTCACCACATGAGGCTGATATTTTCTTGCCTTAATGTTTAACCAATGCAAATCAAAGCGTTGGTCAAGCTCCAATCGAGTTTGGCAAGCTGCAGTGTTTGCCTTTATGCCTGCCTGGCTTGCTGCACAACTTAAGTGAAACAAAATTGATCCGACATCACGACAAGCAGCTAGTCAAAAAGCATAACTGACGCTCTCCTCGTTGTATGCAGATCGCCAAAAACCGTTTAGCACGCGCTGTGGCAAAAGCAATAGCCACAAGCAAAAACTATATAACACCAAGCATTGCTGCTGCTGCTGCTGCAACATCAGCTGCTGTCGATCTTTACGCATTGCGCACAAAGGATTAGTTGTGCTCCATTTTAAGTTGTGTCTGTCTGTGTGTATTATTTAATCAATTTGGGGCACAGTGTCTGGTACAATTTCCTCATGAAAAATGATTTTTAATTGCCTCCCGCCCAGAAAAGACTGGCGACGTGTGGCAACCCGATAACAACAGCGTGCAACTGGCGGGTGCCGTTCAGCATATTGCATTTTAATAACACTTTAACAGCCGCATATCGGTTACGTGAATGAATATCTGCCCCTGTCCCGAAATGCACAGATCACATAAGACGATTAAACGCCAGTTTTCACGCTTTAAATAGCGTGCTGGAAAGTCGTTTCTTTCTGGAGCTTAAGTGAATTAAAAGTCAATTGCAATTGATGAACATATATTTTGATTGATGGAATTGTTTGCCTAATTTTTAATGCTGCAATGGTAGATGAGATAAATTTAGTTTTCGATTTAATGTGCTAATGAAATAATTCTCTAAAAATCCTTAAAACTTTTTGAGAAGATTAGAAAAATCAACTTTAATAAGAATGGAAATTTTATATATTTTTTTAAAATATTTTTAATATTTTTTTAAAGCCTTTGAATATTTTAGCAGTTTCTTTTAAGTTTTAAGTTTACATATTTTATAATTATGAACACAAAAGAGAATTGACACAAATGCAACAGCCTTGATGGACCTTCACTTTGGCTAAAGTAAGTGCAAGGATAACATGCAGCAGCTAACTGCAGCAGCAGCAGCCGCAGCAGCAGCAACAACAGCAACCACGATGTTAACTTGACTTGTCTTGTTTTTGACTTCAACTGACATTGACATGCAACTTCATCAAAGCGTCTGGCTAGCTCGACTCGACCCCCCCTGCTCGATCTGTTGTCTAAGCAGTAGCCGTTGTCATACGCGAAGTTATTGGAGCGGCAACTTTAAAAGCGCACTTTGACTTGCCCCGTTCGCATTGAACTTGTTGCCAGCAGCAGTCGCAACCGGAGCAGCAACCGGAGCAACCAACGCATTGTATATAACAAATTATGCCAAAATGTGTGCAGAGTGCGTTAAGCATCTGGCGGTGAGATATATCTTGCTCTTTTTTTGGTCGCAACAAGCCAGTGAGCAAATTAATTTTGATTGCTTTTGATTGCATTTTGGTTTTGGAACGTCAAAAAAAGAGAAAAAAAACCACCGCACAGCAATGTGGGGGCCAAGTGTTCTTGTTGCTGCCGATGCCTGGCCATAAGGTGACCATGGGCGGTGCCAGGCTGCTGCTGCCGCTGCTGCTGCCGCTGCTGCTGCCGCTGCTGCTGTTATTCTTATAAATATTCATTGATCGCTCACAGATACCCACAAAAACACACACACACATACATACATAGATACATTATCGCTGGCCCGAAGGTGGGTTTTAGTTCAATTTTTGTTCTTTTTTTTTTCTTTAACGAGCTGCTTTTATGTAAACAAACTGTTAACACTGCTCTGGGGCTGTGCCAACTATGTGTATGTATGTGTGTTTGTATGTATGTTCTTGTTCTCTTTGTTGTTGTTGTTGCTATTGTTGGTTTAGTTTATGACTACTTGCAGTCGCATTGAACAACGATCTTAAGCGCCGATTAGATTTAACCTTGACCAAGATGATAACATGAAAAAAAATAATACCAATAACAAAACAAGCCAACACACACACACACACCTTACTAGATTTCTTTGAGGCATAAAAACCAAAAAAAAAAAAATAGAAATATTTCATGAATAACTTGTGTAATTACAGGTGGCAGCACTTCCGATCCCATATGTAAAACATAGTTTTTAACAGGTGCTAATTGGTTATGCCCAAAAATTCAATCGATTTGCATTTGTAGATTTGTGAGATTAACTCCATAAAAATTCCAAAAAATAATGGGGCTAAAATTTTTTCGTGTGTTTTGTTAGAAAATCTAAGAAAATGCTTAAAAATGCTAGCAAAAAAATATTTCTTATCTCTGAAATAATTATTAGAAAGTTTTTATAGAACTAAAGTGTAAGAAAAATTTTTTTCCATTTCAACTCACCAAAAGTGATAAAAAACATTTTCTTTTATAAAATCTCAAGTTTTTTTAATTTTTATCCATTACAATACCATTTGACGTCATCACTATTGATGCAAAAATGAAACAAAAATTTTTTCAACCTGCAACAGCAACAACAACACTTAAATTGTCGTTACGACTCCTCTGGCATCGGCAAAAAAAAAATATTGTTCGTGTCATGAATTTGCACAAATTATGCTAATTCCCCAAAATTACAAACCACAAAATGATTTTTTTGTGGCTGCCAACTTATTCAATATTTGCACAGTTGAAGCTGATGCCGATTTTTTGGCTATTGTCAAAAATATAAAACAACAACAAAACATCAGAAGGTGTTAATTTGGATTGTAATAAGTTGGTTTTTGTGTGTTTTAGTTCAGTGAACTTTTTGGTGGCGTGGGCGGCATAAAAATAATGATGCAATGCCCTAAAAATGCAGACTATAAATATCTTTTGTTGATGTGCGCTTGTTATGCGAAATTGAAAAGCAATTAGGCATCGTAGACAATGACTGAATGGGCCAAATATCAATTATCATCGCATCACAAATCCATCATCAGCATTGACAATTGATTGCTATCAGTTGTTGGGGTGTTGGGCGTGGTATTTTGGCCTCAATCGAAATTGGATTTAAATGCAGGTGCCAAACTGTCCAACTGACTGTCCGACTGACTGAGTTTGGTGTGTGAAAGGCTTAATGTCGGTCTAAGCCAGGTTGCTGGATTGCGTTCGATCGGTCGATGTAATAAATAACAGAGCCTGCCTGTCTCTCCCTCTCTCTCCAGCTTAACGGAGTCAGGCTGGCCAACAAGCTGGCAACAAGATATAACAATCATGTTGTGGGTGATTACATAAACTAGACAACGAAGACAACTTTATTTTGTTTTTTTTTTTTTTGGTTGCAAGCTGCGTTGAAAGCAATTTGCTGTTTTCCTTGTTGCATGCTGCTAACTAGCTGCTGCATTTACATTTATCAGAGCATAATTAGATAAATACTATTAGCACTTTGGCCAAATGCTTGTGGTATGGTTTAATTACGCACCTTTGGGAATTTCAACACACACACAAATAAATTGCTTTGTAATTTATTAATTGCACTCTCGCATAAACATAAAACTACAAAACAAGACACAAACATTTCTGCTTTCAAATAACAACTTGTTGCGTTTTAAACTTAATTACATAACACGAGTTTCGTCGGCTGCAACCAAAAGAACTCACCCAAATAAATAAATGAATGAATGAATGAGAGCTAAATAAATTATTCGCGAGCTAAAAACATAAATAAATTTTAACCAAGGCACACGCCCAAAGACACAAAAACGTTGTTGTTGTTGCCATGAAGGCGGAAAACTCTTGCATATGTAGAAGTTGTTGGTGTCTGAAAAAAATAAAAATAAAATCAAAATAAAAATAAAATGTGCGAAATACGTTGCGCCTATTTGACAGGCATCTACTTCTTGTCAATTGAACATGCCAAAAGAAAAATCGAATAAAAAAAATTGTTTTACAAATTTACTGATCTAATGCTTAGAATAAATATATCTTGTGCACAGCTGGACAGTTCAATTAATTAATAAATTATTGTCAATATTTATTTTATTTGAAATTAGAATAATGTTACAATAATATTTCAAGCACAGCAGGGAAGTTCTACATAATTACAAATTAATTAATTGCCATAAACAACGCAAGCAAAAAACAGGAATTTATTTTGTGCCCAGCTTAAAACTTAAATTGTCATATTTTTTTAAAAGTAAACATTTGAAATAAATTACTTATTTGTTTTGCCTTTCAATAGTATAATTTGATTTTTATTATGCTTGTTATCATATTTTTTTTATTTATAGTAGTGAAAAAGAATTCTGCTAACGAGCCAAAACAAAGATCTATAAAACTGTGTCATGAAAATAAATTTAAATCATTTAACTATTTCTTCATTTACATATTAAAAGTAGAACTAAGCAAACGTATAAAAAAATAGTTAATTTGTTTTTATTACATTTTTTATGAGCTGTTATAAACTATTGAATCATAAGATTATTCATTATATTTTTATTTTTTGCATCCTATTGCAAACCTCTTTTCACCTGTCTGCACTTTGTTTTCAAGGTTATTGCCAAATAAAAAGTGGTGTAGCTTATCCTGCAACATTAATCATACGCACGGTTATCTTATGAAAAATGCATTTAAATGTCAAAAACGCAAGCATCTCTCATAATTCACAAATGCGCAGACCAAAAACGACGACGACAACGTCTCGACTCGGCAATCGTTGGGTCGAATTTGCAATTTGAATTCAATTGGCGAAACGCACTTTTTGCCAGCGAATTTTGCAATATATTCAATAAAGTCGGCATTGAAGCCAACTTCAAGTTATAGTCGTAGTCGTAGTCGAAGTTGTTGTTGTTGTTGTTGTTGTCGTCTGGCATGTCATCAATGGCAATTTGTTGTTGGCTGCGTTGCTTGCAATTTGTTTATGGCACCAAAAATTGTTGTTGTTGATTTTTGCGGCTCTTTGGCATTTGGCAGACGTTTATTTTTATGTGTATGTGTGTGTTTGTGAGGACATTGAACTTTGTTGTTTCCTTTTGCCATTTGCACACAGTCAGGTTCTCTATTCATCATACTTATTTAAGTTCAACTTTAAGTTAATAGTTTATAGTTAAGACCTGCAAACTCATATAATTGTTAAGATGAAAATCAAGTTTGACTCACACCACTTAAATTCCAGTCACATATCCGTTTTGGACATGTTCGTGTTTTGGCCACATTAACAATAACTCAAACTCAGACATCAATTGGTTTTAACTGCTGTAATTTATATTTAATATTTTAATTATAGTCGCTTAGAATTGCAGTCGAAGCGTGGCTTCAAATTTAATTAGCCCAACTCACCGCGGGGCGTTCTCGAGTGGGTGATGCAAACACCAACAACACCGCCACCCCCCGAACACTCCTTCATCTCTTTGCCACACTTGAAATTAAGCGATTGCTTTTAAATTAGTTAACCTTGCTCAAGGTCGACCATTTTGTTATATTATTTAGCTAATTATTGCCATTACAGAGGCGATAAAGAAACACAGCAGCAGCAGCTACAACGGCAACAAATCATACTAAAAAATATATATACAATATATTAAACGCCCAAGAGAACATTCTTATCTAGATCACAAATGATTTGCATAAATTGTTCAGCTATGCAAATTGCAGCTAATTTTTATGACCACTCCATATGCCAAGTTAGCCAACTCATTCATATGATTTGTTGATTTATATATATACATAGATATATGTATAGAATATATAAAGCCAAAGAACTTTACATATATTAAACAAATGTGGTAAATTATGAATTTTGCCAGCTTGTGTCAGCCTGTTTAAGATAGTTTAAACATTTACATACGTTATGACGAAAGAAAAGTGATTTTTTTAAGAATCTAAATGTTAAAGCTTGGTAATTGTTTGTCGAAATGTTGTTAATAATAGCTATTAACTGGTTTTTGCACTTACAAAACAAATTATTTGATTAAATAATAAATAACAAGTTTTAGATTTAGATTTCTTTGTTGAGAATAAGTTTTAAAATTCTCATTGCATTATTAAACAGGTGCAAAAAATGTTGAGAATATGAAATTGTGTTTAAATCTTATTGAAATTAAGATAACAAAGACCTGAAAAACTTATTGCAATCATAAGCTTTAAACATCATTACTTATTCATCATAACTCCTTCGCTTGTAAATATTTAAACTCCCCATACTATCCCACAATTGCCCACACACACATAATTAATTATAGCCCATAGCTCAAAATTAATTTCAATTCTTCCTCTTTTATTTTCTTTTTAACAGGAGGGCAGCATTGGACACGATATGGTCATTAAACCACTGCCACACGAGCTAAGTCCCAACAAGGAGCAAGCGCAACATATTGTCTATAAACGTGAGGCAGCTGCCACAGATGAACACATGAGTGATTTTGGTAAGTAGCTAAACAATTTGTGAAATATGAACCAAAACGAAAAAGAAGCTTATTGTGTGCTGTTATCTATCATAATATTCTTAGTTCGCCTTGGCCTGACATTGATCCACCTTAAAGTGTGGCATTCTTCATTCGTTTCACGCTAATCGCACAACTTGATCTACGAGTGTAATGGGCACATTGAACTAGAAACCATCTCTAAGCTCTAAGCATAAATCTGTCGCGCTCGCTCGTCTCTCAAAAGTTGAGATCGACGTGCGCATGATTAGCATTTCCTGTTCGCTTTTGTTGTGTTTTGTGTTTTGCGGCTTTTTGAAGCCATGAGTTCAATCTGCAGCTGTGAACTCTCATTGTTTGTCCTTCGCCGGATGCATTTACCTGGCGCCAAAATACCACAACTTTTTTATTTCCATTGCACTATAAACAAGCTTATTTTATGGTTGGTTTTCGCAAACAATGTGTTTTTTTGGGGGCTGCCTTTTAATGAGCCAAAAATTATATAAAATACAGTTAAATGTGCAGCTACCTGACTTGCCTGCAATCGTATTGTATTTCTCTCTCTGCTCCTCTACTACCTTTACAGCCTTCATGGAGCCGGATGATCTGCTTGCCAGCGACAAACTTGAACGTCTGCAGCGTCGTCAGCAGCAGCAGCAGCGTCGACGTCGACGCAGCAGCGGCACTAGCCCCGACTTTGAAGATCTCAACGATGATGAGGATGAGGGCACCTTGGATGCCACAGAACCGCAAACTGCCGAATCCCGCTTACGACCCAGACGCCAAGCCCCATATGTTATCTATCCCGAGGTCTTGGTTATTGTCGACTACGATGGTTATCGCCTTCATGGCGGCGACAATCTGCAGGTGCGTACAAAATGAAGTTGTCACGCAATATATCCAGACAGTGTCTTGGGATTGCCAAAAAAAAAAATCAAAAGCTTTATACACTCCCAGTCCAAGTCAGTGGAGTTTTTTGTAAAAGTTGTTTCTTGGGCAATACATATACATATTAATATCTGATAGAAGGGAACGTGACATATGCCAGACAATCTGTACATATTAATTGAGTTGGTTTTGGTGGCAAAAACCTGATGTTTAGGCAAGTAAGATTGAAGAAATTGCATAATATTTGATTTGTTCTGTTTCTGTTAAGTATCCGAGAGTTATACAAGAATCGAGCTGTTGGTTTTTCTCATAAAATGTATTAAAAGTTAAGAAAACTTTATGCTTTTGCTTAGTTCCTTAGACAAAGAAACTTTCAAGTTTTTTCTTTATATTTTTCCAGTTCTTACATAAAGTTTCAGCATCGTTGTTTTATTTCAATTCTGATTGCCATAACCAAAACCATTTCATTTATTTAGCTACAGTTCTTAGCCATGCCGTCACACACCTTACTTTATTATTAGTATGCACATCACTCACAGCTGAAGATTGATGGCATAGTGTGAGCTGGGTGCGATCATTTATCTGCTTGAGACTTAAGCCGCTTAGATCAAAGTTTTTTGTGACAGCTGCAGCTAATAAATGTGACCAAATAGCAACTAAATCAGATCTAAAGATAGAATACTTTTAATATATATTCCTCTTACTCCCCAGGTCAAACGTTACTTTATCTCATTCTGGAATGGTGTGGACTTGCGTTATCGTCTATTGAAGGGACCTAGAATACGCATCAGCATTGCAGGCATTATTATATCACGGGTGAGTGCAAATCCTTACACAATCCTTTAAACGGTTAGCTAACATGGCTAATTGAGTAATCCATTTGTGTGCTCAACTTTGACCTCAACAAGCAAATTGGAACGGTTGCCAGCCAGCCGCAGGCATATAATACAGAAAACATTAAAAAAAAACAACTCTATCACGATTTAGTTGGCAATCGTATATAAAGAAAGAGAAACAAACAAACATGCAACGCATGCGCTTTGAAATCGTAACGCTAGAAAAAATGTGAACAATCAATTTGGCGATTTGCTTGCTTGGGCCATAAACCAAAAGCTAAGCGAACAAATTTTTAACAAGTCTTATTTTTTCTGAAAAATCGACGTTGCTAAATGCCTAAGGAATTAGCAAATTTAAGGCGCACGCGAACAAAAGACTCAGGCAGCGAACTTGCCAAGCGGTTAGGCCCAAATAGAAATGTCTCTAATTGAAGTGTGGTTCAGAAGATCAAAAGCAAAAAACAAAAAAAAGACTCAGTTTTAACGAGCTCCAAATCTAATTGCAAGCGTTCACGGTTAGTTATGAGCTGTCCAATGTGGATGGTTTGTCGTCAAATGCACTGAACAAAAAGTTTTTTAATTATTTTTAGTTTTAATAAAACCTCGTTTTTAAAAATCAAAATCAAATAAGAATAAGTTTTAAAATTCTTTTAAAAAAAATGTTCTATTAGGAAAACCTTTTCAGTTTTCAAACTAGATTTTCTTATGATCCTTAAATCCTTTCAAATAATCTCTCTCTAACTTCTTAAGCTGCACGAATGCTATAAATGCTATAACGTTGCATAACGTGAACCATAAAACACTTTGACAACTTTATTACATGGCCCGTTTGACTTTCTCACACAAGTCAACGTCGCGACGCGTCGTCAGAGTTATTCGGTCGATCGGTGGCACACACAGTTCAGGAAGCCATTTGTCGTCGCCATCGTTGCAGCTAAACGCTGCATGCAACACACATTGAGAGAGTGCGAGAAGAGTCTGAGTTAAACATTCGACCCATAGATACACACGTTTGTGTGTGGAAAGTGGTAAATTGGTGCAGTTATGCTTAGGTTTTTTAGCTGTTGCTTGCACCTGCAACAAAACGTAGCAAGCAAGCGAGCTAGCTAGCAAGCAAGTTGGCAGCAGTTGCAAGTTGCATCAAACCCACACGATAAACTCAACGGACTGTCTTACCCTAAGTACGTCAATTGGTTTTTGGCCTAACACACACATACACACACACACAGACACAAGATACACATATTTAAGACTGCATAAATAATGCAGCAGCAGCAGTGGCAGCAGTGGCAGCCGACTGTAAATTGTTGTTGTTGTGACTGCGTTGGCTTTTGTGCTGTTATATAATTTAATGGGCCACAGCGTTCAGATTGTGGCCTCTCTCAGATCTTAGCCCAATTTCATATGGCAAAGACTTCCTTTTCTACACAGCAGCCCACATGTATAAATATGTATATGAATGTATCTGTATCTTACAGATACAACGGCTGCATCCGTCAGTTAACATTTTGTGGTTTTTCTCTCCTTCTTTTTGCTTACTAATTAATGTTGAAACTTATTTGGCTGGCCATAAACTACAAATCCAAATGCGAATTTATGACACAAAAAACAGAAAAAAAACTGCAAAATATTGTAACATGTTCGAATACGAAAACGAAATCGTGTCCAAGTTGTAATTACTCAGAATTTGCAATAAAGGGGCTAACAAATTTATGCGATCTTGCATATCCGATAAATGCCGATGAAGTTTGTTTGCAAAATATGCGACAGCTTAATGCTGAGCTACAACAATAAAGTCACGCATTTAACAGTAGGATGGTCAAAGGGGTTGGGGTGTCAACATAAAAAGGCGGCCATTATTTGAAGTCGTTATAATTTGTTAGCTATACTTTGAGTAGCTCGCAGGGGTTTTAAATGTGCTACAAAAAAATCATTGAACGAAAAATATAAGATAAAAAGCTTTTAAGACTTAAGACAAACTTAAGAAGATAAATATTTAACCAAACATTAAATGAAAATAAAATCTATTTAAATAAAATTAAAAAATATAGTTGAAAAAAAATCAGGCAAAGATTAGAAAATAGAAAACCTAAGCCCTAAATCATTTCTTTCACCACAAATGTATTAAACTTATTCTTTTGATACATAATTTTTCGTTCTGTATGCTAATCCATAAGAACATATATAATCGTATATATGTATCTGCCCAACATCCAGATCAGCTTGATCAATCATGTTGTCAGTTGATTGCATTTCTTTCTTTTATCGTCTGGTTGGGCAATCATAACAAATCGTAGCTTCAGATTTATAAAGCCAACACTGAAACGAGAATGCGCTTATTCATAATTAAGTGAATACGCGTGGGCAGTTCGACATTATTTTTGTAAAAGCCACTTAAATGGGGGGCTACTGTTGAGCAGCAGTCGAAGCTGAAGCCGTAAATCGAACTGCATGAACTTTTATCTGTGACATTTAATTAACATTTTAATTAATTGCGGGCAACTTTCCGTTAGAATTGTGTGTTACCCCCTGTCCAGACCAGAGTCGAGCACCGCCCTCAAGCGCCTCTAGCAAGATATCGGCTTGCGACAGACAACGACAGCGACAACGGCGACAGCTGTACAAGTGTCGAACGCGCTTGCGCTTGCGCCACAAACATTTTTCAACGGCACAAAACGTTGCGTATACGCAATTTATTAAGTGCGTGACGCTTGCGAGTGTGTGTGTAATTGGAGTGCGGTGTTAGTATACTGTACTAACTGGCCAACACTCGATTAGAATTTCAGTTTAGCCATAAATTGAAGTTTTGATGCATTATTAAGTTGTGGCAAACTAGGTTGAAACCAAAGCGTTTAAGCGCCAAACTTATTGTTGAAATGAAAAAAACGCCTTTAAAAACATATTTCAAACAGCCTTGCTGCTACGCACATAGCTGCAGTTGTTAAGCATTATTTATTATTGATATTTTTTTTTATTGCTAAAAACGTTTTGTTTTGGAAGCAAGAATCGATTAATTGCGCAAATTTAAACATAAAACATAAACATTTTGCACTTAAGTAATTCTGCTGGTTATTTGTCAAGCCAACTGATTTATTTATGTGAATTATTATTCAATGGAGTATAGAATATTGTATTCTAGTACAAGTCTTTTGCACATTGAGGTCAAGTTGTATGACTTTTGTAAAGGCCTTCAACACATTGTTGCCACATGTCAATTCGAAAAGAAAGTATCAAATTCAAGAATTGATTTTTTTTTGCATGACTGTCTATAAAAATAAAAGTTGCCAGGGCTGCCAATCAACAATCTCCACTTTAACGTTATCTGTATTGGATTTATCAATTTGCCACGGAAATGCCGCGTAATGCATTTTTTGTCTGTTGCTGCTGCTGCCACACCCAGACCAGATCCAGATCCCAAAAAAATGCATATACATCAAAGAATTACAATTTTGGATTTTGTTAGCGTCATATTTGCCAAATGTCATAACGAATTCCTGGCTAACGAACTCTCATATTCAAGTAGCTGACCAGGCCTACATCTAAACTGGCCAGGTGTTGGCCCCAGGCAACCAAAAAATATATGCATATGGGTGTTGGACATATGTCATGGGAAAGCTAAAATGTCTTATCTGGAAAATGCAAGTGCCACAAATACATACATACGTATACAAACAATTGCCATAAAATGCAAATGACAAAAAGGAAAAGTCGTTAATGTATGTATGTATGTAACCTGCAGGCTTGACCCAAAGGCAAAATAAAAATGCCAGACGAAAAATAGTCTAAAAGCAAACTTGCGCAGTGGGTGGTGTCCGAAAGTGCACTGAGAAAAAAGAGCTCTAAATTTTAATTGTAGCAAAGAGAACTGTTTGATTGAGTTTGTAAGGAGTTTTGCAATTTTAAAACTTTTTTGTAATATTTTTTAAATGATTCCTTAAATATTTTTAATATTTTCTGCTACTTTTAAACAAAGTAACAAAATATTTCTATGCAATATTAATTTAGGGCGAGCTAACAAACTTCATATACATATATTTATTCAATAATCCGATCAAGATCATAGATATTTCTCAATGTAACCACTGCCTGTCTCTCAAATGCAATCCCCCTCCATTGAGTGTGTGGGCGCAGCCGCTCGTGCGGCTATACAAAAGTCAAAACATATGTCATTGCAGTGGGAAGTAGGATTTGGAATTGGAGCTGCCTTCTGGAGAGTTATAGTTTGGAGCTGGTGGGTGGCTGGATTGGGTTGGGTTTTGTTTTGAGTTGCATATTTGTGTTGCGCATTTCGAAATGATAGAAATTTAAGCAACTTAAGTTTGACAGGTCTGCAAGATTTATGCGCCCTGTACTACATTAAATTAATATATTAAGTCCGAGCGGACGGCAAAGCGACTTAACATTTAATTACGCACAAAAGCTATTGCAACATTGCTGAGATAGTCAACAAAAAATACAAATAAAATATATAAACATACATATATACATCCATTTTTGGGAAAGGCAAACCGGTCTCCCAGTTAGCCAGCCTGGTTACATTTTAGGTACTGCTCGTATCTCGGCAAAAAACACATGCAAAGCTATTAATGTGGAGGCACCCAAAAAAATAAATGAAAAAATACAAAACTCGCAACTCGGTTCGTATGTGTAATATTTCTAATGGCAACAACCGCACACAAATTAGATTACTTGACAAATTACTCTTTCGTTTAATCGAGAGTGAAATATTCGTGCACAAAACTTGAATTGTGCAACCCCAAACGTTATGGTCCTTCAAAACTTAACTCAAGTGTCCCGAAACGAACACACACACTCTCCTTAGCCATTGTCTGTTGGTGGTCCACACATTCAAGTTTCGTTTCATTCCCATGGTATTTTTTGACAGCTCTGGGAAAATGATTTAATTACAACAAATTTGTGAGTTTAGACAGCTGCAGCAAAACAAATGGCTCATGATTAGATATCACTCTAGTTAAACTGTTAACCGACAAGCTGTCCTCGCTGCAGGATTCGTATGATGTAATGTCTTAAGCGAAAGATAACTTTGACAACTTTGAAAGTTGATTTTGACAGACATTAAAATGTTGTTGAGGGTGCTAGTTGGTTGGTTTCCTTGATTGTAAAGAGATTATTTATCGTTAACATGAGCCAAGAGACAATTGTTGAAGTGTGACTCCTTTCTCTAAACGATCATATAAAATCAAAAATAAGGATAACTTAAGTTTAACTAACATCTAGCTTTAAAACTGTGTCTCCTTTAACTCATCAAGTTTATTCCAATAAAAGTCAAGGCATTTTATTGCATAAAAATACAAAATCATTGATTGGCCCAACTTATACGATCTCAACATATCACATGCTTACCTTTCCAAGTATTTTTATAAGAGAGATGAACCCAATAATCAAGCAAATAGCTGGTTATTACTGCCCCTACACACTGAATGGAAACTCAATTGCTCACTTCAAAGCGACTCGAGAGGCCTTCAAAGATGCACCAAGGCACTTCAATTTCAACCAATTGGAATAACCAAACGTAATCAGACACTGTATCTCAGCTGCACCAGTATAATTATCTGATTTTTCGATAAACCGAAATAAAAATTCCCAGCAGCAATTTTTTTTGGTGGCAAAGATTTCGACGCACATTGCCTTTCCCAAAATGCTGTCCAAGGTCGCCGCTTGGAACATTTAAAATTCTTGATAGTGTTTAATTTGTTTTTGCCAGAGCCGAAAAATTACCAAAAATATTTTGTGTGAGACGTGAGCACACTAACAATTGATCAATATGTCGGAATTGTCAAATTAGTTTGCCGCCAAGTGAGAATTGAGAAGACTCAGTTAAAGTAGAACAAGAACAAGAGCAAGTCTTAAAGTGCCACTTGACGGATGTTATTGATTGATATGCAGTTAGATAATATTGGCCAATAAAATGGGTTTTCCCCATTCCATTCTTTAAATACCATACAATATTGATAGATTTATTTTGACTGCAAGTTCATAAACGTCGTTAAAACACGTATTATAAACAATCTTATAGCAATACAAATATTTATTCTATTCACTTTGTGTTGTGAGTGCTGTAATATATATTAAATGCCTTTGGCACGACGCGAAGCGCACTCGTATCTTGCAAATACATTTGTCGTAACTTCAAATGGCAAATCGCATGCAGTTTGTAAGTTATACAAATACATCAGTGACATATTTGCTTGGCTTTATTTTATCACCTGCACACACTTTGGTGCCGGTCTGTCCAACGGGTTCTAAGATTAAAAGGCATGGTATTAACATATTGATTAGCCTAGGGCCTGACATGATTGACAATTGTGTTACAATAATTTATGTACCTGTCACGTCAAAGCAAACAAATACACATTCGCACACATGTCGATAACGTATACGCCCCTTGGTCACGACAACAGTAAGTGTTGTTATTGTTGTTGCAACACCTGAAAGTGTTGCCCCGAGGAGTAGCATCAGCAGCAACAGAAATTATATAACGCACAATTGCAACTAGTTTTGCAACACAACACGACTTTGACTTTGCAACATCCATCCGCTCACACTTGCCCCACGCGACACCATTTCCCATTTTCCAATTTCATTTTCATTCATTTGCATCGTCGTCGTCGTCGTCGTCGTCGTGTTTTTATCGGATATCTCTGTCTCATCGCATCGTCGGCAAGTTGCACGTTTTTCACGTTCACTTGTTTCCGTTTCGCCAGTTGCGCATGACGCACCCCTCTTTCTACTGTGCAACTGTGCAACATTTGTGCTACTGCCTACGCCAACACATTGTATGTGTGTGTTTGTGTGTTTTTGGACACTTTAAACGTCTTTTGAGTGGGCCATAAATTTTGGTGATTTTCCATTTGTTTTGTTTGCCGCTTGTCAAATGTTAAAGCCCAATTGCATAATAATACGATTGGCCTAATGGGCGATAGTTTTCATTAAGGTAGCAGACCGACCTCTCTAGGCTAAATAAAGCATTTATTTTATTTGTTTATCGGCTTTGCCAATGTTTCGTAAGTTTGTTGTTGGCAAAAAAAAAAACAGTTGTAGGCGTTTGGTTAAGTAAGGATCAGGAAGTGGAGCAAACTTTTTTTTTAAGGGATTGTCGCATGATTTTTTTTTAATAGATTGTATAAAAAGACTATAAAAGGCTCAAGAAACTTTTAAGGGTCTGCCATATTGGTAATTGCCGCACTTCGAAACCAAGTCAAAGCAAACGTTAAGAATCGATTGCTTAAAGTACTTAAACCCTTAAAGTATTTAACTGAAATAAAGCTTTATTTGTTTTCCTTTCTCTTCGTCTCAACTCTGGACTTAAAGTTTCTCCCTTGAACATATTTTTAATCGACTTTTCCTTTGTTTTAACAGGGACGCGATGCCACACCCTATCTGGAACGTAATCGTGTTGGTCGTGATGCCATTGATTCCGCCGCTGCCCTCACCGACATGGGCAAGTACCTGTTCCGGGAGCGTCGTCTGCCCGTCTACGATATTGCCGTTGCAATCACAAAGTGAGTGAATGGGCTGTAAATGGGACAGCCTGTTATGGTGTCTTTCTTTTTTTGTATTCTTTTGCAGATTTGTGGGTGAAATCACAGCAGCAGCAATGTCTTTTCTAAACAACCAAACTCAGTCTACCTCTTTTATATATATATATACTCTATACTATCTTGAATTCATATATATGATATATCGTCTACTATTTTGTGCGCAGGTATGATATGTGTCGCAGGCGTAAAGGCGGCCGTTGCACCAAAGGCACAGCGGGTAAAAGAATCAATCCAAAAAATATTAAAGACCACACACACACACACACACGAAAACACCAACACAACATAACATACAATCGAACAAATGTCATTTTGGTTATTTAACATCTCCCAGCTGTTAGTTACAATAGTTTTTGCTAATACTAGTTTGTTGCTACATTCTTGTAATTTGCACTAGAAAAAACACTTAACCAAGTTGCCTAAAATTGCGTGTGGGTCTTAAAGATACAACAACACAACCACAACACACACACACACACACACACACTCAAACACACATTGACATTTTTTAGTTAAATGATACGAATTCGAGTTAAATCCGAGGCGCTATTTCATCTAATTTGAGGAGCGGGTTGGTCACAAGCCATTTAAACCGGTTCGAGACATAATCGTATATGCCTATTTTTATTATATGGTTGCTGCATTTGGTTAGCTGATTTATTTGCATAAGTTAACTTCTTTTTTTATGACATTGGTAGCTTTTTTTACACATAGTTTTGGTTTAAATATTGACGTTATTTAAATAATTTATTTTTACAATGAAAAACTAGTTACAAATTTTGAAGGTTTACAATTGGATATAGGCATAATACTATTTTTATTTATCTAATATTTGACTATTATTTAACCTGTAGTTAAAAAATAACATGGAAAAAGTATGTTTTACAGTTTTAGTTAATTTTGTATGGTATGAAAAAGTTTTTTTTCGTTCAGATTAGTTTTAAGTTAGTTAAATATTATTAATTTTTAATTTTCTTGCTAGAAATATTTTTTCAACACCTCCTTGTTTTTACTTGAATTCGATGAATTTTCCCTTTTTCCGACCCGATCAAGTATTGAATTGACTCTTAAACTGTTTGCTGTGCTGCTTCAACATTATTATCAATTTAATTTATGTACATACTGGTCCTACATATGTAACAAAAAGTCGAATCCATACTCAAATCTCTACGCATTTTTGAACAATTTTCGCCCGCAGACTTGATATGTGCCGTCGCACCTCCGCATTTGGTGAATGTAATCGCGGTACCGCAGGTAAAAAACCATAATAAAATAGATATACAAACACTTAACAAAAACAAAAAAAAAAGCAGCAACAACATCAACAATTTGTTCGCTGACAATGTACAGATAAATGCGATGAAGAAAAAAAAAGTATTCGAAAAATAACATTAAAGGCGGCAACCGCCGAAACGAACCTAAAGCGTCGCTCCATCAAACCAATTTAATTGAATTTCATGCACGTTTTTTCTCTCTGTGTCTCTCTCTCGCTCTGTTTTTTCTCTCTACTTACTCTACTCACTTACAATTTTACTTTGGAGTGAACTTAATTTATGTGTTTTGTGTCGCACGCCTTATGTACAGCAACGAAAAATCAATCGATAAACAACTCTGCAAGGAGTTAATGGAAACTCAATAATCAACTCTGTTCTGCAATGCTGCTCAAACTGTACATTGATCTATTATATTTCTACTCTGTTTCTTTGACGTTTTTGTACAAATGAATGTTTTTCCACGTCTTTTTCCACTCTACTTTAGCTTCTATTTAATGTGTGATATATATTTTGTCAACTGTTGCTAGATGCATGTCCCAAAAGGTCTTTATCTTCAACTCTTTAAGCATGTGTATATATATATTTTTGAATTACTTTTCAGGATATGAAAACAATAGAACAATCAGAAAGTATATATTAGTTTTGACTATGAATTATATTTAACTATAAGCTTATAACTTATTTGGTTTTGGCCACTAAAAATTGTAACTAAAAATTGATTTTAAGTATTAACACTTTAAAACATCATTTAACAGGTGTATTGTTTAACACATCATTCATATATATTTATTTATACACTGAAATAAATGGCACATGCTTTTCTCTCACAAGACAGCACAAACACACCCTAAAGTATTGACAAACACATATGTACATAAATGCATATTACAAAGGCAGTTATTATACACAAAAAAAAAAAATAAACGCCGTTCAAAACATATCGAAATTTTGAAAGTAAAGACAAAAAAATTGCAAAAGCTGGGTTTTATCTTTTTTTTTTTGGGTGTATTTAATAACTGCGTCAACAAGTAGCAAACCACTAAAACTACTGAAAATTGTCCACATCCTGTTGGCTAATTGTCCAAAACAAAAAAATATATTTATTTGTACAACAGGCTTTGCCTATGTTGGTGGCGCCTGCGTTGTTAACAAGCGTCTGGAGAAGGTGAATAGTGTGGCAATCATTGAAGACACGGGCGGCTACAGTGGCATCATTGTTGCAGCTCACGAAGTGGGACATTTGTAAGTACAACAAAACAACAACAAAACATTTCTTTCGCGAGTTCATTATCAACTGTCAAACGGAACTTGTTAATGGCGTGTTTTTTTTTCCATAATTCTCCATGTAAATGTGTTTCTTCCACTCTACTAAGAGATACATATTAATTTCCGTCGAGTTGAGTTGTATAAAAACTAGTCTGCATTTCCGTTTGACATCATTCGCTTTTGTGCAATTAATCAATTAACATTCATACATTCACGCAACTTAATATAGATTGGGCGCCGTGCATGACGGTTCGCCACCGCCTAGCTATCTGGGTGGACCGGGTGCTCAGCGTTGTCGCTGGGAGGATGGCTATATAATGTCGGACTTGCGTCATACAGAACGCGGTTTCCGTTGGTCCGCCTGCACCATCCAGAGTTTTCATCATTTTCTCAAGTGAGTACAAGCTGCAACATACTTTCGAGCAGTGTATTAAACCCTTTGTTTGCTTTTTAGTGGAGACACTGCCACCTGCCTGCACAATCCACCGCATGAGGATAGCGCTTTGGGTCGTTCTCTGCCTGGTACTTTGCTCTCGCTGGATGCGCAATGCCGGCGAGATCGTGGCACGTATGCCTGCTTCAAGGATGAGCGTGTCTGCGCCCAGCTCTTCTGCTTTGATGCACAGACGGGCTACTGTGTCGCCTACAGACCGGCGGCCGAGGGTTCCGCATGCGGTAATGGTTATGTAAGTAAACGAAGGAGTTTATTTTCGAAAAGAATCTTATAACATTTTTGTGGTCATTTTTGAATCTTTAGCACTGCCTGGATGGTCGTTGCGCCCCACTGCCCTCCAACATAATACCTGACTATGGAAATAATTACCGTTTAGTATACAAGTAAGTACAAAGTTCTGCACTTTAGCGACTCTTAAAATTGCCTAGTTGGTTGTGTAAGTTGAAAGAACTATCTATGTTTTTAATCGAGAATCACACAAACAACAACAACAACAACAAATACATATTTTAATATATGCAAACCTTTTACACCTTTACAAACAATCAACAACAAACAACAACAACAATAATAAACACAACACAACACAACAACACAATTAGTAAAATCAGCCAGAATAAAAATAATGATGATGAAAAAGAGCCAATCGGCTGAAGAAGATGTTGAAAATAGTAGTGAGGAAAACGATTCCCAAGAAGATGATGAGAACCAAACCGATAACGATAACGATAACGAAGAAGAGCAGGATGAACAAAGCGAGGGCATCAATAGTAGTACTAGTAGTGAGGATCAGGACAATGATAATAATATACAGCAAAGCTCTGATGCTGCTGTTGCTGCTGCTGTTGACGACAACAGTTCGACAACACCAAAATTGACCGACAATAAATCGAAATCGTTTGAATATTTGCGACGATTGTTCAACACTGACACTGATAATTTGGCATTACTCAACACACAAGCGCAATGGCTACAAAATGGCGGTGTTATGATCAAAACGCACACCAGCAGCAGTGTTAGCAGCAGCAGCAATAGCAATAGCAACAGCAACACACCGACAACAACAACAACAACACAATCACCAACAACAACACAAACACCGAATATCTTTCAACTGTATACACATGAATTACGCAAACAAATTGAATACTATTTTCACATGATACAAGAACAAATGCCACAACAAACACATCAACATGAACAACAACAACAACAACAATCAAAAATAGAGTCCAACAATCAACAACAACAATTTTCAATTCCCTTGGTACAAAAACAAATTACAAATTATAGTGCCACCAACAACAACAACAGCAACAAGAGCAACCAAATTGGCGCTAAAGAACAAAACTACAACAACAACAGTGAAGAAGTCAACAAGCGACAACAACAACAACAGCACCAACAACAACAACAGCAACAAGTTGATGAAGAAAACGAGGCAAATGCCGGCATTGAGATCAATGAAGCAATTGAGCGGCAAAAACGTAAGTTTAACTCACAACAACAACAACATCAACAACAACCACGACACTTGACAACACTGCATCAAGAACAATTGGCAACAACAACACCAACCACAACAAGCATAGCGCCAGCAACATCAACAACAACAACAACAACAGCAGCCAAACCAACGCCAACAAAAACTAAATCAAAAACATCCTCAATATTCGATGCATACTTTAAAAAATTTCAAGCATTGCATTTACCAACACTGGATGGTGCGGTCACAGCCACCACAACATCGGTGTCCACATCCGTCAGCTCATCATCATCAACAACAACAACAGCAACAAGTAAAGCGGGCAGCACACAACAACAACAACAGCATAAATTTGATGGCAGCCCATTTTTAAAACGTACGCTAAATCGCAGTAGTAAAAATAGTAGTAATAAAGTTAGTAGCAATAGTCATAATAATAGTCAACAACAACAACAGCAGCAACAACAACAACAAGAACATACATCGCCTGTATATGCAACAAACTATATTGGCGATAATACCAACAATATGCCAACGGTGTTGGACAATGTACCAAGCACAACAACAACAACAGCCATACTACAACAGCAACAACAACAGTCAACAAATGGCAACACAACGTCCAAAAAACCCAAAATCAAAACACAAAAACTGATACGCCGCACACGAGTCATGTAAACACACAGGGTATAAACCAACTAAAGTGCCGCAAATAATATAACAAAATACTGCTACATTTATTATTACTACTATATATCTAAAATGGACAACTGCTTCAGCAACAACAACAACTTTCCAACACTGCCAACGAACAAAACAAAACAATACCAAACCAGTCAGAAACTGTTATACTCAGCATACCTATAAACACACACACACACACCCAAACACACACACACAATCAAACATAACGGTATCCCTGCGAAAGAATCGTTTTTGTTTTTGCTCCCTTCGTGCGGTAAGCAACAAAGCCGTTTATATTCTCGTAGTCTAAAAAGCTTTGCCGTAAATTAGAGGAAGTCCTTAGTGGTATTTTTTGCTGTCTGCTACGTATACATAATATTTAGTAATATAATTGGTAATTGAGGCTTCTAGTTTACCAATTCGCATTCGTAATTGGCCATTTAGTTTTTAAATATTTTTTGATGCATGATTCCTACAACTCGAACAATCTTCGAGCATCGATACAAAACATATCCTTAACTATTAAAAACTCGTAGTTTGTATGGGCTGCATTTGTAGCAGCTCCTTAAAGTAGTGCTTGAAAAATGTAGTTTTGATCTTGGCATGAAACTATTTTACAGTAAGATTTATAATACTTTTATAATATACAACAAATTTTTGATAAAACTATGGTCATTTATATCAATTGCGAAACATAATTTACCAGATATATTAGATAATTGACATTTTTGACATTTTCATTGGAACTCTTCTCATACGGCTTATCCACACCAACATATGCGCTATAAACTCAAATAAAATACATCGCTGCTGATTCAACATATCATAAAAAATAAAAATAAGAAAAAAAAAATTTAAAAAATGCTCGATTTTCCACTACAACTCTCTAACGCTCTCTACTCGTCCTGTCTCTCTTGCAATTGCATTTATGAAAACACATCAAGAAACATAAAACCAATGCAGAAACAAATTGGCACACATATACATATATACAATTTACACCCATACGTCACACACACACACGCACACATCTTTACTATAAACACATCAAAGATACCGATATAGTAGAAATTAAGGTGAATTTGATTCGAAATCCTTTCTTTTGGACACATGGCATGGCGTAAAACATCAACTAAAATAAATATTGCATACTAAAAATTCAACTTTATACCGCAAAAGTTATAAAACAAAATTTTGCTATTGGAAACGCATGGAATATGGAACACAATTGAGAAATGGGTGGCACAGAAACATTTCAAAACAAAAAAAAGTTTGGCGTCTGGCGGCGTCTGCAAAACATTTCTTTCAGAAAAAAAAAACCCTAAAAATAAAACTCTGCAAACATTTCTCATTTAATGCACGCCTAACACATTTTTGAATCGCTTTTCGATAATATTTGTAATCGATTTTTGTTGTCTTTTGTATTTTGTTTAGTGGTTAACTGGAAGCTGTTTCCGTTTTAGTGCACTGCGACCATGATGGAACGTTTGGAATTGGCACACATTTGGTCGGTTTGGTTATATTGCCATTTTGAAATTTGAACAAAATACACAAATTGTGTTTTCTTAGATAGAATTTTTTATTTTTATTAATATTATAAATACTATTGATTTGTTTTTAGTTTTTAGACACAACTAATTTAAACAAAAAAATATTGTATTTTCTGTTGAACATAAAAAAAAAAAAAAAAAAAACCGCACCCAAAACTAAGTGAAACAAACAAATTTTGAATACATATATTATGTTATGTATAATTTAATTAATGACAATATCCATTTGTCTGTATATAATATATGTATGTATGTTTCTTGTAAAAAGTTTAAAACGCATTCACATTGGAATATATAAACAATTTTCATAAATTATTCCTAAAACAAAAAAAGATTTCCAATTTTCCATTGTGATAAACGATAATTTGTATACTTAACTAACAATATTTATCTTTTTATTTAGAGAAAATTGCTTGAAAAAAAAGTTGTAAAAAATCCATCTAATTTACCTTGCCGCATTTTGCCTACTAGGGAAACTTACAATTCGAAAACATGTAGTAGAAAAGTTGTGCATTGTTAATGCGATGAAACAAATTTTTTAAAAATTGCATTATCTTATCTCTGTTTAAGCATTAAATACTAGTTTAATAATAATATTGTAAGTTCTAGATCTATACAACTGGAAATCATATAAAGTAAAACTGTACATTTATCACACACACACACATACACCCAAACACACACAGAAAAAACAAAAGCATAATTTAAGAATATTCATTAAATAAAAACATATATACATCTATGAAAATTAAAGAGTTTGATATTTTTCACTAGAATTTTGTGCCATGTCAAAAGCTAATTGATATACTAAATTTGAAATGGTAATGTTGCTATCTTATCACAAGTCTTTAATTATTCCCATGCGACTTAAGGAACGGAAAAAGTCATACGGTTAATAAAGCCATTAAAGACCATAAGTCCATTAACCAATCACACTTTATTTGATTCCCATAAAATAAAAGTAAAAACATATGGTTTTAAAAATATAGTGGTGTAAAAAAATCTCTCGGCAAGCATTCCAGACCTTTCTTTTTGTTTGTTGTCCACATTAATTGCCCTTTGTTGGCATTGGCAAGTAACGATTGTATGTGACCAAGTTCTTAACTAAAGCAGCAAGCGAAAGCATGCACACCATGCCAGCTGGCATCAGTTTGCCCGAACGATTCCAGCGAGCGCCCATTAAACCGGCTAAAAAGAGCGAAGTTCCCAATTGCAGCAGTGGACGTGGTGGATCACCAGAGTTTAAATGGGCGCCATAGCCGAGCAATGCACCAAATGCGACACCAGCTGCAAGCGACGGTATGGAACCTGTTTTGCAACACAGGGAATTTAAGTTTTCATAGAGAAAAAAAATTGAGTTTATAAGTTTTTCTTACCAGCTTTTGCGTAGCCCATAATTCCGCCAGCGGCAACTGTGGAAGCGTATACATAACCAAACCAGTCAATAGGCATTTTGATTTTGTGCAGTTATTTGTAATGCTGCTTACACAAATGTTTCTTTAATCAGCAAAAGTTTAATATTTATTTATTATCGACTGACAAAGCAATTTCGTTTGGCAAGAACTCAGCTCAGCTGTTTTTTTGTAACAAAAACCTGTAATACGCGTAGCAAAACACTGGGACCGATAATAGTGGGAACATGGTAGAGTTGTATCGCGTATTCGATATAATTATCGACTTAACTATTTAATATGTTCAGATTTCTTTTGAATATCAAAAGCTGTCAAGAGACCCCACATTTTCTACTATTTATTTGTTTCATTCTCTGAATTAAGTCGACTTTTTATGCTGTCATTCTCGTGCTATGTGCTCATATTCTTACTATCGATACAATTACAGCCACATTGCAAAAAAGTGTTGAAAAGTTATTAAAAAAAAGTGTTGGTAACTAAGCATCCCTGTGTACGCATTTTGGGGCGCATAATTTTCACCGAAAAAAACATAAAAACTGAAGTAGTTGCAATAATTCTGAAGAAAAGTTATTAATAAACGGCTAATGCGTGTATTAAAAACCGAAAGTTAAACGAGTTACACACTTTTACACAATCGTTATTGAAAACGCTTCTGTTTGCGGCGTCCAGTGAATTTGGTTATTGAATTTTTCAGTCGCACGTCGCCAGTTTGCGTCGGCGTTTTTTTAGAAGCAGAAAAGTGTAGGGCGTGGGCAACTCGCTTAGAAAATTTACAAAAAAGTAAAAGCACGATTAAAAACTGAACATATAGTGCAAATATGAGTGACTTTCAGACGCAGCAGGCGAGTTTAGTGCACTCTCAGGCATTGGCAGCTGCCATTCAACGTGCAAAGCAGGTAAGAAGAAGATGACATTAAGCCCCTGTCAGTGAAAGAGGAACGAAGTAAAACTAACTAATTTTTGTTTCTGTTGTTGTTATTGTGCAGATCGCTGCAAAAATACAACCAAGTGCACAACAACAGGCAGGAGGTGATTCCAGTGGTCCATCTGCAGGAGGAGGAGGCGGTGGCAGCAATAATTTTAAGCGTCATAACGACGACGGCGATAGTGGACCCGATAGCAAACGTTCGTTTGGAAGTCCCGACTACGGCCAAAACAACTCGAATATGAGCAGTGGCAGCGGTGGAGGCGGCGGCAATGGCGGTGGCAACATGACCCAAGCAATTGCACAAGCTGCTGCGGTTGCAGCGCGATTAGCTGCTTGGCCAGCATCCACATGCGAAGAGCAGGTACGGATACCCGAGAGCATTGTAAGCTCTTTTATCGGGCGCAGCGGCAACGATACCCTAAGTCATTTGGAGGCGGAATCAGGCGCCAAGCTGGAACTGATGCAGGATCAGGAACGCGTGATCACGTTGCGAGGCTCTCGAGAGAACTGCACTAAAGGACGTGAGATGCTAGAGCAAATGGTCAGTCGGAACGGTGGTGGCAATGGCAGTTGCGAGGTGCTTCTAACCATTAATATGCCTCCGCCGGGGCCAGGCGGCTATCCGCCGTACCAAGAAATTATGATACCAGGCGCCAAGGTTGGTTTGGTCATTGGCAAGGGTGGCGATACAATCAAGCAGCTTCAGGAGAAAACAGGCGCTCGCATGATCATCATCCAAGACGGTCCAAATCAGGAGCTTATTAAGCCATTGCGAATTTCCGGTGTACCACAAAAGGTCGAGCATGCCAAACAAATGGTCTTGGATCTGATTGCTCAGAAGGATGCCTTGGCTCAGCAGCAACAGGGTGGTGGGCGCTCTGGTGGTGGTGGTGGCGGCGGCGGTGGTGGTGGTGGCTCCGAATCAAACTTCAATAACTTCAACAATGGCGGCGGCGGTGGCGAAAGCGTTGAGGTCTTTGTACCCAAAATAGCTGTTGGTGTTGTCATTGGCAAGGGTGGCGATATGATACGTAAAATTCAAACCGAATGCGGCTGCAAGCTGCAGTTCATCCAGGGCAAGAACGATGAGATGGGCGATCGCCGATGCGTCATCCAAGGCACACGACAGCAGGTTGAAGATGCCAAACGCACCATCGACGGCCTCATCGAGAATGTTATGGTAATACATAATGTTCATTGGACACACGCTCTAATATTAAATGGATTTTCTCTCCTATTCACAGCAACGGAATGGAATGAATCGCAATGGTAACGGTGGCGGCAATGGTGGCAGTCAAGCTGGCGGCGATTCAAACAACTCCAACTATGGCTACGGCTATGGTGTGAATCATGCGCAAGGCGGTCGCGAAGAGATCACCTTCTTGGTGCCAGCTTCCAAATGCGGCGTAAGTTAATTATGATTATTCCTCCAGCAATATCTTACACCCTTGCTATTTAGATTGTCATTGGACGTGGTGGTGAAACGATTAAGCTGATTAATCAGCAGTCTGGAGCGCACACAGAAATGGATCGGAATGCCAGCAATCCGCCCAATGAGAAGCTCTTCAAATCTAAGGGCACCACAGATCAAGTTGAGGCTGCGCGTCAAATGATATCGGAAAAGATCAACATGGAACTAACTGTGATCTCCAGGAAGCCCATCAGTGGTGGTGGCGGAGGCGGCGGAGGTGGTGGCGGCAATAATGCTCATCACAATCAGCAGCCCGGCGGCTATGGTGGCAACCAAATGCAAGGCGGAGATCCAAATGCAGCCGCTGCAGCAGCCTACCAGCAACAACAACAGCAGCCATGGGGTGCCTATGGCCAACAGGGCGGTTGGGATCCAGCTGCTGCTCAGCAACAGCAGATGGCCATGGCAGCAGGTCAGGGTCAAGCTGGAGCAGCTGCCGCTGCTGGTGGTCAAGATTACTCAGCTCAATGGATCGAGTACTATAAGTAAGTTCTTATATAAAGGAGTTTTAGAATCTGAAGCTAACCCATTGTGTTTTTGCTCTATCATAACAGACAAATTGGTTGCCATCGTGAAGCAGAAATGATTGAACAGCAGATGAAAGCTAAGCAAGCGGTGGGTGGTGCAGCACCAAGCCAACAGGCACCACAGCAACCGCAACAGCAGCAGCAGCAGCAGCAAGCACAACAACAACAAAGCGCTGCCAACAGTGCCGACTACAGTGCCCAATGGGCGGAATACTATCGCAGTGTAGGCAAGATCGAAGAAGCTGAAGCCATTGAAAAGACGCTCAAGACTAAGGTATAGTCTTAGGATAAAAGTTGATGTGTTTATTGCAATTGTATAAATATCGGGAGTTTATTGTTTAAAAAGTAGTTATATTTTAAGGTCTTGCGCGATTATATAAATACTCGTAACTTAAATAATTCATTTTGTAATTGATTTGCTCTTGCAGCAAAATGGAGCTGGCGCTGGCGGTGGTAGTAGTGCGCCCAACCCAAATCAAGGTGGCCCCAATCCGAATCAACAGCAGCCAAATGCAGCAGCTGCGGCAGCAGCAGCAGCGGCCGCCGCTGCAGCAGCCGGTGGCTATGCCCAAGGTATGACTCCTAGCCAATATGCACAATATTCACAGTATTATGCTGCAGCGGCTGCTGCCGGTCATCCGCCACAAGGTGCACCCCAGCCCCAAGGCGGTGCAGCTGGCGTCGGCGCTGGTGGTGGTGGTCCGGGCGGACCACCAGCTGGATATCCGGGTGGCTATCCCGGGGCCGGCTATGGCGGCTATCCCGGTGGACCTGCTGGCGGACCAGGGCAACAGCCATCACAAAAATCACATAAAAACGATAAACATTGAGAGGACTGAATCTAGATGTAGGGTGCCTTCAAAAATGGTGAGTACATTCATTCTCCAATATTATATATTTTGCTTTTTGCTTATGCTTTCTTATCTATTTGCCTGGTTAAATACTTTTTTGATATATCTATATATGAAAACTTTATGAATTTTTTGTGTTACCATATAATATATATGTATAGATTCTTCTTATATTGTAATTGATTATTTATACCTGCGAAAATCTTTAACAATTCTTTATGTGTATTTTTGAATGAAACACCTAACAATCTCTTGTTTACCATGCGTAAAAACCTCTTTACAGTGAAATCATATGATTTGTTCTACTATCCTCTATGTCTTTTATATCCCCCTCAATAAATTAGCAAATATATACAAATATTTGAAGCGCAAAAAATGATGAATGCAGAACGAGAACAGCTACGACGAGCGTCAACGTCAAGAGAGACAACCATCAATCGATCAATCAATCAATCAATAAACTTAACAGTCAATCAAACAATTTTGTCCACTTGCAGCTTAAAGCAATTGCGCTTTGCTTAATTGTAAATTTAAATTATATATATACATACATATATAAACATATATTTAATAATTATTATATATATTTGCCAATTACATTGGTTTTTATTTTTTTAGCTTATAATTTCATATTTAGATTCTAAGCAAAGTTTTAGCTGAATCAAAAAAAAGAAAACAAGAACAAAAAACAAAAGAGAATTAAACAAAACAAAATAATATTTAAATGTTGCTGTCCAGTTTTAGAATCACAATAACAAAATATTTCTTGGGACAATACACAACAATTATTATATATATATTTATATTTCTAAAACCATTAACTTTTTATATGTATATGCTGCTTATAATATTTCACATGCATAAAACATTTCTTTCGTCGTCAATTTAGGCATCTCTTGAGGCGCAAGTTCCGAAAGCTGCCAACTATAGCAAAAATTTAGAAGCATATTACTATATGTTGGAGTGTGTGTTTGTGTGTAAAAGACATATATATCTATTATCTAGTACATATACTATATATTGAAATGATAAACCTTTTGATACCGCAATACATTTGACTCACAAATACATTTTAACTTAGCATAGTTCTTAATACAAACATAAAAACTCTAAAAACATAGATACATACTATATATATAACTACGATCAACGTTTCAACTGATCTGGTAAGATTACCAATATGAACAATATATTGTCTTGGATGTCCACTTGGATGTAACTGGTTTGTTGATCGGATACGTAAACTTTTAATATATCGGATACGTAAACTTTTAATATATTTTTTCAAAATGCATATACCATAAATATTATATAACTCATTTATATTTGATCATTGATTAGCTTTAAGATATCATTTTGATTTCAGTTCAGATAAAACAAGTTCCCAAATGCAGTTTCCTGCCTTCTCTCTATTACTTATAACTTCGCTCTTATGTTTTTTTTCTCATTGTATCTATGATTATTTTTTGGGTAAGATCTTAAATGTGGTACGAAGGACAATTATGCGTGTGAAATATATATTATTATCATATATTTAAACAATTCTATGTGTGTGTGTGTATATAGCATATACTTTCAGAGGCCCGGGCATCTTCAAACCAGTTCATAACAGCAATAAAACAAAGCAAAAAAAAAAAATGCAAAACATTAAAATCAAATTAATAATTAAAAATAATAATTGATTGTAGTAAAATGAAATGCGTAAAAATAAAAAAAAAAATTGGTAAGATCTTTTCTTATTATTGTGTATGTCTTAAAAATCTTACAATGCAAAATATATACATATATCTATATATATATACACAAATTTTTTAAAACATATATATATTGAACGTAGGTCTGCAATTATATAAACAAAATATATTTATATGCAAAAATAATAATAGTCGTAAGTTTTATGTCTCTTCAAAATGATGAATGAACATTGAATAACAAATAATAATGATGTTGATGATTATGATGATGATGCACCAATTTCTAATGAATATATTTGTACAAGAAATTGGGCGAGGTTGCAAGATTTACAAAACTCTTTCTGCAGCAGCCTTTCGATACATTAAATAAACACATATAATATGACTATATACTATACCATATATAATTATATTAATCGAAAAACTATATAACTACAACATATACCAAGTGTATGTGTTGTATTTGACTTGTGCGTTTCTATTTATTATATATTTTTGATAATTTTTTGATCTCTTTTTTGTTTTTTTTGCCATATATGAAAATCGTTTTTGAGCGTATTTTCAGATGGTCTGAATTTGGATGGGATCTAGGGGCCGAACTCTCTTTTGCTTTTCTGTTCACTCTGATCTTCTGTGCTGATCAATTGAGTCGTTTCCTTTGGGTATGTAGCAGGTTTATCAAACACACACATTTTGACTATATATACTATATTGTCTCTCTATCTCTCTCTATATATATACATACCATATCATATTCTAAATGCCTTATATAATGCACAAATGCTGATATATATTTTATACTACTTAATATTTGTACATACATACCTGATGTTGATTATGATGATGATGTTGTTTTCTCTATATAATATTATTATATATTCCAATAGCCAACAACAATGCAATATTTCCGAGCTGTATCGACTTCCTCCTGCCCCAAAAAATTAACGTTTTGAGACTTCGAATTTTTATATATATCATAAATATATTGAATATTGATATTTTACATATATTTTTAAACTGAATAATGAATCTCCACGATTATTATATATAGACATATATATGTATGTTGTTTCAAGATATCATTTGTTTGCGATCTAGACGGTTTATATTATATATTTCTTATATCATATATTGAAAATCGGTACAGCATCCAAGATCGCTTTGAATTTTGTGGGCTTAGCTTAGGCTTTGTTTTGCATTTGCATTTGGGAAGTTGCTTTATTTTTTTTCAATTTCAGCCAAAGTTGATGTCCTGATGTTATCCTTAAATCCTGACGGTCAGTATGCAATACACTTTGTCTTGTAGTATATAGTATCCCCATCTCCATATTTGAGTTCAATTTTTTTTGGGTCAATATCAAGCCGTTTATTTCGCAATCAAATGATATTTTTGAAATTGATATATCTAAATAACATATATATATATATATATTTGTTTATATTTGATTTAAAAATTATGTGCTTTCATCTATTTCCAGGGCTAAATTGAGCAATATAATCCTTTCAATTTTCTATTTAATGCATTTTAAAAAAACAAACATTCATTTCCTCATACTTCATATGTTTTATTTATGAATATTTACCATCAATACGAATCGCAATACTCCATGATCTTTTTTAATGTATCTGTATGTTACAGCCTTATATCCTCGTGATCCATTCGTCAATTTCAATTTTCAAATTTAAAAGGTTTATCTTTAATCCTTCATATATATGTATATGCATTAACGACTTTTATTTCTAAACAAATTATATTGCATTTTTTTTCGATTTTCTCAATAAATTATTTAACGAAAACTAGAAACGGCTTTTTTTTATATATAGAAGAGAAGAGTTTTTTGCCATTTATCCCATTTAAGAAAAACGCATATAATACTATATATTTTTTACTTTCTTGCGATATATTATTGATATACATACTGCATATTCGTCTTTATTTAAAGATAAAACAATACATCGCTTTACATCTAGGCATCCAAAAGTGCATTTTAGGGGATGCACGCGCTTGGTTTTTACGGTTAAGTTAAGATTCTGTTCTACAAAGAGAGCGTTCAATAAATTCTATTTGACATTGTTTCATGTACGATTCTCATCGTAAACTCATTATTTTCTTTTCTTTTCACATGTACTTTAGATAATATATATACTATGTATGCATATTAACGCACATCCAGTTTTAATTCATACTTTTTGGTTATTTTTTTCTTTTTTTTTTTTTTTGACAAGAAAACGTACATCGAGATGTTTGTATTTAATGTGATTTGTGTTTAAAACATTTATTTGAAATCTTGTATTTTTGATCAATATTTTATTTTATTTAAAATTTACATACATCTATTTTTTCTGCATAAATATTCATACTTTATATTCATTGCTGCGTGTTTAAGGGTGTTCTAGTTGTGTGTGTGTGTGTGTGTTTTTTTGTTGCCGCTCTACAAGAGAAACCTGCTTTAGTTCTGTCTTCAATCTATTATCAAAGCCAATCACTTGAGATTAAAGGAAGATATAGAAATCATTTAAGCAAAGTTTGGAAGTACTAAAGTAACATCATAAGTGCTTATCATAACAATCTGTTTTGACAGTTTACAAAACTGGCAATTCCCAAGCCTCGAACAGAAAAATCGCAAAGGTATCCAAAATCAGCAATCATATATATGTCTAATTTACAGTCATTTCAAAACATTGTTCCAAACAATTTATGAGTTTTTTTTAATGGAATCATATATTATTATGCCTAATGCATTCGCTTGTCTCGTCGCCCAAATCCAAATATAGAGTTTTTATTATTATTTTGTACATAGCCGAAAATGTGTGCAGTAGTTATCATAAATTTCGGATTTTGTTTTTTAAGGTTTCCATACTTTGTTTTTTTTTTTGTACTGCTGCCAGTGTGTGAATTTTGTTTTTAAGATATCAATTTTTTTTTTTTTATTAATTATCCTTTTTGCTTAGATTAAAATACATTATTCAAAAAATCAATCAGCACTTTTACATTTTAATGTACTTATCAACTTGTTTGCATTTCTTCGATTTTTACAAGTTTTTCTTTAATGTTTTCCGAGTTTGTGTTTTGCTTAAATTACCACACTTTTTGTAGAGCCGTTTGAGAGCGCAGGTATTCATAAAGAAAATGAATATAATAAGTGTTTACATATTACGTTTACATATATACATATTCACATGTATATATAAATATGAATAATCTTAGTACACAATAGAAAAAAAGGACATAATCCGTTTAAGGTAAAGTTTTTTTTTTGTTTGTTTTTTAGTTGTAGTTTTAAAGAGTACAAATTATACGCTTATAGGAAACTAGAGGTTGTTTTTTTTTTTAAACTTTGTTGTTGTTTTTAACAAGTTGTTTTTGTTGCCGCAGCAGCTCTCAAAAAGTGTTTCGCTTTTTCGGATGCTTGTTGTTGTGTAATGTGTTTTTGTTTTGTTTTTTGTTTCTTTCAGTGTGTTTGGTACAAGTTTCACTGCTTGCTTGGCCCATCCCCAGGCTCCAATGCCTCCCATTTTGTGTAGTTTTATGTTGCAATTAACTAAAATAAAACAAATTACAGATTAAACTTATATTGTGTGTCTTATTGATTAAGCCTTTTTGTACTAACCGCTTTAACTGTGGCCTTAATGAAATCCTTTTTCTCTGTTAAATCGAAGTCGGGGTACTTAGCATAAACTTGTTTGCACACTGTTTTCATGGTAATCTCTTCGAGATTGGCCTTATCCAAAATCTCCTTAACATAGCCGCGTATTTGCTCGTCCTATAAGAAATGAGATAATTTGATTCTCGGTATTTAAATAATTGTGAGCAATAGTTTCCTACCGTTGGGAATGCCATTTTGCCCTTCTTGGTTAATGGCTGGTCCTCATCGGACTCATCTTTATCATCGTTATCCTCCTCCTCTGATGTTTCCTTCTTTGATTTCTTCGGTCGACCAGCGGCTACAAATACATTTTCCAATTTGAATAAAGCACTTTCGTCATAGAGAGAATTATTAATAATATACTCACACTTTCCAGCTGGTTTTGACTTGTTGTTAGCTTTGCTATTTTTCGCAGGAGTCACTGGCTTCTTACTCTTTTTGGGACGTTCCTCCTGCAACAACATATTGAATCGTTTAAGCATGAAGCTTTTACAAAGTCTGTTTTAAATTGCTTACCTCGCTTTGATCACTGCCAAATTCGGACAATTCCTCTTCCTCCTCATCTTCTGATACTTCTTCCTCCTCACTTTCCGAATCCTTGCGCTTTCGCGCTGATGCTGTGCGTCCACGTCCTCGTCTGCCAGCTGGAGTTACGCTCGCTGCCGATCGACCCCGTTTGCCTGGAGCCGCGCGCTTGCGCTTGGGTACCTTATGCAAAATAACGAAACTCCTTAACAATAAGAAAAAGTTTGCTTAACAAATAAAGGGACATACATCACTATCAGCATCAGATAGCTCGGATTCCTCTTCGTCCTCGGATTCCGAATTTCTTCGACGACTTTTACGCACGGGGCGACCGCGACTGCCGCGAGCTGCTTGCTTGCGACCGGCACCGCTTGCTCCACCAGCACCACCGCCGCCGCCGCCACGACCAGCATCTGAATCTGAATTGCCCGAAGGATTGTACTACAAGTGGAATATAATATTATATGGATCCAATGGAAATAGATTAGGCAAAACTTACATCTGAGCCGGACTCGGAGTCATCGTTTCTGCGTCGCCGAGCTACTTGCACTTTGTGCTCGCTCTCCTCAGAGCTTGATAAATCTACATAGGCGGACATTTCTGCAAACAACGAACAATTTGTTAATCGAAAAAGATTATAATGAGGAAATTAGTGTGCAAAACATACTTTTGCCTGCCGTGGAACGTTTTGGACGTCCGGAATTGCGAGCTGAGCCTCTGCCAGATGCGGCGCTCGCCTTGTTGCTGGTCTTGCGTTTCTTATCATCTTCGCTGGCGGCATCATCGTCATCGACCTCTTCATCGTCCACCTCCTCTTCCTCCTCATCGCCCTGTTCAAGGCAGAGCGACTCATCTGGTTCCATTAAGAATTTGAGCACACGCGACGCAATCTCATCTTTGCTGCCTTTGCGATCCAATGTGAGAATTTCACAGATGCTGCGAATCGATTTGTTATCCACCTTTTTGATGGCCTCGTATTTCTTTTTGTATTCCGCCGAATCCTTGGCAAACTCAAAGCCAGCAAATGAACGCAGATTCTTTTTAACTACATTATTTTTGCCTTGGGCGCCAAAGCAGAGCTAGAAATTAAATACAAAGGTATGATTATCTGTAATCCATAATAATTTCAATGAGGTCTTACCGAATGTAGCACCTGTAGACCATCGACACGAGTCTTGTTTATGTTTTCATTAATGCGATCAATTTCGGCCAGAGCCACAACGTTCTCATCATCCTCGGCCACTTCGTTGTTCTCATCGAGGCCATCGCCTTCGTCGGCATCGTCGTCATCTTTCTCATCCTCCTCTGACTTGTCCAATTTGCCATTCTTGGTCTTCGACTCAGTCTTCTTGGCGACTGCTGACTTCTCTGTTGATCCCGACTTGGCCTTGCCACCATCTGTCGCATCAGTTTTCTTTTTATCTGTTGGTTTTTTCTCATCCTCATCGCTGCCATCTTCTTTATCATCATCGGCTTGATCCTCATCCTCGCCTTCATCATCATCCTCGTCCTCATCTACATCATCGTCGTCATCGTCAGTCTTGGCGGCACTTTTCTTTGCGCCATTGTTCACTTTCTTTGCGGCTGGCGGTGAAGGCGATGCTGCTTTTGTGTCCTTCTCCTTTCCATCTGAGAAAAAAAAGAAATTTGATTAATTTACAATTCGATAAAATCATTCAAAAAAGTAATATCTTCATGCTTGGGAAGTCCAATGCTTGATTTTTGGGAGCGCAAGGGACCATGAAAATGAAGTTTTATTCTACCTTAGCATTTACTATACAAAACCATATTGTTCAAGGTCTCGTATGAACAATAGCCAAGGGTAATTAATCTTAGGTAGATGGATGGTAGATAGAAAGAGAAAGTGCAACATTGCAAACACTTCTGCAGAAAATACCATATGGAAAAACAAATCGATTCAAACAACAAACGACTGCACTGCGATTCGAACCTACCACACACCAAACTGTCACAACACGAAACGAAGAGAGAACCAAATCACGCAACGTTCGCGGCAATTTAGACAGCGGCGCCAAAGCCAACGCAACATCAACGACGGCTAGCGACGTTCAAACAATGTTCGGTTGAGGGGCAAATCCAATTCGCCGTGCTTTACGAAACGCGCGCAAAAATCATTTTATGATTTTTGTTTTTCTCGCTCTTTCTTCAAACACACACACATACACAAACTTACGAACAGACACAAACGCATGTGTGATTGAGTGTGCGCGTGTGTGTGTGTATGCTGACTTGTGTTGCTTTTATTTACCTGCATCCAATGTTGGCGCGGTCGCGCCCGCTGCGTCCCCAACAGCTTTTTTATCAGCGACGTCATCAGTTGCGGGTGTCGCTGCTGCCGATGCATCAGTGCTATCCTTTTCCACAGCCTTGGCTGATGCGTCCTCGGATGCTGTTGGCTCCGTTGCATTTTCTATCGCCTTCTTCACCTCGACATTTTCTACCTTATCAGCGGCATTTTCTTTGGTAACCACCGTCTCCGCTTCAAGCGTTGTGTTGGCATCCTAACGAAAATCAAAACAAGAGCAAAACACAATTAAATTACACTTGCAAATATTTTTGGCGGCGTTTTTTCACATTCACATGCGCTAACACTACCATAAGAGTTTGTACGTTGTGTGACCACTGGTTTATGCGTTTCAGTTATTTCTATTTTTTTTTTTCCTCTTTTCGATTGTTTTAGAGCACACACAAGTTTTCTTTTGAGCTTTGCGTTTGTGTATGCGTGTCTATGGGGGCATTGGGCATGCACACGTTGTCTCGCTTGCACGCACCAAAAACTAGACACAGTCAACATACAAACGCAACGACGCCATGTTTATACACATAAACGAATCGTCGCAGGGGAGAAAGAAGACCGATTTGGCGAGAGCAATATTTGTTGCGCTTTATTTTCACGTTAAACACATTTGCACCCCAATGTTTTTATATGCGCGTTTGTGGTACACACTTTATTCTTGATTTTAAAATAATTTTTTATAATTTACATACCATATTTTCAATGGTTTTATCTTTTTTTTCGTCAGCCGACATGCTTATGCTTATGTGTGTGGCGTTAGGGATGAGTTAATACATCGATAGCGTTGCACTATTGTAATCGATAAAAGGCGGCAAGGCGAATTGAATTATTTATACCGGCAAATTGCATAAATTGGTAGATATTTTCAAGTTCCCTACAATTGTATACTTTAAACAAGTTATGAGTGCTCGGATACTTCAATGATAATCCAACTTTAAAAGTAGTTAATTGGAATCGATAGATTATTGTCAAATGCATATGTATGCCACAAATGCAGTGCATTAAATTGGCACTCACAACGATACGCGAACACAACATTTGCAACATAAAAGCGCGCGCACAATATATATTCAGCAAACCTATAAACAGAATATTCGCAACAAATAAGCACTATTATGGGAATTTTGGGCTTATCAAAGCTTATTGCTGATTTGGCACCACTCGCAATACGCGAGAGTGAAATCAAAAACTTTTTTGGTGAGTTTTCGCAGATGGCAGCAACAATTAAACATTAAAAAATGTTCAAATTTGCAGGCCGCAAAGTTGCCATTGATGCTAGCATGTGTCTGTATCAGTTTCTAATAGCTGTACGCTCTGAGGGCGCACAATTGGCCACAGTGAATGGTGATCCAACCTCACACCTAATGGGCATGTTCTATCGCACAATTCGTCTCCTTGACAATGGCATCAAGCCCGTCTACGTGTTCGATGGTGCGCCGCCAGATATGAAAGCTGGCGAGCTGGCAAAGCGTGCGGAACGCCGCGATGAAGCCGAGAAGGCATTAAAAGCCGCCACAGAGGCTGGCGATGATGCAGAGATTGAGAAATTCAACCGCCGCCTGGTGCGTGTTACCAAAGAGCATTCCCGTGAAGCCAAAGAGCTGCTCAAATTGATGGGTGTGCCGTATGTGGATGCACCATGCGAGGCTGAGGCGCAGTGCGCGGCACTAGTCAAGTCCGGCAAAGTATATGCGACGGCCACAGAGGATATGGATGCATTAACCTTTGGCTCCTGCAAACTGCTGCGATACCTAACCTACAGTGAGGCCAGAAAAATGCCGGTCAAAGAGTTCAGCTATGATAAAGTGCTGCAGGGTCTGGAGCTCACTAGCAAGGAGTTCATTGATCTGTGCATCCTCATGGGCTGTGACTACTGTGAGAGCATCAAAGGCGTTGGCCCAAAACGTGCCATCGAGTTGATCAAAAGCTATCGAGATATCGAGACGATCCTAGAGAATATCGACACGAAAAAGTACACAGTGCCAGAGAATTGGAATTACAAGCGTGCCCGCGAACTCTTCATTGAACCCGAAGTAACCGATGCCAGCACCATTGATCTCAAATGGGTTGATCCCGATGAGGAGGGCTTGGTGCAGTTCCTCTGCGGTGATCGCCAGTTCAATGAGGAGCGTGTACGCAATGGCGCCAAGAAACTGCTCAAATCCAAGCAGGCACAGACCCAAGTGCGTCTAGATAGCTTTTTCAAGACGTTGCCCAGCTCACCCAATGCCATTGCGGCTGCCAAGCGCAAGGCTGAGGAGGCCAAAAAGAGTGCCAACAATAAGAAGGCAAAAACGTCTGGCGCTGCTCGGGGCAGAAGGCCAAAGTAAGTTTCTCACACAAATATTACAAGAGTTTATTTTTCAAATTTGAAACCACAAAAAAAACTTATCTGATAGTACTTTTTAAGCTTACAAAACTAAAACTTGGTACGATTACAAAAAAAACATAAATTTTCTTGCTGTGTGTTGCTTAGTGTTCTAATTGGTCTTCTGAGTTGGGTGACAGTTGTTGTTAGTTGTTTCTGGCGAGGATCGGGGGCTACTATAGCAAATACTGTTTGGCCAAAGCGCGCAGGAAACGTGATTTCCTAACCATTGCGCTTTCGCGTTTGATCTCCTCATTGTTGTTCGCATTCAGCTCCAAGGTGCCCATCATTGTGATCTGTATAAAGAGTTGTTAGAGAGAGAACTCATGTCTGTCATGTCGAACTTACTGCCTCCAATTTGCGACTATGTTCGCCACGCTTTGCATGCAGATTAACAATAAATTCTAGCAACGTTGTATCCCATATGCAGCTATAGTATGCATCCATGGCATCGGTGAAATTCGATGATTTCTCGCTGAGATTCTTGAACACAATGCCATAGTCGATCTCGTCGAGGAATTGACATAAAACGGTGGCCTGCATATGACAACCCAAATTGGCGGCACACCGTATCATCTTCCTGATAACATAATCATCGGCAACATTACGTTGCAGTGGCATGGTGCAATAATCGGTGCCGGTGACCAAGGCATTGACATAGCAACGCATGGCGGATTCATTGTTGCCAATGGCCAGCTCCAGATCGCCTTTCATCTTGAGCCACGAGATGGTCTGCGGATAATGGCTAAGTGCCTCGGACAGCAGCCACTGCAGCGTCTCACAGATGCTCCTCAGACTATAGCTATTTGGACTGGACAAAAAAGAAGGAGAAGAGAATTTTAGAGTCCGATTGGAAAGGGAAATGGAGATTCGGTTCGTACTTGGTAATGCTGATTGGCCAGAGCTGCATATATTCACAGCTTAGATCATGATTCTGATCATCTTTCAAGATGTTGTGCATCTTGCCCAGCATGGATATGGCCAAGCCAAAGACACTTTGATGCCGCACACGCTGCAGGAATGCCTGAAGTGAATTGGTAGTACCACTCCCAGCTGCAGCTCCCGTCGCCAAAACACGCTTGGGCACATTGAGGAACATGTTCAACATCAGTTCCCAGGCATCGCGACACACCTTCTTGGGTCCCTTCATCTTCTCCATCTCAATGAAGGTCGCCGCAAAGGCCCACGGCAATTCCAGCTGCTGTGCCCGCTTGTCCAGGAACAGCAAGGGCGGAAAATCCGTTAAATTGAGCAGCATAATGGCGCAACTCTCAAGAATCTCCAGTCGTGGCAGCATGGCATCACCCGCCTGCAATGAACCCAAGCACTGTTTGCAACGCGTGCCCAACGCTTGCAGATCCAGCGGCTTCTGATGCCATTCATCCAGCGATTGTGTGATCTGTATGTGCAGGATCTCCCATGTTATGAGTTTGCACATGATTTGGGCACTGCCACCCAGCTCCTGACGCTGTGTCTCTGACTTCAGTACGCTCAGCATGGACACTGCATCGATGTAGTTGCCACGTCCTGCCAGCTCCCTGGCCTTGCCCAACAGCACATAGCTAAAGTCCTGCAGAAAGCTAACGGGCATGGCCATAATCAATGTTTTCAAGGGTTGCGGCACATCCCAGCTGGGATTGATGGCCCACAGTGGTTTCTCTGGCGCCGTGCCGCACAGCTTCACCAGTAATATTCTCACACTATTCGCATTCGTGCATGTGATCAATTGTCGCTCCAAGCCAGCAACATCCACGCGAGTCACTAAAGGATTAGGCGAAAGATTAGTATGAAAATGATCAGAAAGATTAGAAAGTTTTCTTACTTTTCGAGTGACAAATCCAATCGTTGAGTGTGGCCAATGAATTGCTTAGCACAGGCAGCGTCGCTTGCATTAGTTGCTCCTCCAAATCGAATAGTTCCTCCTTGCTGAATATGCCCATGCCACGTGCCGTTAGCAGCAGTTGTCGACTCTGTTCCAGCTGCTGCTGTTGCTGCTGATAGAGCAGGCAATCGATGAGGAAATGCTTTAGCGCCGTCTGCTCCGACTGGCTGCAGTGCGTCAAGGCCTCCTGCATCGCTTCCACAATGGGCGGCAAGTAGTCCAGATCACGATACTTCTCAAAGTACTCGACGCTGCCAAAAATGTTGCCCCACTCAAAGATGGTGCGCACCACATTCAGGGCAGCCACTTGGAGCAACAGTTGGCGTGTCTCCTTGAGCATGCCATTGGAGATGGCAGCCTCAATGTCCAGCTCCACATTGCGTCTGCTGACCAGGGGAATCTCTCGTGCACGGTTATCCAGTTGCAGTATGGGCACAATGTCCACATAGTTATTGAGCAGAGCTTGGTGAAAGCGTTCCAGTAATGTATACTGCTTGGAACTGATGCCACATGCCTGCAACAGACCCTCCAGTTCCACGGGCTGAATGTGACAGAAGTAGAGCGTTGCGCCGGGAGTTAAAGCTTGAAGATTGCTATTGCAGGCGGCGGCAGAATCACGCGCCAGCACATACTGCTTGGTATGCAGATAGTAATGGGCCAACTCGTATTGGAGCTGGGCGCGCAGCTCCTGTGGCGTTATCAAGTGCATCCGGTCATAGTTCTGGGATGTATTTAAATTGTCGCATTGCAGCGTTACAAAGCTCTCGTAGTGGAAGACATGGAAGAGCTTGCTGGTGGCCGTTGAGCATAGCTGTTCCAAGTATTCAATCGATGGCTGTGTCGGTGTATCCAGAAACATTTGCAGCTGATCGGCGGCCGGGAACCTGTTGGAACAGAAAGATTGATAAAAATCGGTTTCTACTCTAGATTACTTCTACCAAGATTTACATTTGAGGGCGTGCCTTAAGCGCAACGTCCTTTATGAGCTGCATACGAAGAATCATTCGATGGTAGATTGTAAGTGCAAAGCGGGCGGCACGCTCATTGCCAGAAATGGGTGCTGCAAAGGGAAGAATTTAAACATACTAATCCCAAAGAGATAAAGATATGTTTTTGCTTACAAATCTTCAGATCAAAGTCACTGGCAAATGGAATGCTGACGGCACGTCCATAGCTTATGGTGCACAGATCCCGCAGCAGGCCCAACTGCATCATTATGGGCAAACCCTTCTCCAGCACATCCAGATCCCAGCGCAGCCAAGTGGCCACTTTGAGTTCCAGAATCTTGAGTGCCAACTGTTTGCGCGTCAACTGCTGGGAAACGTCTGGCACCCTTTGCTGAATAATGGGCGGTACATTGAGGGCGGCGGAGGCGGCGGGTGTGGTTGCATTTGCGCCCACGCTGACATTGTTTAAATTCTGTAGATCGCTGCCAGGGGTGACTACCGTGGGCAGAATGGGTGTCTCCGGTGTCATGCTGATGAATTGCATGATTAGTTCCACAGCGCTGGGCTCTGCAAGGATTAGACAAATTCATTAGAATGCCACGCATTTGAGTGTGTGTGTGTGTGTTAGCGTACCGGGATTCTTGCATTGCAAGTGATGTGTGATTTTGTTCGGATCGAGCAGAAATTCAAACCACAATACTGTTTCGGCCGCCAGCGGCACCGGTTTTGGTTTTAATGGATCTTCCATTGTTTTATTAAATTAAGTCCCTGATTTTGGTTCTCTTGACAAAAACATATGTTTTGGGCATCATGAAAATAATTAACATTTTGTTACGCTGTTACTTAACAGTGAGCATCGAAAAGACACACATCGATAGGTTTGACAATAATCGTCCAACACTGTCGTTTTCGAACACTGCTCGCACATTAAAGCTCAACAGTTGTGTGAGCCGCGCAACAGGTTGTTACATTAAATGTTTAATATATTCAATCGTCATGTTAAAAAAATAACATTTTGATTGAATATGATGGTTGTAAAGTTCCCTAGGCACACAAAAAGCCATTAAATGCATTTTCATTGTTTTTATTTATGTGATTTGTAATTTGACGTCATAAAACTCTTATTTATATGGGTTATCAGAGACGATAAAAAACAAGTAGTATGCACATAATTATTTAATCGTTGGGCTCATTAAAAATGTAAAATAGTTTGAATGATATTTGGCTGATTTATGCTAATTTGTTGAATTTTGTATTTTTTTCGAGGCGCCCATAAGTCAGACTCATAGTTTTCTATTTTTGTGTGTCTTGTGCACTGTGAGAAATTATTGTTTTCTAATATTTTATACTTTTTTCCATTGGAATATTAAGCCAAATGTTTCTTGCAGTGCAGCATACAGACGAACTTCCATATTCCCCGTCGTTTTTGTACGCGTTTTACATAAAAATCTCGGACTAGCCGCTTTATCTTGAACTTTATGAGCATATCATGGCATAAGCTTGAAATAAGTATTTAATGTTCAGGTGATTTTATGCAAATTATTTATTTGATGTTGTTCGCGTTGTTCTCCTTCTATTTAAAATACATTTTTCATGCGCTTAGTTATGATCGTGTCTTGGCCAAACCCATAAGGAAAAAGTTTATGCAACAAAAATTAATATTATTAACTAACTCAATTTTAATGTTATGCTGTTTGGATCTATTTTTCTATAATTATGCAATTAATTTTAAATTTCAAATTTTTCATATCAAATTTGATGCAAATCTCATGTATATTTTTCTGTTTCAGTTGCGCGAAATAGAAAAATCGTGTTGGATTTTTGTTGCGGCCCATAAAAATGTCAAATGTGAGTAGAGTGTTTTTAATTTATATATTTATTTAACTAAAAACTTATTTTTGTTGCTTAAGTATGTCCTCTAGAATTAGTTGATGTTAGGGAGGGTATTTTCCATACATTTTAATCAGTGATATTTATTTTAAATCTATACGTTTGTTAAATGGGATCAAAGTTGTTTGCCAAGAATGCGCACAAGCAGCATTCTCTATAAATTTGTTTATTTATTTGGTTGTTGTTGTTGATTTTCGTTTTGAATAATATACACAACAAAGTCTTAATTATGCATATATATAGGTTTTTAAGGCGCAGGTTATCAGCAGCACTTGTCGAACATTTTTTCCTTGATTAAATCTGCTAAACGTTTCATATTTGTTGCTAGGGGAAGTCATAGAAAACTACAAATATATATATATATTTTTTTTGCATAACTATATGCTACACTTTGTTCTAAAATTAATGTAAATTTCAACTTGGAGTTTTTAACATTTTATGGCACTTAGTTGGACAAGAGAAGACCCTGAATAGATTCTATTGATTGAATCGTAAATTTCAGTCTTCTTTTTCTCTCGATCGATAACAAGTTTATTATTAGTTTTTTTTTTGGGTTTCTTTTGTTTGGTATATTTGCATATTATGCAGGTTGATTAGCTCGTGCCATTCAGAAATGTCGAAACTATTCAACGTATTTATTACTTTGGCCTAGGTATTCAGATCGTTATAATATACACAATGACCCAGTGAAATTCCTTTTGTTAACAATACAAAAAAACCTAAAAATATTTTCAAAACGGAAATCAGAAAGCTCACATGACTTTTCTTCAGGGGTTTAAAAAATATTCAACGCATGTGAATATTATATTTTTTTTTATAAAAAAAATAGAGAAAATGTTGCCAAACATTGCTGAGCTCTTTTTATATATAATCACATATATATTTTCTTAATATTTCAAAATGTCATTAATAATGCCATAAATTAACTAAATTCATTGCTATTGCTAAATCTTTTTACGTACGAAGGCAACAACCAAAAAAAAAAAAACAAAAAAATATATAACGAAAAGTAAAGAATTTTTTTTTCTTTTCAAGAATTTCATGTCTGTCGCCTGCTGGCAGGCGGCATGGAAACAACGACACGAAAATCTTTCAACAGCAGTTGACAGTGCCACACACACACACACACACCGCATACACCTACGCACACACACACTAGACTAGACTCCGTTTGGGGGAGGCATATAAAAAATGTACAACATCTCTTAATTTCGAACTGAAATGAAAATTGTGCCGAGGCTTTTCTTTCTTTTGCGCTGCCGTGTCGCCGTTGATGGGTTTTTCGTTTCTTCAGCAAAAGATTTCCACACTTCCTAGTGCAAACGACAGCTAAATGTCGAAGCTTTCATTAGCAAGAAACAATCCGAATTTTCTATACTCTATCATGTTGTTAGTTAAGGCCTTGTATAACTGAAAGTTTGAGTTTCAAAAATACTTTGGATATGTGCTGCAAACCGCTTGAACCAGCTGGTATTCCCTTTTCGAAAGGTAATGCAAAACTGTCTTTTGTCGCCGCCATGGTCTGCGGTTGTTTCTGGACAACAAATTCTTTCTAAATGTTCTGTACCGAAAATTGTTCTTGGCATTTTAGTTTTTTCTAGCTGTCGCCACACTAAAGTATATACTAGTCTACTTATACATACATATACATATATATACTCACATTTAGTGCGTGAAACTGTCGCATTTTGTGTTCCAAAAAGAAAAGTTTTGTGTCGTTTTGGTGTGCTGCGTGTTTATTGGTATCATTTTCAACGTAATACTTGCAATTAAGCGTTTCTATTTTGGAAACCACCTCCATTTCCATCTCCACCTCCACCTCTGACGACGACTAGTTTGACAAAGTTATGCGGAATTTTCGTTCTCGGTGTCTCAGTTCGTTTTTGGGGAAACGTGGATCACATATTTTGGGAACCGGGGAACAGCTGTCAACGTGCTAAACGATCCTACATCAAAATCGAGAACATACTAAAAGACATTTTTATGTTGCGTGTTGGGGGCGAAAGATCTATTGTAAGCTTAAAATGTAGACATTGAGATATGTGTATTTATTTCCTTGGTCGGATCATCATTTGTACAGTTTTGTAGGCATAATTGATTCCTAACCATTGTGCCCAGCAGTTGCCACGACCCATTAGATCTGGTCCATATTCACCTCCCAAATATTCGCCGTTCAAATTGCTGTAAATATAAAAGAGAAAGTTTTAATAAGAAGTTGGTAAAGAAGACTAAAGCTTAACGTTCTGCAAATGAGAAAAGTTCTTCAGATATTATTATTATTATTTCTTACCTGTACATGCAACTGTTGTACCACCAGGCGCCAGAGTACTGTGCGGCACAGTTGATGGTGCTATTGTCATTGTCGCGATCGTAGGTGCTGAACTTCATGTACTGTTGATAACGGAGTGCATCACCAGCACTGCCTGAATAGCGGCCCAGAGTGTTTAGGCCATACGCATTGGCCTCGTTGCCAATGGCAAAGGCTTCGTAATGTGCGAAACGTTTCTGGCCATGGAAATCCTCCAGATAGACATACAATTCATTAACTGCGGCTGCAGTCAAAGCATTCAATTTGTTCAGGCCAATGAAGAAGCCACCTTCCAGATCACCAAAGCCCTGCTGGTACGATGACCAATTGCGGAAGAAGTTGATGTTGGCATCGACACGACGTTGAATAACCAACCAGCCCGTTCCGTTCAGCTTGGCATCGCAGTATACGTTGAAGGGTTCACTACTGCCTGGCACTTGGATCTTGTAGATGCCATTCTTCTTGGCCTTGGCATCTTTGCAGTCGGTGGGATACTTCTTGAAGGATGCAATCTCTTCAAAGGAGTGGACTGCAGCCACAACCAGGCACAGCACTGATAGAATAACGGACACAGCTCTCATGTTAACAAACCTCGCACAATGCCCAAGAGTTGACTTTTGCCGGCTTTTATACAATTAGAGCATTTTATATTGAGTTTGGGGTACTTTTTCTTAGCAATGATTCATTCCTTTGGGCTTTGATAAGATTGCAATTGTTGTGACTTCCTAGAATATTAATTCGGCACTTCAGATTTAGTGGGTGTCAGCTTATCTACTCGATAATTGATCATTGGTCCAAAAAGGAAAAATACACGCGTCGTAAGTTTGTGATAGTTAAATGGCCAAAATGATGATAAGATTGTGGGCCAAGTAGAACTAGAAGTTAGAATGCTTAGATTGTAGAGTATACTTTTGGGTGTGTAAAGTATTCAAACTTGTTTTAACCTTAAGAAACTTGAAAGGTTTCTACAAAAAATCGAACACTTAATCATTTCATTTAGCTTTATGTTCCAAGACATTTGCCTTTTGTTACTCAATTTTCTCAATTGTTGAATGGCAGCAAACAGTAGTTTCGTCTCTCACGGTTATTGTAGACTCATTTAAACTAGTTTCGATAGATCTAACAAACAGGTAAGTGATTTTAATTGTTTGCCGATTCACAATACACACACATGGATCGTGCATCTCTCATTGTATCCCACATTCAGCTCCATTCACTTAACCACGTTTTACCGTTTATGTCGCCCATCAATATCGAAGTCGAAACCAAACCAAAATCTATATGAATCGAGCGGATGGTGGATCGAGCGCCTGACTCTTTGATGGTCCCCCAGCAATGACACACATTTGTCAAAACGAGCGCACTTCAAAAGGCCGTCAAAGCCAGACAATAATTTTTGTGGCCAAGTGCAGAAGAAGACGGCATAAAAGCAAAAGCCAAAACACAAAAACAAAAATCAAATGCAAAAGCAAAAAAAAAAAAAAAAAAATTGTCGATAGATGGAAACGGGAAGTTGGCCATACAGAGAAGTTGATGTTGCTTGTTTGTTTGTTTGCCAGATGAACAAAAAACAAGTAAGAAGGCTCTAGTCAAGAAATCCCGACTAGGACATACCCTTAACCCCATACGTTACGCGTACAGTAATTTGTGTGTATTTACCCAGTAACAAATATGACCAAACTTCAAACTGCGATAACTCTGGGGGCTCTGAACCAATTTTGAATATTTTATCCAAAGTTTCAAACCTGATTTTCACAACTTTAGAAATTCAAGTTTTATTGTCGATTACATGTGTATATCAGAAACCAGAAGTGTTATCGATAATTTGAAACAAATTTGTTCTTCTCATGGTATAGAGAATTTTAGTTACAAGTTTGAAGTCTCTAGCTCTTATAGTCTCTGAGATCGACGTCATACAGACAGACAGACAGACAGACATGGCTATGTCGACTCGGCTGTTGATGCTGATCACGAATATATATACTTTATGGAGTCGGAGATGCTTCCTTCCGTCTGTTACATACATTTGCACAAAACCATTATACCCTTATTTACTCATTTAATGGGTTAAGGGTATAAAAAAGCGCAACAAGTGAAAGACAAATGTGCGAGCCATCAATTGTCAAAGTCAAAAACGCCAACTCGGCTGACGGTTTTCCACTTATAGTGTGAAATAATTTCACAGTTTTACTTTTTTTCCCCCTTTTAGCATTGTCTTCTTTACTTTAGTGCATTTTCTTTTGCATTGTGTATACCTGTAGCAGGCGAACATAATGGCCAAGATACAAGACTTGATTTATAAAATATATTCTATGACTTTCCTTGATATTTGATCACAGTTTATAGTGCTTTTCTTTAGTTTTGAACGTCATTGAAGTATTAAATGATTCTTAAAGGTAAAGAAACTGAATATTTTGACTGCTGTTGTTTCAACATGTTGTTAAACAAATATAGTCTAACAGCTTCTTTGGGGTTCAGCAGACTTTAAAGCCAAGTTTCAAGCAACAAAAAACAGCTGAACATTTAACAAAAAAAAACCTTTCATTTGCCTTTTTTGTTTGTTTATATTGAAACAGTTGGCATCTGGTTTGGGTCTCTGTTATTGTTTCAATGCCAATGGCTTTTTATGACTCGTTTACATATTTACTTCATTTGTTTTTCTCTGTAAATTGAATGTGCTTAATTCCATTATATTTTATTGTTTATTTATACGTAAACTGTAAGTGAAACCTTTAGGAACTTTATAGCAAAATTCCTTAAGGCATATTATAAACTTCTTAAAACGTAACTATAGTATTGAGTATATCGCTAATGAATCATACTTTTTATATAGTTTTTTTCGGCTGACAAGTGAACTTAATTTGAACAGCTGTTTTTTAAGAACTACATAAACCTTTCAAAGCTTTTTGTGCCTTTAAGAATACAAACAAATAAATTTCAGGTAGCAACAGGTAACTGCTGTCCATCTTTCAAGGAAAAGAAGTACACGATTCTCACTTCTTTTCTCTCCATACATCATGTACTTATGTATCTGGCACCTCGGCTTTATGTCTTTTTCTTCTGTTAGTTTGTCTGTCTGCACTTAAATAAATCCTTCAGCAGGCTCGTCAAAAAACTGTTTACCATGAAGAAGAGCGTAAGTGGATTTGACAACTGTCAAACTGTCCCCAGTTCTCAGTGTTCAGTTCTTCGTCTTTACTTGTCTCTCTTGCATGCTAATCACGTGTGTGTGGAGGGAGCACATGTTCCTGCCAGCCACTTGACTATGGTATATATGTGTGTGTTTGTGTGTTAAGGTGTGTATCTTCAAGTGTCCCAATCATTGTTGTTGTTGTTCTCATTAAAACCCCAATACATACAAAGTTCGTCAAGCTGTTGAAACAGGATATTGCATTTGATTTATAGCAATGGACTTTTGACTGTACTTAAGTACAGATCTTCAAAAAACTTAATGAAACTTTGATGGCGCACCCTTTCTTAGTCATTTAATCTGCTTTACAGTTTGATCCCACTCATAAATTTAGATACATATAGCTTAAATGTTGATGGAACAACAGGTGAATCGTTGAGAATTTATGAAAATTTGTAATTAAGCCGCGACTAAAAGGCAGCTAATGAATTGTGTCTCGATGCGTATTTGCCATAAATTTTAATTATGCCCCAGACGATTCGATCTACTAGCATCTACCAAACTCTCTCGGGGAATCGTTAAGTGTGTCACACACAGTCAGCGGTCAAAATTAAATATTCAAAAAAAAATCAACCGAAAAGGCAAGCGTAGACAAACTGAATGTTCTTGCTGGGATTCTTATGTTCATAAGCTACGATTAGAGACGTAACAAAGAAACAAAAAACATAAATTAAATAACCCAAGATATTCAGTTGGCACCCTCTGGGATGCGATGGTATCGATAGTCGTTGACTGGCATCAGGATATGCCAATGACCTCAATCTATTTCTCTCTCTCTTTCTCTCTTTCTTGCCTAGATGAAGCAACCACCACAAAAACGAGAAATCAACCTGACATCCTTGGCCTCACATATGTATATATGTATGTATGTACTTATGGCTGGGCTTAACCAAATGGCAACGCTTCATTGGTTAGGCCAACGATATGGAATAGGATAAGGATGGGATGCTCGTATAGCATGTTATGTGTTATGGGTATGGATTTGGTTTGTATTGGGTTTGGTTTGGGTTTGGCTCCACTTAGTTTGTACGACTATGCATAAGTAGAAGGTGTCAAATAACAAGCTAAGCGCGTATGACATACACTGAAAGAAAATGCAAAGAAAAACTTAAAACTTCTTGAAAAAGTAACTATAGTATAATAAAAAGTTTAATGTTTCGTATAATACAATATAATATACAATTTATTTAGTTATTTGTTTATTGTCAGCTAATAATAGCAGTCGACATGAAGTTAAAATTAAATCAAATTAAAAAATAGAGCTTAAGCTATAAAAATGTTTAAGATTAATAAACAAAATTTTAATTTAAATCAGTTGGCAAAATTAAATAAAATAAAAAAGTTTAAAAAAGTAAAATATTCTGGGACATTAAAAAAAAATTTACTGATCCAACATTTGTTGCATTAAATCAATTAATCAATCAATTATTTTCTGTGTAGATAATGGAGCTAAAACAAGTACAAACTATGCTTGTGCATGAGTATGCGTGGCGTCTTAAGTATCTGTCGTACAAAACCTTCTACAGTTATTACAGCTGTGCGAAACTAGCTCAGTGTGAAATAAGTTGTCTGGCTTTTAAGCCATTTGTTGTAAGAAAAAAAAAACTGAAACTTTAACTTGAAAATATCATATATGATAGCTAAGAGTTTTTTCCCTATAACTTCAACCGATTTTTACACACATTTTAATGCTACTCAGTACTGACTTTTATAGTCCATTTAAAGTTTTAAACACATGTATACTATATGTCTACTTATTGGCGTATTATCGTCGTTGTGGTTGTTCTCTGTTTTTATAATAAAACGTAAATCAAACAATTTGTCCTAAATAAGTCACGTCTGCATATTTGAGTTTCTGGTTTTGGTTTCGGTTTCTTGGCGGCTTCTCCATTGTTTTGCCTTTTTGAGTTCCTCTCCCTCTCTCTTACCTAAGTTTTTTTTTTTTTTGGCTTAAGCATTTGCCATCTTTTATTTATGAACTTGAAGAGACTCGCGGACTTTTGAGTCCTTTTTTGGTCATGTGGCGCGTTCTTCACTCGTTTAAGTTCTTTCTGCCTCCTCCTTTGTGTTCGTTTTTTTTTTTTATGAGCCTGTTGTTCTCGCGCTCCGTTATCGGTTGTGTTGCATCTTGGCCAATTGACCGTCACTTGGCTGGCGTCCCGATTCTTTTAACAGGCAATAAATCTGTTCTGTTCTGGAACCTGTGCCTGTACCTGGACCTAGCCCATCAAGCGCCCAATTTTAGGAATGATTTAGTAGCTTTAAAAAACTGACAGTCTTGTTGCACTTTGATGTCTCAAGCAGTTTAGCAAATAAATCAAAATTTCACGCTAGATCTTACTTCCGGCTTTAAGTATTATCTGATTGATTAGATCTTAAGTGAAAGCCACACACACAACCTGTTCTTAATTGCAGTTTGCAAAAGTAAAAAATAACATTGCGCAGAGTGTTCATAAATTTTTCACACCTTATGATTATATCGTGAGCACTTTACTTGAGGGTTGCTTGCTTGCTTTCCAGTTGCAACCTGCAACGTGCAACAGTAGTACGTTTTTGCAACATTGTATGAGCATCGAGCGTTTATTAAATACTTAATTTTTATCACGCTAATGTGTATACTTCTCTACTTCTGCTTCCACTTGAACCTGTTCCCGTTCGCAACATGCAGCTGAAAAATATTTCATGAATAAAATTCCTTTCTTTCTTTCGTTTTTTTTTTTTTTTTTGATAAGCTCAGAATGCCGGTTCCTATACCAGTCTCAGTCCCAGTCTCAAGTCCCGGTCACAGTTCCAGTTTTTGGCTTGGCTGGTGGATGCAGCGCCCCGTCTTTATCGATGTTGCGCTTGGAGGCCTTTTGGGCATTTATCACCAAGAACTTGCCTTGCCACACACATACACTTGCACATAGTTAACGTGTGTGTGTGTGTGTGTTTTTAATGGATTTTTGCCTAATGTTTAGTTTTGGGTTTCTCCCCTCGCCCTCGCCCTGGCCAAACTTCAATTGATTTTGAATAATGTGGCTATGCTTGGACGCCTTATCTTGAGCTTGTTAACCCAGAGCATGGCAAAGCTCTATCATGAAACTGAAATAACTGAAACTATGCTCGAATGGGGAATATGGTTAAGTGCTTTTAATTCGCAACAAGAGAAACTTTATTATAAGCGAATTCTTTGAAAAGTTAATAAATCATCAAGTCGATAAGGTTATGGCATAATAATAATCGACAGCTGAGCGTCATATATGGGATATTAGTATAATTCTAGACTCTTAGGGCATTCCCCAACTGAAGCTTAAGCTCCTGACTTTTGTGTGGAGTTTTGGGCTTTATAGCCATAACTTTCTTAAAATTTAACTAATATAAATTCTTCTGAGATAAATTCTTTATGAAAAAGTGATGCTATATAAACTCTCAGCATTTTCTCTCATTACCTATTTTCGATGATGCTCTTTTGTGGTGCAGTGTAATGAACTTTGGTTGTTTAAGTAAAGTATCTTAGCCACTTAAACATGAAGAAGGCGAAGGCTTGTGCAATGCGTCGCAACGCATCAAGTCAAAATGTGGCAACAAGTACTTAATTAAAACCTATGATCAGGATGTTGAGTCAACAAATACATATATGTATATTCATGATCATGATGATGATGGGGCGTGGGCCGCAGTCTAAAATGCGGCAGCTGTCGGCATTGCAACATGCACTTGTCACTGATCTCATCTCTTCTTCTTCTTCTGCCTGCAGCTTTTCAAGAGTTTGAGTTCCAGTTTTAAGTTTGAGTTTGCATTGGATGTTATAGCCCTCATTCTCGGCTCATTATCTGTATGTTTGAATGCCTGTCTTTAGGCCGAAGTCATTGAAACCCTTTATTTGTTCTCGCTGCTTTTAAGCAAATTACAGCTTTTGCTGGCATTCTCGATGTCGAGCAGGTTAATTTTGGTGGTGCTATTTGCTACCTGCAACCTGCAACGTGCAACCTGAAAGCCGACGGCAACGCGAATGATATTTGTTTCTGCCTCTTCTGTCATAAGTCTCGGTACAAAGTGAAAACCTGAATATTCTTCATCTTTGCATACAAAGAATTCAATGTGCTCAGAAAAGCTTTAGATTTTTCTCGTCTTCTTTATGAATTTTGCGATGTTTATGGAACTTTTGAAAGGATTTTAGGCTATACTTTGTGAATGTGAAGGCATTTTTACTTTAAATGTTTCAATTAATGTTTATTCTGTTGTCGATTTTCAATCGCAAATTTATTGGTATAAAAACCTAAAAAAAAATGCGTTTCGAGATTTAAATGCAGTATTTATATATGAATAAATAAATTACCTTTGAGGTATTGCATTTGATAATCGGTTTAATTTTGACAAAGTTATGGCAATCGAAAGTTTTGTCCAACTCTCTTGTCAAAAATTAGGATATAAAATATTAATTTTAAAAATGCAAGCTATAACAGTTTTTGAATATTTTTTTAACGTTGTTAAGAAGTATTCAAAGCACCAAAATCTTCTTTAAAAGTGTATGCAAAGTTTTCAATGAACTTAGGCCTTAATTAACTAATAATATTAATATGTATGTGGATCACCCTGAATGCATTTTAGTTCTCTGTTTGTGTGCTGCAAGCCTCTAAAGCACTAACCAGACAAAGTCCAAGCGCACAGCGCACAGCGCGTTGGCCAGCCAAAGTCAATTGGCCTGGTCAGGTTGTTGTTGTTATCCCCCCCCCACTACACGCCGCTTGATCGTTTGACTCTTGAGACTGCGCCCGACGTACAGTTAAACGCTTCACCTGTTCGCGCAAGGCGTGTGCTTGTCTTGCCATAACTTTAAGCTTTGCCCCCCCTCACTAACTTGGCTTGGTTTGTTCAGACGTCGAGCGAGAGAGCGAAAGAGAGAAGCGTTAGTTATTAAAACAACAACAACAACTACTACTATACTAAGACAAGATCTCTCAGATCTTTGTGGGGGAACTGAAGGAGGTCCGTCTCGTCCGTCGTATTAGTAAAACGCGCGTGCTTCCTTGCCTGGCTGACTAGCTGCCTGTTGGCTGCCGGGTTGCAAACTCGTTTCGATTATGAAAATTCCAAGCATTAATAACTCTGTTGCTCGACTCGCGGCTCGTCTCGTCTCGTCTCGTCTCAGCCCGGCCCGGCTCTGCTCGGCTCTTGGCGGCAAACTTGCTACAACATTTTGTGCTATAAATAAAGCAAAAAAAATAATAATCAACATATATATATGTACGAGAAACTCAAAAATCGTAGTAGTATCTTAAAAGCCAAATGCATAAATATATATTTATGTATATGTGGCCAACAGTAGCCACTGTGCCAGCCTGGCTAAAATAAAAGTTTATCTTTTCGCCTTCCTTTTTTCCATTTCGTTGTTCATTTGCACTTGTGAGTATTTTTTTTTCTTTGTATGTCGTTTGTCAGCTACAGGTTACGAAGGCTTGCTAATAATTACAACAACAACAACTACAACAGGTAGGTGCACATGCAACACATGCAAAGAGTGTGCAACAAGACAAAGAACAGAATTTTTATTTACTTAAGTGTTTCATTCAAATAAAACATACCCTAAATGTATCATCTTAACGCATTAGCATATTATTTGTATTAAATTCAAAAAATTTCAACTTGTTTTTGTTGGCTAGTGTAATAGGTATTAACCTGTTACCACCTGCTAGCTGGGCTATTAGTTTGCCGCTGTTAGTTGTTGTTGCTATTTTATATTCTTGCTCATTTGTTCGCCTCCTCCTCGTCTTCGTCTTCTAACAGCGTCTGCCAGTTTTTGAGTTAAGGTTCATTGCAATTTCTATGCAAATTTATCTAATTTTTTACGTGTTAGATTTATATACATGAAATATGTACACTGGTGTGTGATAGTTAATAGTATGTCTAATATGTGTGTGTGTGTATTTAGCTGTCGGGGTTGTGCAGTTCGTTAATCGTTGTAATTCATACATATTCATAATGATAAAGCGCAGATCTTTTGACTGACTAATTGCTCTGATGCTTAGCTTAGCTGTGTGTGTGTGTGTGTGTAGCATTCAGCTCTTGTCCGGCTGCAGTGTAGACTCCTTGATTTACATGTAATTGGAATTTGTTTGTTGTAGCAATCAGCTCTTGTCCGGCTGCAGTGTAGACTCCTTGATTTACATATAGAATTGGAATTTGTTCAGCATCATTTACGCTTAGTTATTGCAATTAGTTCAACAAAACAAAATGTAATGCCAAAAACAAATGTGACTTTAACTAAAAAAACAAAACAGGAAAATTCGAATGCTGTTAATTAGTAGCATGGCCTAGCGTATTAGCCACACAAGCGTGGCAGCCAGCACAGGTGCCGCTTAACGTGGCCCCAATGCATACAACATTTATAATGGTTGCCCATTTTACTATACTATATGCTAAATATACTGGTGTCGGATATCAAATAATGTCACAAAAGTCATTTTTTTTCATAATTCATGAATAAAAACCAGCATGATCTTAGGCATTGAGCTAGAAAAAGTTTATTATGTGATCATTTATATGGATAGCAACTGTTGAGTATTGAAGTTAAACTGATTTTCAGTTAAAAAAAACCTTCCGTTGTACGAGATTTTTAGTTGAAGTTCATAGTTATCCCCATAAAACATCTTCCAAATGCATAACTTTCTTAAAAAATGGAAAAAATACTCATGTTAAACTTTCATTTTTAAAAGTCATGTTGAACTGGTTCCTTAAGAACTTCCTGGGAATAAACTAATATTGATTCTTCATTGAAAAAACTTCTAAATTCAAGACAGAAAAACCTCATATAAGAATTGTGAGGCCCGCACAGCTTAAAAGTCAACTAAGCATGCCAAACAGACATACTACAGCTAACGCCTATATGGTAGGAAGTATTGGAAAAGTGTGCATTCCATGCCTTGAGGGGGGCATCATCAGAGGTAGGCGCAGTTGCAGTTGCCCCTACATACGAACATTGGGGGTATTGGTAACAATGCTAATTTGATGCACCGCCAACGCCGCGGCTGCTGACGATGATGATGATCAGCGAGGCGAAGCAGCAACTGCTGCCAAGTGGCAGCCACCAACACTAAAGAGCAGGCGTGCCCCAAACAACAACAATAACAACAACAACTGGAATGCTTGCCTTCAAATTGGACGTTCAATTATCTGAAGTCGACTTAGCCCCGGCTCCTCCAATCGCACATTTTGGGTCTAGCCAATTGTTTAACATGGCGCAGCAGTTTTTCTTGCTACGTTGTGGCACGAGTCTTGTGACTGCATCCGCTTTGCCACATTGATAAATGGACGCTAATACGGTTTTGGCCACTGCTGCTGCTGCAACCGGCTTTGTCGTTACTGTTTTGACCCATTTCACTGCACAATATGCAACACTCGAAGCAGGAAATCACTTTATTGGCTTTGGTTATAAGGCATGAGTAAGCAATAGAGGCATACATGTATGGTATACGTGTCGTATGTGGAACATATGCTTTGCTTGATCAAACGCTGTACAATTCACACCTGTGATGAGTGTGGTGGGTGTGTGTGTGTTTGTGTGTGTGTGTGTTAATTTGGCGATCGATTAACATAAACATTCCATTTACCAAACTATTTTTTGTTCTTCTTTCAAACAATAATAAATCGCGAACTTCATTAAAATTCCAGCCAAGTTGAATGTACCTTCGATTCGGAACAGTAAAGTATATATAGGGATTTTTAATGATCGTGCTCATAAACTAATTTTAAGCTTTTGCTGTCAAAATTTATTGAGAAACTTTCTATCATAACAAAAAAAAAAAAAAACGCTTGAAAATCAATAAAAATTCCGAACTTTATTATTGGTATTATTATTATAATTTATTTATACTTAAATAAAATTTTGCAAAGAATTTGGAAGAAAATTTAATATTTTTATTTCTTGTAACACACTTGGCAAGAATACTTATAGCATCAACATTTTTATTTTTTTTTTCTTCTATTATTTATTATTTTATGAATATATTCCTAGTGCTACAAGTTTTGGTACTTTTATCTTAATGCACTAGCCACAATTTTTATGAAACGAATCAAATGGAAAAAAACCTTTTTTATATTATTTATTTGTTTTTATTCAAATTTTGAATATTTTTACACTCAATTTTAAATTTTTACATCTTTTTTAAACATTTGGAAGCAATTTTTGTTCCATCTTCATGTAAAATCCATTAGTATAACATTAATACTAAAACGTTTAAAACGTTTTCTTTATTTTTTAAGTATTCCTTAAAAATGTTAAAACGTTCGATTTGGGACAAGTAAATTAAGAATTGTTTGTTTAGTGCTTAAAAAGTAGTTAAAACTATTTATATATATAGTACTTATGTATATTTTATGGCATCTTCTTCGTCTTCAATGTGTGTTTTTTTTAGACATTTTATGAGCATGGAGGGTATTAATAGAGAAGAAGAAGCAGCAGCAGACGGCAAGAAAAAGTATAAAATGAGCTAGCAGAAAAGATCATTAATGCACAGTTAAGAGCCTCCGGGTCCAGGGCTGACTCTGACTCTGCCTCAGCTCAGGTTTCGCATGAGTAGATAATTTGTGCTAAGTAAGTATGTTATAGACAAACAGCTCTAAAGAGTTTCGCGGAGTGGAGTGAGAGAAGAGCGATGATATGGGGAAGCTGCTTAAGAGTTAAGTTCCAATTTGAACCTGTTCTTTTGGGTTACAGTTGTCGCTGGTTTCGAACGGATTGTCCGTTCTCGCGTCGTCGTGCTCGGCATTATTAACGATCATTATGAAGTTTTAACTTAAGTGGTCAATTAACATTTGCATGACTGGAATCGGAATTGGAAATTAGTGTTTAACTAATTTATGCATACAGCTAAAAGAAACAGAAACCCAAGCAGAAGATTCTTCTAAATAGTTGGCCCAAAGTGAATGGACATTTTGACCATCTTCATTGGGGTTTTTCGTTACAGGTGGAGTGAGTTCATTAGACTTTTAAAGACATGCAACGCAGGCTGCATTCTTAATTGAATTTTATCACAGCTGCCTTTTGGCCCCTTGAATGGAAGATTATTCCTTCATTTCCTTCATTGAAGTTTTTCTTTCGTTTCCTAGAAATATTATATTAAAATCTATATATATTTTGATAAGTTTTGTGTTCAAGATTTTATATTTAAAGTTGAATATAGTTTGTGGAATCTGTGGCGCCAGTTGTTACAATCGATGCCGCAAGGTTCGCTCGCGAGTCTTATAAAACTTTATCAATAGCCAAAGTTTCGATTAGATACTTACCGTCGTACACTCAAGGTACACTCAAGCAGTTTGTACGATTAGATACAATTTGGCGCTCTGATTAGATACCTTTTGCGTTCGTCCAGTGCCCCAAAAAATGCTGACCAGCAACATTTTGCATTTACTTGGGGTCTCCGATAAGATGCGATCTCATAGTTTTTGGAAAAGCCACGTTGAATTGTGAGTATTAAAAAAAACTTTATTATAAAATACCTAAAAAAGCCATGAAGCTCTAGAGTTTAAGATTACAATATTAACTGACATATAATTTGATTGAAAATAGTTTGATTTCAATATAAATAAGCTTTGGTCAAGTGTTTTAGGGTTAGGATCGTTGCTAAGGGCGCATTATCTGTGGATATCAAGTGGCTCTGGTCACATTTTTTTTCCTTCTGTTTGTTTGATTAAAACGAAGCCAAGTAATCGATACAATCGCCCGACCGCCCAACTCCCCCTCCCCTCAACAGCTGTGAAGTGCTATCTCTCTCTCTTTCGCTCTTGCTTTGTGTTGTCAGGTTGTGAAATAATACGTTAGATTGTGATTGTTATTGGTCCTACTATTTGATATACTGTTATATAATTAGTGTATAAGTGTTCGTTCGTCTGGTCTAGAAAGTGTGTAATTAAGTTGTGAAATGTAAACTGTGAATCATATTCGAATTGAAAACATATTTGTTGTGGTCTTAACTGCATACGAGATTATATCATTATCAGACAAAAATTCAAATGTTTATTATACATTGTCATGACAGAGGGCAATAACAAAAAGAATGTATTTATAGAACAAATATGAATAAACACTATAATAAATATTATAAATATACTTTAATCTATTTTAGCTTCTGCATTTTGTTCGTCATAGCACAGACTTTACTGTACACACACATATGTATATTTTTAGCATTTTTAAGAAAGTCTTTTGTTTGAATATCGTTGAATGTGCTAATTTATTGGTTAGACTTGGCGTCGTTAAATACTACACCTGTTCGCATATATCGCATATACTAACTTGGATTAGTTGCAGGCACTAAGGCCCCATACACAATTAGATACGTATTAACATTGCAAATGTTTTAGAGCAAAGTTCATTGCATGTACGAAGTCAGGGGCAAGATTTTTTAATTGATTTCGTTGCTGTTGAAGGCCATGTCTAAGGGTTAAGGTTTGGAATTGAGAACGAATGTTGTTGTTGTTTGTTAAGGGGAGCAACAAGTGTGCGAACGTGTGCCTTCTTCATTAGTATCGCCTTCTACTGCTTGGGTTCATTAACAGGTGTTATATATACGCTTACGGTTTCGGTTACGTTGTCGAAACGTCTCGACCTCAACTAACACAACTAAAGACACACACACACGCACTTACATGCAATTGCCGCACTTTATTTACCGTTGATTAGATTTACCCTTACCATTACTTTATGTTGTTGTTGTTGTTTTTTATTGACAAATGGGCAGCACTGTAAAAAGTGCTGTTAAACGTTTTACAACCAAACTATGTCAGTTAACATTATCTGCACTATATACTAGATGTATGTATATATGTATATATAGACTTTCAACAGTTGGTTGTCTGTACACGAACACTTGACAATTGGCTTAGTTGTTTGGCTTTTATAGAGACGCTTTGTAGTAGTACCTTGGAAGCGTTTGAATGTTTGACGTGCGGTAGGTAATCTTATCTCGTTTTGGATGAGCTGACCAACTTATGGATGAGAGACAACACAAACACAGTAAACTCATCTCTTCTATAATATTTAACAAGCTTAGACAATCACACTAAGTAAATATAGGATGATGGAATGTCGAATTATGGTTTGAGCTTTGCAATCAAATGAGTTTAAGGTCAGAAGTTCTAAAGAATCTTTACCTAAAGTTATTATGATCGTAAATTGATATTGTCACAGTTAATACTGCCTTAAGAAAACCGCCGGCAGCTATAAAAATACTGAAACGGGGCGTGTTAAACAACGAAAAAAACCAGCCTTAACCATAAAGTATATATTTTTATGGATTCTACTTGGCTGCTGTTGGCTATCTCTCTATGCTTCTTGTTTCATTGCCTCCTTACCATAATGTTTACCTGCACATACATATGTACATATGTATACATACATACATCGAAGATCTCTAAAACTGATGTCATCCAAAGAAAAAGTGAATAAAAGTTTTGCTGTGAATTTTTTTTTTTTTTTTTCATTTTTTGGGCATCTCATCTTTTTTGGGGTTTGGGCAGAGATTTCTCTCTCCCTTTTTTTCATAGTTTTTTGGCAAGTATTTTCCTTACACGCACAATTGAAAAACTTGTTTCGACGTTTAATGTCTCGTTTTTTTGTAATATATGATGGATAAGGACACGGACGACATCTTTACCTGACAGTATTAGAATTATATATATAATGAATCTAATGCTGCCCGGTAAGATGTGAACAGATGTCCTTGCAAAGAACGTTTTCGTTGTTGTTGTTTTGCAAGTTTAATTCACATTTTTATAGAATTATTTATTATTCACAAAGTTTTTTTGTTTTAAAGGTGCGATCGATTTTGTTTTACGGGTGTGTGTTTCCGACGCCAACAGCCGCAGCCGCAGCAGCAGCCGTTTTTTAACTTTTGTACCCGAACCGCGTGATGTCGTCGTCAAAAAAAAGCAAAAAAAACGGCGACAAGAATCAGAAGCGAGAACAAGGCGACAAAAAATAAAGCCAACAACTAGCAACGCCTACCAGCAACTATTTTAAATAGTAGTGCACTTTAACTGTAAATGTATTTGTGTTTGTGTGTGTGTGTGTAAGCGATGGCGCTATTATTTGTTGTTGATGTATTTATAATTAAATCGATGTTGGCGCCAGTTGCGAATGCCGCACACTAACACACACACACACACATAGACACTAAAAACCGTAGCGTTTCGTTAAAATGCAAGTATGCGCGACGCCCAATATTCGGGTTTTTTTTTGTGTAATGGATAAACGTTAATTGAATCTTTGCCTTGACACTTTATTCGTATTATGCTTTTTTGGACACCGGAAATATAAATATGCACACAGAGCCATACATATTTAGACACTGAATTCGAGAGCAACCGAAGCGGTGCTAACCGTCGCGATCGAGCACCAAATAAGAATTGAGAAACGCGACGAGCGACGACAAAAAAATTGAGAAACCGTCGGGCGGAAATTCAAAATTGTTGTTGTTGTTTTTTTTTTTTTTCGTTTAACGTATTAACAGCGAAGTTGTCACATCATGTTAATGTTAACTCACATTGGCACTGTTGGAGAGCAATACAATCGGTTGCAGTTCAACATCAAACACGCAGCATCGAGCCAATTTGTATGAGATCTGCCTTCTGCCTGATGTTGTTTAAATACACAACTTATTTAAATGTTGAAGTAGCACCAAAGTAAATATTTGAAAGTGTCCAAATAAAAGATAACACTGTCATTAATGATTGATGTGACTTTACAGCAAGGTTCTGACCGCGTGTTATAGTCAGCTGTAGACCAAGCGCTGCAACGTCGAACCTGTTTGACGACGCGTGTTTGATGACAAATATATTGCTGGTTTGGCATTAATTAACATTACGTATGAACAAACATACGCACATATTTGTTTGTTTGTCATTTAAATATCAGTGGGCCGCTCGAATGATACAAAATAATTAAACTTTTCGTTTCGTCGATCACGTCATTCATTTATCAGATTGAAATTGAATCGAAAAAGTGTGTCAGCAAACAAGATTGATTTTCATTTGTTACACTCTTGTATGATGCTATAAAACTGTTAATTGTGTATTTGGGAGTTATGTTCAAACACACATGTGTTTGCAGCGAACTTTGCCGCGCTTTTGTTGACCTTGAGTAGCATGTGGGATAGACGAATCTTTTCAATTAAATGAACTTGTTAATAGCTTTGAAATCGAAAATGTTTAATGAGGTAATCAATACAAACAACATTAAAATATTACCTGCCAACTCATTTTCATAATTTTGTAATTTTTTTGATGCTATAATTATGAAACCATGACGTGATGTTTATTTCCGATATTTAAGTCATTGCTTTGTTGTTTTTGTTGTTGTGAGAATATCACTTGATTGGAAATATCTGTTAATTATTTGTTGTTAAGTGTGCTAAATTGCATTTAATGCCTGGATACACTTATCTCATATGATATTTTGCCAACCTGAAACTTGAACACGTGTAAAGTGCCAAAGTCCGATATATGAAACACATATAAAACGTTCATTATTCTTTTGTTTAAATGTGTGAAAAGCGTATTGTTAAGATTTTAAAATCCTGAACGCACATCACAAAGTCACAATTCACAGTTCACGCACTTCATTTAGAACACGTTCCTTGTTATAACGGCGTCTATGTGCTCATCTTCACCCGGGTGGCAACACATAGTGTTTAAGGTTTTTTATTTTCCAAGACAGAGAGAGCAAATGCGTCCAACAGCGCACGCGGCACACGATCGACTGTAACGGTAAAAAGGGAAACAAGTTTGATATAAAGTACAAAAGTAAAGTTTCGTTTGCAACCATGTACGTTGCGTTCGAACCGTTGCCTGTTGGGTTTACATTAACATGTTGTGGTCTGAGAGAACTGTGTGAACATGTTTGACGCTCTCTCTCTCTCTCTGTTTCTATGATAATCGCGAGTGAGAGAGAAGTTCCTGTGGTTCCTTCTCCCTCTTTCTCTTTTGCTCTATAAGCGCTGTGTGTTTTATTTGTTGTCGCATTTCTATTAGCTTGACATTTGTTTTCTGTTGATGTTGTTGCCTTGCACGTAGCGCCATCTCGCTTTGTCTCATACGCTTGCAGCCGGTTCAGACAATGGCTGTAGTCATCTTGGTCGCCGCACACATGTTGCGACCGCATGGTTTTTGTTTAACGTTCGATCGGTTGTAGTTTGAATCGCCTCACTCAAAACTATGCCAGCTGGACTTACGTAGCAACTGCTTACGTTAACATGTGTGCATATCCATCTAACGTTACAAACATTAAACGAATTCAAAAAAAAAAAAAAAATAACCCAAACATTTTTACAAACAAATTTAGCGCATTTTCTTATTTTTGTCTGTTTTTTTTTTTATACTTTTCAGTAGTATAATTGGTTCAATAGGAGTTAGACAATAAGCTTAATCAGCAGGTGCTTTCTTGCCAAGGTTGCCATATTTTTTCAAAACGGTTTTATTACCATTCGCCGGTTCGCCAGTATGCAAAAATGAACTAGTTAATGCTTTGAAGCCAAACATTTTAAAGACTCGAAACTTTTATCATTAAACACGTTAGCTTTTGATATGTTGTGATTCGAGGCCGGCATGTATTTTTTGTAATTCATTGCGTCGCGCTTTTCTCTCCTTCTTTTTGCCTGTCCATTTTTTCGACATGTTCACTCAATTAATGAGAGCAACAAGATTTCTTTCGTTTCGCTTTGACACCCTACCCACATTCGGGGGCATCAACTCTTAGCACACAACTGACACAAATGACATGAAAAAAAAAACTAAAAAAATAAAAAATACATGATAGTAATGAATTAAATCAAAACAAATATATTTTTCCGGTTCCTTTTTTTTTTTTTTAGACCTAAGAAGGGTCTCACAAAGTCCTCATTAGCCGCCACACACCAATTTTTTGGGTTTTGAAAAAGCTTCTTTTTTTTTGTGTGTTTTTTATCATTTTACTTCATTTTTGTTGGCCGTTGTTGCTGCGCTGCCTTCATTTCATGAGCAGATCAGTGTCAGGTCCGGTTCTCAATTTTTCTTATAACAGATACGCGTACCTATGTATAACTACTTCATACAACAGAGATACAGATACAGATACATACATATCTACAGATACAGATACATACATACATGCGTAAGCCGTACGAGTCTCCTGTAGTTTTTCGATTTTCTCTCGCTTGCCTCATTTTTCGGGTTGAAGGACCATTACGCACACACACACACACACACACACTCACACTCGGTCCCTTTGCTTCCTTACTTTACCTTCTTTAGCTTTAAGTCCGTTCGTTGCCCGCTTTTTTTTTTTGGTTGTTCCCAAAAAACCTGGAACCTGGTTTTTCGGCAGATTGTGTACGCATTTGCCCCCGAGGCGGCTAATTAAAAAGCGCACCAAGACCAAGACAGCGTATGCAACACAGGGGGTGAAGGGAGGGGGGCTAGGGGGAAAAAAATATCATTGTTGATCCTTAGATGTGAACTTCAATTTGCTTTCCTGTCTCTTGTCACAACCTCGTTTTGGGTCAACTTTTTGCTACATTTATGATATATGAAGTGAAGCATAATTTATCTTTTGAGTTTTCGGTTTTTGTGAACAGTTTAACAATAAGTAAAAGTAGTTTGAATACAAGCGAGAGAGTACTAAAGTTACATTTTGAACTGGTTTTAAGACTTTATTGATCCAATAAATTTGTATTATTTTGAATACCAATCGTTCTTTCGCTTAGTTTCTGTTCAGTTTTAATTGTATCATTTGTATTATCGTCCGGTGCATCAATGGTACGATAACGGGCCTTATCACTCTTACAGGCAACATAGTAAACACACTTCCAGCAGCATTCTGGCCAGGGCGTATCGGTCAGAACACCAGTGTCACCACACCACTCAAACGGGGCTGGTATCTGGCAACTATATATATATATATATGTATATGTCGATGGATATAGATGTACACTAAGATTCGCTACACCACTTACTAGTGTATCAGAGCATCTCCATCCGTATTTTGGCATACGATAACGCCACACGTAAGCGGATCATCGACTGTTTTACCCACTGCGATCTCAACGCCACCGCCCTTGCCTTCGACGGCTTTGGTTTTGCAGCCATTAGCTGAATAACAAAATGATTCTTATTGATTTCGGTACAATATGCACCATTAGTAGTTACCTCCCTTGTCCAGTTTCGTGGAAAACACCAATGCTCTGATGCAGAAAACGCGAACACTTAGGATTGCGATTATTTGATAGTAATGTTTCATGTTTTGATCAAACTCAAACGGCACAGTCAATGCTTTGGTTTCAACTATTATTTCGATGCATTATGCATTTGGCTTTATATACGCTTTCGTAAAGGAATATCAATTCCCTTTTAACAAGTGCTCCAGCATCTGTTCATCATCATATTTATAGCAGTTCGCAGAATTAGTATATATCTTAGTATATATTTGAAGTTATTGAAAGGTGTTTGGATAAAGTTACAAAACATGATAAAAAAAGGTTTCTTGACAAGCTAAAAAATCTAAAAGCTTATTGTAAATCTTCTCATTGATAACCTAAGATTATTCTTTGTTCAGATAAATCCATTTAAAGTTTTTTCTATCTTTCTTAAAAGATTCTTTACAACATAAAAATAGTTCACAAACTAATCAAGTAAACAATTTTTAACTTTCGCCCAAGTCGAGTATTGATTTTGGCTAAGTAAACTCTGACAAAAAATTTATTGATTTTAGATTGTTTTGCAACTTTTTTTTTTGTATTACTTTGATTACCAGTCGTGTTTTCGTTTAGTCTCTGCCTCAGCTATGGTTTCCATTGTGTCAACTTTATCATCATAATCGTCCAGTTCATCAAGCATACGATAACGGGCCTTATTCTTACAGGCAACATAGTTAACACACTTCCAGCAGCATTCTGGCCATGGTGCAGTGGTTTGAATGCCATCGTAATGACAATTCTCAAACGAAACTGGTATCTGGCAACTGTGTTCAGTAGGAGATATATGTGTTCAGGGTATAGGGAATGTAATAGAGAGAGAGAGCACTTACTAGTATACCAGAGAATCTCCATCCGTATTTTGACATACGAAAACGCCACATGTCAGCGGATCATCCATTACTTGACCCACTTTTAGCTCAACGCCACCGCCCTTGCCATTAACGGCTTTGGTTTTGCAGCCATTAGCTGAATAACAAATTGAACTTTGCACGTTTAATAATTGATGTACATTATTACTATATATTATAGTTACCTCCTTTATCCATTTTTTCGTAATGCACCAAGGCTCTGATGCAGAAAACACAGACAGTTAGTATGGCGATTGTTTGATAGTAATATTTCATGGTTTGATCAAATGGCACAGTCAATGCTATCATATCAACTATTATCATAATGCATTATACACTTGGCTTTATATACGATTTAGTTAAGGGATATCAAAACTCAATTCCCTTGAATTCCCTATTACAAGTGCTCCAGTATCTGTTGAGGCATATTTTTACTTGAAGTATTCAAGACAACTTGAAGATTTAAATGACAGTTCATAGAATAAGCATGTGCATTTATTTAAACAAGCAAGAAGGCTCTAGTTGAGAAATCCCGACTAGGCTATACCCTTAACTTCACATGTACCGCGTGTATTCTGCCAGTGACCAATATGATCAAACTTTAATCTGTGATATCTTCGGTGTTTTTGATCAAATTTTTTTAAATTTTCATTACTTAATCTATAGTTTTAAACCTGATTTTCACAATTTGAAATTCAAGCTTTTTTTTTTTGTTATCGATCACATGTGTACATCGATAAATTGAAACAAACTTGTTCATCTCATGGTATCGACTCGGCTGTTGATGCTGATCAAGAATATATACTTTATAGGGTCGGAGATGCTTCCTTCAGTCTGTTACATATATTTGCACAAAACCATTATACCCTTATTTACACATTTTATGGGTTAAGGGTATAAAAATGAATAGTTAAAGTGTTGGTTTTTAGGAAAAAAAGAAATGTTCCTTAAAAAGCAAGAAATCGTTCATTACAATGTATTTTTTTAATGATGTATTGAGATTGTTCAAAGCTAAAATTAATTAATCCTACGGTTTATCTATTTCACAAGTAAACACGGATTTTTTCAGTGTTCAAGAGCTTGCTTTAAATATTCTTTAAGCTCTTTATTTTTTAAAATAGTTCAAAAACTAAACGAGAAAACAATTTTAATGATTTATTGGGACTCTCAACTCTCGCCCAATAACTCTTACATTGTTTTGCAACTTTATTGTTTATTGATACAATATATATTTGTATCACATTGAATACTAGTCATGCTTTCGTTTAGAAAGCACATCTGCCACAGATATGGTTTCATTTGTGGCAACTTCATCAGTTTTAAGTGCCTCATTTGTATAAAAGTCCGGGGCATCAAGCATACGATAATTGGCCTCCTTATTCTTACAGACAACATAGTTAACACACTTCCAGCAGCATTCTGGCCACGGTGTTGTGGTCGAAACGCCATCGTTCTTACAATTCTCAAACGAAACTGGTATCTGGCAACTGTGTTCAGTAAGAGATTGGTATATATATATATATATATATATATATATAGGGTGAGAGAGAGAAATGCCACAGGACTTACTAGTATATCAACGAATCTCCATCCGTATTCTGACATACGTAAACGCCACATGTCATCGGATCATCGACTACTTGACCCACTTTAAGCTCAACGCCACCGCCCTTGCCATCAACGGCTTTAGTTTTGCAGCCATTAGCTGAATAACAAATCGATCTTTGCACCTTTTAATAATTGATGTATAATATATTTTATTAATAGTTACCTCCTTTATCCAATTTTTCGTAATGCACTAATGCTCTGATGCAGAAAACACAGACAGTAAGGATTGCGATTGTTTGGTAGTAGTACTTCATGTTCAATGATTTAATATCAACTATTATGTTAATGCATTATGCATTTGGCTTTATATATGATTTAGTTAAGGGATATCAATACTAAATTCCCTAGTACAAGTGCTCCAGAATCTGTTGAGGCATATTTTTACTTGAAATATTCAAGAAAACTTGAAAAATCAGAATTAGAATAAGCTTGTGCATTAATTTTACTAATTAGTAGTTATTACAAGTGTTGCTTATCAGGAAAAAAAGGAAAGGTTTCTTTTAAAGCAAGAAATCGTTCATTACAATGCATTTTTATACACTTACCCATAAAATGGGTAAATAAGGGTATAACGGTTTTGTGCAGACAGAAGAAAGCATCTCAGACCCCATTTAGTATATACACCCAACTCTTTTTTTACACGGTTTTTTTTTACACGGTTTTGAAGTTACACGGTTGAAAAATTTCCTTTTTTTTTTTTATCTAGTACGAATTTGTAATTATGTTCGATTTTACAACACTTGGCACCATTGCTGAAATGAACATACATAGTAGTAACTGGGAAAATCCCCTTATTCGATAATTATTAAGGCGCGTTTTGGAAAATGTTTTGTCTCTGTCTGACACACATATTTTTCACATAAGGTCTATAAAAGATTTCTTAATATAAAAAGTCGACGGCGCAAGACCTTTCGGAAAGTAGTCCGATAGTTCAAAACTCTATTACCGGAAGACACCACCATTGGATTTGATGAATATCTCCAGTGGTGATACCGCCTTTAGTCCAGATCGTCGCAAACAATTGCTCTTGTTATCAAGTAGCGACAAATAATTATGTAGCTATGTAAATATTTTTCTTTATTTCCATTCTAATTTTTCTGTTCTTTAATTCTGGATTAACAGATCCAATATGAATTATGTATTTTAAGTTTAAATGCTCATTAAAATGCCATATGAACATACAATTTGTATGAAATTTTATAGTTTTTAACTTTTTTACACGGTTTTCGAAGAAAATTTCTTTATTTCATCTTACACGGTTTTCAAATCACATGGAACGTATCCCCCTTTTACTATAGAAAACGCCTCTTTTTACACGGTTTTTTTAGGATTTCTATAAATTTTTTTTTTTTTAAAAAGGTTTTTTTTTTTTTCTGATCAGCATCAACAGCCGAGTCTGTACGTCTGTCCGTCTGTTTGGATGAACGAGCCGATCTCAGAGACTATAAGAGCTAGAGACTTCAAACATGAAACTTAAATTCTCCTAAGCCATAAGCAGAACAAGTTTGTTTCAAATTATCGATAGCACATATGGTTTTCGATATACACTAGTGATCGATAACAAAAAAAGCTTTAATATAAAATAAAATTTGATGAAAATCGGTTGAGAAACACCGGAGATATCGCAGTTAGCAGTTTGGTCATATTGGTCACTGGAAGAATACACACAAATGACTATGCGCTACGTATGGGGTTAAGGGTATATTTTAGTCGGGATTTCTCGACTAGAGCCTTCTTACTTGTTGCATTGAAGATTAAGATTAAAAATCCATCTCCTTCTCTATAGTTCACAATCTAATCAAGAAAACAATTTTTAATAATTTATTGGGATCTTTAATTATTTAAAAGTTTAAGCAATATAAAATATATATATACGAAACGAAAACACAAAATAAAGTTGCCCTCAATAATGATGAAGATATTGCCATTGGTTGACAATTCGTTGTTGTTGCTGTTGCTGTTGTTGTTGACGTTGTCGCCTTAATCGATTCTGACTGATTGAGGATGCCTTTTGTTTGGCCTCGACAGCGGCACAGGCAGCTTTGTATGCCGCCTGTTTGGTCTTCTCGAAATCTTCACGAGCACTCTCCAGTTGCTTCTGTATCGAGTTCAAACGATTTCTGGCCGCCTCCAAGAGTTGAACCTTTGCGGACATCTCCTGCTGGGAGCCCATGGCAACCGTTTGAATGTTGGCTAGACTCTCCTTGACGGTCTTCTCCAGCGCTGAGAGTGTCTCATATTGTTGTGTGGCAGAGCGAGCTGCTTCCACGGCAGCATTCATGTTGGCCTCGGTGTTTTGCAGTGAGTTGGATTCCTCTTCGACAACGGCTTGGGCTTCCAGGGCTTCGTGCTCCAGCTGCTGGACAACCATTTGTTTGCCCGTTAAGGCTGCCTCGGCTGCCTTGGCCGATTGGAAGGCCTTCTCGGCCAGCTCCTGTTTGATGTGCTGGGCAGCCAGTTGTCCTGCCGCATGCTGTGCATCATTCGCTGCCTTGGCATCCTGGGCCGCCTTGATGGCAATGCTGGAGGACTTCTCTTTTGGATCGCCTGGCTTTATAATCTTAGACACATCGCATTTGGATTCAGTGCGGCAGCCGGGTTTCTGACTACCTTCTCCTCCTCCTCCTCCCGACTCGCTGCCACTAGATGTATCCGATCTCACATCTCTTTCGCCAGCTGGATCACAGTCAATGGCAGCAAAGTCCGCATACAGATTTGGTGGCCATACCATGCGCTTTGGATGATGATGATGCTGCTAAAGGTATTTAATTTCTTCTCGTTTCTTAACCCTCTTGTTAGATTGTTGTCCAAACTTACCCGGACAAGTCGATAGCCTTCAACGGAGCTCATGTTGTGGCACAACTCGCCAATTGCAAGCGATATCAGCCACAGGAATGCTCTTTGTATTCGCATGGATACCGTTTGGATATCGTTTGTTCCTTTTAAAAATAAATGCTCAACATGAGAGAGTTCGCCAAGTTGCTTTGTTTGTTGTTTGGAATCGAATTGAACTTTAAAACTAATAATCTTTTTTTATTTTCTCCATTTATATTTATTAAGGTATGTGACCCCTTTGTGCCCTTGGTCTCTTTTGATTCAGCCTCTTCAGGCGCGCCGGCTAACTTTAGTTAGCTTTATAAGATTTTTACATATAACATATAACATAGACATTAATTGATCGAATGATAGCTTATTAGAGAAAACTCCACTCTCCTCCTCTATAATACTTTCACGTATCAAGTTCTATAAAGTTTCCACCGTGCTCATTTCGAACTTCCACCAGAATATATACGCCTGGTACCAGCTGCAATTTCAGCTTAGTTGTTTATGTAAACAATTTATGGTACACACTTGTACTTCTACTCTGTCTTATACTCACTCTTATACTCTTACTCAGCTGGTGCCAGCTGCAATTTTAGCTTAAATGTTTATGTAAACAATAATTGGTTGCCTTATACGCACTTGTACTTATACTCTGTCTTATACTCACACTTATACTCTTAGTCATGCTTACACCTTTCATGCCTGCTATAAAAACCACTTGAAGTGGATATAATACACTTAGAAGCTTTATTGCCTCGATTGAGTTAACTGTATTAACGATGAAGTTCATCATAGAGATTTGCATTTTAATGCTGTGTCTAACGCATGGCCTTAATGCTTTGGTAGCCATGGTATTCATTGGCAAAGGAAGTAAGCAAAAACTGCAAAGTATTGTGCCTAACTACATCAAAGCTTTATTTAGAAAACGGTTGCTTGGGACCCCAGGGTGAGATGGCTGTGGGTGAAGAGGTGCAGGATGAGTTGACTTGTGGTGTGCTCGTCTGTGCCGATACGGAAGGCAATGGTTTCTATCAATTGTAAGAGCTGCATTATCGTTTACTTCATGATTATAATGATATTTGCTTGCAGTTGCCAAAAGCCCGCACCATTTGCCAAATGCGCAAATCCAAACGTGATCAACACTAAGGGCAAATTTCCCGATTGTTGCTGGCAATGTGTTGTAGCCATCGATTGCAGTAAGAAGAAGAAGAAGACAAACATTCCAAAATGATTAAATATATGTCAATAACTAATAATAAAGTTCGATCATTCAAGAAACGCTTTCTGCTTTAGCCCTTTTTGCATCACCTCAGCATTCCATTTGCGTCTCATTTGGCGGCTGTCTGGTCTCAGTCTGTCTCTTGTCTGACTGGTTGGACACTTTTGTGTATCTCATATATACACACACACATTGAGAGCGCACACATTCTACAAGTGATGAGCACGGCATTTAGTTGCAATTTTCAGTTTCACTTGGCGACGATCGTCGTCGTCGACGACGCCACAACAAAAGCAAAAGCAAAAGCCAAAAGCAAACGCAAAAGCGAAATGTATTGCTATAAAAATGTTAGCTATGCTTGATGCAAATGCTAAAAGCGAAATGAAAAAAAGAACTAATAAAAAGAACAATCTGTGGCTAGACCAGGCAGACGCCTCACACTGAAACTGACTCAAAAGAAATGCATGCCATATAAATAAATATAGATTTAGATACAACTGACATGAACTGAAGCATTTCTAAATAAAACATACAACTATTAAACTTATATTTAAATATTAGTGTAGGCAACTACTAAACAGCTGCATGCATTAATCACATGAATAGAGTTTAAAGGCCAATACTTGAGACTGATAGTTATATAGTGCTCCTAAGGCTTAGCTAATGCATGTCAAACTGTGTCAAAAGTAACTAAAAAATTATAGTTCAAATACAAAACAAGCAATGCATTAAGTAATCAGCATGATAACCCCAAAAGTCGTCGCTGTGGTTTCTCTACAGCTACATTTCAAATTAAGCCCTGACGTCTGGCAAACTGATAATCGAACACACTCAAAAATATATATTTATTTTTAATGCCCTATTAAAATAGAATTGTGGATTGGACACAAACACACAGACGAAATTTCAGTGTTTTCATGCTTATCTTGAGGTTGATAAGGTTGATTTGTGTGTCGTGGAGAACTGTAATGACAGCACATTTAGCTCACTTCTTAGCTTAGCGTAGAATGTGTCAGAGTTCAAAAAATTAAAGTGCCAGCAGATAGATTAGTAGACGTTCAAGACTTATATGTATATGGTAGAAGGCCCTTTCTTATCATCAGGTCAAATTTTGAGCTCATAGCACTTATTATATATGACTATTAAATTGGAGCAATGTTCCCTTTAACGCAATATGATTATAGCTAATCGCATTCAATATACAATTTTGAGTTTTTATTTCTTAATGAGGCATAATTTTAAATCTTGTCAGATGGGATTTAAATTTTATAATAAAACCTTAAGAATTCTGGCTTAAGAACTTAAGATCAAAATATTCTTAAGATATGAGTTAAGGTTTTCCCTCTTGAAATCTCAACTTTTGGGCAAGAAATACACTTTTGAACATTAAGAACATTGATCTTAAATCAAAATAGACCTTGGATGCTTTTATTTTTCGGAGCAACAGGTTGCCACAATGGCATTGACACACCCGGAAATCCAGTTATATATGTACAATATGTATGTATGTTTGTATGTAGCTAACCAAGGCAACAAGAAGAAGAAGAAGCGAAAAGCATTTGACGCCGTTGGGGCTATCAATGCAATTGAACTCTGGTAACGGGCAAAACGGGCAACTACAAGACAGAAAGAGATGAGGAGAGCAAGAGAGAGATGCATGCATACAATGTAGATATATGGTAACATATATATAGAACAAGTAGAACAACTCAAAGCTAGATGATGATGATGATGCCATGAAGAGAGAGAAAGATCTGTGTTGGACTCCTTTTTAATTGCAAGTAATCTTTATAAATAGAAAACATGACGAAGACACCCAAGAACGCCAAAAGGCCTAACCGCATCGGGGACTGGTGGGGGGATAGTTCGATTTATGCATGAATGCAGTGGACAAACTGCACGCACTAACGACCAATGCATAAATCAATGAGAAGAGCAAACCGAGGGGGTAGGCAGGGGGGTGAGGGGAGGCAATGCGAAAAATGAACTGGCCATAAATGAGTAATTGCTGGCAATGCCGTTTGCCGGACCTTGTCTGGCAACAACAGCAGCTGTAAGAAGAAGATGAAGCTGAAGAGGTAGAAGCTAGAAGCAGAAGCAACAAACAACATGAGGCAGTAGCTCTAAGAAAGAGAGACAAAGAGAGAGTTAAAGTCTGGTTCCGTTTTTAGCGGAGACAACAACCCATAAATGTGCGCCTAGACAAACAAACAAACAAAAACAAACAAACAGCAGGAATACTTTGTGACCATGCTTGGGCTTGGTTTGGCTTGGTTTGGTTTGGCTTGGCATTCAATTACAATTACCAGGCCCCCATGCCGATTGCGACTTCGACTTCAACTTCAACTTGGACTTCTGCAGAAAAATGCTTGCAGGCTTTTGTATCTTTGTTGTTGTTATGGTTTTTTGTGTCGTTTTTCTTGGTGTATCGGCATTTTGGATACTGTGCTGGAAACACTTGAAGCTCTCTCGGTTGGGCTTGGTTCTTCTTGCTGCTTGCGGCTTCCAGGTAACGTGTCTCTCTAACGGTTCGCCATCATACTTGTTTGTATCTCTCTATCTAACCATTTGCAACTTGCAAGCTACACTGGGCGAAAAATTATGTTTTTTGATATGATTTTATGAGTATGATTATACGAATTTATTGCTAAATACAATTAAACAATGAAATTTTTTTCTAACAATAATTTTTATTTTTCTGTTCTTTTCTCAGTGCACAATTCCAACAACTCTGTGGTATCTGGTGGTGCGATGCGATGCGCACGCCTCATGTTGACAAACTCACTTAACAAATCCACAACTACACTTATACACAACTTTAAAGTACAACAAACAGTAATTTTTCTCGCTTCATTGGCAATCGTCTTGTGGCAGGAGGAGGAGAGAGGCGAGAGGGAAGGAAGCCTGTAAAGCGAGAGCATAAGCATATCGGCATTTCAGTTTGTTTAGCCCCAACTTCATATGCTGCCTGCCCCCAGCCAGGGACCAAGGTAAGTAAGAAACGACTTCAAACTTGCCTGCCTGCTGCCTGCTGCCATTTAGGTAAATAGAAATTGTATTCTACACACATTCATAGACGAACACTCAGCAGCTACTCGGCATTTATTGTTGTGTTTTGACCATTGTTTATCTTGCTCTACACTCTACGAGTCTACAGTCTAGAGTTCTCTCATGCAGTTTGGGTGCGGCATTCATATTCATATACAATAATGATATGAGAGTATAGCTTCAAAATATATAAGATTGTCATGTAATGAAATGCATTTTGTCTGCAAAAGTTGCCAACATGATTAGATGCTTTCTGTTCCCGTTTGTTATAATTATGATAATTCTAATGGCCTTGGGAACATTAAACGTACTTTAGGGCTCATAAGACTTAAAGACTTAAATACAATATGATTTTATAATCACAATAAAAAATAATAAACTGTTTATTTGAAAGATAAAAGAAGATAAAATTGTGTATAAAAAATTCTTAAAAAAAATATTAAAAATAATATTTTTGACATTAAAACTCTTGCTGTGAGTTCTAAGCTCATATTTTGTTTGCTTTGTGATGTTTTCTGTTTGTCTGTGTGTTATTTTCCCGTTGACTGAAAGATGCAAAAATTACATGCTATCTATGCGACACTTATGAGAGACGCGACAATAATATTTCTATAGCAGAAACTTCACACTTAATGTATTTTGCAACAAAAAAAAAAACAAGTTAGCAGAAAAAAAAGAACGAACGAAGAACAGAACACAAACAAATCGTGAAAAAAGAAAAAAAAAAACGGTCCAAAGTAGTTGCACATGTTGTGCCTGTGGCGTCCCAAATTACTGTTAGACTGCGAAGCCAAGAAGCAGCAGACGGCAACGACGACTATGACTACGACTATAGTCTAGTCAAATGCTTTAAGGAATATGATGGGGCAGCAAATAATTAAAACATATTTAAAAATAGTTGCGCCATATGGATGACGACGACGACGGCGACGATGAGGCCCGGCTGGGTAATGGGCTGATGGCTGATGGTGACGTGGCTGGTCAGCCTCCCCAAAAAACAAAACAACAAAAGCAAACAATTTTCACTGTCTGGCCAAAATGCAAAACGAAGATGACGGAGACGAAGACGCCAACGCCTGTGCATTGACCGTACTACAGATACACAGATACAGATACAAATATGTAATTGCAGATACTTGTCGTCTGCAACATTACAGCATGCAACTGCAACAACTAACCAACCATCCATCCATCTATACAACAAACAATTCATTACAGCTGGTACCTCATCTCTCTCTCTCTCTGTCTCTGTCTCTCTGTCTCTCTCTGTCTGCTGCCAAGTTCAAAATTATATGCTTTACACTTTACTTGAAAAACATGTCAAAAAAAAAAAAAAAACAGCGAAAAAAACATTACGGAAAACTTGTTGGATAGCCAAAAAAAATATGTTGGGAAAAACTGTTTTCTTGCCTAAAAAGTATCTCGTAGGCATAGTGTGGGCTGTGTTTTGTATCTATATCTGTGTGCTGCGACTTTATTTTTATCAATTTTTATTTTATTTAAATCCTTTGTCGTGCGTTTTACAAATGAAATTTTGTAATATTTTCGACAGCAAACAAATTGGAAATGTCTCTGAAATGCTTGTTGTATCATTTATAACATTCTATTGTACTTTTTCACAGATTAATTCTTATGCATCAGAGGCATTTAAAAGCCACTTGTGCTAAATGCAATCAATCAATTTGGATTAAATCAGGCACATTGATTGCATTATTCATTAGCCAATAGATTCATCAGCCCATCCTCTGCCTGGTTTTGTCAAACCCTGGCGCCAAAGGTTTCCCTTCCGTCGGAATTATAAATAACTGCGATTTGCAATTAAAATTGCAAAGCAAAAGGCAAAACCAACTGGATTTGTTCCTGTGGCATGAAGTAAATCTCTTAATTACTTAACTGCCCATTGCCGTTGTTGTTGCAGTTGTTGTTGTTGTTGTTGCACAGTTGCACAGTTGGCAACAGGTGTGCGCGTTATTAACTCATTACAAAAACATTTCAGTGCAGTTCGATTTGAGACTGCGAAATGCATTTCAATTGCAAACTTTTTTAAATGCGTGCCAATGACGACGACAGTTGCCTCTCTCTCTCTCTCTCTCTCTCTCTCTCTCTCTCTTTAAATTATGTAAATAAAAAAAAAGACACACGAAAGAGTCAAATTAGGGTGGCCCAAAATTTAACAATTAAAGAATTAACAAAGAATGTTCAAGCACTTTACGTTTCTAGCAAATATTTAACATTATTTGTATATTTTGTATAGTTTTTGAGCCACCCTAATGCTAGGAAATGCAAATTCAATTTGTTAAATGATGATATTTTGCTTTTTTTTTTGAGCTGTTGGCAAATCTTGCAACTTGTTTTGCGTGAGTATGCAATTAACGCTGTCCGTCGCATATTCCATCCATCATAATTTTATTAAGTTAATTATAATTTCAGTGTACTCGCATTTACAAGCTGTCTAATCTCTGCGAGTGTGTGTCTTCGTTCGTGTTAAAGATGCCATTAAGATAATATTGAGTTGAAAGAGTCTCGACGTCATTGTAAGTGCTTACTTCATGCATGAATTCATGCATTGCAGACCCAATGCTTATACCTTTGCCAGCTGCTAGACTTTATTCTTTTGATTATCTTCCCCTAAACTTTACCCAAAAAAATATCGAAAAATATTATTACGTGTGCGCAAAATGAGCTGAAACTTCCGCAAAAAATTAAATGTCTTATGCAGCAAACAAACAAAAATATATAAATTCAACATTCCTACGTTGACAATCGTAAATTTTCCCACCACATTCTCAGACAAGCAAATAAAAGTATCGGGGCACATATATATACACATATATAATGACCATCAAGTGTCATATATATCCGATTTGTGTGCTGCTGAGATCAGCTGTTTCTTTCGAGAATAACTGAATGAATGAGCACAAATGTGTGTTCGGTTGGAAACTTGATCTCTTCCATTCGAGTATAATATCTTTACTTGAAAGTTGCCCATTGTACACCAATTGAGTCATCGGGAGAAGTACATATATATATATATACAGAGATTATGACAACAAGCGCCAGTTGAAGCCACACATAGCCCACAACAACACTTTGCCCCCTCGCGATAATAAGGCATAACAAAAGCTTTGTGGCACGGTTATTGGATATGAGGCCACAACTCAAACGGATATACACCATATGAGCTTCACCACACACTGGCACTCGCAGTCCCCGTCATAAATAATATTTAATTTTTTTTTCTCATCACAATACTCTATACCCAACACCCAATGATATCTGGTGGCATACCAGAACTTGAACTTGCCTTCACACCAAATGTTCTTATCAGCGCTTTTTCCTTTCACATATCAACAAAATAAACTAACTCAAACTCAAATACATTTAGCTCAATGCGTTTCATACACGTGATTCATGCATTAGACTAAAGCCTGTAAAGCTGCAAAATTAAGTTATTATCATGGATATCATCATGCTTGTTGAGAGATTGGCCAGAACGATCTTGGTGAATGATATGTTACTGATGAATCATATGTTAGTTTTATAAACTGCATTAGAGTAAACAATCAAGATAGTTAGAGAAAGTATTTAGTTAAGGCTTGCGTATAATCTTATCAACTAGTTTATCGTTGCATTCACATTGTATAAAAAGAGATCGAAATGCGTTTGCTTTAAGTCAAAATGCAAATTCTGTTCTGCTTAGTGCAGTTAGTGTTTTGGCTGGCCTTTGCCGAGCCACAGCTCTTTGGAAGATATCCAGAATCCTGTTCAGATGCTCTGAAAAATGGTATCTATACAATCCAAACGAGAAGCGGTGACGTCATGTCGGTGTATTGTGATGTGACCTTGTTGGGTTCCCCTTGGATGGTGATACAGCGACGTGTCGATGAGGAAATCAACTTTTATAGGAACTGGGCTGCGTATCAGCATGGATTTGGTCAATTGAATGGAAACTTCTTTCTTGGTCTGAATAACATACATGCTTTAACTGCATCGCAGCCACACGAGCTGCTCTTCTTTCTGGAAAACTTTCGGGGATTTAAACGCTATGCCAAGTACAGTCGATTCCTTATTGATAACTATGCCGATTCCTATAGACTAAACGTTTCGAGCTATTCGGGAAATGCTGGAGATGGACTCACACAGCATAACAACATGAGATGGAGCACTTTCGATAGAGACAATGATCTTCATCCAAATAAAAATTGTGCTGTTGAACTCACAGGTGCTTGGTGGTACAGCACTGTTCATGGGTTAGTAGTTTGCCAACTATTATTATTCTTAGAATAATTAATGTTAAATTTTTTTATTTGTAGGGGGTTTAGTAATTTGAATGGTCTCTACTTGGGCGGCAAATACGGAAAGGATCAATATGGTCGCGGAATTACGTGGTATACTTGGAAAGGCGACTATTATAGCTTGAAAAGAGTTCACATGATGATAAGACCACACTCTTAAAAATGTTTACCACAATTTTATAGGAGGAAATTGTTTTCCTCCCATAATGTGCGCAATATTACACACAGTTTACTATTAAACTTTTCTTATGTAAAAATGCGCATTATGTGTGTAACAAGGTGGACATTTATTGTCTAAAATTAAACATATGATGTTTAATAACACACCTTGTTTGTGTAAAACTTAAGCGATGAAAAAGTAAAAATTACGTATTTCTAAAAAAACATTAAAATGTAAATAACTTGTTTGTGTAAACTATCAATATATTTTATTTTTAATTTCAAAGTTTCGTACGAATCTAAATTTATTGCCCTCTCATTTAAAACATACGGATTCCACAGCAAAACGCAGAGAACCATCACCAACGTAGGACATCTCAGTGAGCATACTTTATCCACAGCATTGCTTCGATGCGTAAAAAAACGCACTTTTTCCCGCAAAAGTACATTACGTTTGCGCAAATTTAAGCACGCAGTGTTTATAATTACTGCTGATTAGTATTTTTACACATTTTAATAGTAATGGTCACCAACAAATGTTTAAAAGTACGCAAAAATTTAAAATTTACAACACATGTGTGTAATATTAAACAGAAATCAGACCGTACACCTTTTTTTTAGTAAAGTTTAACACATTTTGAGGTAAGTTTGCTATCTTGGTAAAAGTAAATGTGAAGTAAATTTACACACAGTTTTTAGAGTGTATGTTAGTTTTATAAACTGCATTAGACTAATCAAACAAAATAGGTAGAGATAGTATTTAGTTGAGGCTTGTGTATAATCTTATCAACTAGTTAATCGTTGCATCCCACATTGTATAAAAAGAGGTCCAAATGCTTTGCTTTGTTTAAGTCAAAATGCAAATTCTGTTCTGTTTAGTGCAGTTAGTGATTTGGCTGGCCTTTGCCGAGCCATGGCTCTTTGGAAGATATCCAGAATCCTGTTCAGATGCTCAGAACAATGGTATCTATACAATCCAAACGAGAAGCGGTCACGTCATGTCCGTATATTGTGATGTGACCTTGTTGGGTTCCCCTTGGATGGTGATACAGCGACGTGTCGATGAGGATATCAACTTTTATAGGAACTGGACTGCGTATCAGCATGGATTTGGTCAATTGAATGGAAGCTTCTTTCTTGGTCTGAATAACATACATGCTTTAACTGCATCGCAGCCACACGAGCTGCTCGTCTTTCTGGAAAACTTTCGGGGATTTAAACGCTATGCCAAGTACAGTCGATTCTTCATTGGTAACTATGCCGATTCCTATAGGCTTAATTTTTCGAGCTATTCGGGAAATGCTGGAGATGGACTCAGCACAAATCATCACAACATGAGATGGAGCACATTCGATAGAGACAATGATCTTCATCCAAATAAAAATTGTGCTGTTGAACTCACAGGTGCTTGGTGGTACAGCACTGCTCAAGGGTTAGAAATTTGCCAACTATTATTATTCTTAGAATAATTAATGTTAATTTTTTTTTTTTGTAGGGCGTACAGTAATTTGAATGGTCTCTACTTGGGCGGCAAATACGGAAAGGATCAATATGGTCGCGGAATTACGTGGTATACTTGGAAAGGCGACTATTATAGCTTGAAAAGAGTTCACATGATGATAAGACCACACTCTTAAAAATGTTTACCAAATTTAAGAGGAAATTGTTTTCCTCCTATAAAACACACAGTTTACTATTAAACTTTTATTATGTAAAAATGCGCATTATGTGTGTAACGAGGTGGACATTTATTGTCTAAAATTAAACATATGATGTTTAATAACACACCTTGTTTGTGTAAAACTTAAGCGATGAAAAAGTAAAAATTACGTTATTTTGTCTATAAACTAAACATTTAAAATGTAAAAGTAAACTTTGTTTGTGTAAACTATCAATATATTTTATTTTTTAATTTTCAAAGTTTCGTACGAATCTAAATTTACGCTATTGATCACCGCTGCATCACCAAATGTTGAAAGTTATATTCTCAGTTAAGCATACTTTCATCCAGTGCAATACGCTTGGTGTTTCTCTGTCCTTCCATCTCTTGGTCGGCAATACCGATGACTTGCAAGTGATGCATACTTTATCCACAGCATTGCTTCGATGCGTAAAAAACGCGCCTTTTCCCGCAAAAGTACATTACGTTTGCGCAAATTTAAGCACGCAGTTTTCATAATTACTGCTGATTAGTATTTTTACACATTTTAATAGTAATGGTCACCAACAAATGTTTAAAAGTACGCAAAAATTTAAAATTTACAACACATGTGTCTAAAAATCATTTTTTAGTAAAGTTTAACACATTTTGAGGTAAGTTTGCTACCTTGGTAAAAGTAAATGTGAAGTAAATTTACACACAGTTTTTAGAGTGCAGTATAAAATCGAGAAAACATTAAGAAAAGAAATCCTCCTCCTTCATAAACATTTACATTTCCTGTCGAATATTCAAACTGTCAGCTCACGACATGACGCAACGCTAAGTGTAATGCAAAAGTAATACCTTCCATTCTGACACATCTTGAATAATGCGTCTTTTGTTCCAGATACATACATATACATATGTATTTATGTATTTTTGTGTAGTGTATCTAGGCGAGTCTGCCACCGAATCCAAATATATGATAACAACGTTGACAGCAAGAGGCAATATGTATGTATGTGAGAAGCCACCTACAAAGTGGACAAATAAATATACAAATATACAGGCGACAAACAAACAAACAAACAACAAATATTTGACCTAACAGAAGGAGCAGATAAAATGGTTTTTATGATAAATACATAATACCCAAAGTACACACACACACACACAATACAATATGTGTTTGTAGTTTTTAAATAGGCCAACAGACGTATTGTCTACGACATTTGGCACAGCTTAAGTATTAAGTACTATATAGAGTATATACCATATATATTTATATGTCTTGTGAGTTGCAGAAGTGGAGAATAAACGTTCAAGTGTCAAAGTGACAGCTTTGAAATTGATTACAGCGACAGTTGTGTGTGTGTGTGTGTGTTAGACGCTGTGTAAATAAGTCGGTGATAATTTTCAAAATGACGTACTCTATTTAAACGAGTATATATACTCGTAGATGACCCAGACATCATGGATAACAAAACTCAGACTTCAGACTGATTGACAGCAGACACACGTGTGGTAAAATGTGATATCAAATATTTGATAACTCTATTAAGCAAATGGTGTAATCTCCCTTCGTAGGTGACAGCAAATTGTTTTATGAGCGATAAGTTCATAAATCACAGGAATAGAGTATTATTTATGCTTTTTTTTTTTAGGGTTATTAAAGGTTTTCCAATCATACAATAATGTTGTTAATCAAATTAAAGCTTTGCTATATGTCTGAGAAGTTTTTATCATTCGAAATAATGTATGGAATATTAATCAAACCCCCCAGAGACAGAGAGAGTTGCATAAATTCTTGGCATGCCTACACGACGCGTCAGACGCGTTTATTGTTGCTGTGGCAAGGTTATTGAGATACGCGACTCGGACTGTCAAATATTGGCAAACAAATTGAAGCCAAAATCGCCAACGTCACTAACAAAAGACTCATATTTATGGGTCGACTGGTCATTCGGGCAGTATTCTGCAGTATTTTTGGAGTTGTGGCAACCACGTGGGTCGCTTACAACACACTTGGTTAGCCCGGTTCTCACTCTCGCTCTCGTGGGGTCTAAGCAAAAGGGAAGTACAGAATATGTATTTTACGCGTGCTAAAGGTTCGCAACTAAATATGCTTTTAGTAGAGTGCACATTGTTATGTATCCATGAGATACAAATCGATAGTTGTTGTTGTTGTTGCGCTGCGGTTCATTAATTCCGCAGCGTTTGACAAATGCAGCGAAAGGAAGGAAACGTTGACGTTGATGTCGACCCATGGACTGATTTGAATACTATTTGGTCGATGTGTTTCTGTTTCTGTGGCATTTGCATTTTTAAACGATTTTCCCATTTGGTTGTATTTTTTGGGCTTGTTGTTCAAATTATGTATGTTAATGTGTGTACGTGTGAGTGTGTCTGCTTGTGTGTTTGTGTGTTTGCTGACGGCTTGAGTTGTTGTCATGGGTTATCAACATTTGAACCCGCACTTAACGATAAGGCGAAGCCTACAAAAACACACACACATACATATGTATGTGTAGACAAACATGTTTTTTATACACATTCGTACATGTTTTCGTATATGTGTATAAGTGCACATGAGTTTTGACCACGCCCCATGCATAACTCTGCAGCATACCGCAACCAGATGAAATTTTAGCAAGAAGTTTTTGTGTAGTGAAATGCCAATGAAAAATACATGACAGAATTCATACCAAATATATATATGGTTAAGATTCAAGTTCCACTTAAACTCTGTTAAAGCTTTGCCATCTCAAAAGTGTTGCAAAATGCATGAAAAATATGTGAATATTCTCGTAACTGTTAGGGTATACAAATATGTGTACGAAAGAACACTTGTGCGCTGTGTACAATGCATAAAAATTAATGTTGGCAATCTGTAAATTCCTGTAAAGCGTAATTCAAACTCGACACAAACAGGCAGACAGACACACACTCCGCAAACACACACACACACCGAGGCAGGACAGGCCTTCGTTAAGTGCTTAGAGATGGGCAAACAAGTTGCTTAGTTATTGATTATTTCTCAGATGTGATCGATAAACTCAAAAACTCAAAAGCTTTCAATGTGAAAAACTAGTTTCGATAACGAGTTGTTGATATTTTATATTGCCTTGGTAATAATCATTAATCAGTTGATTAATCAATAATCAATAAGCTTCAAACGATTAACTATCGATAGATAACAATCGGTTGCAGCCCACAAAGCGCCATCGCCAAGTTCCCTAGTTGAACAGAAGCTCTATAAAGGGTATACACGTATTGAGATAAATTTTTGTGATCCATGAAACTAAAAAATATTCCAAAATTATTATAAAAATCTAGAAAAATATTTATAAAATTTAAAATATATTTTTGTTCCTTTGCTTTGTTTAAAGGGTATTTGAATATTCATCATTCAAATATCATCGAGGCAATTTTCATTGCTTTTTATTAGTTTTGGTTGCCTTTTTATTAATTTTATTCCACAGTTTTATTTTTCCTTTATGCAATTTATTTGCACCGTGGCATATTTCTTGCAAGTTGTTTTTTTCGTTCGTTTTTTAATTAAAAATGTTGCCAGGGAAATTTGTGTGGAAGGAATCGGCGTCGTTCTCTGCGCCACCTTGCAACGATGCTGGAGTTGTTGTTGTTGCTGTTGCTGTTGCTACATGTTGCTTGTGTGCGTTGCAGGTTTACAAGACGACAACGCTTGTACAACATGCTTTTCTGCAACGCGCCAAACGTTGCATGCCACACACCAGTCGGGGCAGACAGACAGACCGAACAGCCAAGCGAAATGATCGACGATGTTGCAAAGTATTAAAGTCAGCGACACAATCTGCATATTAAACAAGAAAAAAAGTACAACAACGAAGATTGAATACCTTAGCCCAAGCTACAAGAAATATTTCAGATGCATTTGCATTATTTTCGTTAAGTATCGTATTTGTTACAAACTTCTTAACAATTCTTAACTGAAAACACCTTGAAAGTGTATTCAAGACAACAGCAATTGCAACTTGTTGCACACACACAAACACACTCACATATATATAGATATTAGTGCTTGCATGTAATGAAATTAATACAAGCCGCCTGACAGACTCACTCGACCAGCTTGCAGGTGTTTTTTCCTGCCTGAGAGAGAGGGAGAACAAACCGGAAGATGACGGACTTTGGGCAGGACTTTGGCATCGTGAAACAAACAGCTGATTGGATGCCTCAAGTTGAAACTAATGAAGCATTACGTTTGTGCCATTTCATCTTGCCTAGAGACTATTCATTAAAACTCTTTGCAGTCATTGGATTACAAATCGAAAAACGTATTTCTGTAATCACATTTGTGATTTGATTTGACTTTTGCCACCACAACTTCCGCTCTCAAACTGCTCACAAAAATTCAAATAAAAATTGTGCATATGTTAAATATATTGAGACCTTATTTTTATGTATTTAAGAGGATATCCGTTACTAAATCTTTGCAATTGTGAAAGCATTAAACCAACATTTTATGAGCATAAAAAACATATAAACTTTTAGTTCAACTTGTTAACCAACATAAGCCTCAAATGTTCACAGACAAAGTGCAAATCGAATCTTTTCAGATACAAATATGTGCGACGCCCAGATACAGATACAGATTTACATTTCGACACTTTGTAACAATTCCCAAATACTTTTCAATAGAATGTCAACGGTAAAAAAAGAAAGAAAAAAAACGCAAAGCGATTGCTAAAGGCGACAACAAAGTGATTTTGTTTTTTAAATTTGTATCTGTATCTATGCTATACTATATATACATATACATATATATATATACATATATATATATGCTGGCTCCGGCTGCTGCCTTTTGTAATGTAATTGAACTAAATGCGGCGGCTGCGTGTGACATTTTTTTGCTGCTGCGATTGCCGGCTTCTTCTTGTGTTGCTGCTGCTTTTCTGGCAAAGGCAAAGCCATAGAAAAAACGTCAAGCGATGCAGCTGATGAGCATGATGTGAGTGGCATCCACACAAAAATGCACTGAGCGAAAACCATTGAGCTTGAAAGTTTTGACAACAGTTTGTAGTTAATCTTTTTCTGCCAGTGTTCATTTAACATTTACATGCATATCAATATGTATCTCAATCTGCATCTGTAAATGTATCTGTGCTTTCAGCTGATATCTAATAGAGCGTCGCCTTCGTCATCGTCGTCATCGTCATCGTTGTCGTTGTCGTTGTCGCCTTGTGGCCAATGTAGCGCGACCATTGATGAAAGCTGAAAGCGACCCGGGGCCCTTTTGGTCATTGAACTGGCTCTGCCCGTCTCCAATGCTTTGATTTTTCTAAAATATTTAAGTAGTGCGACAACAACAAAAACAACAACAACAACAATGGGGACGTCAAATGACTTTTCCGCTTATCTGCTGTTAATTGTTTGGGTCTTTTCTTGATTCCGTTTGCTCAAAGACGGCGTCGAGACGAACAACAACAACAGCAACAAAAAAATACCAAAGCTACGAAAAAAAGGCAAAAATTAAATGCTTACGGGATTCGTTACGATTCGGTTCGTGCATAGCTAGCATTTTGGTTATCCCCTCCCTTACCCCCTCTACCTCTTGTTTGTTGAATAAAAAAAAGATAGAAAAAAACTTGGCAGCCTTGCGTTTGAAGTGTCAATTTTGAAATGTGACTCGTTTTCAACGTAATTTCACTGATTTTCAATTTCTCTTGCTTCTCGCCGCGTGTTGGCAAATGCACAAAAATGCTTTTTCCTATGCCGTATTTTAGGGCAAACCAACGATCAAAATAAAACCAAGCATCTCCCAACACACATAACAATGTTTTTATTTTGTACTTAAACTCAACTCTTTTTGACTATATTGATCTTGTAACCTATTCAGCTTTCATTAAGTATTGTAATTGTTTGTTTAAATGTAAGTCGCATACATACATACATATATAGTATGTAAAGTTGCAACAACATTTTGGGTTAAATACATTTAACATTGCGGTTGAACTATTCCGAATGTAACTGTTCGTTTGAGTGTATAGTATGTGTTTGCATTGGCATATCAATTATTTAGAGCGTATGCCACCACGGCCCAGTATTTTAAAATTCATTTGAAAACTCAAAACCGAATTCATTTGTGTGTGTTTGAGTGTGTGTGTTTGTGTATTGTTATACCCTACACAACAGACAATGCTTGAGAATATTCAGTTAAGCTTTCATATAACGAAAAATTCTTGATATGAAAAAGTTTTTGAACAATGATAACTTTCTTATATGGAACATCGAGTGTACTTTTCTCAAAGTTTAAGCTACTTTTCGAGACATCTAGAAATGCATTCTATATGCACTCGAGTTAACTTTCAAATCTTTCGCCCCAAAACAATTCAATTTACAGGGTATTCAAACTTCATGCTAGCCCCACCAGCAACAAAGTCTGTCCCATGGGCTCTTTGGAGTTTAAAAAAACCTCACCTCGTGTTATAAATTGCGTATGCAGACCTACTTGGTCAGTTTGTGAATACAAATCTATGCGTTTTACATAAAGAAATGAAGAGACGACAAACACAACCCAGCAACAACAACAACAACAACCTTTAACTCCTATATAGTGTGTGTATTTATGGTAAATGTGTTGAATTCGTAATCACATTCTCTATGTGTCTTAGTCCAAAGTGTTCTATATGCGAGTCCCATTGCACTGTGATTGCTTTGTGCCCAACGTCAACTTCATTTTTGTGCACAATTAAAATTCAATTGCAATAAAATGCACATTCACTTCATAGAATTGTGTATGCGTAACTGAAGTTTTTGAAGTTTTGAAGCTCGTTTCTGTTTATTACCTTAATTCGTTTCAGTTATTTGGAAATTTGTAACGGTCAAACGATTGAGTTCTTCACAAGAAAGTCAATAGAAATGTTTTGTGCTAATTGTTAAATTGATTAAGCCCATTATCATCAATTATATTATGATGATGACATGTCAATTGCTATTTGGAAGGTTTTAATGTTCCCGTTTGACTAAAATCACGTTTATGTGATTCATGAAGCTGCAAACGCTTTCCAAATTGTTTAATGACACTTGGCTAACTCAATTATGTTTGTATGCGTATTAACTTGAAGCACTTGAAGGTTTTCACTTTCACAGTTAGATACTTCAACATACTGCTCGACTTTCAGGCGTCTTTCTTTCTCACTCTCTCACTCTCTCTCTTTCCCTCTCTCGGCAGCAATTGAACATTGTCAAGAAAAACAAATAAGTATCTGTAACTGCAACTGTCAAAGCAATCGTTTGCCTGTTATTGTCTGCGGTTCATTGGCTTCTGCTTTTGTCTAACAGCAACAGCAACAACAACCATACGCATAACCATAATATCTAACAGATGTTTTACACACACACACGCATACACACACATAGAGAGTTAGCGCATACAACTAGCCAAGTGTATGGAAAGAATAGTTTTATTTTTCATGCTGGTTATTAATCATTCGTTGTGTGACGTTGTAAATATTGCCTGGGGCGTGAAAGTCATAATAATTTACTGTGCAAAGACATATAATATTTTTTACCAACAACAGCAACAACAACAACAACAACAGCAACAACAACACCAACACATTGTTAAACTCCTTTCGTCATAACAATTAATTTGAAAGTCAGACCACAGCACGTGCGATTGTTGCGCCTGCGCCAAGCTCAACATTCTTGGCAAGGTAATAAATTTTATGAAATATATATATATATAACTCTTAACAGCCATAAATTTGACTTTACATCAATTGAAATTGTGTATGTGTGTGTGTGTGTGTGCGTGGTCAAAAGAATTTCAAACTTGATTAGTTGTTCTATCCAAAGCCATTTGAATTCATTTTATGTATTTACCCTAGATTCAGTTTTAGCTTTACATATTTCTGTTCCATTTTCTGTGTGCTTAGGAATGGCTTAGCTTAAATCGAACGCAACGGAATTTAATAGAATTGATTTGCATTTCGAAGACTATGTAATTGGGCGCAGAGAATGTAAATTTCTGTTGTTTTTTTGGCTAGAGTATTGCCTTTAGGGCTTAAGAGACTTGTCAATACTCTAGCTAAGCTAAAGATGAGCTGGAATAACAGTATGAGATTTTGAAAACTAATCTCTTAGCAGATTGATAATATAACTTTGTAACATGTGCCATTAAATTTGTAAACTCTTTTCAAATGTCTACGATTTCAATCGAAAAACTGTATTTAACTTGACCAAAATGGCTGAGATGTGTTGCAACTGTTGTTGGCCAACTGGAAATCAGTGTTGAAGTCCGCGCGCCAAGCAATTAGAATAAATTAAGTAAAGCAACTTTATAGCCCGATACACTAATGCAGGTGAAATCAAAGCGAGCAGTGGAGAAGGTGCCTTCTATCTGTCCGTCCGGCATACCAGAATGTAAATTTGTCGGCTACAAAGTGGCAGCAAAAGTGAGAGAGAGCGAGAGAGACGCAGATGTATCTGTATCTGAAACTGAATTCGAATTCGGACCGTTGAATCTAAATTGAGGTTTAATTTTCATTGTCTCTGGTGTTAGAGAAAAACCAGTTCCAGATTCCGCCCCGATCGCCGATCGCATAGTAGTAGTCGTAGTTGTCTTTATTGCCAAGCCGACGCCGCTCTCTTGGTCACTTTTGTTGACTTAATTTATTGACATTAGTATTTGTTGCTCTTACCGTTGGCCAAGTCTCTGCACCTGTTGTTTTTTTTTTTTTTTTGGCTTTTATATATATATATTATTTATATTTTAGCAGTTGATTTGCTTTTTATGTAAAAAAAAATATTTCGTTTCGTGCATTCTTTACGGAAAAAAAAGACACCTGACTTAACCGGTTAATCTCTTGGCCATTACAACAGCTGTTTCGTTGCCCCCTCCGCACCACACCGCACCGCGCCCTTCTGCTTGATTAGCCCGAAAGATGCAGCTTAGATAGAGCTAATGAGATTATATACAACTGTCGCTCTTCGAGTTAGAGGCTGTGGATTCAACAAGCATAATCAAGTTGTAGTTAAATTTTGTTAGGAAATTGCCGTTGAAAATGCATAAAATACATGACGTATTATGCATGGAGGAGAGGCAGGTTGGGGCAATTAATGTTATATGGTTCATAAAATTGCACAATAGCTTGGATGTTTGGCATTTAATATTTGTGGCCTCACCTGCGATAGCCACAACTTGTTATGTTGTTAATTTTATAATTTTTTTATTGCTCAAGATTTTATGGGCTTGATTATAATAAATCTTTAAACACTTAAGAAATTCAACAACAAAATATAAATAAGGCATAAAGAAACGCCCACATTCGAACATTTTAACAGAAGTGAAAAGTCCGAAAAAGAAATGTCGCTGTCTTAATTTATTTATAAAAGCTTAACTCACCTCGAAAATATTTTTACAAGAGGTGAACTGGAAATAATTTTTTTAAATTTTGCTGCGTGTCTTGTCAAGTTTACAAGTCCAAAATGGTTTTTTCACAAATTATTTCAGTTGAATAAATTTTTATTTTGTGATTTTCTCTTTTTTTCCTGCGTAAAATTCTTTGCGTTTTATTTTTGTTTGAAAATTTATTAGCGTAGATTAGTTTTAGGTATTTGCTTTTTGTTTTTTTTTTTTTTTATTGTTTTTAAAGCTGCTTTTGCTATTTCGTTCGCCTTTGATTTTCACAACTTTGCTTTGGGCTTTGCTCATTGTTTTTTGTTTAAACATTTTTGTGGCATCATTTGGCAGCAATTTGCTTTTAATTTGTCATAATATTTAGCAGCATTTAAAGCTAAATGCGACTTGTCAAAGTCAAAGTCAAACTAGATAAAAGTATATATGTAGTTGAAAGCTTTTGTTGCCCTTAAAAGTATGCTAATATTTTGGGTTTAGGCACTTTTTAAAATCAATTATACGCGAGTGTTTATGACAATTAATTTAAAGTGCTTTTAGTTTTATTTTCGTTGAGTTTTTTATTGTGCTTTAGATATGTACTTTTTCACACCCATTTAGGTATACTAAGCACTTAGTTCCTGTGCCAACTTGGCAGCCCCTGAGAGCTATGGCGACTGAATGACATGACGTCGCATGTCCAGGCACGAAGTCTCTCGACTCCCTTCAACAGCCAAGTTTCCTTGCACACACACACACACACACACACATTCATACCCATATATAGCCATGCAATATAATATTGTTTTTTATTCGCAAAAAGTAAGCAAGAAGTTACAAAAAAGAAGCATGAGTACAAAAAGTATACCTGTTTTGACTCATGCGCAGTGAAATTCAAGTTTCTAAGTATTTGCATTTGTTCTACGTCGACGTTTGTATGTGTGTGCTGTGTGTTTGTTTTGTTGCAGTACAGAAATTTCCGCATATCATGTTAATCGTCCAAATACACGCAATTGTTTTGCTGGCCGCAGCGCCTAAAAGTATGTCGCATTTATTACCATTTGCCGTAGCTCGTAATTCAAGCTTGATTCTGTCGCCCCAAAGCTGAAGTCCGTTTTGGTTTTTGGCAAACATTGTGGCCATAAATGTCTCTCTCTCTCTCTTTCTGTGTCTCTGGCCAAAGAAAAGCACAGTCGGACAGGAATGACGTTATTGCCTGTAATTAATTTTAGTTGGCATACATTTACGAGCAAACGCATTTGAATTTATTTCATTTGTTTTTTTTTTTTGCATATTTTGCGGCAAATGTTGTACCTTGAAGTCGCAACCTATTCATGCCGCAACCTTGCTAAAGTTGTTGACCCTGTGCACAAAGTTGTTGAGGGCACGTGAGGAAAGAGTCGAGAGTGTCAAGATAATTGATATTTTGGGAGTAATAGGGTATAGAGAGAGAGAGTATAGTAATCATCTTTGTTGGAGGCATCTCCTGCCAGCTCTCACAGTTGGAGTTGTGCTCGCGCCTTAAGTGCCTTAATTAGTTTAATTAGTGCGTGGCACATAACATTTATTGTGAAATTAGGGAGTCCTTAATGACCACCCTCTATGTTGGCAAATAACGGTAATTAAATGCCAAACTTAACTCCAATCCTAGCCAAAACAAAATGCCCAAATGATTTGCATAATTTTGCGGTCATGCAAAGTGCAAATAAAAAAGCAAAATGAACAAATATGCCCAAAATATAGAATGGGAAGCGCGCACCGCTGGGAAATTAAGCAAAGTGTCATATGAAAATTGCGTATACGCAGCACTATCTCAAGCAAAATTTTTTCTTTGGAATTCTTTTGGCCAAGCATTCATTTTGTTTAGTCGATGACAGTTATAGCCTGCTTTTAATGACACACATATTATATATTTATTATTATTGTATTTCATTGTTGTTGCTTATTTGCATATATTTTGGCCTGTTTTGTTTGGTTTCCTGTTTGGTTGTTTGTTGTGCGGCTTCCGTTTATACTATATGTGTATGTGTTTATACATCCTGTGACATAATCGAGCGATAATTTGTTCGTTTTGTTGATTGGTTCCTTTAGATTGTTGCCAGGGACAACGAGTGCAAAGTGTTTTTTTCCTAGGCCTTTCAACTCCCAATTGAAACATTAAATGGAGATAGCAACAAACATTAAACGACAAAGTGCAGAAGGAATTGTCATGTTTCAAATTAATTAAGCAGAAGCATACACACACACCAACACACACCCAGCATGTGTGAGTTGTCAAGTGTTTGTGGCTATGCTCGTTCCACTATGTGTGTACGCATCATTTAATTACGTTAATTGGCAGCGAACGTTGAATACGTATGTGTGTGTGCTAGTTTGTCTGTGAGTGTGTGGGTGTGCTTAGGGGGTTGGTGTGAGTTAATGGAACGATGACGTTGCCCTGCAATATAGGAACTACATGGAAGCTCTAAGCTTGAATAGTTGAACTTTGTTAACTTTTACTTAAATACATTTTATTAAGCCATTATATATTTATATCCTTATCACTAAGGTATTTTTTTATTCTCTAACTAGGGCAGCTGGCTGTTATGAATATTGGTAACAACAGTTGCCTGTTGCTGGGTTTTCAAGCACAAAAAAAAAAAAAAACAAACAAAAACTCAAAGTCTCAACTGCGTGCAGTAGCATTAACTAAGTAAATTACACTTCAACACGATATGTGACTATGTATTATAATGTCAACGTCATTTTGCTAAAATGTTGGCTTTAAGCTTAGTTTTATTCGTTGTCAAATGGAGTTCGTTTCTTTAAAAACGGCTTACAGTCGAGGGTGTTTAACAAATTCATTAAGCTAAATGTTTCGTTTGGGTTTTGAACATTTTATGGGGAGAATATTAATGTTGTTTAAACTAATATGAGAATAAAGTAAAACTAACAACATTAATGTAGTTATGTTTTATGTATTTTTCAATGTTGTCTGCTTTCCAAACAAAATGGCAACAATCTCCATCACACACTGCACAAAATGGCTTCGCATCCCTTTGGTTAAAACCTTAACTACAGATTTTGCGACATGCGCAGCATCCATTTGAGAATCATCCCTCGATCTAAGGGGTAAGTTGATGCCCCAAACGCCCTTTTCAGATGCCCTTTAAAGCATCCCCAAAGCGCATAATTTAGAGCTTGCCACCACTCGAACAGAAGTCGGCCATTAAATGCTTAGAATTATGGCAACAGGCAAATCAAGGAGACGCATGAAAAATTCCAAATGCCCGCAACACGCAGACAATAAGTTTTGTAGACTCTACCACACCCCCTCCTCCTCCCACCATGCCCCTTAAAGCAACTACATTGCTAGACGCCCACGTTTAAAAAAACGAAAAGAAAAGAAAAGCAAACGCATTGAGTTTAACATTTCTAATTTATTGATGTTTCCGTCGTTCCGTTGGGTTTGGGTTGGGAAAGAAAGTTCTTGTGTCGTCTTGATATAGTTGTTGTTGTTGGTGGTGGTGGCCAACTGCCAAATGTCTCGGTAAAACTAACTCAAATTTATGATGATTAAGAAAAATCACAAAATACTTAAGCAATCTACAACGAGTGTGTCACGACTCACATACACTATATATTATATATATATCGTATATACCTAGGCAACAGTCCTATATAAGAGTGTGGGTGTGAGTTCGCTTGTTTTCATTCTCATAATTTGTTTGCTGTTTCAAAAATAGACAAAACTCAGCCAGAGCTAGTCAAACAACGAACACACAACAACAACTGTTTGGAGGCCATGATTTGTGTTGTCAAGTTTTTTGATTTTTTTGTATTTTTTTGTGGTTACTATTTTTATTCGACTAACATTTCTTTTTTGGCTAATTGAATTTGGTAACTGATTGAGAAACCGTTTTAAATAGCTTAAGTGAACTCTAATAGAAAATCAATATGACAAACAAAAGGCAGTAACAATGGGCAACAGCAACAAACTATTAACTTATTTGGCCGTAAAGTAGGTTTATGGGTAGAAAAACACAAACACGCCAAATGAGTGTAGATAAACTTTAACTACCCTAGACCCGAATCCCAGCACGAGCAAATAACAAAATAAAAGCCAAACAAAAGCCAACAAATGAAGTTTGGCCAACAAAATCAACAACAACAACAAAAGTTGCCACTTGCCACTTTTTAGGTTTTTTTTTGTTGGCTATTGATCATCCATAAAATGACAGTCAGCATTCAAGTTAAAGTTTTTTGTTTTCTTTTCAATATGCGCTAATTTATTTGCCAAAGTCATTAAAATCATAACTTTTATGAGCGACTGTAAATGCCTGTTGTTTAAAATAAATAATATTATTACGATATGGTATGGTCAAGTTGGCTAAGCTAAGCTATTTTTTCTTCATATATATATAGTATTTGCTTGTGGGCAGTTTAGCCAATGCACCAACATTGATCTTGTCAGCATTGCAAAGGTTCGTGTCAATGCTAGCTTAAGCGAAAATCTGCAAAGATTAAGGAAAAGATTACTCAACAAAAACCATTTTGCGTTTAAGCCGTTCAGTAATGAAGCTTTAATTTTATTATATTTATTTGTTTATTTTATTTTAACATGTAGAATCAAAAACATAAATATTTAATACTAACTATTTTTTATTTTCTTTTATTTTAACATATAGATCAAAAACACAAATAATTGTATAACAACTCAACATTCATAACGTTAACGTACCTGGCGTTATTGCCTAAGGACTGGATTGAGTAGTCGATTGGATCCAGGGCTTTCCTGTTCTGTAGTTCTTCCTTGAACGTCCTGCGCTTTAGTCGCCGAACTACGCTTCTTTGCGGAAGCTCACCAGCCAGCCGACTTTGATGACGCTGAAATCGTACGTTATATTTAAAAAAATATGCTGCGACCTGATTCTATATTGTGTCCATTCTGAGGTCATCGTGCAACGATGGATTTCTTACGTACCAGTCGGCTTTAGTCGATTTCAGTCTGCTCCAGTCT